>CM028131.1:1475975000-1477181000 GCA_016271365.2 Neoceratodus forsteri | reverse complement strand
TTTTCCCACCCACCCACCCCATTTTCTCTTCCCTTAAATGCGCTCGCCGGCCTGCACACTACTTCTAAGAGGCCATAGTGTGGTTGTGGACAACATATTAGGCAGAGCTTTAGTAGACTCATTGCCAAATCAAGCACCTACATACAGATGCTTTACTGCCAAGACATTGCCATACGAGCTGGTACACCTGCTCCCAGGTGCTTGAATCTGTGTGCCTACATATGATCCTTGCCTTTGAACTTGTGTGATTTTGCATCCTAACAGACAGTAACTGACTTTTCTTAATGTGTGCCCTAATTTGATGCTAGCCTGACAAATGTAACACATGGCATAGTTTATTCTCATGTGATCTAAGCCTAATGATGCCACAGGATAGTGAGGGCTGCTTTGCTAGCTGTTGTTGTTAGGTAGTTAATTGGGGTAAACCTGTGTGCTCCTCTGGCACAAAAGCAATCTTGTCCTGTACCTCGCTCTGTTTTCCTCCTGGTGACTTTTCCCGTGACTGTCTCCCTGTGGAAACCGTGATAAGATCTGACTGTTCTATTACCAGCTTAAGGCATGAAGCCACAGCGCCTGTACCCTGATGCAAGGATGCCTAGCCAGCTGTCAATGTGGACTGGCAAGCTGTGCTTCTGCAAACCTAACAGAGGTTTCCTCCTCACTACCACCTACATTCTTTTATACTTTGGGTGGACTGGCTCGCCTAGCCTACATGACCCAACCACCTGTGGCCCACAGGACCTGCTACCCATCCCACCAGTCACTACTACCTCCCCTGCGAGCACAGTCTCTCCAAGTCGCCTATGAATTCACAAGAAATAGGATTTGCTACAGGTCACTTCCAAACCAGTAGAATACCCAGCAAAGTGAGGCTCCCTCTTACCCTAACCCTACGCCTCCTGCTAACAGCTCTATTGCTTCTAGCAGTGATATCCAACTGAACCCGGCCCTGTAATTGCAAACCTCTCAATATCCTCCCCTAGGACCAGCCCTGGCTGTCCTCGAGGCGAAGTGATCTCTATATGAATATATGCAGCCTTCGGTCAAGATACACTAAGTTCAAGCATGGCTTGCCCTCTATAAACCAGATGTCCTAGCAGTCTCGGAGACCTGGCTAAACCCCATATCCTCGAGCACAAGGTAGTGCCTCAGGGTACGCCCACTACAGAAAAGACAGAATAACTAGAAGGGGTGGGGTGCTCATCTATGTGAAGGACACCCTAATCTCCTCCCAGATCAGCATGCAGCACAGCACGTGCCCTGAGAATGAATCGATCTTTACACGGTTCACCCTAGGCGGTACTAAGAATCTTATCATTGGGTGATATAGCCCCCTAAGAATGCCTCCAATCCCTGGAGACACTCACTAAAGCCCTTGCCAATGAGGTCTCGCCTGAACTCCTCATACTGGGGACTTTAACCTGAATTGGGCCCAGGAGTCAACGCCATCTATCAATGGCCTGCTACAGGAGGTAAATCTTGCCCAGATAATCACTGAACCCACCAGAATGAATCATAGAACGGAAGGCACTCAACCATCGACTGGGCTCTGTGTCAAACCCAAAGAATATTCAATTGGCAGGCACTATGGCCGATGCCCTAGCGACCACTCACTCATCTTCTGTGTCTGGAAGAACAGGGCAGACAGGATTCAAACTAGAATCCTCATAACGCGACTACTCTAAATTCTCACCCGACAATATAATACCTTTCTCAGTAACACTGACTGGAGCCGACTACAATGCCTCCCTACCCTGGATGAGGCCATCGCCTTCTTCCAGAAATCTCTCATGAGGGCCGCTGACCTCTTTGCTCCATTGAAGACCCATTGAGTTAAAGGCAGTTGCTATAAGTCCATCACCCCCCAAAAGCCCTGATGATCCACCGCGACAAAGCCTGAAAAGTTCAAGTGCTCCTCACTCCTAGCTGACCTTGAGACCTACAAAGCTCTTAGAAACCAAAGTAAACATGCAATCAAACTGGCAAAAGGGCATATGTCAATCACCTCCAGAAAACCAACCTAGGCAACCCAAGGTTATTCTGGTCTCACATCAGTGAGCTGATAAAGGAAAAAGCAAGGTCCCCAGGCCCTATCGTAGCCAATGGGAAGTTACTGAATGATGGGACCCTCATTGCTGTGGCCCTCAATCGCCACTTCACGAACCTTGATGATTACAAGGCTGGGCTCCTGTGACTAACAACAAGTCCTACACACTGGAACCGCCTAACCTTGACCGGCCATCCTTTCATCTGAAATTAGTTAAGGTTAAAGAAGTCCTCACCCTCCCTAAAGTCCCTGAAAACTAGAGGATCAGGTGGGCCTGACGGTATCCAAGCCAGACTACTCAACAATGGTGCTCCAGCACCGCAAGGCCTCTCACCTGGTTCATAAACCGTCCCTTCTAGAAGGGACTGTCCCAGAGCAGTGTAAACATGCTCATGTGGTTCCCATTCACAAGGGCGGGCCAACGGAACCCATTGGCAACTACAGGCCCATCTCCCTGCTCTGCACCCTAGCAAAATCCAGGAAAACTGGTGTACATTCAACTCCATGAATACTTAGAGGCACACGGCTTCTTTCCCCAGCCCAGCATGGGTTCAGAGCTAAACATGGGACAGACACCACTCAAGTTCTTTGTAGATGTGCTTAGGGAACTTGACGCAGGGTCCAACACAGGAGCGGTTTCATCTACCTCCAAGGCCTTCGACTTGGTCGACCACCAACTGCCACTTCACAAATTGTGTAACATAGGCCTGGACACTCATGCTCTCAGGTGGTTTGAAAGCTACCTTACTGGTCATTCTCAGAGGATCAAGTGGAAGGACAAGATCTCTGATCCACTGCCCTAAATGAGGGGGTACCACAAGGGTCCATACTTGGTCCCCTTCTGTTCTCCCTGTTTATAAATGATCTGCACAACCATTGCGGGAGCAGTGCAGTCATTCAGTATGCTGATGACGCGTGATTTACAAATCCTCTGACAACCTGGGAGACCTAGTTCCATCCCTCCAAGAGGACCTACTCACTATGGAGGACTGGCTTATTAAGAATAAAATGGTCCTTAATACCACCAAAACCAAGGCCATGTTGTTGGATCTAGATCCCTTGCCCTAAACAGAACACAACACCTGCAACTCACTTCCAGGTGGGTAACAAACTAGAGGTGGTTGCCTCCACAATATACCTTGGCCTTACTTTGGACCAAGAATCGACTCTAAAACAACATGTTGACCAAGTCACCAAAGTCATTCATAGTAAACTTGGTGCCCTTTATCGCCTCAAGGATCAGCCAATCCCAGAAGCTAGGACTGCCATTGCCTCATGTGTCCTCCTCCCAACACTCACCTAGGCTGCCCGATACTTCAGGGAATGGCCAAGCTTGAGTTCAATAAGTTACAGGTCTTGTACAACAAAGTGGTCGCTTTGCCACTCAGTCCCACTCTAGGAGCCACCACTGTGACTTTCTAGCACTTATCAGCTGGCCTTCATTCAAGCCCATCTCAGGTACCCAGTGCTCTGCCTAGCACATAAGCTAATTAGCTCAGCACCTCCCCAAGCCTCTCAGGACTCATAACTGCCAAGCAAATCCTCGCAACCTCACGGACCTCAGGCCAAACTCTTCTCAAAGTCCCAAGGGTAAGGACTAAGACAGGGGCATGTCCTTTTCCACACTGCCCCTTCCATATGGAACAACCTTCCTCTTGAGGCACGGGAAGCTTCATCACTTGCAAGCTTCCGAACAAGACTCAAGGTGCACATGCTCACCACAAGACAATGCCAATGCTATGTTATCTGACACTTCCACTCTACCCTCCTGCCTGAGCACTTACCTCATACCTCCTAAAGCAGGGAGCCTAATCCTTCTCCACTGGCTCTCCTCCTAACATACTCTACTCGGGTAATTGCAACCCAGGTGTTACTCTGGCTCGCCTTCATTGTTCACTTTTGCTAATCACTGTAACCTGTTATGTAATATGTCATTGCTATATGTCACCTGTACATGCTATAACCTACATCTGTACTATTTGTGTATCCTACTAGTCCTGTAACTCCCGGGTCGCCCCTGAAAAAGGAACCTCGGGCCCAGTGGGCCTACCTGGTCATCAAAATTCAATAAATAAATAAAAATAAATAAATCTGGAGTTTATTGGGGCTGGCAGTATAGCCCAGAGGTTAGCGTAACAAGCTGTGAATGAGCTTGGTACATCCAGCAGACCTGAGTTTGATTCCCACCACCTCCATTTGCATATTTTGTGACTCTGAGCAAGTCACTTAACCACCCCAGTGCTCCCGGGTCCCCCTGAAAACACGTAGTTGTGCTTAGTGGGCCTTACCTGGTTACCAAAGAATATAAAAAGTCATACCAATATATTTTTACTGCATCATACAGTACAATAGTTAGGGTACCCTATAGTTTACCTTTGTTTTACTCTGGCAGCAATGATTTTGTTTAGTTAAAGATAAATGTTTAGATGCATTTTGTGTGTTTTATATGCTTGTTTTCAGACATCAGTCAGGTTTGTATTGTAGCCTTTTCATGTGAGCATCTATATTGTAGATTAAGAGTGGCATCACTGTTACCAGAGTGTATTCAAGTTTATAACCAGCAGGGCCATCCAAAATTCTTAGATGTTTGAATCAAAACTAATCTGAATTGAAAGTATGTTCAGAAGGAAAAACCTGCCTTACCACTTAAGTTTTATTTATTTATTTATTGAAATGTTTCACCAGGACGACATACTGAGCAAAAATTGCTCATTTCCAGATGCATCCTGGGAGGGAAGAAATAATACAGCATATAACAATTTAATTACAATAGACAAAACAAAAAGTGCTCCAATACAGAGAGCAGAGTTGACTATATAACAATAATAGCTTTCCTTAGGAATTACAATTAATTAACAACAAATGACCTGGCGCAAAAGCGTAACATGGTTTAGTGAGAATAAATAGGTACAGATGAGAGTAGGGTAAGGCGACAAGACTGGGAGCAGTTTGACAGAGGGTGGGTAGCAACTGAAATGTCAGCGATTAAGGGCAGTTGCAGGAAGGGTTACAAAAGTCTTCCTAGTTAGCACCCCATTTAACTGAATGGGATAATTTGAACTTTTCTCCCACCTACTGTTTTCATTCTCTGTGGCAACAAAACGTTTTCTGATGGACTGCTTCAACACAAATCAAATGTTAAGCGCTTGGTTAGTGGATTTTGAAACCAAACCCAGATAAGGATTCAAATGAAGGCAGGTCATATAAAACCCTTCTCAACATTGCATTGCATTGTTTTGGTCAAACTCAAATCTGTATGCAAAATTGTCAACATATTTGAGTCTTTTATTGACAATGTTAATACATTTCACACAATTTGAAGTAAAAACTCAAAAATTGCAATAAATTACAGAACATGTGAGTTTTGTGGAGAATGGTGGAAATTATGATTCTGCAATAAAATTGCAGGTACAATTTTCCAGTGCCCTGTTGATGGCTTGTTTCCTGATCCAGTGCTGTGGTGGTGGTGGTGGCGGCCAGTGGGGATGTAGATGATTAGAAAAGGTCATCCATCCCTATCTACTATGATGACCCATTGAAGTGCTTAGTATGTGTGACTGCTGATCTTAAGTGTCTTTTCTCTTGAATCAACAGAACCAACTGGAATCCGAGATCTCATGCTGTATCCACTGGGGCCTCGACAGTGGTTCTGAGCTGGAGCAGACCTTACTATGTAACGTTAAAGTATGTTGTGGAGATGTTCTACTTCAACCCAACAATGCTGACATCAGAGTGGAGCACCTACTATGAGATAGCAGCCACCGTCTCCTTAATGGCCTCAGTGGTAAAGTATTTAACTGGATAGCTGTCAGATGACATCATAGAAGCATCTGTGCCATTTGCAGCAGGTTTATACTGATAGAGCAGTAACTACTTCACCAGATTATCTGAGTGGATACAACATTTTGTATTTGGATGATCTGTTTAGTATCCACCTTAATTTTGAACTGCAAACATTAATTTTCCTTACTATCTACAGTGTTTTCTATAAGGATAGTGTTGCAAAATGAAGGAAAATAGCACTTATCATAATCATCACTAGATGCTTCTGGTTTTGTTATTCAGACACTACTTGGCAGAATGTCTCTGTGCAGGGTGAGGAGAATCACAAAGGCAGTGCATGCCTGAGTAGACATAAAGCATGGCAGCTCATACCAGATCAGGTGAAACATAGAATTTGATGGGAGATAAGGACCGCTTGGCCCACCTAGTCTGCCCATTTGCCTTACTTGTTTCATATACCACAGATCCTAAATGATCTACGCTACCCTCTCATTTCTATCGCTGAGTTCTTTTATGTCTGTCCCATGCGTTTTGAATTCCCATACTGTTTTTGCCCTACAACCTCTGCTGGGAGGGTGTTCCATGGATCAACCACCCTTTCTATAAAAAGGTGAAGAAAAAGTACGGAAGTGTGTGTGTGTCACTCCAGATTAGTATATGGCTAGATAGTACTGCCACTAGGACAAGGAAAAAAGTGAAAAAAAGAGTTCTCCTACAGGCTGGCTTTTGGAAATTTAGTCAAACAGCTGCATTCCAAATCATAAAGCTATGTGCACTGAGAACAGGCTTCCATGCAGGGTGCCTATGCTGCCATCTAGTGGAAATCTATTGGAAGACTACTTGAATTCATACTGAAATTGTTAGGTCAGAAAGCAGGCATATTAGCCTATTGCATCACCCCCCATTCAGTGGTAGCAGTTTGTATGATTCCCCAGATCCTTATGTTGATCAAGTAAATTATTAAATGTGTCGATCTTTGTGCACTTTATCAAACTTGCAGGTAGAGAGTTCCATAAATTTATGATCCTTTGTGTAAATTAATATTTCCTAATATTTGTTTTGTATTTTTAGTTGTTATTTGTTTACTATGTCCCCTCATACTGCATGTAAACATCTTTTCATTAAACCAAATAATGACCCTAAATTGCCATCATCAATAATCTTAAACATTAGTAAGTGGTAATACCTAATCCTTTGCCTTTGAAGGGTATGTAGTTCTAGATATGTCAGTCTATCCTTGTCCATTATGCTACTAACTAACTTTGTAGCCTTCTCTGAATCCTTTCTATTTCATGTATTTTTATTTATTTATTTATGTTGTAAATATATGTTTAATAACACAGTTTTCTTTTATAACAATACAACACATAGCTGTCAAAAGACCATCATTACAGTATTGTGACATTAGGGTATAATAGACAATGACACATTAAAACCATCTAACTCTGTTAATCTCAGGAGCCCTACATACCCAGTTCAGCAATGGGGCAGCACGTGCTCCTGTCTTTGCTCATTAGTTACTTTGTCTATGCCCTTGTGTAGAAAACTGATAGTGGGAGCATGACCTGGGGATCAGTAGCATGTCCAGATCACTCAAATGCCAAGCCCTCCTCCATAAAATCACAAACCCCATACTCCTTCCCCTACCTGGAAATGAGCTTTTAAGAGCAAAGGTAGGAGGTTCTATGTGATCTCGGGAGGGGGGATTTTTTCTCGAGACGAGAATTTGACCACTGTGGTGTGTTTTGTCCATCCATTTGGGTGGCTGTCCAGGACTCAAGGTGACAGGCAGGTACTAATACTGTAGTCCAGTGACTATGTTAGACATTACTGGGCATATGTCTACACAGTTTGTTTATATGCTGTCACTATTGAAAGATGTTAAATACTGGCTGTATTTTATTTTTACCATATTTCTTGCAAGAGGAATGTTTATTTACCACAGGGTGCCTTGTGAGGGAAGGGAAGGGGAAAAATGGGGAACATGTTCCAATAGGGTATACAGCGTTTGCTCCAAGCAAAACCCTGCACATTCAGTGCAATACTGCCTAGCTGCTCCTATAGTGATGTCACAGCACAGCCTTGGGTCTGCAGCAACACCAGGCTCCCTGCTGAAGCGCTGCTACAGCATGCCAGTTTTAGCAGCTCAGATTGCAAAAGCAAGCTGCAGACTATATAAATATATATATATATATATATATATATAGTTTTAAACATTTGGTGACCAGGAAAAGCACACTGAGCCAAGGCTCATCTCCAGGTGCGACCCAGGGACAGGGAGCATGTCTGAGGGCAGGCGGCGGCTGCTGAGATGATAACAAGCCACAAGGATGGCAGTGCCCATTCCAGGGTGCACACTCAGAGAGAGCCTGGAGATTAGGAGGGCTCAAGGGAAGGCAGGAGCCAGAGTAGCAGGTCAAGTGCGGGCCGCAGCTGCAGGGATGATAACAAGCCACCAAGGATGGCAGCACCTGTTCTGGGGTGCACACTCAGGAAGAACCTGGAGATTAGGACAGGCCCACAAGAGGCAGGAGCCAGAGAGGGGTACCAGTGATGAGGGCGCTGGGAAAGGGCACCGACAATAACAGTGACCCGCTTCCAAGCGCATCCCTGGAGGCTAGGGTAGGGTAGGGCAGCCAGATGGGGGTCAGCGAATATAGCGGCGGGATGTCGCTGTACATACGCATGTGGAGGGGCGAGACACACAGCGAGGCGGGAGGGATGTGAGTGGTTGTGCCACAGTCAGTTGCCGAGCTGACCCAGTGGCATGGTGGGTGGGTGGCCAGCGCTGGTTGGCAGGGTACTGGGTTCGAGTCCGGGTGCTGATGCATTTCTGTTGTGCCTGGCCTGAACCTTTTTTTTTACTATTTTCACCTCCCGACATGCACCCCTCTGGAGTTGAGAATCCTTTAGTAGGGTGCGGAGGTAAAGCCCCCATGTGGGGGTGCAAGGCCCAGCCCCTTGCATAAAACTGTAAAGTAAGTCCCTGGCACTGTTGTGCTGTGTGCCAGGGTGTCAGAGTGGCAAAAAAATTCAGTGCTCTGACTTCTTGATAACGGCAATCGCCTTTAGGCTTTGCTTGTTATCAAGACAGATACCAGAGTAGCAAGTGTGAGAGCTGGTGGTGGCTGCAGGGATGATAATAAGCCACCAAGGATGGCAGTGCCCATTCTGATAGCATGTGAGGTGGGTGCCTGAATCACAGCGCCATCCGAAATGGAGACGATATGGGTGAAAGCCGAAAGGTGAGGGGTAGGGAGGGCGACCAGATGTGGTGGGGTGGGCGAACCTAGCAACAGGATGTCACTACATCTACACACGCATGGGGGATCAAGCCACAGTGGCGTGGCCTGGGAGGCGGAGGATGTAGTTGGTGGCGCTGCAGTCGGCTGCCGAGCTGCACCATGGTGTTGGAGTGTTGGTCTCCGTTTGTAGTGCTGGGGTTCGGGTTTGGGTCTGGGTCCGGGTGCTACTGTGCTTTTCTTGCACGAGGCCCAAAATGTATCATTTTATTTTGCTTCGCTTCGACATGCCCCGGATAGAGAATCCTCAAGTATGGGGTGCGAGGGTGACCCTCAGTGGGGGGTGGGGCAGCCCCACAGAAAGCAAATATTTTCAGTCCCCGTGCCGTTTTTCCATGTGTTGAGGATGTCAGGGTGGCAAAATTGTTTTCGCCTACTCCTGACATCGTGATAATGCAAGTCACCGCTTGGTGCTCGCCATTATCACATAGAACCCCATTCTGGGGTGCGCACTCAGGAGAGCCTGGAGATTAGGAAGGGCCCAAGGGAGGACAGAAGCCAGAGTAGCAGGTCTGAGGGCGGGTAGCAGCTACAGGGATGATAACAAGCCACTGAGGATGGCAGCACCCATTCCAGGGCACACACTTGGGGAGAGCCTGGAGATTAGGAAGGACCAAGGAGGCAGGAGCCAGAGTAGCAGGTCTGAGGGTGGCGGCAGCTGCAGGGATGACAACAAGCCACCAAGGATGGCAGTGCTCATTCCAGGGTGCACACTCGGGAGATCCTGGAGATTAGGAAGGGCCCAAGGAAGGGCAGGAGCCAGAGTAGCAGGTCCAAGTGCGGGCAGTGGCTGCAGGGATGATAACAAGCCGCCAAGGATGGCAACGCCTGTTCCAGGGTGCACAGTCAGGGAGAGCCTGGAGAGCAGCATCTATGCAACAAGGGTGAAATTTTGCATCCATGGCATGAGGGCTGGGAAGGTGCTCTTTAAAAGTAATTCTCCACGTGTAAATGCTATTTACTATTTCCACCAATGTTGCTGCAGGAGTATCTGTGAGTAAGCTACCTTTTGATGATACATTTTAGCATCGCCACAAGCATAATTCTCAATAAATAGTTAATTTGTCATCTCCTGCACAGTCTAGGATATTTGAAAAGGATACAGATTCTATTTTATTGTTATCAGTGGCTGTTGCTGGGCCCCAGAACTGGTTGCAGCAATCAATGTGAGGCCTGACTTATAGTGGATACAATGACATGATAACATCCTCTGACTGACTAACAAAAGATGCTTCGATAAAGTTTATTATTTGATTGGTTTTCCTAAAGGCCTTATCAGCTTTGTTTTGCATTTTTGAAGTCATTTGTAATAGTTATCCTAGGTCCTGCTCCTCAGCTAATTCCCTTATTAGTTTTCCTCCCACAGTATAACTGGATTTGTGATTATTTTTGCCCAAGTGCATGACACAGCATTTATCGATGTTAAACTTCATGTCCCATGTGTTTGCCCATATTTAGATTTTGTTTAGGTCATCTTTTAATATTTCATAATCCTTTTCTGTTTCATTTTGCCTACCAACAACAGCTAGTCAGGAACTTCCACGAATGCTTGCCTGTGTTCATAGGAATCATAGGAAATATCAAGCATTGTGGACTTCCGTCCCTAAAGCATGCCAGTCCCTCATTTTTAGAACTCAGTAGTTCTGTCCCTACAGAAAAGATCCAATCTTGATTTAAAGGTACCCATATTGGGGCTATCTACTGCCATAGATGGGAGTTCGTTCCATGATGATATTACCCTCTGACTGAACCAATTTTTCCTTGTGATCAAATTCCATTTTGACAAAAGAGTTGTTTTGTCTCCTACCACTACACCTGCTGGTCTTGAGTGTAAAACCTAATTTGGCTCTGAAAATTGATATCTCCCATTGCTTTATACAGCATACACATATCACCTCTAAACCTCCTATAATGGAGTGAATAGAGGTTCAATGTTTCAACCTTTCTGTGTACAGTCTGGTTTTAAGCCCAACTATAGATTTGGTAGTCCTTCTCTGTACTCCCTCACTCTGAGGATATTCTCCCTTATGCACGGGACGCACTTGGACACAATACTCCAAATGGGGTCTGACCAAAGCGCTATACAGTGGAATCAGAACCTCTCCTCCCTACTGGATATGTGTCTTAAAATACAGTTAACATTCTGGTTCACCTTTTAATCTGATCATTGCAATGGGTGCTAAATAAAATACATATTCTATAAAACTGGAGCAAATTATATAGTTGTGGCCTGAAAAGTTAAAATGGTCATGCCATATGTCTCAGGCGTAGTGCAGCACACAGGGTCTCAGAGATTGTACATTGCCCTGGGAATCACAGGTAGCACATCATCCAGGGACACTGAGTTAGTTCATCTTCCTGAATATCAGAGGAAGCAGATCACAAAGGGTCTCAGAGATAGTGCATTACTGATGGTCTCAGAGGTAATGCATTGCACATGGTCCCAGAAGTAGTACATCACCCAGGATCTCAAAGGTAGTGTATCACCCAGGGACCTAGATGTAGCCAATGCCTGGGGTCTCAGAAATAGCACTGTGCCCTAGGTCTCACAGGTAGAACATCACCTAGGGCCTGGGAGGTAAAACATCACCCAGGGTCTCGGACGTAACCCACTGCTAGGCCAGCTCGGTGGCACTGAGGATTGAGTATTGACAAGCACCTTACCTCATTCCACATCAGCAGCTCAAATCTGGGAACTATCTCGGGTTGCTGGGGGTTGGCAGGTGAGGAGGGCTGGGAGTGGAAGGAGGAGCTGGCTGACAGCTCTCTTCTCCGAGATCAGGGTGGCTGGTTGACTTGTCTCTTGATTGTCTCACATGGAGCCTGGGGCAGTGTCTATGCATGAGTAGCATGGCGTTTGTCAGGGGATGGGGGAGGATCAAGGTTCTGGGGCATGCATGTCTCCACACACATGCACAACCCATGCCGCCATGGTTCCTGGGAGCACTAGATCAAGGAAAAGGAGATCAAAGGGCTATTTGACACCCTGCACACGTCTCTGGGCCCTCACCGCCACCCAATCTCCTTGGCCGAATAGGATATGCACTCGGGGGGATCCATGGGAGGCGAAGTCAAGGTAAGAATGTGGAAGGTGGATGCTGGCCTGGGGGAGGTGGGTTGGGGCAGAGCGACCACCAGAGGGATAAACAGCTATATAGAAAAAAGTAACCCATTGCCCAGAGTCTTGGAAACAGAGTCACAGATGTAGCAGGGCACCATTTCAGATTTCAAGGAAACAACTGGTGAGAGGGGTTGTGGGGGCTGAGCTAGGGCTTTGGGGTGGTGCAACAAAATGTCAAGTAATGCAGGGGCAACTCCCCCAAATGGCGCCCCTGAGGATGTAGCACAACATCCAAGTCTCTAGGAAGTTCATTCCCCAGGGTCTCAAAGGTAGCACACTGACCAGGATCTCAGAGGTGGTGCATCATCCAGGGTCTTGAGGAAGCCCATTCCCCAGTGTCTCACAGGAATCATATCACCCAGAGCCTCAGAGGTAGCATATCCCCTGGGACTCAGAGGTAGACTATAACCCAGGGACTCAGAAGTAGAGCATCACCCAGTGTCTCAGAGGTAGCACATCACCCAAGGACTCAGAAGTAGACTATTTAGTAAGCTGCTGGCATACCATCTCAAAAGCAGCAAGCCTTTGTCTTGTCAGTAGTTTAGTTTTGTGGATTTTCATGTGTTTCTACTTGGAGGAACTAGACCTTTCTTGGATGTAACATCTATGAACATTTCATGGACTAAGAAACTGCAAAACATCAACACCAGGTATTGGCATTCTCATCATAAATCAACTTATTTGGAAGCCATCAAAGCCAAAAGTAAGGTCAGTAAATCTGTTATACAAGCACTGAGTTGTGTAGTGCTGCATTGAATCCACATTTCGTCTGACTTGTTCTTAAAAGACGTGTACTTGTCTTTGAGGTCTATTCAAAACCATTTTGGAGAACAAAGGGAAGATACTAACAAAGGATTTTTACATCCTGCATATGCCCCAGGCCAATGTTCATCACCTTCAGGAATTTAACCCCTTCAGGAATTTATCACATTCTGGGTCTTTGAGCTACAATAACAGTTTTCTGGTCACACGTAGTTCACCATTTCCTGTGGATTTGATTACTTTTCATCAATCACGTGGCACCTCTGAGAACATGGCTTTATGTATTGTGCTCTGCAATATCACGAGGCAAATGCAGACCAACAAGACCAAGAGGACTAGATGCCCTACAAAAAACTAGTCTGCAAAATGATTAAAGCATACCTTCTTAGGATACTACTTATGCTACTTCTGATATCTGGAAATGTTCATTCTTAACCCAGGGCCTACCAGCCTAGCACCCATGCCACAAAAAGGCGGGAAGGGTTCCTCACATTAGCCTCGATCATGTCTGCAGCCTCCTTAACAAACTTGACATCTTGCAAACCTGGGTCCAGCAACATAGCCTGATGTTCTCTCTGTTGTCGAAGCGTGGCTTAACCCCAAGATATGAGACACTGCAGTCACCATCCCTGGATACTCTATATTCAGGCAGGACAGGGTTTCCAAATGAGGTGGGGCTGTGCCATCTACCTGAGGAATTCCTATCTGGGTTAAGTCTTCCAGTTCTCAAACCCTAAACCACCCTCACAAGTTCTGCTATTAAAGTTCTACTAGGCGCACAACAAGGAGCTCACCATTGCCTCTGTGTACCCACCCCTAAAGATCAGCACAATGGATTTATGAGCATATTGGAAAGCCTACAGGGATTACACCATAACTCTGAACTCATAGTACTAGGTGACTTCAACATAAATTGGCTATTGCTGGAGGCCAGAAACTACAAGGATGCTGTCACGTTACAGAACCTCACCCAGCTTGTTACACCCACCAGATGCAACTATAGGACAGGGTCGCGAACACTTCTGGACTGGATCCTAACTAATCACCCTGAGCAGATCTCAAAGTCTCAGTGCTCCCTGATGGGATCAGTGACCACTCACCGTTCATATGTACCTGGACAAACAAATTCATTAAGCCCCTCCTAAAATAATCCACACCAGAGTGTTAAAACCGGGGTACCTTGAGCTACTAAAGACACACCTAAGCCACCTGGACTGGACACCAATCGACTCTGCCATTGATGTGAACCAAGTCTTAGACCTGTTCATCAGCCACTTGCTGTGGCCTGCAATATCTTTGCACCTCTCAAAAAGCTGAAGGTCAGGACAGAGCTAACCCTTGGATAACCCCGATCTAATCACTTTACTCAAACATAGGGATCATCTCTGGCACTGTGCCCATGCAACATCCAAACCTGGGGATATTCATAAATATAAAGCTGCCAGAAATGAGTGCACGTGGGCAGTTAGGAGAGCCAAAAGCAAATACTTCAAGGAAGCCTCTCCAACTCCTGGGGTGATGGAAAACATTTTGAGTAACTTGAAAGACCTTACAGGCAAGGACCCTAAGTCACCACCCACCATGCTCAACATAAATGGAACACCAACAACTGACCTGTACACTATCACCAACACCTTTAACAATGCATTCTCCAACTTGGATAGTGTCCTCCTTTCTAATTTCTATGATGCTCCCTCTGGTAGTAACCCTCCTGCAACTGCTCCTCTCAGTACACCCTGCCCCACAATTCTACTTCAAGGAGATCCCAGTGCATGAAGCCAGAACCTATAGGAAGGCCATTCACAATGCAGGCTACAGCGGTGACTCCCTTGACCTGAAGTTGTTTGCACTTGTCCTTGAAGAAGTCCTTGAACCCTTGACAAAGGTCCTCAACCTATCACTAAGGATGTCCCAGTTTCCATCTTGCTGGAAACAGGTGACCATCACACCGTACACAAAGTGGAGACAAATCCTGCACTCCAACTACAGACCTATCTCCATCCTCCTCCGTTGTCTAAGGCCCTGGAGCGCATCGCCTCAGACCAATTAATCAAGTACCTGGAAAAATACGACATCCAGTGTCCTGAGCAACATGGTTTCCAGAAGGGCATAGTACCACCTCTGCACTATTAGAATTCGAGGGCTTCATCCATACCACACTTGATCAAGGAAACTGTGAAGGGCAGTATTCATCGACCTTACGAAAGCCTTTGATACTGTGAACCACCACTCCTACTCAAGCAATTATCAAACATTGGGCTCTCCAATGAAGCACTGCTCTGGTTTTCAAGCTACCTTGGGAGAGGGTCCAGCGGGTTAGGATTGCGGTGTCACCTCGGAAGGAAAACAGTCCTTTCAGGGTCCCACAGGGTCCACCCTGGGCCACTACTCTTCAGCCTCTTCCTCAACGACCTTCCCAGTGTCTGCCACCAGAAATTACTGCTCCGCGAGGGCGCAGTCATGTTCACCAACCACAAAAATGCAGAGCTCCTGAAACAATTACAGCTTGAATTCATGTGCATCGAAGAATGGTTCAGGTCACACAAACTGGTCATGAACTACAGCAAAACAAAGGTTATGACCTTCTATAAAGCCAGGAGCAAGTACAAATCCGTGACCTCACCATCCTAAACCAAACAGGGACCTTACTTGAACACGTTCCTGATTTTAAATACCTAGGTGTCACATTGGACAGCTCACTATCCTACCAATCGGCACATAGATTCTATGTAAAAGCCACCAACATCCGTATAGGCCTGCTCTACAGGCACAAACACTGCATGACTACTGACACTCTCCGGTTGGCTATCAACAGCTCTGTCACCTCCATCATTGATTACGGGCTAGCAATTTATGGCTCTGCCTCTGCCTCTGCCCTCCACAGAATTAGAGTTGCACTCAACAAAGCATGCAGGCTGCTAACTGGGGCTGATCAACTTACACACACTTGTGACCTGTACACTCGTGCAGGATGGCTACCTCTCATCAGCGGATACAGTATCAAACCTGACTCTTAGCCAAAAGTCCTCCTCAGGGTCATGCCCCGGGCATTGAAAAGCTACTCATTGACCACCACAGCACCCAGAGAACTAGAAGTTCACAACAACTAACCTTCCTTGTCCCCAGATGCCGGACTACCATGGGCCCAGAGGACCTTTGCCCACAGAGCACCACAGTGGTACAATACTCTCAACAAAGAAACTCCTACTACGGCTGCTCTGGCCCTTTAAGAGACAACTCCGACTGCATCTCATTTCAACTAGTCGTTGTGACTGCCTCGTCTTATCAGGGGCCCACGTTCACTGCCCTCCACTTCAGTCTTGACAGCTATCTCTCCCACCTTGCCCCCTTCTACCTGCCTACCCCTTGCCCCTCTCCTTTCCTCCCCAGGAATTTCCTGACTTTTATCCCTCCTCTCCCTCCCTTTAGAGCTCTTACCCTCACCCTCTACCCTCCGACAATGGCCTTCCTGCCTGCATACCCCCTTCCTTTCACCTGCAGTGCTTATTTCCAAGATTGCCCTTGGCTGGTATGTCATGCAACCTAACATTTGGCACATTGTGAATTACTGGAATTTCCTATTTCAGTCTCTTACTTCTTGTTATTGTGTAACTATGTATTATTATGTTGACCTTTGTATGTATGTATACCCCCATTCCTTGGACGTGAAACCTTTGTAAATGAGCAGTTCCTGCTCAAAGGTATTTGTAATCCTAGATTTCAATAAAATAAAAAATAAATAAAAAAAATTCCCAGGAACTCAGAGGTACAGTATCACACATAGACTCATTGTATGATCTAGTGACTTGGAGGTAGTGAATCACCCAGGGATTTGAGGAAGAGTATCACTCATGGGCTCAGAGGTAGAGGTATCATCTAGGTACTCAGAGGTAGAATATCTCTCAGGGATGAAGAGGAAAGAGTATCACCCAGGAATGCAGAGGTAGAGTATCATACAGTGATGCAAGGGTGCAATATCATCCAGGGATTTATGAGTTGAGTATCACTCAGGGACTCAGAGGTAGAGTACCAGCCATGGACTTAGAAGTAGAGTATCATCCAGGGACTCAGAGGTAGAGTATCACCCATGGACTCAGAGGTAGAATATCATCCAGGGACTCAGAGGTAGAATATCATTCAGGGACTCAGATGACAAATATCTCCTAGGGACTGAAAGGTAGAGTATCACCCAGGGACTCAGCGGTCGAGTCAACGAGGAACCCAAAGATAGCGTATAACTGAGGGACTCAGAGGTTGAGTAGCACACAGAGACACAGAGGTAGAGTATCACCCAGGGTCTCAGTGGTAGAATATCTCCCAGGGACTAAGAGGTAGAATATCACCCAGGGACTCGGAGGCATAATATCATCCAGGGACATAAGGTCGAGTATCACCCAGGGATGCAGAGGTTGAGTATCACCTAGTGTCTCAGAGGTAACACATCACCCAAGGACTCAAGTAGACTATCTCCAAGGAACTCTGAGGTAGAGTATCACCACAGAGACTCAGAGTATGACATAGGAACTCAGAGGTAAAGCATCACCCAGGGACTCAAAGGTAGAGCATCACTCTAGGACTCAAAGTAATCACCAGGGACTCAGAGGTAGAATATCTCCCAGAGTCTTAAAGTTAGAGTATCCCCATGGACTCAGACATTGAGTATCACCCAGGGACTCAGAGCTTTAGAATATCTCCCAGGGACTAAGAGGTAGAGTATCACCCATGAATGCAGAGGTACAGTATTACTCAGGGAATCAGAGGTAGAGTATCTTCCAGGGAGTAAGAGGACGAGTATCACACAGGGACTCAGCAGCAGAGAATCACCCCTGGACTCAGAGTTAACATATCTGGTTTGACACTGAATCCTAGTTGGGGACACAAGACCTGGACGATAGATTGGAATGACGTAAATGCAAGAGTTCAGATCTTTTAGCCTATCAGGATGCAGAAAATGTTAAGTAGCCATTATATAATTTCCTTCAAGTAGCCCTACTAGCTTGCATTGAGGAGGTAAAATCTTAATAATTACACCAGTTATTCTGTTGGGAATTTCTCATCGGCTAGTGTCTAGAGCACTAAGCTTGATTTTTACCCCAAGCCTGGTGACAAATTGTTTGTTTTATATTTTTCTTTTTAAGTCAAGTAAGCAGTAACCCACAACAGGGTGTGTACTGCAGTAATGCAAAAGTGTTGCACACCCTAGGGTGATGTAGCACAAGGTGATGATGACGAGTGACTTGACAACCGATATGCCTCGAAGTGCATAGATTTTGCATCAATGCAAATTCTGAAGTGGTTTAGTGTGCCTATAAAATAGATTCTTGTTGTTTAGTAAACACTTCTTGGATATAAAAAGCGATCCAAATGTTATCATGCATCGATGAGTAATCAATGCATGGCCATGTGATTGGTCTTGGCCAATCAGGTTTATTTATTTTCTATGCTATTTTATAAGCTCTTATGTATAGCAAAATGATTATTTCAAATATACACCAATGATAAAAAAATCAGAACGTTAGAACCTTTTAACACATAAACAGGAGGTCTTCTTAAGGAATGATCTGTAAAGAAATAAAGCACAGCTGAAATACTATAGGCACCTGTTCTGATTATTCTTTTATTCTTTTTTTTTTTCAAAAGAAAGTGATCGATTTGCTTCCTGCCTGGTACTACAACTTCAGCGTTACCATGGTAACCTGGGGAGATCCTGAACTCAGCTGCTGTGACAGTTCAACAGTTAGCTTCATCACAGGTGAGATCAAATATTTGTCTTGTTTTTTTAAGTAATTCTGGGTTGCCAAAATGAGTTGCTACAATGAAATGTTTTCATGTTTTCAGACGCTGAGCCTCAGTTGGATGTGTCCCTTCTATTTTTTTTTTTTTTGGGGGTCCCAGTTGCACACAGCTCCAGTACTCACCAGTGTATTGAGCTTGTCAGTCTTTGGGTAGTAGCTGCCACCAGCACCTTCTATGTAATTCCAGATAAGAATTTACACCATGTAGTCAGTATGTCTTTCACCTTATTGTCAAGCACTAGCACAGGATTTTATCTTGCTGTATTGGTTTAGCTCTGCTGCTCTAATTAACAGGGAGACTAGGGTCAGTAATTCTGCCAAATGAAATAATAAAACACTTGTCAACATAACTAACCTCCTTTAAAACATTTTCACTGAAGTTTAAAACACTTTTGTAAAGGGACATTTATACAGCCGTAACGAAGGTTGTAGTACTTTCTGGTTGTCCCTCCTCATCCCATGCTGATGGATGAGCACAGTTACACAACCCTCTCAGAGCCGATGTAAGCTGTCCAGGGGTGAACGGGTGTTTGACAACATCATCAAAGTCTCATCGGATGACATGTAGACTGCTAACATCACCCAACAATTTCAGCACTGCAGGCTTCAAAACAGCAGCAAGCAGAAGGTCGCAAAATAAAATACACAGTTACCTTAGTTTTGATGAAACTGCTGCTGCTGCCACTCCATCGAACTTCTTGGCTGAGACAGTGAGCATCATAGGAGAGTCACAGAAGATGCTGGGGCATCTGTTCATGCATCAGAGCAAGTGGTGCAGCCTGTCCACATGGCAGCTTATACCTTTTATTCCAGAACACGTTCCTGACTGTGCTGCACCTCAGGGAGAGGACAAGTGATCAACTTACCATCATCTGGTAATTGTCCGCTGCCCCATTTGCACCACAGCAGCCGAGTGCTTAGGTTGCTGCGGTGCAAATGTGATAATGTAAATTTGCCTTAAAACAAAACACCACAGCATATCCTGAGAACAGTTGCTGTCATTGTGGAAAAACTATACACAGCCACTGAAGCAAAACAGACATATGATCTTGACCCAGATTTACAGCAAGAGTCAAGTCATGACCCTGTAGTAGCTCAAATCCCTTGTTTCAGACAGGGAAAAAAGCACATCTTTTTCAAGTATAACCCAGGAAAATAAGGAGGAGCAATACTAAAATGTTTATGAGTGCTATAGTCTGCTTTTCTTTTTTTCCATATTGATTTTTACCCTCTCCTCTGCCATCACCTAGGGATATACCCTTTTCAGGTGATTCACCATCATACTGGATGGTGGGGAGGGGATTTTACTTGTTTGTGCTTTGTTCCTCCTCCTCCCCTGACCTGGGCTTTGCCCTACTGACTGAACAATGCAGCATGCACCTGCAGAAAGAGCAAGCTCTGTGCCCCAAACACAGGTGTCCCTGTGTGCGGAACCCACTGCCAGCCTTCCCCAGCTGAGGTCGCTGCACTCCAGCAGCTGCCTGCAGTTTAGCCCACCTCCTGACAAGGTGACTGGAGTCTGTTCCCATACTCTGGTCATCTGTATGCAACTACAATGCCCTGATACTGGGCCATGTGATTCAACCTGATAGCACTTCTGTGAAGGGAAAATAGCTGATGAGCCCTTTCCTTTAAGTGCCATGCCTTATTATACAACTCAGAATGCCTCAGGGGTGACCAGAGTCAGTTTGTTGAAAGGCTACAAAACAGTAAGAAAATGGACTAATATTTTAGACTGGCCATTTGATTTTTTCCCCTGATGAAGGTCCAGTCCTAAAACATCATTTCTTTGTTCTACTATTTGTAAATCACTCTAAAATGTCTTTCAGGTCAATTCTGGGTCATTTTAATTATCAAGTACTGCACAGCCTCCCCATCTTATGATATTTTATCCCTAGTTGTGTTTAATTTTGAATTTTCCAGCTTTCCATCTCTCTTTCTTTCTTTCTTTTCTCCTGCTACCTCTCCGCCTAGAAATTACTTCAGTAGAATACTTCCACGGCATGCTGTACATCAGCTGGTCATATGGCGATGATATCACTGATCTTTCTCATTCAAGAATGTTGCACTGGTTGGTCGTTGCTGAGGGAAGGAAAAGGATTAAAAAGAGTGTAAGTAATCAAAGGCTGAGATGCAGCTGGCCAGGGTCAACTACCAAGCAAATGTTTTACTGTGATCATTATCCTCCAGTATGTGACTGCTGGAAATTAGACAAATTGTCAGAAATAACATATCTGAAGGGACAGGGCTTGTGGAGATATTGTTTGCCAAAACAGGAATCTGAAACATCAATAAAACCCCAAAGGTCTGGCTTGATTCACAAAAGGTTTTGGGACTAAGTCCCACAGTGCAGGCTGGATTCTCAAATGTTTTTAGGACTAAATCCCACACTGCAACTCCAGTTGTGGACTGCAGTTTCCATAGCTGTGGAGATTGCTACTCCCAGCTGCAGTAGTTGCAGAAGATGTTACAGCTGGTTCCATGACAACACCACCTGCAGATCACCATGAATCATGTTGCTGGTTGTAAACCAGCTCCACTTTAAGAATATTATAATTGCAGGAGAAACTACAGTTCAGCAAGTGGCAACCCACTTAAGTAAGCTTTTCCTGCAGCTGCAGGATTTTAAGGGTTTTGAGAATCCAGCCCCGAAACCATCACTTCTGATCTGCAGCCACAAAACATGATATTTTGATGGTGCAAATGGGACCTGGGCACTGTCCATACATGGACCCAGTTGTGTCAAGTTTTCCCATGCTGCAGTTTGCAAGCGCTGTGAGAATCCATCCCCACAACTCCAGTTGTAGACCAAACATCTCAGCAGCTGCAGAAATTGCTATTCATCCACAGCAGTTGCAGAAGATGTTACGGCTGGTCCCACCAGCCATAATATTGTTCCACAACTGCAGGAATTTCTGTAGTAACACCACTCGCAAGCCATTGTAAATCATGGAGCTGGTCATAAACTGGCTCCACTTTTGAGAATACTGTAGCTGCATGAGAACTGCAGTTCCACAAGTGAGTTGCCACTTGCACCTAGTTTTCTCTCAGATGCAGGATTTTAAAGAGTTTTGAGAATCCAGCCCTGAAACCATCACTTCTGATTTGCAGCCAAAACATCATAATGGCAAATGGGACCTGGGCACGCCATATAAGGAAGTGCATACCTGATTCCTCTGTGTGAGCAGCAGAAACTGCTCACGCTAGTCCCATGTCTAGAAAAGGAAGTGGGAGCTCATTACCCTGAACCCAATGGTCAGATTCAAAGTGAAGATGCATTAACTAGGAGCTGAAGGTGCAGAGTGTGGAAGATGTGCAGTTAACACATACACATCTCTCTCTAGTAATCATTAGACTTCCAAGGCAAGCAAGAATGACTTCAGGAAAGTTTAAAACAAAATTAGATTTTATCAATAAAAAGAAAATGGAAAGTGGAGCAAGGGAATACCCCATAACTTCATGGCACACAATTTAGTAACATGGTTTAAAAATAAAATCAAGGACACATGACCAAAATCAGAGACATAGCTTGAATAATTATAATATTATCTCAGTAAGCTGTTGAAAGACAGTGTTTACAGTAAAAACATTTTCTGAAGGAGAACTAGGCTGTAACTATAATTATTGGCAGGTGTTTTGCACTTTTAAATCATCTTGCATGAATAGCAGTAATGTCAATCTTTGGAGGGCCAGAGGAAATTTCTGATGTAAATCAGGGACACTTGACAGTAGCAATGCTCATAATTGCCAGTTCTGATCCACTTTTGGATTTTAGGAAATTCTGATTCCTAATCAGCACAGGATCATAATGTCACAAGACAGAATGCTGCAGCAATATACCACGCTGTCTATACAGTGCGATATATTGCCAGTGGCATTCTTTATGTTTCTTGGGGGACGGTAATCATTTTCAGAATACATATTTTAATTTAAAAGCAACTCTTCTAGAAAGAACAAACCAAAAGTATAGTTTACAGTACGTTTCATAGTTCAAATCTGTATTCTGTTAACAATGCTTCTAGGCCTAAAATGGTAGTAAACATGTCCCTTTAAACTTGAAGAAACTAACTTGATGTTAATGTTGGTTAATACTTTCCACAATGAGCATTAACAGTAGACAATTAATCTCATAATATGTTGAAGAGCAGGGCCGTAGATTTGACAAAATTCCACATGTAATTTAAATGCACTGGAAAATTTCAGTACACATTTTAGGCTGTAAAATGGCTTTCAGATGTCTTCAGGGACAGCATCAGATGCTATTTCTAAGCCAAATGTCTAGTCATATTTTTTCTTGAGGAAAAAAATCAATGAAAACATTTATAAAATACTTATATTGTGGGTGGAACTAGAAACTTTTACCACCAAATAAAACTGAAATTGCCTGAAATTTTTATAGTAAAAAGTAGGGTCAAATGTTTGCCTAATTTGCTGCACTGCTGCTTTGGATTGTGGTCCATGACCCTGTAGCATCACCACTTGAGGCTGTCACCACGTGTGATGTGATGGGTTCATCACCACTCGTAAAGTATCAGGCTCATGCCATTTCCTACACATGTAAATATTAAAAATAAATCTGGTCTTGTTTTAGGTAACTCGGAATGTGATGACCACAGTCCTCAGTTTACCCCAGGGATAGGTACAACCTGACAGTTACAGCCTGTACTGAAAGGAGTAGTAACACCTCAACAAGTTATCTCATTCAACTTGGTAAGCTGTGTGTGTGTGTGTGTGTGTGTGTGTGTGTGTGTGTGTGTGTGTGTTTGTGTGTGTGTGTTGGGGAGGTGCTCTTGAATGGTCAATCCTTGAGCACAAATATACAAAATATGTTAATCTGCATGGTCTACAGTTTAACTCAAACTGTCTTTAAGTAACTCAAAGGTTCGTGCAACCCAATTGCCCTCTCTAACTAAAATGGTCTTGAGCATGAAAGCCACCGGTTTTGATGGAAGTGAGCTTGATCTCATTTAAGCCTCAGTCATTTGTTACCCTTCTGCACACTTAATAAATCTCTCTTTCAGCTCTAGCTTCTTCTGCTCAGCAGGAAAGTGGCCAAAGTCAAATATCCATGCATAAACAACTATACCATCACCTCAAATCACAAAATACAACAATATACTCTACTCTTGACAGTCTGGCTTGCATCCTGGTAATTTACAGACCATCTACAATCTATGCAGCATTAATTAGTCCCATGTTTTTTGAGATTGTAGTTTTCCTGCCTAAAAGGTGTTTGAAACAACTAACCACATTATATTACTGTATAATATATGGGAGAGCTTATTGTTAACTAAATTCACACACTTTGCAATGTTGTTATACCATTGATATGACATCAGATTGTTGTTATAATACCCTCTTCACTATCATAACAATGGTATAACAAAACAGAACATTCAATCTGTGTAAGATTCCGTACTGTAAATTCAACACAAACTAATGTACCCATACACTATAAAAGCTAATGGATGGTCTTCAGGGTAACAACCATGCTGTAATCACTTCTGAGGTTGTCATGACAACAGTAAACTTTTGAGCTTTGCTGTCGAGGTTTACAATGTCATGACAACCTCTCAAAGTGATTATAGTGTGATTATACCAAGACCATCCATTATCCTCTGTGTTATGTAATATACTACAAAGACACTATTTTATTCTACTGTTCTGGTGGCCAGAGCAAGTGTTGCTGGGATCTGTAGTCCTCAAGAGCCAGGAGGACGGCTATTCAGACTGTGCCGGGCAGTGGTGCAAGCCTGGGCACAGTGCAACTGGGCTGTGCCAGAGCCAGGACCTGGTGATATTCAACAGAGATGAGCCATGGTTCAGCACCGTTGAATATGGCATGGTCGGCACACAGAATGCGCGTAGCGCGTGGCACTGCACCAGCGCAAGCCACAGAGAGAGAACACAGGATGCACCAGCACAAGTGCAGTTGCACTAGCTGCATCACCAGCGATATTCAGCCAAGGGCATGCAAATGAGGCCATAATCTATGCAAGACACAAGGGGCCATTTGCATGTCATTATATTCCCATTTGCATGTGATGCACTGGGCTTCCTGGCAAATTGCACCTGGCACCAGCAAGCTGCTGACATCGGGTTATGCTCCCTGGTGGGCTATTGCAGCCCCCCATATGCATGATTGCGGGCAGTAGTAGTGAAACACATAACCCTATGCCCGATCATGGGCAGTAGCAGGAATAGTCATAATCCTGGTGGTCTAGTGGACCTCCTCCTCCCCATATTCCGATCACGGAAGTAGTAGTTAAACACAGAACCCTATGCCCAATCACGGGTGGTAGCAGGAATAATCTATATCTAGTGGACCCCCCTATGCCCGATCGCAGAGCTACAATGTAATGAAATAGATTCCTGGTGGTCTAGTAGAACCCACCCCAAAAGCCGATCGCGGGCGTAGTAATAACTGACATGTACCTGGTGGTCCAGTGGTAGCCCCGACCCCACCCACCAACAGAGCCCCTAGCCACCCAACACCCCTGTCATTGGCAGGCAGCGCAACCCCCTGCATACCACCCGACACCGCCGATGATAGCATACAGTTTGATCTGTATGCCCATTGGGCCACAGTGTGGACTAATGAGTGTGCAGACTATACTGTATTACACAGGTCCAGATCTGTGAAGGAACACATTCATTCGCGATCTGGACCTGTGTAGTATAGATATCTGCACGCCCATTGTTCACATTTAGGCCCAATGGGCGACAGATCAAACTGTATGCTGTTATTCTGGTGGCTGAGTGGTATGCGGGTGGGGTTCTGCTGCCCACCGATGACAGGTGTGCTGAGTGGCCTGGGGGCCTCTGTGGGTGGGTGGGGAGGGGTACCACTGGACCACCAGGTAGACATCAGTTAACACCATGGCCCATGATCAGGCTTTCAGGGTGGGTTCCACTAGATTACCAGAATCTATTTCATTACACTACAGTCCACAATCAGGCATACGGAAGGGGTCCACTAGTCCACCAGGGTTCTATTACTGACCTCGCGCTAATGATCGGGCACCGATTATTCAACTGGTTGATGACTGCCCATGATCGGCATGGGGGGGCACTGACATCCAGGGAGGACCGGTGCTTGCGGATGGTGTTCCCATTGGGCGGGTGGCCACCCATGGCTGGTGACTGTTGTGTTGCACCTGCAATACAGCTGTCCGCCTGTGGGTGGCCAGCTTTGAGCCTATATTTTACGGCTCAACTTTGAGCACCTGTGTGCGGCACATGTAGGGGTTGTGCCAGCATATGCACTGCACATCCCAGGCTGAATATCGGGATGTGCCGCCAGATGCATGGGCATGCCCCTGCATCAGCGCCACATGGGTTTACATTGCGCCCTGGTGCATCGGATTTGCACTGCGCCGGCAGCCTTTTCAATATCCCACCGAGGTGCAATGCAGGGATGCACCAGTGCAACTCAGTTTCGCCAGGCGCAACCTCTTTGAATATCCTGCCCTTTTAGTTTACAGTTTTGTGAAGAGTGATTTTAAATAGGACTTTGGACCTGTAATGACTCAGGGCTGAGCAGTTTTTAACAAATTATTAAGGATTTGTGTTACTGAACAACATGATCCCAAGGCAAGGGCTTCCGTTAAGCTAATGTAAAATCAGCTGCCCTGCAAGCCATTAGTGAGCACAGGCAGAGGCAGACACAGCTGAGGCAGGTGTCAGCCATGTTAGCCAGGAATAGGTGGGTAACCTTCAGAAACTCTGATGGTTTTAAGCAGGTGTGAAATATACACAGAAGGGATCAATAATTCAAACAACTAATTTGTTTTATTTAGTTGTTATTTGAAGTACAACTCCATTCAAGCACTTAGCAAATCTTAAGGTCGACAGTTATAAATAAGAAGTTCACTTTCATTTTACTGGTGTTGCTACCTGTCTGTATTAATCTCATTGTCTTCATTCTGTTATGGTGAACAAGTATACCCAGGATCAACCATTTGAATCTATAAAATTAGTACTATATTAAAACGTATACTAAATGTCTTCAGCAAGTACATATAATGTCCCAACCAGACAATATGGAAATAAATAAAGTTGATATCATCTGTAGAAAATGGATGTTTACCTGGGATAGTGAATCTGACCACTCACTGGACCATGTACATGCCAAATGTAATCACATAGAAACATAGAAATATAGAAACATAGAAACATAGATTTTGACAGCAGATAAGGACCACTTGGCCCACCCAGTCTGCCCATTTCCCTACCTAATGGATAAGCTGCAGATCCTAGTTAACCAGCAGCCTACTTCTTCCCTACCCCCCACCCCTAGAATTGCCTTATGACTGTCCCATGCATGCTTGAATTCCACCACTGTTTTTGACTCCACAACCTCCTCCGGAAGGCCGCTCCATGCATCCACAACCCTCTCTGTGAAAATACTTCCTTAAATTACCTCTGAGCCGCCACCTTCTATCTTCAAATTATGCCCCTTGTTCTTGCACACCCTTTTTTGAAAGATGCTACCTCTTGGACTTTGTTGATTCCCTTGAAATACTTGAAAGTTTCTATAATGTCCCCTCTCCTCCTTTCCTCGAGGCTATACATATTCAGCTCCTTAAGTCTCTCTTCATATGTCTTCCAGTGCAGACCCTGCACCATTTTAGTTGCCTCCTCTGGACAGCCTCCATCCTGTCTATGTCCTTGGGAGATTGGGTCTCAGAACTGCACGCAGTACTCCAGATGGGGTCTCACCAACTGTCTGTACAGAGGGATAATAACTTCCTGTTTTCTACTGGTGATGCCTCTCCCTATGCATCTCAGTATCCCCCAGCCTCCTTGCTGCCCTCTCACATTACTTGCCCACCTTTAGGTCATCTGATATGACTACCCCCAGGTCCCTTTCCATTTTTGTTGTTGTTAGTATCTCACCCCCATTGTGTACTCTTCCCTGGGTTTTTGTTTCCCAGGTGCATTACCTTACACTTCTTAGCATTGAATCTAAGCTGCCATACATTTGACCATTCCTCTAACCTTGCCAAGTCCCTTCTCATCCTTTCCACCCCACCTTGTGCATCAACTCTGTTGCAGATCTTGTGTCATCTGCAAAGAGACATACTTTTCCTTCCAGTCCCTCTGCAATGTCGCTTATAAAGACATTGAAGAGGACCGTCCTAATACTGAACCTGCGGTACCCCACTAGTAACCCCTTTCTTCAGAGTGGACTCCATTTACTATTACTCTCTGTGTCCTATTCACAGCCAATTCTTTACCCAGGCTGCCATCTTGGGACCCACTCCCAGGCTGGCTAACTTGTATATTAATCTTTTGTGTGGGACTGTCAAATGCCTTGCTAAAGTCTAGGTAGACCATGTCCACAGCCCCTCCCTGATCTACTACTTTGGTCACCCAGTCAAAGAAATCTATCAGATTTGTCTGGCATGACCTTCCGCTGTGAATCCATGCTGCCTTGGGTCCTGAGCCCTCTGGCCTCTAGATACTCAACAATTCTTTCCTTCAGAAGTGATTCCATCATTTTCCTACCACTGAGGTTAAACTAACAGGTCTGTAGTTTTCTGCTTCTGCCTTGCTCCCACTTTTGTGAAGGGAATCACATCTGCCCTTCTCCAGTCCTCGGTACCACCCCATCCTCCCATGATTTGTTAAAGAGGGTAGTCAGTGGTGTCACTAGTTCTACCTTAGTTCTTTTAGAATTCTGGGATGAATCCCATCAGGCCCCATTGCTTTGTCCACCTTCAGTTTTAAGAGTCCTTTCAGAACCCTTTCTTCTGTAAATGGGCTGGTATCAACTTCTGTATCCAGAGTGTTTCTACTGTTTGTTTTAGGTACCTCCTCACCTCCTTTGTAAATACTGAGCAAAATATTTGTTTAGTATCTCTGCCTTTTCACAGTCACCCTCTGCCCACCCTCCCTCCTCTTTATTAAGCCTCACTAGCCTCCTTGGTCTTCCTTCGCTCCTTGATATACCTATAAAAGGTTTTATCCTCTTCTTAACTGAGTTGGCTGTCTTTTCCTCGGTTTGGGCCTTTGCTGTTCTGACTGCCTTCCCAGCTTCCTTTTGCTTTAACTCATACAGTTCTCTGTCCTGCTCCTTCTGTGATTCCTTGTACTTCCTGAATGCTTTCTTTTTCTTGAACCTTCACTGCCACTTCCTTAGAGAACCATAGTGGTTTCTTACATCCATTTCCCTGTCAAGCATTAGAGGAAGAAATAAGCACCACTGGCACAAAACAAGAGATGCAATGAATTCATATAGCTAGGATCAGATATGATTTTAATTGTAGCTGCTTGTTTATGTGCATCCCAATTAGATGAACTGTATAGTATTATTTATTGTGTATGGAAAGACTATGTAAAAGTTTAATTGCATTGTCACTTTAATTCTTGTAATTAATTAAGCACTTGAGTGTATATAATGCACAAGCTCCATAGGGGCATATCTTTGACACAGCCCGTTGGGTGAAACGTCAGTGTCTTTTTTGCCTCAGTGAAGGTGGTCTGTATTTCTTGCACTCCAGTAAACTAACATATTTCAAATACAAAATGATTTGGTGTGGACAGCAGTTATTTGTGAGCAAGGGAGCAAGTGCTGTGACTGTTTAACTGTCTCTGAAGAAATAAGCACCTTAGGAATAATGCAAATGAATCAAATAATATTGTAACCTAGAAGCATTTATTGATGACATGGTTGAGGCCTTAGTGGTAAAGAGTATTACACATGAGGGGAAGGGCACAAAGTACAAAAGTAATGAAGGCATAAACAATATAAAACAGGAAAGAAATAGAACAGGTGATGGCAGTAACACTGAGGTTGCTGAATTACCATCTTGGACATTATTGGAAGGTAGGGGAAAGAAAAAGAGGGAGGAGAGCTGAAGGGCATCAGTTATGTAGCAACAGCAGATCCCACACTATGGAGTGATTAAATGACAGGGAAATGGAACATGATGAACAAATTCTAGCCACTGATCTCTGTGAACAGAATAACAACTGTAAACCAGAACTAGCTGTTTTGGGTGGCGCTTATTTTATGATTCACGGATGCCACCATTTGTACAGGAACAAAGGAGATGACTACAGTAAGCTGTTTACCAGGAGTTAAGGGAAAGATGTGAGAGAAAACATTGCTGATTTAATAAGAAATGCAGTACAAAAAGCAGTAATAGTAGTAGTAGTAGTAGTACTCCTGATAGGAGTTAATGATGTAGGGTGAGACTGGATGAAGACATCAAGGCAGATTTTGTAGCCATTGGCGAAAAATGAAAGAGAGGATATAATCTGGTTATTTCAGAGATTCTACCAGTCCCTAGGGCAGGAACAGGAAAAACAAGAGCTAGACAAACAATAAATTCCTGGCTAAAAGGGTGGACAGGTAAAGAAGGTTTTAGATTTATATATATAGTAATTGGTATACATTTTGCATCAAAGTGACCTATATAAAAGGGATGGACTTCATCTTAATAAATTAGAGGCATGGAAGCTGGGAGACAGTATCAGTAAGAAATTATGAAATGTTTAAACTAAAAGCTAAGGGAATGGGATTGGGTCATGAAACAGCTAGTACAACAATTAGCTTTAAGGCAATACACAGTGAACAAGGCAATACAACAGATAATGAAGTAGTCATACAATTTATAAAAACAGTTAAGAATAACAAGGATGGCTGAATGGTGGCAAATGCCAGGAGCTTAGTAAATAAGTTTGGTGAACTTGAGGCATTATTAGGTTTTGAAACCCCGGTATCTTTAGAATAACTGAAACTTGGTGGTCTAAAACTGTATCACCCATGAGCCTGTAGGGGATGTGATGATGCAATGGTCATGTTTAACATTATCAAGAAAATTAAAAGGGTAAAAGGTAACACCTAGCACAAAATGTTATAGTCAAGCAAATTTTTATGCTATGAGGTCGCAAATAAAAATGTGGAATTGGGAATGTAGACTTGAAAGTAAAGGTATTAATATGGCATGGATGCATATCTGTCAACTGTCCCTGATTTTGCCTCAAAATTTTACTCTGTCCCTCCTAAAATTTGTGTTTCTGTGACTAAACAGTGGAGACTGTAAGCACAAAATAATGTCAAGCATTAAAGTTACAGACTTGTTCTTCTTTAGAAAATGCATTTTACACTAAGGCCCCCATATTCAGAGCGGACGACTGCATTGCATAAAGGTGTGCAGCATAGAAAAAATAGGGCCAGCCGGCTCTGACACCATATTCAAACAGATAGCGCAATCTGAACCAACCCGCTATCTATTTGAATATCTGACTCTATTAGTCACGATGCGTAGCAAGTGGTCACTGTGTTCGATACAATGCTACCAGGGTGTGGGGCTGAAGGCCACCCATAGGGGTACATCGCGATGCACAGTGGTTAGCGCCGCAGTCCCCACTGATGATGTTCAGCCCAAACATGCAGATGAGCCCATTGGCAATGCATGGTGCTATGGGGCCATTTGCATGCCCATTATGGGCTCATCTGCATGTGAGCGCAGGCCCAAGTGCACAGGGCTAGGTCCCCCATACTGATCCGTGTAAGACTAACAGAAAAGCACCTTTCCCTGGTAGTTTAGTGGTTCTCCCCAAGCCTCGATCTTCATAATAATAAAAATCTCAGTTATTTATCCCTGATCGCCTACTGTTCCCTCCCGAGCCCCAATCTACATAAGAATAAAAAAATCCACATTTTCCCTGGTAGTCTAGTGGTTCCCTCCTCGAGCCCCAACCTGTGTGTGAAAATAAATCCCCAATCCCTGGTAGTTAGCACCTCCCAGCCCTGATCCATTTCATAAATAGCCTCGGAACCCAGTAGTGCTGCAGTCCCCGCCTCACTAACCCTGACTTGCCACTGTCAGTGTTTCCAGACCATCCCTCATGGGCTAGTGCCCCCCACCCCAGTAGGCAGTGACCCACCACACCACTCCCACCCCCATCCCAAGCTGGCCTGAGCCAGCGACTGGCACTGCTCCTCCTCCGGACTGTCATGGACAGCCACCAACTGAACTGTACTGGAGTGCATACAGTATACAGTACACGCCATTGGGTGACATCAACCAGACTGCCAGGAAAACAGAGGGGTTTTTATTATGAAGATCAGGGCTCGGGAATGAGGACCACTAGACTTCAGGGATGTGGGATGTTTTTATTATTACACACATCGGGCAAGGGAGAGACTGTGAACCATTAAACTGCGCCACTGCTTATGGCTGTTTAGTGTTTCTGAACACTTTCAATATTGTGCTACACCACATATGCATGGGGACCCTCATTTGCATAGGCACAGTACAATATTCTGTGATGATGGCTCTGTCAGGGGTGTGCCACAAATATGTGCCCTTGAATATGGGCACACCCCGACAGCTGCTGCTATTCCCTGTATGCATGGATGTGTTTAGAAGCAAAAATTACAGATATAGAAAACAAGTGTATACAGTTTATAACAAATGCAGTAAAAGAGGTAAGAGGACAGGGTGGCTAAACAAAAATTGGAAAAGAAAATCAAGGGTAAAGGAACCCCTTTCAAGCAAGGAAAGGAATCAGGTGATCAAATAACATAGGAAAATTCAAGAAGGTAGCCAGGAGATGAAAAGAGAAAAAAAGCTAAGGAACTGAATATAGCAAAACATTCTAGACAAAATGCTAAAATGTTTTGGTCATATACAAAGGACAAAAGAGTTGGTGGTAGTAATGTAGGACCACTCCAAGTAGATGACAAAAATAGAAGAGGAAAGACAGATTGCCAATACACTAAACAAATATTTTGGATCAGTGTTCTAGGAATCAGAGTTTGACTGGGTTATTATAAATGATCAGGACATAGCATCTAAAACAGATATGGATGAAGCACGGAAACAATCAGAGAACATAAATGTCAACATATCCATGGGACCAGACAGCCTGCATCCAAGAACCTTGAAAGAGTTGGCTGCTGGATTTGCTGGGCGGTAACCAAAATATTTAATATGTCTCTTGAACAGGGGATTGTCCCGGAGGCCTGGAGGGTTATCATACTGGTGCCTATCTACAAAAGGAACTATTTATTTATTTATTTTATTTATTTATTACTAGGATAACAAATACCTTGGAACCAAGGGTTCTTTACAAAGGTTCTGTGTCAGCATTGGGTGCAGCAAAACAGTGGTAAGATACAATACAGGGTCAGGAGGTTAACATAAAAGTAAGCAGAGGTAAGATACAATACAGGTCAGGAGGTTAACTTAGTAGCAAAAGACAGTACATGTGCATAGACTAGCACAGTAGCAAACAGTCAGTGGCAAATATCAATGCACAATTAATGATACGGGTGTGTATATATAGCAAGACACAAATACAAATAAAAACATCCTGGGTGACATAAGCGGAACAAGGGGGGGATAAGAGGGGGGGGGAGAAGGGGTTAAGCAGTCAAGGATTTGACATTGTCATAATTGTAAGAACAGACAGATAAGTGCTAGGTAGTCTGGGGTGGAGCAACAGGAGATAGGGTGATAGAGAGAGGGGAGACAGGAGGAGAGGAGCAGGAGGGTGGAATGGTAGGTGGGGTGGGAGAGAGACGGGAGTAGCAGGGATGGAGGGGTGGAGAGAAGTGGGAGGGTAGCAAGGAGAGAGAGAAGAGGAGGAGAGGTAAAGTATGATAGGGCATTGGTAACCAATTATGGACCTGTAAATCTAATATCTGTTTTCGGTAAGATGCTCGAAAGATTTATTAGTAATACAATTAACATCATGATAAATAATAACAATATGGCTGACAAGTCACAACATGGATCCACAAAGGGCCAGTCATGCCTTACCAACTTGGTAGACTTTTTATAAAGTGAGTCAGGTATAGGACAAGGGGAAACCAGTGGACATAGTATATCTGGACTTAAGCAAGGAGTTTGATACGGTATCTACATGGAGCTAGTTGAAACATTACTAAAATCCAAAATAAATACCAAAATAGTTAAATGGATACAGTCAATGATCCCAAATAGATTGCAAACAGGTTAGATCCAAGGTTTTGACTCAGATAGAATAAGGGTCACTAGTGGGTGCCACAAGGGTAGGTATTGGGGCCACCCTTTTCAATATCTTTATCTGTGGACTACAGATGAGTGGAGGAGGTGGATGAATGTTCAGGCTTGTGGACTACCCAAAGATAGGACGTGTAGTGGAAAGTAAAGAAAGTGCAGAAAATTTTCAGGCAGAACTTGATGCAATTTCTACAGGTCAATTACTGTAATAAATGAGGTTCAATCAGGAAAAGTATGTTGTCATGCATTTTGGAAAAACAACATATCTTTTAAATATAGAATGGTTGGAATTGACCTAAGAGACTCTAATAGTGAGAGGGATCTCAGAGTAAGGGTAACAGATAATCTAAAACACTCCAGTCAGTGTGATAAGGTTGCCTCAAATGTAGCAGAGTATATCTGGGAAAAATATAATCGGTAAGGATAAGGAGGTGAATTATCTCAATTTACAGAGCACTGGTAAGACCAGCGCTGAATACTGTGTCCAGTTTTTGGTCACCACAAAAAGGAGTGACATTCACAGAGTGGAGAGGATACAGAGGAGGATAACTAGAATGATTTAAGAGGTTGTAGGAATGTCAAATGGAGAAAGAGGAAGAGCTAGGATTGTATAGCCTGAAAATGAGAAGAACAAGAGGTGACATGATAACACTATACAAAGCATAGATTGTGTCGATACAATGCACTGTCTGCATATAGAATTTAGGCACCAGGATATAGTGACAAGAGGGCACAATAAGCAACTCAAAGACAATACATTTAGAACTGAAAGGAGGAGAGGTTGGTTTTCTGAGAGAGTGGTGAGACCGTGGAACAACTTTCCAAATGAGATTGTTAGCTTGACAAATATCAATTGGGGGTGGCAACATTGGTGTAGTCCATTAATACAGCAGACAAGCTTGAAAGGCTAGCACCTATTCTTGTCTGTATGATCTATGAACCTGTGAATCTACTGCTTTGTTAAATGAAGCAGTGACATGGTTTGACCTCTTTCTTGCAAACAGGCACCATGAAGCTGACCTCAGTGCTGTGTAAGGTTCTGCAACCCTTTATCAAGGACAGGACTGAGCACTTGGCTGAGACCAGGGTTCTTACCCTTACAGCATGGCTGTATTAGAGGCAGATTATGCAAAACGCTCTGACCACCTTCTTTAAGGGTGACCAGGAAAATGGCCAGGACAGGACCATAGAGGTCACCATCTCAACTTCAGCAAGACCTTGGCACCTGTGCATAAGGAGTTTCTGTGCAAGTATACCAGTGAAATATACATAAGGCATACTGATAAGGGTTTGCTAGCCAGTTTAGGGGCTGGAAGCAGTGGGTAGTGGTCAGGCACTTCTTTGAATGGGAGAAGGTACTAGCAGCCCCTTAGGGATTATGTGTATGACCACTGCTGTTCAACAGTTTCATCAATGATTGGGCAGCTGCAGTGTTCAGCAGACTACTGATGTTTGCAGATAACTCTAAACTGGTCAGGGTGGTGGACTATCTTGAGGATGGGAACACAATTCATGATACCCTAAACAAGTTGGGTAACTGGACAGACTGCTGGCATCTCAGATTCATTGTAGCCAGATACACAGTACTACACTTGGGAAAGAAAAACTGAGGTAGGGCCTACACACTGTGTTAAACTCCTCTTGCTGTAGTGGAGGAGGAAAGTATTTCTGAGTCACAATAGACAAGAAGCTGAAGTAAGACACTGTATGGCCACTGTCAAGAGAAGTGGCAGAATGCTGGGTTGCATTACAAGGGAGTTGTGTCTGTGTCTTCTGTTTTCAACATTTGCAGTGTGAGAGGTCAGTCTGCACCATGCACGCCTGCTTAAAGCAGAACTAGTCTAAATGCTTTGATAGTGATTTGTATGCACTACTCATGATGCTTTGTATTATTAGGGTATGTGTGATTTGTAGTTCTTTGAAAACTGGCATTGTTACCAGTGCCCTTTCTTGAAACCCTTGCCTCAGTGTACTGAGGTTCTTGTCTTTAAAGGGAGCTGATCAGTAGAGCAGAGAAAGTATTCCTGTCATTTTCAAGGCCCTGCTCAAGTACCACCTGGAGTACAGCATGCTGTTCTGGACTCCTTTATACAAAAGTGACACTGAAGTATTAAAACGGTGCAATGCAGGGCCATCAAAATGATCATGTGTGCCAGCCCGGCATGAGGGTTGAGGCGCTGGCGCCTTACCTCTTCCCATGCTGGCGACCCGGGTTCGGAACAGACTTGGGTCAGCCGGGGTTGATAGGGGAGGATAGGATTGAGCATCCAATGGACTGCTGTCCTATCCTGGGAAAGGTTAGATTTACCTCACTCATGTGGCGCCCCAGTGGAGACCAGGGGCACTACAGAAGCAGTGCACTAGGGGAACCAGAAAACTGGAAGATCCGCACTGAAGTCTAGCCAGATGACAGCTGCCGGCCCGAGGCATCCCGAAGACTCCCCAGAAGCCACAGAATGCCTTAGCAGCTCCGGGACTGCAAGAAAGAAATAGTGTGCTGGTGCCCCTCCCCACCGTGCCTTCCCCTCGGAGGAGCGGGGACCCACCTGGTGAAGGATTACACTGGGGCTACTCCATGGATGGCTGCAAATATGAGGTAAGGTGGTTGAAGGGGGGGATAGTAGGGAGAATGCTCAGGACCTAGGCAGCCTGAAAGGATAGGCAGCCAAAGGTGCAATGTAGGGCAGATTAATAAAAAAAAAAAGATCAGGTGTATGGCAGCATGATCTCAGTATTCCACATACTCAGTTATCATCTAGATTGAACAAATGGAGATGTTTGATTTGGTGTCCTCCAGCAGGCTGCAGAGACACACCCTGAAGCTTAGAAGTGCTAAATTCAGGGGTAACGTTAGGAGACACTTTCTCTCCTAGAGGAAGGTGCACCTGAGGATTAGCCTACTAATCAAGACAAAAGATACGAAGACAGTACAAGCCTTCAAGGTAAGACTTGACAAATTTCTGATTACCAAGGGAATCTCAGGATACCTGGGGTCAGATTTTCAAAAGCTTGAGATTACTGAAGCCCCAGGTACACCAAAGATAAAGTGTACCGTTTGCAACAATCTAAAGGGATTTTCTATCCTTTGTGGCAATTGATGCATGCCATGCCATCTTTTGTGGTTTAGTTTGCATCAATAATGGGAAGGGAAGAGGGAGGGAAAAATGTTTACCAGGAAAGGCACACTAAGCTGCAGCTTGTTTCCAGGTGCAACCTTGGAGCACAGGGAAGTTAAGTGACTTGCTCATGGTCTCACAATATGCAGGTGGGGCTATAGTATTCAGACCCAGGTCTCCAGGTTTGCAGCTCAGTGCCCTAAACCACAGTGCTGTACTGCCCCCTTAATAATGGGGCTCACACCAGAGATTTGGCAGAGGCTGCCAGATAGCAGGTAAAATGTTGCAACCAAGATTGTACAATCAGGCAGTTGTGGAATCGAGAATGGCACAGCTGCAGCAATGAAAGGGTTTGACGCAGGACTTGATGGAAGCCCTGCACCACACTTTGAAAATCCAGTCCCCTGTCTCTAGAAAGTATTAGACGTGATTGCTGAAAAGACTGCTGCCTTTTTCTCTTCCATTGCAGGCGCCTTGGAGAAGTCTCAAGTACTGCCACTCATTCACTTTGTGGAAAACCTGTCTTTCCCATTTGCATCTTCTTTGTTCTTTGTTGCTGTGCCTCCATGTACACTGTCTTTGCTGTAATGGGAAATTACCACACATGGACCCACCCATTGTTCCATTAGCTCCATAATTATCCTGGGGTATATCATGCCCATCTCCTGGGACTTACCTGCCTTGATCTTTGCCAAGTAGTAAGCTACCAGAACCAGTGTGATGTCCACTGGCTGCATTGTGGCTACCTTTGATCCCATGGGACCTCCAGTGAGCACCCTCTCCCACCAGAGGATCTTAGTAAACAGTGAAGTTAAGTATTCATTCATCATCTCAGACACCTGCCTGGCTTGCTCACAGGTTGATGAGCAAGTAAGTTCTGAGTACAAACTTCACTTGCCACACAGGCAGAAACCGATTTTTCTTTACCAAGTCCAATCATGCTAAGGTCAAACTACATCACAAACCATGCAGTTTTCTAGTGAGCTTCCCATTTACCATATCTTCATGCATAAATGGTGCAAGAATCAAGGAGATGAAGCATTGAACAGCTTGTAATTTGATTAGCCCTCTGAAGGGTATTTTTCCTCTCTGCGTTTCGCTTTTACTATTTGGATTGTTGTTCCTTCCTGCTCTGTAGTTACAGAAATATGTCAATCCTTATCACAGATGAAACATTTCATCTGTGCTTGCCTCTGAAATGCTTGAGGTCTTTGGTTCCGGCCACCTTGGAGCTGCTATGAGTAACTGTGGTGAATGTGCTTCCCATCTTTGTTTGATGGGTTGTGTTACTCCCACCCATTTTATTGAATTGTGGCCTTTCTGGGTGTTAGCCAGATACCTAGCCATCATTTCAGCAGCCTCTTTAGAGTTTCTTATACCCTGTCCTTGCCAAAAGGTTAACGCCAATCTTGGGTAAACTGTTCTAACAGTTAATTGGCATGTACTGTTTATTTGCCTGCCTGAGCTATTCTGCTCTGTAAATTTGATCAGCATCTGAATTTTTCTGAATCTGTCATTTTTTCCTCCCTGGTGTGCACCACCTCTTGCTGTTTGTGTCTCCTGGGGGTTAGCCATCGCTAGCTTATAGCACCAATGCACCTGCACTGCTAGCATTGGTCCTTTTGTTAGTGTCTGGTTTCAACCAGCTCAGCTTTTTCTGTCTGTTTTTCCCTTTCTTAACTGGTAGGTTAGGCTCCATTATAGCACATTAACATGTCCTGGACTGTATGCCTACCACTGGCCCCAGATATCTACTACCTATCCCCTAACAGGCTGTCTTTGACCTACCCTACAAAACCTTCACAACTAGGAAATAGGGAAGCAGATGTCCAGCTGTCACAACTAGGCAGTGACTGCATAGTGTGACATCCTCCTCAGCATGACTTCTGTTTCCACCTGTTTTTCCTCCTTTAATTTTCTACCTAATACCAGTGGGTTTGTGCCCTAAGGCAGGAGGATTTTCTTTCAAGTCAAAAATGACCTGGGGTCTGGCCCATTCATCACTTTCTGACTGACACTTGTTGATAAAATTCTTCACATATAGAATGATCACATCATACACCCGTGTTCTGAGTAATACTAGTGGTATGGATTTTGCAACCCTGTCTGAATTCAGGATTTTCCCTGAGCCCCGGGTAGTCATGTAAATGCCCTCCCAGTGACATGGGAGCAGTGTGACTTACTTCTTCTCACCTCTGTTTGTACAGTATGTGTTCCATAAATATGCACACTGCACCCTTTGTGATTGAAAATGTAGTAATTATCTGTGCAGCACCAGGTTGTGCATTGGGGAAAGAGAAATGTGTGCTCTGGGATGGCCCAGGTTCCAGTTGCCTTGGTAGCACAGCTGGTTAGCATGACCAGAACAGTATTCAGGGCAGTCTGTGTTCAAGTCCCAGCTGAGGCACTTACATCTTTCTCTCCTCTAGTTGTATGTGTTTCATTCATTCATTCATTCATTCATTCATTCATTCATTCATTCAGGGTGCAAAAATATAACCTTTGCTGAATATTCACAGTGTTTGCATTCAGGGCCAAAATTATGTATTTTCCAGTATTCATTATTTGTGCAAATAAAAGGTAAAAATAGGAGAAGGATGCCTGAGGCATAAGAAGCTGTGTTAAGAGATAGCTCCTGACTGTTGTCTTTCTAAAGTGTTATATTCTGCTCTAGACATTCATTTCTTTTGTGAAACATGACCAAGAAACACAAGAGCAGACGTGCCTCATCATCCAGTGAGGAGTTCATCTCATCATGTATCTGACCTCTGGGGAAGTATATTTGACCAGGACTTAACCCAAGGAGCAGAGAGGGTTTGAACTCTTACCAGTCTGTCATCTTATTGGCACTCTCTTATCCAGTTCTACAATGGGGCTATCTCCTGTAGCTGTGGGCTGTTGCAAGCACCAGCTCAATTTGTTTATCAGCTGTGGTTTGTAACCTCAGTAAATCTGCAGACCTTTAATATACCCCAACAAAGTAACACAGAAACATAGAATTTGCCAGCAGATAAAGTCTGCCAATTTTTCCCTGTCTGTAGTATCACTGCAGATCCTGCTTGATCTCCAGCCCATTCACCCATCTCTCCTTCCCTAGGATTCCTTTATGTCTATCCCGTGCATTCTTGAACCCCATCATCATTTTCACCCTGCCACCTCTGCTGGAAGACTGCTCCAGGAATCCACCACTCTCTGTAAAGAGGTACTTCCTCATATCTCTCCTGAATATACCTCCCTCCAGCTTCTTATGATGCCTCCTTGTCCATCAACACCTTTTTCTGAAAAATACTCCTCTTGTACCTTGTTTATCCCATGATGTATTTAAAGGTCTCTATCATATCCCCTCTCTGTCCTCTTCCAAGGTATGCATATTTAGGTTCTTTAATCTCTCCTCGTGGGTCTTCTGGGCAGAACCTGCACCATTTCAGTTTCCTCCTCTGGACCGCTTCCACTCTGTCTGTGTCCATTCTGAGATGTGGTCCCCAGAGCTGGATGCAGTGGCCCACATTTTCAACAGATATGCACAGCCTAAAATGGAGATGCACTCAGATGCCAGAATCTGAGTGGAACCATGATATTCAAAAGGGAGAGATGCATCATGCATGACTGAATGCACAGTCTCACAGATATAATGTATGCAGTGAAAAAGGGGCATGTACATGAATATGCCACGCATCTGTATATTCAGCCAAAATGTGCAGCGTATCTGCTGTGCATCTCAGAAATGCTCCACACAAAGTTAGGCATGTCAGGGGATGGTCTAAGTCAGATAGCCACCCACAGGCAGGCTGCAGAACTGCAGACAGGTGACCCTGTGACAGCCCTCGGAGGTGCACCAGGATGTGCTCTAGGCACCCATACACAGCAGTCATGCCAGGAGGGACATACCCAAAGCCACAGGTGCCTGCACACCATGGGCACCACCCAGAGAGCCATCCCACACACCACTCCCAGGACGTGGACATGCAGCTGCCACATGCCAGTGCTGTCTGGTGCCCCCAGGGCACACCAGCAGAGCAAATGGCTACACTACAACACATGTACCAAGGGCCATGGCCAGCACTCATGTGACCTGCAGGGCACCACCTGGTGGTGGCATGCACCCAGGGTGATGTCTGGGGCAATGGTGCCCATGCTTGCAGTGGTACTAGTGGCAGCATGGCATGGACCAGGGACAGAGCTGTGGCACACACCACTGTGGTACACCATAGGTGCACACAGGTGGGACCCACCTACTTGGTTAACTGGCCACCTGCTGCACACTGCCATTCCTTGCAATTATCACCTTGTTCCTGTCATATGGGGGAGGCACTGCAGATGACTGTACACTGCATATGGAGCTGGTGTATCACATACATGTGGTATACTGATCAGACTGTGTCACTCTGTGCCCTCCTGTTGCTTGTCTGGGTGGGCCCCCTACTAGTCTGACCCTGTACATGGCTATGGGTAATAGCACTGTACCCAGGCTAATGCAGTCCACCCACCCACACACAAACATTCCATCACACCTGACTGCTAGGCTGCAGTACCTCCTGTTCACCTTAGTGGAGTGGTGGGGTAGCCCTGCAAAGCTGGGACAGTGCATGCCTTGGGTATGCAAATGGCCTGAATACATTCCAGTGATGAGCTGCATGTGGGAAATGGGCTCAGAATGTGTAATGAGGTCATTTGCATATCCCAGCTGAATATTGCAGTTTTGCTCACCGCACAAGTGGCTTTGCATTGCTCATTTCCTATGCTCCACACAAGTCCCAGGTCACCTGACATGCCAAGCATTTCACTGCACATTCACGCATGTTTAGGATATTCAGCCGGACATGCGTGATCACATCTACGATGCAAATTTTGAATATACCATTATTTTGTGGCGCACATCTCAGTTGCACAGCGAGGCACTTGTGCGATATAACCTGGGACTTTTGAATATCAGGCCCAGTATTCCTAACTTTGGTTAGGATGGTGTTTAAACCATCAGCAAAGCACTATCTCAGCTTGACCCCACAGCCTTGAGCTTTATTAACAGGCAAACATAGAGATTTTGAAACTGTCACACAACAAAAGAATCAGGCTACAGTTGTACACAGTAATATGAATTCCAGTTCTTCGAGATCACAAAGCCAGAGTTTGGTTCTTATTCCACTTACTACTTTGGGACACTACCTCAGTGGGATAGTCTGTATCAACCTAAGCAGTGCACCCTGGAGTCACTTTGGAAAATTGATTGTCAGAGTGTTGTCAATAGTGGAAAACAAAGGTCTCTAACAGCAAAACAGATTTTCAACAAAGAGATGTTAAACAAACCCAAGATAAAGTTTATTTATTTATTTAAGAATTTTATCAGGAAGGCATACTGAGCGGAGTACCACTCGATTCCAGATGCATCCTGGGACGACACAACATAACAAAGTGAAGCATACACTATAACAAGGTACAATAAATAGGTAAGCTAGATAACAGCAAGGTTACACCCACACATGGTGTAACACGGTACAGGAATACAAGTGCATTTACAAGAGTTATGACAGCTGTAGTGTAGATACTGGCTAAATAATGACACAGGGTATAGTAGTGCAGACCAGTGCAGCCATGACTGTGATTCCTGACCGGAAGGTTAAACTGAGTAAAGGAGGTTCAGAGTTGTTCAGAGTGATCCAGAGGGTATTTAAAACAAGAGTAAGGAGATTCAGAGGTTGTTCAAAGTGATCCAACCTATTTTTCATAGCACTGAGATAAAATAATAATGGGGCGGTAGTGCAGATCAGTGCAGCCATGACTGTGGTTCCAGACTGGGAAGGAGGCATAGGGATCATACAACTGAGAAGGGTGGTTCAGGAGTTGTTCGTAGTGATCGGGGGGTAGTTGTCATATCCCTGACTGGTTAAAATAATGATGTGGGCACGGCAGTGCAGACCAGTGTAGCCCTGACTGTGGTTCCAGACAGGGAAGGAGGCGAGGGGTCATGAATGAGTAAGGGTGTTTCAGAGGTTGTTAAGAGGATCAGGGGATACTTGTCATAGCCCTGTGACTGATTGTTAGGAACAAGAGTGGTGGTGGCAAATGTGCCAACAAGATACCATTTAGGTGTAGGGAGGGTGAAGAGTGCCAATTGCGGAGGAAGGAGTTCTAAATCTTGGGCATGTGGTAGCTGAAAGCTGCCTGACCTGATGATGAGGACCTACGAGGAATATAAAGGAGTCTAGAGTCGATTGTCCTGAGCTCTGTATGCTTAGGGGGGTGAGTGGACAGGGCCGAGGACAGGTAGGGGGGCAGAGCATCGGTCCAGTACATGGCAGTGAAGCATGCACAGTGTGAGGATCTGTGGTCCTGAAGGGAGGATAGGCCTAGTGTTCAGTAGAGGGTACAGTGATGGGTGGAGTACGGACAGTCAAGAGTGGAGTGACAAAAGGAGTGGAAAAGGGCTCCAGTCTGGTCAGGGAGGATTTTAGGCAGCTTTGTAGACTACATCACCGTAGTCAAAAATTGGCAGTATCATTTTCTGTACTATGGCTCTGCGAGCTGCAATGGGATGCAGTCATGATTGCATAGAGGGCACCCAGTAGTGGGTGAAGTTTTTTTGGGATCGCATTGATGTGTGCAGAAAATCAAGGTGCTGGTCAAGCCAGACCCCAAGGCATCTGAAGGAAGAGCAGACCTCAGTAAAATCCCATCCAGGGTGTGGAAAGACAGGGGAGAGGTGAGCCAAGATAGTCTCTGCCTTGTGCTGAAGGTCATGGAGACAGTTTTCTTGGCATTGAGGTGGAGCTGGTTTGAGCAAACCAGATCTAAACACTGTTGAAGTCCTGCTGCAGTCTAGTCTCCACATCCTCAACAGTTGAGCTGGATGTGTACAGCACAGTGTCGCCTGCATATATGTGAATGGAGATGTGGGGCAGGCGGGAGGTAGATCATTGAGAAAAATGAGAACAGGAGAGGCCCCAAACAAAGTCTCCGCGGTACACCTGAGGAGACTAGGAAGGGGTCAGAGGTGGAGTTACCAATCCTGACCGATAGCTGCCTGGCTGACCAGGTAGGCGAGAACCAGGCAGTGGCTGAATGACAGAGACCACACTGGCAAGCTTATCCAGGAGAAGGGAATGGGATACTGTGCCAAATGCCTTGCTAGGTTGACAAAGATAGTTGGGGTGATAAGCCCTTTATCCATAGCTGTGAGGATGGAATCCATGAGCCATAGAAGGGAGGTGGTGGTGGAGTGCGATTTTCTGAAACCAGACTGGAAGGGGTATAGTAGGAAGAGGAGTCGAGGAAGGCGGAGTGTTGAAAGAGCACAAGTTTTTCTTGTAGCTTAGCTAGAATAGGTAAGAGGGAAATAGGTCTGTAGTTTCTGGGGTAGATGGGTCTCCACCCTTGAAGGAATGACCATGGCATGTTTCCATTCTGCTGGTAACAAGGTTTCAGAGAAAGACAGGCTGAAGATAGCAGGTGCCAATAGGTATAACATTTTGGCATTGAGGCCTCAGGGACATCTACCCTTAGCCGGGTTGGGAGCAATGAGGGCATTGAACACCTCCAGTGGAGTAACTGGGTGAAGGGAGAAGGAGGGTAGATGTGGGGTCCGGTGGGCTTGAGGAAAGTGGGTGCAGATGGTGAGGGGGTGAGGAAGAGGTAGCAAGAAGGCGGTGCAGTTAATCTAAACAGGAGTTGAAGGCATGCTACAGCATGGGGGTTGCTTACCATGGATAAGCTTCATATTTAGGGATGGCATTGGAGGCTGGAAGGGGGTCAAGAGTGCTTTAAGGTCCCTCCAGAATCTAGCAGGATGGTTCATGTTAGTGTGGAATGCTGTGTTGAAGTACTTAGCCTTTTTCTGCCAGATTAATCTTGTACAGGTGTTGCGCAGAGTGTAGTACTTCAGATGGTCTTTGGCAACCCAGTTGCCTTAAAAGATTTCCATGACAGGTCATGGGCTTGAGGATGGTGATGATGTTAACTGAGATTCAGGGAGGTGTGTGCCATGTACCCTGGCTCATCTGACAGGGGCATGGTGGTTCCAGATGGCAAGGAACCTAGATTTGAAGCCCTCTAGGGCAGTGTCTAGGAATTTGCTTGGTGGATGAAGGACCAGTCAGTGCTGGCCAGGTCATGTAGAAGAGAGGCAATGTTTAAGGCTTTGTAAGATCTGGTAAGGAGGGTGTGGAGATGGTGCTTTAGGCCTATGGATCTTCCTGATCATGTAAATCAAGTGGCGGTCACTAAGGAGTCAGGAGGAGGCCTGCTTCAAGGATCCAGTGATGGTGGGAGGTAAGGGACCAGTCAATAAGGGAGTGGTTTAGTGATTTGTAGTTGAGGCAGGTGGGCACGGAGATCATTTGGGTGAGGTTTAGGCACTGACTGTGTCCTGGATTTTGGAGTTGGTCCTGGAGAGCCAATTTAGATTGAAGTCCTCAAGGATGTGGAGCTCGCCTCTGCGGCTAGTGTTTTAGGCAACCAAGGTAGTCCATTATGGTAGTCAGGGTGGCATCAGGTGTGCAATATGAACTTACAATATATATAGGAGCATTGTGAGGAGGGTTAGTTTTATAAGAAGTCCATTGATGGATGTTGTGGAGGGTGGCAAGGCAGTGCTTGAGAACTGAGTCCCAGCTGCAATGTACATGGCAACTCCGCCACCTCTTTTGCTACCTGGATGATCATGGTGGATGACCGAACAGCCAGGGATCATTATTTTGGAGTCCCTGTTGTGTGGTTTTAGCCAGGATTCGGATATGACCAGGACGGCAGAACAAAGGAGACATGGTTGGTTTTAACAGGGTAGTTTGAGTAATAGGCTACATATGTTCAGGTGCATAAGTTTCAGCTCACTGGGAGCTTGGTGGGTTGGGCAGAGGTAGGATCAAAGGTGGAGGAAGGGCCTGGTGTGGCTTAACATTCCCGGATAGCAGGAGAAGGAGAGTAACCACCAGTTAGAAATGGGCCTTTATTTCATGGTCTCTGATTGGCTGATACCCCTGTCAGGGGTACATTAACTTTCCATAGATGACCAGGAAACAAAAGTACCAGCCTAAGTACCCTTCGCCCATTCTGGTATCTGTGTGCACACCCTGCTTGCTAATTGGTCCAAACAGCCCCAGATAATTTAAAATTTCCGCCATTTTTTCTGTCGCTTAGTGAGAGATCCTACCCCTCCAACACTGCCCAATCAGTGCCAGCTGCCTCATGAACCTGCACACCAAACCTGTGTCACTCACTTGGCTACATTAAACAACTGCAGGAAGTTAAAGCAAATCCACATTTTAAACAGAAAAGCAAGTCACTCTGATCGGCTTCACATCACTGCAGTCACAACTCACAAGTGCATTTTTCAAAACCACAGCGCATGCCTCTCCATTCAGTAATAAAACAAGTGTTCTTACTCATACACTCATCACCTCACAGAAAACCAAAGCCTTGCTTCACTGAAATATAGCTGGCATTCCGGTGACTGATTTTTCTGTGGTTGTTACCCAATACCACCACACACTTCCTTGTTCAATTGTTGTTCGCTCGCTCGCAACCTCTTAATGCATCGTCAGTCGACAGGTCCTGTTGGTGTCTCCGATAGCTCACAGCATTGCAGAAATGCTGGGATATGATATCTTTGTGTTCAGCTGCAGGTTTAGACGGGGTCCTAAACTGACGATCTGTAGCAATTCCATTTGAAATGTTGGTCACAGTGAGCTTCCTGGTCCCGCTCAAGAAAAAAAGCTAACAGATTTCTGTTGCGGAGCATAGCATGACAAAGTTGTCACATTTACAGCTCCAGAACTGGTAACAGATTTATTCTGCCCACTTGCTTCATCACTGGCTGTAATTCTCACAGAAAATCAATAATGAAACATGTGTGTGTGTGTGTGTGTGTGTGCTCAAATAGAAAACTACAGCATTCTAATGGAGGTGAAAGAACTATTTTATTACAAAATCAATGAAATACCTTAAAATGTTAAGATTTAAACATACATGTTTTTTCAAACATGTAATGTACAGTAGTGTCCCATTTTCTAAGTGCAATAATACCTCCAGGCGGCGGTATGGGCTATACAACAGACTTTCCAGGGGCTACAGGGTCCTCCGCCTGCAGTGTTGAAACTCATTACGCCCCTGGCAGTCCGGTATAGCCCATCACCGCCCACCTGTCGGGTATTATTGTTTACTTTGGCCAGGGCTTGATTTCACAGGGCTTGCATGGCTGGTTATTTGAAAGCTTAATGGGCATGAAGGCGATATCTGTAAAGGAGTGAAGGGCTAATTGTCCCAGAAAAAGGAGGGAGGGAGGACATTGGGGCCCATGACCAGTGTTTGTAAAGGTGCTGACCAGAATGGTTGGGGAGGTGCCAGTGGTAAGATGGGAGTGAGGTACAGGCTGGCACTCCTGTTCAGCTGGCCAAGAGGAGGAAGGGACAGCAGGGAGACCCAAAGGAAAAGGATTAGAAGAGGAGTAGCAGGGAAAGAGACTGAGGAGAGACTATAGATTAAGTATTTAGATGCAGTGAATTGGTCTTTGTGGGGTGTTAGCGCCCTAGTGGCAAGTTACGATAACCTGCAGGTAGAGAAGTGACTGATTGGTTATCGACCTGTGACTGTCTCTATATAGGCATCACCAAGGGGTAGCCAACACATAGCATCAGTGGGGTAATCCAACTGTAGCAGCCGCCATCACCTTTGTGCATACCTGCTGCTCTGTGGGACACTTGAAGAGCCCTGGCGTGCAGGGGAGGGCTGTTCAGGAAGCACTCTCGACCCCAGGGATGGAGGAGCTGTGAGAAGAAAGAGAAAAGGGGAATAAAATTTAATACAGGTAAGGCTGGCATAACGGGAGGAGGGAGGAACAAACTAGGCTGCAAAGGCTGTGATTTAATTTTAACAGACAAGGCTACAATTTAGTTTTAAAGGCAACAACTCAGCAGCATACCCTGAGCTAAATTAAAGTTGCTGTAATTTCAGAAGCAGTAGAAATAATTCAGTGCAAGACTACATAACCTAAGCTAAAATGAGAAAAGGCAGTAAAAGTAGCAAGGCTCTGCAAGGCTGCAGTTCAATTCAGCTCTACAGGTTTGGAGAATAGCTTTTCAAACACAGTAGCTCCTTAAAGTAAAGTAAATATACAAAGCTGCTGCTCCTTGCAGTACTACTCATCCACATTTAAAATGGTGGGATTTTTACATTTCCTGCAGCATAAAGGCACTAGTTAAATTCATCAATACAGTTAGGTAGCATAGCCTTTTAAACAATAGTAGCCCTTGAAGTAAATAAATATACAAAATGGTGCTCCTTAAGGTACTATTCTGCCGCATTTAAAATGGTGGGATTTTTACATTTTCAGTAGCATATATCCTATCTGTATTGCTGCACCAACTTATTTAGTCCTTGATGAATATGAAATTGCGGTTTGGCACCAAAAAAATCAACTGCAGCAGCCATAGTAAGCCCATAGCGTTGTCGCATCTGCTGCTTTGGGTGGGACACTTGGCCAGGCTCCTGGCAGTGCGGGGAGGGCTGTTCAGGAAGCCCTCTCTCGACCGGTATGAAGGAGCTGCTGTTTGGGTGGGACACTTGGCTAGGCTTCTGGCTATTGCTCTAACGGAAGAAAACACTGATCAAATTGCTGCAACGAACCATTAAATCCTTGCTGCTAGACCACTGATGCAGTTGTGGTGAAGGAAAATGACAGTCTTCATTGTAAGATTTCATTGTAATGAGTTACATTGGGATGATACAAGAAAATAGGTATTTATGTATTTTGTATATTCATGTATATACATATTATACAAATACATAATTGAGTTAACCAGGTTAATGGAGTAATTAAGAGTCGAGGAAATAGTCCATCTATAACAACTCGATTGAAGTTATTAGTTCGTTAGCTCAAATAAAAGCCCTTTTAGGCTGTGCCTATTTTCTGCGGGGTTTAGTGTCACATACAACAAAGGATAACAGTTAGCAGTATATAATACATACGCACATTCTCAAGTCAATCTGAGACAAGAAGAGTGAGATACAAAGTTCAATATGAACTAGTGATGTAATGCAGTCATACAGTACATACACTTAATACAATACAGTCAGTCATGCAGTACAACCAGTGGGATACCGTGGGCTGCCAAGTTACAAGGTTTGAAGAGGACAGTACAGTATACTGTATAATGTACAATATACCTAATGCAATGCCATCTGTCATATAGTACAACCAGTGGGCTACTGTGGGCTGCCAAGTTACAAGGTTTGGAGAGGACAGTAGTGCAGCTACTAAGCCAGTGTTTAACTAGTACAAGTGCTTGTGCTAGTGTGGTAGATGTGGAGACAAGTACACAGATCAACAATAGCAACTGCAAGGGCTGGGAGAAGTGAGTAAGGAAAGAAGTTAGGTTTAAACAGATTTATAAAGTCAGAGGATTTAAGGGAGGGTCAGGCTATTCCAAACTTTAGAGAATCTGAAAGAGAAGCAGACTTGACCTAATGATGTTTTCTACAGGGTAGCACCAGGGGGTTCTATGTGATAACAGCAATCGCAAAATAGCAATCATTGTTATAACTAGTGTATATATATCACCGAAAAGCAAATGCGATATACACTTCATGGGCAAACAGACATCAAAAGTGCCCCTGCCCCTGCTTAAATATAACAAACTCCAGGAGGGTGCATGTCGGGGAGGGGAGATACTCTGAATTTAAAGCACAAAAATGTCCCCATCTCCAGCTCCGAACCCAGTGCCTGCTGCATCAATGCTAGCCACCCTCACCAACACACCACATGGCTAGCTCAGCTACAGCACACACACTACCCCACACACACCCCTTTCCTTATCCCTCCCTTCTCCTCCCTATCTCTCCTTCCAGTCACTCTCCCTACACTAGCGGTCGCGTTCTGTCACCACCCTTACAGGTAGCATAAAGGATAGCACTGTAAATGAGTCTCTGTTTTGACAGTTGCTCATTTACAGTTGCTATCATCACTGGATACCGCACTGGAATTTTATTCAATGCCCCTCATGGCATATTTTTTTGGTCAATCGTATGGAGCATGGCCTGTACATCAGAGGTGGGGCAGCAAACCAAGAAGGGCTTTCTAGTAACCTGTGCAGTAGTAACTGAGTCAAGGTTTACCCATAAAGATTACTATAAAGTATGCATGAGTGGGAGTCTTGTCTCAGTCAAGTACAAAGTGGCATGCTCTGTTAGTAGACCACTGACCCTGGCCAGCACACTGTCACTAGCAGTGCCATAGACCATCAGACCATAGTTGATTAATGCTGACGATGTAGTATCTAACCAGGAGTTTTTTATCTCCATAGGAAGCTTATTCCTATGTCTGTAGAGAGCGCAAGTCTTGAGTTGGCAGTCTTGATCAAGGTGTCAACATGTACTGCATAAGATAACTCAGAGTCAAGGGTGATCCCAGGTACTTGAGTATTTACCTCCTCTAGAAGAGTGGAGGGGTGGAACTGCTTTAGGGGGTGAAGGTGAAACTGTAAGAGGCTGGAGGACAGAATGAAGGTGCACTCATTTCCCTGGCCTTTTCTGAGGTCTTCCTTTGTGGAATAGGGAAATGGGAACAACAGAGAAAGAAGGAAGAGATTGAGGAGTTTAATATATAACGAGGGACTTTTTGGTTCTAGTCTAAGGGTACTAGGCAGATACAGGAAAGCAAGTTAATAAAGGTCTAGAGGTTATCATAGGATCAGTATAGAGACAAGGCACAGTGGGATGTAGTCAGTTGTGGGACTGTGGTGCTCTCCTCCAGGGTTACACTCTGGAGGAGGGGAGGCACCAACCATCTGCAGGGCCTTTGCAAAGCCTCTATGCTCAGCTAGTGACTACAAGAGATGAGATATTTCAGCTGTGGTACTGGCTCAGCTAGGGTCCACCCTCCACATCAGCACAACCCAGAGGCCCACTGGGCCCAGGGTGCTGGACTGTGGTGGGAAGGGGAGGGAGGGGAAGGTGGCAGGGCAGCCACAAAGGGGTTTACAGCTTTCCAACATCCAGACAGCAAATCATTTTGCACCCTTGGTGGAGATGCAGGTAACTGACTCTTTGGGGAGGGGGCCTGAGTCAGTCGGGGAAATGAGCAGGATGACTTATTGCACTGAAGGAGCAGGACGAAGTCAGCAAGAAAGTTTTAGTGACTGGGGACCCAATGATTAGGGGGAGAGAGTTGGGTAGGAGAGGAAGGGAGGAAATGGCTAGCTGCTTTCCTGGTGCATCAGCATGTGGGATATAGATAGAATAGGAAGGATGGTAGAGGGGAGCTAAGAGTACTGATACACTTGGGTACCAAGGATCTGGTGAACCAGCCTGTGGAGGCATTGAAGTGGAATGGTAAGAGGCTGGGACAGAATGAAGGTGCATTCAATTTCCCTGGCTTTTTCCATGGTCTTCCTTTGTGGAATAGGGAAATGGGAACAATAGGGTAAGGAAGAAAGAGATTGAGGTATGTAATAGGTGGTCAAATGGGTGGAGTCAGTAAGAGGAGTACAAACCATCTGGGGGACTGGGGAGTTTCTGGGACAGGAGGTTCTTCAAGAGTGATGTCCTTCACCTGATGAGAGGGGCCAGTGCCTGGTCAGTAGTTTCATATCATATCTACACTGGACACTTTGACTGTAGGGAAACCACTGAGAAGGAGAGCAGGTGGGGACCTACTTTGGGATCCACCTGAACAGGGACTTGTAGCAGCAAGGTGGGTAAGAGTAAGGTTGAAGTTCAGATTAGGTTAGAGAAGAGGCCTGAGGGAGGGCTGACAAAGCCTGCATTCAGCATAAAAAATAAAAAATTAAGGAGAAAAGGGAAGAATAATGGAGAAGGAATAGGAAAAGCAAGAGAGAATCAGGAGAAAGATGGACAGGGGTCTGCCAGAGTCTGTGAAATAAAATTAGTGAGCTCCAGGTAATGGTGGCAGGCACTGAGATGGAGCTAGTAGCCATCACAGAAACTTGGGCCACAGAGAACAATGATTGGGACCTGACAGTCCCAGTCTACACCATGTTTAGACATTGCAGAAGAAAAGATAAAGGAGGAGGTGTAGCCCTATATGTCAGGGAAGGTGTAGAGGCAGTGGGGATGGAAACATCATGGTAGGTAATGGGGAAGGTTTTGCTGTGGGTTCATCTCACAGCATCCCCAGGCAAGAAAGTACTGAGGGGAGTGATCTACAGATGTTCAGCACAGGGAGAGAGAGAGAGAGATAAGGAGCTGGGGCAGAACAAGATAGGGAGGTGGTAAAGTGGGGGTATCTAAACCTGCCAGATATTGATTGAGTCATTCCAGCATCCAGGAGCTCCAGAAGTCAAACCCTGTAGGATACATTGAAGACTGCCTGCTGGTGCAGCTGGTTAAAGACCCCATCAGACAGGCTACCATTCTCAACATGGTGCTCACCAACTCAGAAGTGATAGGAGCGATGGGGCCTATGAACAAATGGGCAGAGTGGCTATGCACCGGTATCCATGGTGCGAGCTACCTGCACCCATTGCACCCCCACGTGGATGCACTAACCAGGGCGCGTAGCCCTATGCAACTGATCCCTGAGCAACAAAACAAAACAGCTCAGCAGTAAAGAGTGCAGACCCAATAAATCATATAACACTGCAGCAAAAGTCGCACCACTTGGGAGACCTAAATAACGGCAATATATATTTATTTATAAAATAACACCGCACAGCCACAAGAGGTGTGTAAAAGCAAGGTAACCTCTACCGTTTTGCTCAGTTAGCGCCATCAGGAGGATAACCAATCGTAGTACATAACTTTTATAGCCAGTGAAACTGTCAAATTTAAAGTAACATGAACAACATTAAAACAAACGAATCTACATAACATAATTGCTTATTAGATTGTTATGTGTTGCCTACACCTAAGAAAAATAAATATAAAGTTTCTAAAAGTAACTCAAATTATTTCCATCATATGTATTTTCATGATCCCCTGGCCACACAGACACCAGTACACCGGGCGAGTGGGGCATGCAGGCACTATGTGGCATGCACAATGGCACATACTGCCATGCACCGGGGGCATAGGGAGGTACTGTTTATGCCAGGGGAGACTCTGCCATAGGTGCCCTATGTGCCCAGCCCCACTAACGGTGGTCACCCACACATAACCCAGCGGGTGTAAGGGACACCCCTCACACAATCGGCCACACGCCTGGCCAGATGGCAGCCCCTCATGGCAGGAGACACCCCCATGGCACCCCCAACATGTGGCCACCATGTCCCCTGGTCACACCTGGACTGAACTTTGGCACAGTGTGCCCTTCCCAGCTACCATAGTCACTATCATGACTACTGACATATGAGGCCCCTGCTGCAGGATACACACACACCCCTGCACACAGGTGCCCCAGCCATAGGGTTCTCACCCTCCCCGGTACTGCCACCCCATATTGGTGGTCAGTGGCCCCCAACCCCATGGCAACAGCAACCTCCCCAGCTGCCGCACTCCCTGGTGCCATGGTTAGAATGGTTATCGGCACAGCCCCTCCACACGCCACCTGATGTAGCCGTTATCCAAATGATGCAGGAGCACACTGCCTATTTATAGGGACATGCTCCCAGCATCATTTGGATGGCTGATGGCCCAGTAGGTGTGGAAGGCTGTGCCACTGGACGCTCCCAGCCACAGCAACTGGCGCGATGGCACAGGGATGGGGCAGTATTGTTGGTGCTGCGGGGGGAATCTGATGATCACCAATGCTGGAGAGGGGCATTCAGGTTTGGGTGTGTGTGTGCAGTACTGGGCAGCAACAGGCATGGACGCCCTGCTGTTTTGGGGGAACCGCAAACAGGGAGTAATGGTTGTTGGGGGAGGTTCTAGTGCAGCACCAGGGCTGGGACTGCCCTGTGTTGGTTATTGGGGAGGTGCTCAGAAGGATGTCCCATGTCAGGACTGCCATGTGTTGGGGTGGTGGGGGGAGCTACTGACAGGAGCGGGACGGGATGACACTGTGTCAGGTGAGGGGAGCCCCTGGACATATGGGTGGGCCTGCAAAGGCCAGGATGCAGATCGCAGGCAGGGACCACAGGGAGACTATGGCAAACACTGTCACATGGGTCTGGTGTCCACTGGTGCTATTCACGCACCAAGATCTGTGCCCTACCACATATGGATCCACTGTGGCACCCATGCCAGACATCCCACTGGATGCCTGACTGGGTCCACTACTCCACACCCAGCCACTCTGTGGAGTACTGCGTGCTGGGGAGGCAGAGCCATGGACAGGTGGCTGCCGATGGTGAATGCTGACCATGTGCACCTGTCCACAGAAACAGAGCTCTGTGGCACATATTTCCCACCTGATCATGCATAGGCCCCATTGAGGGTAGGGAAGTCACTAGGTCCAGTGACCATAACTTAATATGGTTCAACCTGTCCCTTAGGACAAGTAAACCTCATAAAAGGCTGAAGTCCTACATTTCAGAGGGCTGGACTTGAACCGGATTAGAAAGCTGGTCCAGATAGTTAGTCAGAGTGGACAGCCAAAGCCTTGCATGAGAATGGTAATCACAAGAAACAGGCACAAGAGACCAATATGGATCTCTGAAAGGTTAGAGAGGCACTGAGAGTCAAAAAGAAGGCCTTTAGCAAGTATAAGGAAAACAAGGAAGAAAAGAAATGAGAGTACCAAATGAGAACAAGGGAAACCAAGAGGGTAGTCAGAGAAGCAAAGGCAGACACAGGGCCACTTATTGCTAAGGGATCAAGGGAGAGGAAAACAGTTCTTTAGATATAATAGGTAAAGCAAAAAGAAGGAGAAAGAACTGTTAGGCTGACAGAGAGAGGTATGGTAATTGAGGAGGATGGGCAGAAAGCAGCCATTCTTAATTAATACTTTTGGTGCTGGCAGTATAGCCTAGAGGTTAGAGTAATGAGCTGTGAATGAACTTGGTACATTCAGCAGACCTGGGTTTGATTCTCACATCTCCACTTGCATAGTGTGTGGCTCTGAGCAAGTTATTTAACCACCCCAGTACTCCCAGGTCAGTCCTGAAAACAGGCAGCTATGCCTAGTGGGCCTTACCTGGTTACCAGAAGAATAAATAAATAAAAATACTTCTGCTTTATATTTACAAGGGAAGACAGAGGGCTTCTGCCAGAAAGTGGCATTAAGGCAGCTCTAAGGAAGATCCCTGAGGTGAGGCAGCAGTATTTACCAGTGAAAGGGTTCAGAAAGGGCTAGCAGCCTTAAAGATAGATAAGGCCATGGGGCTAGATGGGATGGATGCATCTGAGGGTGCTTATGAATTGGCAATGGAACTAATTAAACCCCTGGTAAGGTATTCAACAGCTCAGTTCAGACAGGGGTAGTTACAAAGACTGAAGGGTAGTGGAGATAGTTCTGCCCCATGGGTGGGAGGAGACAAGAAACAACCAGTTAACTACAGATCTGTCAGTCTTACATCTATTGTGGGTAAACTGATGAAGACATTGGTCAAAGAGGGCTCGCTTAACTACCTGGAGAGCAATGAACTCCAGGGTAATAAACAGCATTGTTCAAGGTCTTGTCAGACCAACCTGATAGTATTCTTTGACTGGTTAACGAGGGTAGTGAATAAGGACCATGCTGTGGATTTACTCTACTTTGATTTTAGCAAGACTTTCTACTCAGTGCCTCATAGAAGGTTGCTGAAGAAGCTAGAAGATCTGGGTACAGTGAAAGACACAGATAGATGGTTGAGAAATTGGTTTGATGGGAGACAGCTGAGTGTCGTGTTTAACAGAATCAAATCAGAAGAGAGGGAGGTCACCAGCGGGTGCCACAAGATCACTCTGGGTCCAGTCTTTTTCAATATGTTCATCAACCACATGGAAGAAGGAATCAATGGCAAGATGTTTCTTTGCAGATGATCCCACGCCTGTGGCAGTGTAGACAGCAAAGAGGGAGTAGGGATATGCAGAGAGATCAAAGGCTAGAGAGGTGTTCAGAGGTTTGGCAGTTGAAGTTCAATGACAAAAGTGCAAGGTGATGCACATAGGAACAAAAACCCGGACAGAATACTGGATGGGGAGTGGGGTAAAGCTGGACATAATGTCTGAGGAAAGTGACCGGGTCATCATCACTGTCTCGCTAAAACAATCAAGACAGTTTAACAAGGCCTTCAGTAAAGTAAATAGGATGCTGGGGTGAGGATGAGGTACTGACAGCAGAAGGAAGGTTGTATCACTACCTCTCTATAGATCACTGGTGAGGCCCCACCTGAGTACTGTGCCAAGATCTGGAGTCCTCACCTAAGGAAAGAGAAGGACAGGCTGGGGACAGCGTAACATAGGGTGACCAAATGATTGAGGGCTAGCAAGGCAAGTCTTATGAGGACAGGCTCAAGGCGCTGAACATGTACTGCTGGAGGTCAGACATGGGGGAGATATGATGCAGACCTTCATGTTCCAGAAAGGAATAAATAAGGTAAACTGTGAGGAATTGTTTGGCATAAGTAGTGGATCAAGAATAGGGGGCAGAAGTGGAAACTGATGGGGAGGTTCAAGAGGGAAGTATAAAAGTTTTGTTTACAGAAAGAGTAGTGGAGATGTGGAACTGTCTTCCAGATTATGTAGTGGGCACCAAAACTATCAATGGTTTCAAACATGGCTGTGACAGAGTGAAGGGCTTAGTGGTTCCTCTTGGTGGGAGTGGTAGGACGGGAGCATGGGGTGAATAGTGTGGGTTAGAACCTTATATGGACAATAGGTCCTAAGTTTGTTTGGGTTTATGGGCAGACTGGATGGTCCACTGGTCTTGTTCTGCTATCATTTATTTTTCTATGTAAGGCTGAAAACTCGGAAAATCAAGTTAGTGACAAGATTTATTTATTTATTTTTATTTATTTAAGATCATATAGGAATTACAACCCTTTGAGTCTAGACTCATTTCCAAAGGCTGCACGTCATGTACAGAGTAAAACATACATTAGTAAAATAGAGAAGTGTTACAATCGAGTAAAGTTTGGTCAGCAATTACAGATGTGCTTTAAGTATAAGAAGGTACAGTAACTTATGGAGGTCGTAAGCCATCAAGGCACAGAGGATTCTAAAAGCATTGTATAGGAGCTGTCCTAAGGGAACATTGTCAATGCAGTCCTAAACAAGTAGTAGCTAAAGAACAGCAGTAAAACACATGGAATAATGTACTGGGGTGCAGCCTCAGGGAGACATTGTCAAAAACAGTCCTATACTAATAGTAGCTAAGAACAGTAGCAGTAAGCATATATGCACAATAGTAATCAGAGGTGGTACAAAATGAGCTGCCTCAGGAGAGACATAAAACAAGGCAGGCAAGACCCCAACTCTAGGCGGCTGCAGTGCCTAGGACTATGCCCTGAGGATGCACTGACAGCTGCAGGAGGATAGGATGTGATTTTGAGCATAACCTTAAAAGGGCCAATTTGGTAGTGGAGGTGATGGCGGGGGCATTGTACTAGGAAGGGGCTCTGAAGGGAAAGATCTCTGGGTTGGAGGGTCCTGACCCTGGGGACCTGACATATAGTCTTGGTGGCGATCGTATGGCAGCAGCAGGGGTGGCCTTGTGTAGGATGCACACCCGGGGGGACAAGCCCAGAAGAACTGCAGAGGTGGGACTTTCTAATAAATTAAAATGAAGATTCTAGTCCTGTTTAGGATCTTGTGAAAGACATTTTGTCACCATTTTTGACTCCATTTGAAAATCTTCCTTTCATCACAAAGGCATTTCAACTTACAAAAGATATATAACCTAACATGGACTAAATGTTCAGAATAATATGTCCTCAAGTCTGTCTCAGAGGGATACCTGACTCTAAATCTACCATTCTGATTAGTTTTGCTTTGAATCTGACCATGACCCATTGATCAAATTATCAAGAATCAAGGGTCATTTGGTTTATAAGGACTTCGTTTCTTAATTTACTTCTGTCTCTTTCCCCACTCAACAGCTTGAACACACATTTTTAACATACCGTCAGAAGGTGTTGGAATCACAGTGGTCTTTCCAGTTATTGCCATCTGCTAAGGTGCGGTTACTTTCAAAAGCAGGCAGTCCATCTTTTTGAAATAGACCAGCTGGTTAGTTTCCTAGCAGCATAATATAAATCAGATTCTTCCAGGAAGGGAGAATCACCTACAGTACAGATTCTAATAAAGAACTGTCTGCTGTAGCTCAGGATCTGGAGGGCAGCATGTTATACTTTTGCACCATAGAAACATAGAACTTGATGGCAGATAAGGGCCGCTTGGCCCACCCAGTCTGCCTATTTTACCTACCTACATTTTCACCACAGACTCTACTTGATCTACAGTCCCCCCTTCCTTTCCACTATGATTCCCTTGTGCCTATTCAATGCATTCTTGAACCCCACCACCTCTGCTGGTAGGCTGTTCCAGGAAGCCACCACTCTTTCTGTTAACTACTTCCTCATCTCTCATGAATCTACTCCCTCCAGCTTCCAGTTTCCACTGCTCATCCTTTCCACTTCCACTGGATAGTCCATCCTATTGCAGATGTTGGTGTCATCCACAAAGTAGCAGACCTTCCCTTCCGGCTCCTCTGTAATCATAGGTATCATAGGCAAGATCAAGTTTTGTAGACTTACGCCCTTAATGCTTGTCAGATGGATTTATTTATATTACTCAAATTTGATATCATCACTCATTGCATTGTCCAGTCTAGTTTTAAAGACATCAGTATTTTTACTGGCTATTACATCCTCGGGAGGTAGTTCCATAAAGTAATAACCCTTGGCTGTACAATGCTTCCTAGATAGTGTATTCCATTTGTTGGAGTGCAACTGCAAGGAATGTCTTCTACCACTGGCTCTGTCTTGATTAAACTTTATGTAACCCCTTGTTACCCTGGGTTACTAGAATCCCAGTAAGACCTAGTGGTAGGGGAAGGCAGCTTTGAAACTCCAGTTAAATGGATTTCATACGGTCTCACTTCTGTTCTCAGTCTCAGCTGAGACTGAGGGATGACATCACCATAGAACTATCACAGCTGCATGAGCCATAATGGAATCTGCAGCAGGGAGTTGGAATAGAATGTTGGGAGGTTTGAACAGTAGTCTGTAGGTCAGTTGGTGTTGGGAGCTGCTTGTGGAGCAGCACAGCAGCTCTGTAGGGTCTTGGAGCCTCAGCCCTGATGTAGGGCTACATTCTAGGAAAAGGTGTGTGTTTCCACCTTAAGAGAGACACACAAAAGCAGTTTGTAAGTGGTGGAGGCCGCTTATTGGTCTCAGTGCCCCTCCCTCTGGGATGGGGCAGGAAAGGGTTCTGCATATTCCTGGGCAACCCCTGGTTCTGCTACTAGTGGAGAAGCTGCCTATTTGTTCAAGAGTTTTGGGAAACAAGAAGATTTGTGAATTGCCCGTGGGTCACCTGCAACGGAGGGTGAGTCTCCTTCTTAAAGGGCCTATGTTTTTCACCCTGGGACTTGTGTTGTAGTGGATTGGACTACTGAAATAGAGGGAGGCATAGAGTAATAGGCTTAGCCAAAAGGTAAAAGTATGTTCAAGTCCAGCACTTATGGGAAGTAAAGACATGTAGAAGAGATGACATACATCTACCTAGTAATCTACATTGCCAAGCTTTCAGTAAAAGAGTTGTTTGGTTTCCAGAGAAATGGCTGGTATGGATTATGGGAGCTGGAGGTGGGAGACCCCCATCTTTAGTGACCAGGTCCACTCTCATGGATTTGCTCTGTGGATTTCTACTTTGCCTCATGTACTTGGCCAGTGATGAGGGAAGTACCCAGACGTGGATTGAAGGAAAATTCTCTAGGAGTCGGAGGCTCTATGGTGGTTTGGGAGCCACCAATTGGAAAACTGGTTCATTTCCCAAATGGACCTGCAGATCAAGTAGCTAGCGGGAGCCGGACCAGTGGGGAAAACCCAAGTAGTGTACAAGTCGGGCTGTGTACCCAAAGCTGCGTGCAAGTCCGGGCTGTGTGCCTGGTGGGTTCAGAGCCTGAGGGCTGGAAAAGTGAAGAAGTGTTCTGTTGTCTCTAATTTGCATTACCAGGAATGTAGCCCTCATGGGGGTCCGTCTATGCTTTGTTTGTTCAGCTTGGATGTGAGTAAAAGCCACACTGTAGAATCCCATTCCTGGTTCTGGACATTGCAGTTATTGCTTCCTGTGTTCGATTTACTTGGGTGCCCCTGTGCGAGTAACCTTATCCTCTCCAACCCAGTCCCCACCAGGTACTGCTGTCAGCTTCAACAGCATGCCACCTGTCATTTTGCAAAAGGCAGGGGTGAGGGGTTACATTTATACCAAGTTCTGGCATGTAGTTATCTTGTCCTGTTACCCTGTACAACATACACATGTCCTCTTATTCTCCTGTATTGCAGTGAGTACAAATTGAGTATTTTCAATCTTAGAGCATATGGTATCTGTTTAAAGTCGGTTACAAGTCTAGTAAAGCGGTGTTGGACTGCTTCAACCTTGTTTATGTCTTCCTTTTTAAAAGGAGACCATATTTGCACACAGTATTCCAACTGTGGCCTAACTAGTGCTATATAGAGTGGAAGTAATACCTTAGTCCTACTAGAAATGTGTTTAGTAATACAATTTAGCATCTGATTTGCCTTTCTTACCTGTTTTCTACAATGCATATTAAATTTGAGATCATTACTTATAGTCACCCCAAATCCTTTCGCTGTGGTTACAGTTAGTATTTTGTTGTTAAAGGTTTAGTCTCATTGTCTATTTTTGGGTCCCAAATACATAACTTTACATTTATTAATGTTATGTTCCAATCTACTATGTGTCGTCCAGGCATAGACATGGTACAGAGCTTTCTGTAAGGTTGTACTACTTTCAAGGGTATTAACCATTGTTCCTAGTCGACAATCATCTGCAAATTTGACAACCACATGTTTGGTAAATCTACTTTCAATGAAGATATGTACAAATTAAACAGGACCAGCCCAACACCGACCCATGAGGAAAGCTTGTAACTCCAGCCCAATCGAAAAACTCCATTTACCACTACCCTCTGCTGTCTCCCCATCAACCAATTTACAATCCAATTTGAAATATTGGAACATAATTTAAGATTTCTTAATGAGTTAGCTAATTCTAAGTGAGGCAGTGTATCAAAAGCTTTTGCAAAGTCCAAGAATATTATATCAACTGGGTTTTTGTTGTCATTCTCTATTTACTTTTTCATAAAAGCCTAGTAGATTAGTCAAACACGATCTATTCTTGGCGAACCCGTGCTGGTATGTGTCTATTGCCCTATAGTTGATAAATGTTCTTGGATGTAGTCCTTAATAATCCCTTCCTAGATTTTACCCAATAGGGAAGTCAGACTTATTGGTCTAAAGTTTTCAGGTTTTGATGTAGGTCCCTGTTTATGAAGCGGTATAACTACTGCTACCTTCCAACTAAGTGGGATATCACCAGAATCTAGGGAGTGTTGGAATATGTTTGTTAATGGTTTATAAATGTAGTCTGCAAGTTCTTTCAAAACTCTAGGTGGAGATCATTGGGGCCTGGAGATGTATTAATATCCATTGATTTTAGCCTTTTAAGGACTTCTAGTTGATTAATCTTTACTGTCCCAGGTATGGATAGTTGCACATCCTTCAACATAGTAAGATCAGACTTATTGAATACTGAGGAAAATATTTATTCTGGATATCAGCTGTTTCCTTGTTATTGGTAGGTTCTCCTGTATTTCTAGCAAATGGTCCCACTACATTTGAATTTCCCTATACTATTGATATGGGAGAAAAACGTTTTTACTGTATTTAACTTTTGTTGCCATAAATATTTCCTGGTCAGATTTAGCATGTTTTATTTTAAATTAGATTTTTTTGTCAATACTGTAAGCTGGTAATAGATGATGGTTGCCTTTTTAATGTTTTTAAACATTCTACTTTTGTTTATGAGTTTCTTTATAGAGGGTCTCATCCAACTCAGTAGTATTCTTTTTTAGTATACTTTTTGTATTATTTTTGTAGTATACTTTTTGTGGTAGGTATATAGTCCTGAATCACTTTTTAATCTTTGAGGTCAATAAATCCCATTTCCACTCAGCAGATCTATTAGTAAAGTCTTCTTCCCCATCCCATTTTACTATTTGTTCTTTTAGGAAGTAAAGCTAGCCTTTTTAAATTAAGTTTTTCTGTAACTCTCATTCCTAGTTGTCCTGATTGTCGAATATCCTAAAGTTTATACAAAGGTGATCATTATTTCCAGGGCATTGAAGTCTGAACATCAGTGATACCATTGCCCATGTTAGTTAGTATGATGTCTAATATGTTATCTTTCCTGGTTGGACATAATACCATTTGTTCAAGCCCTATTTGTGCAAATGTATCCAGGTATGTTTGTTCAATTTTACTAATCCCATTTTGTGTTATCCAGTTTATGCAGGGCAAATTAAAGTCCCCATAATGACTATGTTGTTAGATGGGTTAAGATTACTAATGTGTTCTATGAACTTATTATCACTTTCTAATAATGTAGAGGGAGGTCTATATACTAAGCCCAATTTTATTGTGGCACTGTTCCGAGGATATATTTTAATCCATATTACTTCAATGCCTTCCACATCTTCAGTCATCTCCTCGCATTCTATGGTGTCATGTATATAGATTGCCACACCCCACCTTTTCTGAACTTCCTGTTTTTAACGAAGGTTTTATAGTCCGGTATATCTTTGTCCCAGTTGTCACTATCAGCACCCCATGTTTCTGTAACTAGAGCCCGATGAATGTTTGGTAATACAGCCTAAGTTTAAATTTGTCTAATTTATTGGCCAGACTTTGGCATTAGTCAATAAGCCATTCCATACTGGATATGATGGAGCTTTTTACTAGGATGGAAAACTCTGTGATTTGGTTGATTTGTTCCTTCTACAATATTAGGCTGACATATGATATCAGAACCTATTGTGTTCCCACCCTCCCATTTCCAGTTTAAATGAAATGCTAAGACTTTATTTATCTTTTTTCCCCAGTAATCTAGTGCCAAATTTGTTTAAATGCAGTCCATCATTTGGAAACAATCTCTATTGGAAAAGTGATATGATTATCCATAAACCCCATTCCTCTTTCATAACATGTATGGCATAACCACATATTTAGGCTCTGAATTTATTTATTTTGTAGGTATTCCTCCTCTAGTGGGCAACACTCCAGAGATTATTAGCTCACCCTTTTAATCTAAAACTCTGTTAATGATATCAATAAACCTAGATTTTACATAGCGAGTGTTTTCTAAAGCCCATCAAGAAGTTTTGATACATCTTTAACACGAGCACCTGGGAGCGTGCTAACTGTTGTTTGAGCTTTTTCGCTTTACAGACTACTGTGTCCACACCCGTAGAGAATTCCAATTACCACTACATCTCTGTTCTTGTGTATGTTCTTGAAGTGATTGAAATAGGGGCACAGTATCTGGTAATATAGTTGTTTGGGGTTGTTTAGCACTGTTTGGCAATTCTGTTGCATAGAGAACTGTTGATCTTCATATTCATTAGCCAAAACATTGAAGTTATTATGCAATGGTAAAGATGCAATAAACTTTGCAGACAAGGTATCATTAAAGGTACAACTTCCTCAGAATCTTTATTAAGGTCTATGTCCTTTTATTAGGTCCATGATCTCCTAATGTATATACCTGAAGGCAACTAGTACTTACAAGTGCTTCATCAATAAAGTTATCAAGTAAACTGATTTCCTTGTGTGTTTCAAATCTTTGTTTCAGTGTTTCAAGTTCTTTTATAACAAATCAATGAGGTTGCATTTCTGCATATAAACTCAGGGCAGGGAGTCTCGTTGAAAACATATTGCAAAGAGTGCACACTCATTTTAGCAGTTTTGCCCCTTTTACCTTATTGTGTGACATGGTGTAAAGCGAAAGATACAACGTTTAATAAGTGGACTGTAACAACGTGTCTCAGTTACCTAAACAGATTCATTCAGTCCTTCCTGCCCCAGTGTCCCCAGCAGACACAGCAGACGAGGTGTCTTTGCGCATGTCGACGTGTGCCCTGCCATGCTTGCCCTGCTCACTGCAGGGTCTGTTTAAATAGCTGTGGTACCGAAGTGGAGTTTTGCAATGACAGGGATCACACAGGTTGCAAAATTAACAAAATTCAAACTCATTCAAGTTCGGTGATCTTTTACTATGCCCCTGTGCATCTGCCACTCATTCGTGGCCCAGGCACTGAGGAAATATCTCTCAAACAACGTTTGTTTAAAAAATGCAGACAGTAGCCACAGTAAACTGTCAGGTCTTTTCCTACTTGTTTAGCAGGGCTCAAAATAAAAGTGCAGTTTCTTTTGTTGTCACTTACAAAGACAATAAAGAGGACCGGTCCCATCACTGATCCCTGAGGCACCCCACTGGTCACCCTTCCTTCCTTGGAGTGAACTCCATTTACCACCGCCCTCTGTTGCTTATCCCCTAGACAATTTTTTATCCAGTTTATCATCTCTGGACCCACTCCTGAGTAGGGCTGGGAGAACTCAGTGAAGTTCTGACCCTTATTAAGTAAGAACGAACATGGTAGAGTTCTGATTTTTCTGATTAGTTCTGATTATTTATATATATTTGAAAAAAATGTGATAAAATGCACAAGTGTGGCCAAAGTAGGACATATTCAACACAGAGGCCCAAAGGAAATAATTTAATGCATGATGTGTTTAAAATTACAGTAAAACTGCTAAATAAAAGCAATAACTGCCAGCTGCTTCATGACTGGTTGTACTGGCCTGTGACGTGAGTATGCTGGGAGAGAGCGAGAGACAGAGAGAGAGAGATAGAGAGAGAGGAGGGAGACAGACAGACAGACAGATATACACACTATTTTGCCTGCCTGCCCTGTACAGTGTACACACTGCACAGCCATACTGAGGCTAAGATTAATTTCTTTGATTTGTGATTTCCGTGACTGTAGAATTTCTCTTTGGCCCCAATAGTCTCTCTCTCTCTCTCCCCTGGATGGTGGCACAAGTCAAACATTTATTTTGCCAGCCTGTTTTGCCTTGTGTACACACACAGCCACACTGGAGCCAAGAATAAACTTTATTTGTGATTTCTGTGACTATAACATTTTCTTTGCCCCAATAGTCTCTCTCTCTCTCTCTCTCTCTCTCTCTCCCTCCTCCGTCCCTCTCTTTCTCCTCTGGATAGTGTCACAAGTCAAATATTTATTTTGCCAGCCTGTCCTTGCCCTGTACTGTACACAATCAGCCACAGTGAGACCAAGAATAAACTTTATTTGTGATTTCTGTAACTATAACATTTCTCTTTGGCCCTAATAATCTCTCTCTCATTCTTGTTCTCTTGTGGATGGTGGCACAAGTCAAATATTTATTTTGCCAGCCTGCCCTTGCCCTGTACACACAAAACCAGCCACAATGAGACCAAGAATAAACTTTATTTGTAATTTCTGTAACTATAACATTTATCTTGGCCCCAATAATCTCTCTCTCACTTTCTCCTTTGACACAAGTCAATGATTTATTTTGCCAGCCTGCCCTTGCCCTGGGCCTGTAAACAACTCTCCTCTCCCTCTTTCTGGTATTCAATATATGTTCCAAACCTACATAGGATAGACTACACGGAGTCAGGCAGTTTCAGGGAACTACTTACTTAGTCAATTCCACCCAAGAACAAGACCAACAGCTGACCCGAGAGTCACCAACTGACCAACCGACTGACCACAGCAGCTGCAACCCGCTGGCCAGATCTCCACCACATGTGACTGTGATGTGTGGTTCTTCTGCTCCTGGACTTGGCTCCACTCCTCTCTTCAGTCTTTTTGTTACACCTGGCGCCGTCCTTCCTCCTTAACCCCCTTCATGGGGTGCCAGGCATGCAGAAAAAAAAGCTCTGCTTTCCACAGACATGGAACTGGACTTCTGCAGTGAAGTCTATATTTAGCCAGGTCCTTGGATTCAGGGTTCAATCTGGGGTCCGATTTTGGATGGAACAGTCCGCTCATCCCTACTCCTAAGCTACCCAGCTAGCTTGCTAGTCTCCTGTGTGGAACAGTGTCAAAAGCCTTACTGAAATCTAGGTAGGCCTTGTCCACAGAACCACCCTGATCTAATTCTTTTGTCACCTAGTTGAAGAAATCTATCAGATTCATTTGGTATGAACCCCTGACCCCCATGAACTGATGCTTCTTTGGGTCTTGTAACCCACCACTGGATTCAGGATATTCCACAATCCCTTTCCTTCAGCAGTGATTCCTTAACTTTCCCACCACAAATGTCAGGACTGGCCTATAATTGCCAGCATGCTCCCTGCTACCACTTTTGGGAAGTGGGATCATATCTGCCCTCCTCCAGGTCTCCCGGAACCACTTCTGTTTCCAGTGAGCTGTTAAATAAGACTGTCAGAGGTGCAGCCAGCACCTCCCTGAGCTCCCTCAATACCCGTGGATGCATCCTATGTGGCCCCATTGTTTTGTCCACCTTCTGATTAGTGAGTCCTTCAGGATCTCTCTTCCAAAAAGGACTGGTATCTACCTCCATTCCTCCAAAGCTTCTGGACCCTCCCTTCTCCTTCCTCTGTGAACGCTGAACAAATGTACTTGTTCATGAAGTGTGCCTTTCCTGGTCCTCTGCATGGTCTCCACTTCCTTTTTTTTTTTTTGAAATAGTAATTTTATTGATTTTCTAAAACACAACAACACAAATAGTACAGTTCAGAAACTGAAATCAAAACATCAATTGGTACATATAAAAGACTGACTATAGCCAGTAAGAATGACATTGACAACACACACTTACATACACTGTCTGACAAGAAAGGGAAAAGAAAAACAAAACCAAAACCTAGGGCTCAGGGCTAGAAATGTCTCTTTAAATATAAGTAGACTAAAACCACCCAAAAGCTGGATGGGGGTATTGTGATATGGATGGGGACTCTAAGATAGATACTCTATAAGGACATAGAGAATTAATTATATGAGAATAAGGGTCAGGAATTGAACCAATCTATGGAGCTTTGTATCCAGCAAAAGTGTAGATATATACATAAAGGACCCGCCCACTTAGGCAAACTGAGCCATTATTTCCAGCACTGATTTATTTTCCTTCTCCGCTGGTAATGGAAAAAGGTAGCCATCTCCCTTGAATTTTTCCATCTGGAATCTTAGCTGAGCAGTCAACTTCTCCATCAACTGAATTTGTAAACAAATGGAATACCGAAGATCAAGAGATGGAGGATTCTTTTCCAACCAAGTTTTTGTAATACTCTTTGGGAGGCTGCCAGTAAAATATAAAATAGAAACTTCTGGGCTTTAGTGATAAGTTGTGGGAAGACCCAACACCCAATGCCTTGGATCTGAGGAGAGTTGTGTCTGGAATATCCTCTCTAACTCCTGAACTATCTGGCCCCAAAATCCTTTGGTCTGGGGCCCAGAAGATATGAGTGTGAGTGCTCCCTCCCCACATCCCTCCAGCATAAATCCAAAGTAGATGAACCATAATGCTGAGTGATGACTGGGGTATGAATAAATCTCATATTAACTTTCCAGCAGAATTTTCGCCATGAGGGGAGGATGAGGTGGAGTGCATTCTTATCCATATCCGCTGCCAGTCCTCAGCTCCTGACACCCCAGTTCCCCTCCCATGTGGACTCTAGTCTGCCCAAGAGATCTGGTTCATTTGAAGTAAAGAAAGTGATCATCTGGGAGACCAGGTGTGTCTTGTCCCTGCTGGAGAGCATTGGAAGAAGAAGAAATTTACTAGGGGGTTAGGGGCCAGAGACCCCGAAAAGGTCAAGCCCTTGCTCATGAGAAAATGCCATATTTGTAGAAATCTAAAATGGCCTCTAGTTGGAAGCCCAAACTCCTGAACTAGCTGTAAGAAACTTTCAAAGTGTTGAGAACTATACAATTGGCCTATACAACTAAGACCTACCCTTTCCCACCTAGTAAAATCCAAACCGCTTGCAGTGGGGAAGTCCACAGAGCTCTGATAGGCGTCCGTGGAGTCAGCCTAGGGGAATCCCAATGTTTGGTAACCCAGATCCACACCTGCTTTAGTACCACTGTCCAGGGGTTTGATACCCAAATTTCAAGAGGCCAGCCTGGTCCAAAAGACTGTATCAGCCAGTTGGGTCCCTAGTATATTGGGTTCTCAAACTTCATCCAAAGTGGTCAGCCTCACTGGGCCATAATGGGCTCAATACCTGAGCTGTGCTGCCCAATAATAATTTGTAACATTGGGAAGACCTAATCCCAGCCCACTTAGCCAGTCAGCCTGCAGTGCCAGCTGGGATACATCTTCCTTCCAGCAAGAAGACTTCCACTGAGGCAGATCCAAAGCCCCGCTTGCTGGCCCCAGGTCCAGAGATTTCATCTGAAACCCTGCCATCTTACTGAACACAAGAGAACTTGTGGATCTGTCCCCAATTAGTAAAAGAGAGCATTATGAATAAACAAGCATGCCAAATGGACTACCCATTTCCTGTCTAACTAATTCCAGAGTGTCTGTATGTGTTGTGGGGTACCAGGTATGAAAAGGAAACCTATAAAGCACTAGTCAAGAACTAAACCAAGGCTGATAAAAAAAACTACAGGGGACTCACTAAAATCTGGCCTAATACCCCATAAACTTGTAGTTCTTATATAGTTCTTAAGTAAAATAATTCCAAACTTAATACCCATAATTTCAGAGCAAGAACCAGAGGAGCATACAAAAGATTCCTTCATATTTGTCCTCACTCCCACCCCAACCTTTACCTCGTTTACTGACAGGAGTGAGGAAAGTGGTTAGAGAGGTTCTAAATCTATTAAGAGCCAACATTTAACTATGAGACATATCTCCATTCCCACCATTACAGAAAAATATTATCGTCTCAAGTCAAATTGTAAAGTCTACTTTCCCTTAAGTCATATTTAACAAAAGAAATTCTAATTTAGTGATAACACTCAAAGTTAATATAGTATGCCAATAACTTGCAACAGTACCCAACATGGAGTTCAAAAGTTGAGAGCCTTCATTCTGTAGGGCAACCGCCTCACAGCCTGTGTGGGTAGTAGGGGCCCCACGAGGAGGGGAGCCATTTGGGGTGGACGGGAAGAGTGTCCATTCCACAGGTTGCCATCCAGAAATGAGTACCAGGTCCCTATAGTTCCTTCCCAGTACTAAGAACCCAGTCTCAGGATACAATCTGAAGAATGGCAAAACCGTTTCAGGGACCAACAAATCAAGAACCCAGACATCTGGAAATTCCACTGAGCGAAGCTATCCAAAGCTACCTTGAAGAAACTTGCAGGCTCAAGGAGGGAGTTGTTGAGGGAGAATCCATCAAGCTACATCAGCATGTTGAGATAGGAGATAGTCATTCTTCTTCCTGGGGATGCCGTCCCTCCGGGATCTATTCTCCAGAGCAGGTTTTCAATTTCAAATTCTGCTTGCTCAACTGATATCTGGGACCGGATACCCAGCCTCTCCAACACCAGGGTTGCCTGCAAGAGGTTGTCATAGATCTGCACAATCTCCCATCATGAAGCCATAGCCACAAGGGGTAGCAGAGATAGGCCATCAACCCCTTCTCCTGCAGAGCTTTAACCACTTGAAGCACTTTTTTACGATTGGCCATCATGTTTGGGGAAGTTCTGGTCAAAGAACACCTGTTGGCTGTCCAAATTTAAATCTCTCTTGTCCCAGGCTAATTGCAAAATGTTCTCCTAGTGGGAGTTTAAGAAATTTCACAATGATGGACCTAGGGGAACCCTTGGTTTAGGTTTTGGGGCCACCACCCTGTGGGCCCTCTCAATGGCAGACTCAAAGTTTTCTGATAAGGTGAGTTCCTGTTGCAGCCATGACTCAAGTACCCCACCCTATCGGCTTGCTCACTGCCCTCAGAATTCCAAAGATTCAGATATTATTCCTCCCTGGCTCTTGCCTCTCGTCCTCTGCCTGTGTGTTAGCTCACATTCTTTCCGATGTAGAAAGCAAGGGCGCCAGAACTCATATGTTCATTTGCAAGGTATCTCAGATTGGAGTTCCATAGCCGATGTGTGGGACTCAGGCTTTTTGAAATTTGTTTGCAGGCTAGAAATCTTGGAGTCAGTCCGATGAAGGATGCTCAGCATGTGCTGACCATCTGCCTTAGTGAACATAGACATAGATTCGGACTATGAGTCTTCATCACCTGAGACCATTGCTGCAGAGGACCACGATGGTGAGGGGCTAACCTGCTCCTCTGTAGATGCTGAAGAGCATTTAGCTGGCGCGCAAATCCTTCTTTTTAGTTTTCCCTATTCTGCCAAGAGTCTGCAAATCAAAGGGATCAGATTTGTATGTAGTAAAGGCTTGATGGCTTTTGATAACTATTTTAATCAACCCGGGCTCAGGAGTGGTGAAGCTAAGCTGCCATTAGGTTCGTTGCATCACCGGAAGTACCCCTTTTCCCTTTTAACCTTACAGTACCACCTCTGGTCTTCTCTTTTCATTTACATACCTAAAAATGTCTTGTCCCCTTTCATTACCTCATGGGCTATTCTCACTTCAGTTGTGCCTTTGTGCTCCTTATTGCTTTCCCTGCTTCCCTCTGTTTCTCCTGATACACCTCTCTATCCTCCTCCCTCTGCATTTCCTTATACGAATACTACCCTTTTAGCCTTTACCTTTTAGCCACCTCTTTCAAGAACCTCTTGCTTTTGGTCACTTGTTTAATGCAGAAGTATATTATGGCCTTTACTATGCTGCCTTTAGCTTCACCTGCTATTCCTCCCATAATATACAAAACTGAATTCATACTGCTGTCATATGATCTACAACACCACACTTATTATAGCTTTGAGAGATGTTTTATGGTTATAAGAAGAGCTAATATGTCTTCTCATAGTGAGAATGTTTAGTAGTGATTTTCATTTATAAAACTGGTTATGGTAATATGCATATACATTTCTTTTCATTTTATGTTGTCCTGTGTATGTGCAAGCAACATCTTGTGGTAGTAGCAGAAACACACGGGGTGTGTCAGTGTTGGCGAATGCAGGGCCGCGCTTTAGTAGGTGTGCCCCTCATTCTGCAGTTAGCCAGCATGTTAGCGCTGATGCAAGAATTATGTAAAGTGCCACCAACTTGAAAGAAATGTGCTGCTGCAATCAAAGACAAGCTTGCCATGCAGCAGCACAGATGACACGCCTCCCATACATGCCTTTCCTGGTGAACATTTCAATAAACAAGGCGGTGGCAGGGCAATCCCCAAAAAGCCGACATCGGGGTGCAATCCCATGTCGGCATGTCCACCAGCCCCCACATTGTGTGGCACACTGGGAGCCCACCCAGTGTGCCGCCACTCACAGAAAGCCGACCGCGCCAGCATGTTCCTTCCCCCATCCCACCCCATTGTGGCAGCATACTGGGGAGTCCACCCCATTGTATTAACATCACCCCCAAAGTCATGGGGCACACTGGGAACCCACCCCAGTGTGCCCAACATTTGTTTTACTTCACCTCTAAATAAAGAAAATGGTCCCATGTTTTTTTTTTCTGTACCTGAAAAAAGGAAATGGTCTCTGTTGTCCGGCTCCCCTCCCCAACCCGACTCACCCTCAGCACCCTACCTCCTCACACCCCATACTTACCTCTGGAGGTCTGGTGCTGTGCTCTTCAGTGGGCGGAACACGTCTGGACTCTTCAAAGCCGAACTGCAAATTGAAGAAATGCCGTAAGCTGTATAATGGCATTAACAGGGGGGCCAACTTAGGTGGATATCTCAGTCATGTTTTTGAATTTTGCTCCAAATTTTCAACATGGGTTCTTGGATGCCACCTCATGAACACATGCACTGACATCTCGTTATTCAGTCCCAAAAGGTAATTTCACAGCCACTGCATGGACTCACCTTTCATGGGTGATTAACAAAACAACAGTGCTACTGTTCATGAGGTGGGGTCTAAAGCTTATGTTGCAAATTTGGTGAAAAAATTCAAGAAATGACTGTGTTATGAGCGTCCATTGCACAGTTTCACGACGCTTGTAACTTCAACAATATTGAATATTTTCACTCCAGATTTTCAACATTGCATTTTTCACACCTCTTTATGAACAGTATAGCTGTCATTTTCACATCCTGCCCAAAATGTGTTTTCGCACATGTGGTGCACAATGGCGAGTCACTGTGGAAATCAATGTTTGGGACAGAGTAACAAAATCACAGTGCCACTTTTCATGAGTGGAGGTCACAAAATGCCTAGGTTAAATTTGGTTAAAAAATTCCTAAAATAATTGCATTATGGGCATGCATTATGCAGTTTCTACACGTGCTTGTGACTTCACCAGTTTTCATATTTTCATTCCAGATTTTCATAATTGCCATTTTTTACACCTCCTCATGAACAGTACAGCTGTCATTTTTCACATCCTGCCTGAAATGTGTTTTCACACCTGTGGCGCCACATGGCACAGTTGCTGTGCAAAATCACCTTTTGGCTAACAAACTGATAGTGCCAGTGTTCATGAGGTGGGGTAACAAAAACCCATGTTGAAAATTTGGAGTGAAAATATCAACAAACGTCCGGGACATTAGGGTTTCAAACCGTAACACCCCACCCTGTAGAGACTGACAGGCGTCAGGGGTGTAATTTAGGATTGTCGGTTGTAATGCTCATGCCATTCCACCCCACCCCCACCCTGTAGCCAGTGACAGGCATTGAGGTGTGCCTTGGAGTCATGGTTCCCAAAGTTCACCCCATTCTCCTATACTGCACCCATCTCAGCGTATTTCCTTATGGAATGGGGTGAGTGTAAGGCCCGAAGACCCCAAGGCACACCATGGCACTTGCAGTGTGCAGCATATGGTGAGGTGAAATGGCATGATCGTTATGGCCAACAACCCAAAGGCAAACCCCAATGCCTGTAAGTCTCTGCAGGTGGAGGTGGGGCTGGCATCAGTTCAATACTTCACTGCCCTTCCCATTATGCATCTCTGTAACTCCTGCACTATCAATGCCAATGCCAGCAAGACAACATTCAGCATTGACAAATGCGTGTTATTTTGGTTCTATTTGCTATGACTCCTAGATTTAATATGGGAGGTAAAATACACTTCAGGCCTGTTAATATGAAATGTCAATGTCAGCTGCTAAAGGACATGTACTATGATAGAATTGTTATGTTTTCCTTCTTGCTCCTCACCCTGTGTCATGAGCTATGACTATCATACATGTACTTATATGTGATTATATATATATATATATATATATATATATATATATATATATATTTATACAACAGGTGTGAACAATAAATGCATGCCATAAATAATGTGCATTGTAGTTACTGTAAATAAAACCATTTATATGCATAGTAAGTATGTCATCATCATTTAATATGCATAGTAAGTATGTCATCACTCATTTATGTACATAGTTACTATGTCATCACTCATTTATATACACAGTTGCTATGTCATCAGGCAATTTAGAATGTTCGGCTTCAGTAGCAGTACTAATTATACTCAAATGCAAATAACTTTAAAATGAAAAATGATAGAATGGCACTGCAAGCACAAATGTTGTCAAACACAAAAATATCTACAAAATGAGTGGTATTTCATTTATAGATACCTTTTAGTTTTCAGTAGAATTAGCAAAAAAATCAGACTTTTTGCACTTTTCTACAAATAAATACAAATAACTTTAAAACAAAAACTGATAGCATTGTACATTGAGCACAAAAGTTGTTCAGTACACAATTATCTACAAAATAAGAGGTGTTTCATATATAGATGCCTTTTAAATTTTTTATAATCAGCAAAAATGGCAGAAAATTCTGTTTTATTCACTTTTTCTGACAAATTCCCCAAAATGTAAAAAAAGAATTGTGCATCATACTTTTCATTATGTACTGTCCATAATGTAAAGTTGAAGCACCAATAGCAACTGCTTAGCAACCACTATGCTAAGTTGAGCTACCCTGGAAAACCACAAAAGTCCATGTATGTTAACATGAAAAATTAAATAAACAATTTAAAACAAAATTCCTTATACAATCCTAAAGAATCCCTATTGCATAAATGAAATATATGAGGGACCTTGTGGAATACATGATTGATTTTCACTCAAGCTGTTTGACCTTGGCACAACACTCGTGGCTTATGCCACTCGTGAGATTAACCAAGGTCAAACTGCTCTTTGTGAAAATAAATCAGGCATTGCACGCCCCTGTTACGTATCCTATATGTGTGTATATATATATATATATGCTTAAAACAATACAAATATAAATATATAGTAATAGGTAAAATGGAAGGCTAGTTGATCAGGGATTGTCCCATGGCCACACACCCCTCTTAGACATTTCTTTTCCCACTCTGGGCCCTTGTTGCCAAACAAAATTAGAAACATACCTGGCATCCATCCAGCCTTCTCCACCCTGACCTGAAAATGTATTTTAAATCAATCATCCTCCCCAACCTGGCAACCCAGGCCCAACATGGGCAAAATAATTATTAGTTGCTAGTGTACACCCCTGACCTCTCATCCATGATGGAGGACATGCAATATTGATTAATCCCAGCAACTCATGCAGCTTCCATTTCCCTTCTTTAGCAATTTCTTTAAGTCATACCTTCCACACTCATCCAGCACTGACTAGGGCCCTTATGGGCCAATAAAGATCTATATGGGTGTCCAGTGATATCAGCGACTACATAGCAGTGAGCCCAAAGTTCAGTGACTGCATTACAGTGAGAACAGATATGGTGAAAATGCTTTTCCCCTCCCAAGGTGCTACGACCTCAGTGTTGGTTATATAAGTAAGGGGTGTGGGGTCAAAGTCTCCTGCAAGGAGGTAACGGGAGCAAAGCCCTCCACAGAAGAGCATTGTCACCATTTCTGTACTTGTTGTAATGAAGTTGCGATTATGGGCTTGTTGTTATTCAGTCGCCCATATCACATGGAACCATCTATATGTGGCTGTACCCCACCCACACACACATACACACTCCTGATGCTGCAGGCAGTGGGTGACATCTTATCCTGGCTGCTTAGACTGTTTATCTCCTCCTCCCAGTACAGTGCCAGAAGACAGATCAGCTGATAATCCTAGTAATGCAGGGGCATGATCTGCTTACACTGATGTGCTCTTTTAAACCTGAATGACAGTCTGCCTAGCATCAGATTGTGAACCTAGCCATGTCATCATTTCACAAGAATCTTATGGGTTTCAATGCTTTTCCACAGAATCATAGGGCAGCAAATGCTCCTACCTGCCAAATTTTATATGCTCAAATCTTAGGAAGTCTCATTTAAGGATTCATAAGGGTTGCAAGAGACAACATAGGGGTCTCAGCTGCAACCTCTGGCTACCTCTAAATGACACCCTAGTCAATCTAGGCAGACCAGCTCTCCTGGATTGTGAAACACTTTGGGATACAGTTTGTATGAAAGATGCTATTAGATACCAAATTCCTTTCCTTCCCTTCATTCAAACAGTCTTCATAACTCTCTCAATTTTTATTTGAAGATAAAATGTCACCTGGGGAGTGGTGGGCAGTGTAAACTTTAAATGTTTGCTGGTCACTTTTTGACCAGAATAGCACTGTAAAGGCCCTATATGGCTGCTGCTTCCAAAGAGGAAGTCAAACACAGATTACTAACTGGTTCTCCTTTAAGAAAAACTGCCTTGTGGTATTCTGAGAATGGCCAGGGACTGTTCCGAGGAGAATGTTAGAATGTGTTTTAATGTATGTTACTGGGAACTGTTCTGAAGGAGACTGTCAGGACCTGTTTTAATGTAAGTAAAGAGGAAAGGAAAGGTTCTTCTGAGAGCTAATTTTACTGTCATCTCAGAACCAGCACCTCCAAAATCTCTGTTTGCTGTCAACAAGACCCAAACTTCAGTGACCCTACTATGGGTGGAAGAAGGTATTGCTGATTCTTATGAGGTTAACTGCAGCCCAGCTGGATCTATGCAAGAAGTGAAGGTAGGATTTTACACTGCTAGTATGTGTGTGTGTGTGTGATTCTGGGAGGGATACTACATTTTTTCCTCCTTACTTGCACGATGCCTGAATTTCACTCATTGTGACCAGTTTACCTCATAATCTCAGAACTTTGACCATCACCTACCCAGAGACCCCTGACACCTCCCTACAAAGCTCCTCAGATTCTCCACTGAGTTAGGACCATCCCCTCTGTACCAAGGAGGTACTTGCCAAACACTGTGTTGTTGAAGGAGATGAAGGCACCTGAGAATCATTGGGTGGGTGGAGAGGACGGACACATGGAACAAAGTCCAAAGTGACTCTGGGGGTGGGGCCAGTCTTCCAGCCTATAGTGCTATTTTTTTTTATTAAGTTTTGTTGACCAGTAAGTGCACTAGACAAATCCTGCCTATTTTTCAGGCATGACCCAGGGGAGGGGATACAGATGAATGCCAATTGACCTTGAACCAGATTAAGCTGTTGGTGGTATTTTTGGTGAATAAGGGAAATTTGGCCAGTACCACCGAAAATTCCCCTACTCTTTTCGATAAGTGCCATGGTATCTCTAACATCCACCTCAACTACCACCAATCCAGGCAGATGGGACCTCGGTTTAACGTCTCATCCGAAAGACAGCAACTCAGGAGTGCAGCACCCTCTCATGCTGCACTACAGTGTCAGTACTGGATATTAACCCAAGAGCCAGATGTGGGAACTGAACCCACAGCCCTCTGATCTCCAGTCCTCAGAGGCAAGTGAACTACCTACTGAGCCACTGACACTGCACTGTTATCTCCTAGTTTATTCCCATTGCTCCCAAGAGCATATATAATGATGCAAAAGGGCACAGGAACACCATACATACTTACGTCAACACAATCTTCTCTTCCTCAAATGCCTAGTGCAAGCCTCACTACAGTATCAGTTGTGGTCTCCCAGCAGGTGGCAGTGAAGTACAAGAAGGTTTACATCCCAAGGAAAGCATCTCATGGTATGCTTCTATACCTCATGCTGGCTCCTTCGGAGGTATTTAGCTGAGGGAATTTTAGTGTAGCAGTAACTATGTGGGTACTGAAAGAACGATATCTATATGGATGACAGAAATCTACAATATGTAGCATGCTGCATAAGAATTAGCCACAAATCAGCCAGCCCAATAATGCAGCTCCAGGGCTACCACTTGTTACTGCAGCATCCCAAGTTTGGAAGCGAGTTCTTGTCATTGAGGTCAGCCAGTGGAAGGAGGATTGAGCATCCAGTGGACAGCTCTTCTCCTTCAGGAAGGGTGAGTTTCACAGCCCTCCATCTGACTACCACCAAATAAAGACTGGGGCTCAGCAGAACAAGGGATGGGTCACTGACAACAATGGCACCAAGTGTGCATGTGTGGGTGCATGCCTGAGAGCGCCATGGCATGGCAGTATCCCAGAGGAAGGAAAAATGGCAGCTGGCTGGGCATATGATGCCTCGCCTGCCCACCACATCCAGAATCGGACTCATTCATCCTGGTTCCTGGAGCACCTCGGCTTCACCTACACCGTGCAAGGCTGGATATCAGGTATGGAACTGCCACTGGAGATTACAGCAGTCTCTGCACTGAGGGCTTAGACTGTGAGAAGAACCTTGGCAGGCAGGAAGTGGCACTGGCAATGGAAGAAGGAGATCCCAAACAGAGTACTCCAGCCAAAAAATAAGTGTTAACATAAAAACAAATATGACATAAATCTTAACAGAGATTTGATACAAAATGCAAAATACTACAATATTGTATCATAAGAAATTAAAGTGATAATTTCTGAGATTTTTCACCCATAAAACCAGATTCCTTGCTTCTATCAGCCTTGTTTTTGGCAGAAAATGGTGGCTTGCAGCTTTTACCATAAATCCCTGCACCCCACTAGGTAGGAGAGTGGATGGGAAGATGGGGTCTGTCCTATTATAGATACTGAGGTGCCACAGAGGAGATTAAACAAAAAGCAGTTCTACTTAAGAAGGGTTTAGGCCACACCTTCTCCCTAACACATGATGCTTAGTCCAGGTCTTTCACAAGGCTTCTGTTATGTTGGAAACAGCAGCAGCTCTATACCAGAGCACACCAGGGCACATGCCCTGGTAAAATAAATGCTGTATCCCTGGTGTTGTCCTATATGGTTTAGAGCTACCTACAGAAACAATATGTGTACTTTGTGTTGGTGCCCTTGCTGCTAGCTTTTAGACCCCTATGTACCCTGAGTAACCAATGAAGGCTAGAGACACTACTGGCAGTGGCCATGTCCCTTGTGCTGCAGGTAAGGCATTTGATTGGCTAGAATGGCAGTATTTATTTTATGCGCTAGAAAGATTTAGGTTTGAGTCCCAATGGAGGCTTTGGATTAAGACTGTTTTCATGTATCTAGAAACAGAGTAAATCACCTGACATCTGCAGCTTTTCCAAATCAACAGGCACCTGACAGAGTTTTCCTTTACCCTTTTATTTCTTTTAGCCTTAGAGTTCCTGGACTGTGCACTATGAGAAGGAGAGTAATCAAAGGCATTCTTCGTGGTGCACGCCAAGTAAAGTTAAGCCAGTAAGCAGATTACATCGCTCACAGTGGGTGATTCCCTGATCCCAGAGAACTTTTTAACACAGTGAAGGCTTTGAAGCATTTTCTGGTTACAGAATTAACTGGATTAAGTTAGAAACTATCTCTGTGAATGTGCACACTACTGAGCGCTTATGAGTGACACCTTCTGTCTGGTGAGCAGCGATGGAAATCACCGGACATTGGGTAGTGGGGAGGGGTGAGAAGGTGTGGAGAGCCATGCTGCTAATGACAGGAGCCTCAGAAACAAAAGCGACGATCTAGAGGCTAATGGCAGAGGCTCACCTGGATCTAGTGGTCATTAGAAAGATGAGGTGCACCACGCTCCACAACTGAGACATGACCATCCTAGGCTACTCACGCTTTAGGAGGTACAGGGCTGGGAAAAAGGGAGGACGGGTGGCACTGTATCTGAGGGAGGGAATAAAGCCACTGAAGTACAGGTACATTAAGGCAAAAGGATCCAGAGGTGCTGTGGGTCATCTTGAAAACAGGCTATGGGACCGCTGTATGAATGGGGTAGTTTATAGGCCACCAGCACATGAGGAGGAGAACAGGTTCCTAGAGGAGGCCATTATTAGGGTGGCATGAAAGGGAGGTACTGTTGTTGAGATTTCAGTCTGCCAGATGTAAAGTGTAACCTACCAGCTGCAGCTTCAGCAAGGAGCAGGGCCATCCTAGACTCTCTACAGGAGCTTTCTAAGGCAACTTGTAAAATAACCTACTGGGGTGGAGCAAAGGATAGTGGTAAATGGCATACACTCTAAGGAAAGGGTGACCATTGGGGTATCACAGGGTTTAGTGCAGGGACCAGCCTTCTTCAATATCTTCATAGGTGATATAGCAGAGGAACTAAAGGGAAGGTCTGCCTTTTTGCAGATGATACCAATATCTGCAATATGGTGGGCACCCAGGTAGGAGGTGAGACAATACACAGGGATCTAGGAAACTAGAGGAGTGGTCAAAGGCATGGCAGATGGGGCTCAATGCCAAAAAGTGCAAAATCATGCACTTAAGCAACATGAACCACAGTGCTGGGTCTAGGTTGGAGAGAGGTGTCAGCAGTCAGTAGGCAGGAAAGGGATCTCAGGGTTATTATTCCATAAGACCTCAAGGTGACAGCACAGTGTGACAAGGCCATGGGCAGGATTAATGGAATGCTGGGGTGCATAGGGAGGGGCATCTCCTGCTGGTGGAAAGAGGTGGTGCAGACACTGTACTGCTCTCTGGTACACCACCACCTGGAATATTGTGCCCTGCTCTATAGGACCGCACCTCAGGACAGGGTGGAAGCAGTCCATGGAATGGCAGCTAAGTTGGTGCAGTGTTGCAAGGCAAGCCCTATGAGAAGAGACTGAGGATCTCGATATGTATACTCCAGAGGACAGTAGAGCGAGGGATCACATGATCGAGACCTTCAAGTATCTCACAGGAGTGCAGAAAGGAATCTCTTCCAAAAGAGAATGAGTTCTATAACTAGGGGGCATGCAATGAAATTGAGAGGGATTTTCAGGAAGGATGTGAGAAATACTTCTTCACAGAAAAGGTGATAGAAGCATGAAATTTACTGCTAGTCAAAGTTGTGGTGACTAGGATGGTATAAGGCTTCAAGGATAGACATAAGGGAGTATTACTAAATGCGAAACTCAGAATCCGACACCCAGGATCCCGAGCCCAACATCCCAACATTGTGTTTCCCAATGGATTGCCATCCTGATGGTGGAAAGCCTAACTCCCAAACTTGCAACAATCCGAGTTGGTTATAATAATTTAGGTGGTACAGGGTGGTGCAGGGTGCAAAGCCCCAGTGACTGGGAGGTCAGAGCCCCCTGCCCAGCTATTAAAATCCGTAATTGGGTGTCTGACTTTCCATTGTTGGGATGATGATCCATTGGAGAAATGCAATGTCGGACTCGGGATTCTGTGTCGGGATTCAAATGTCGGCATTCCATAATTAATCCAACACAGGGCATATTACAAAAGCAGAGACAGGAGAGTCCTGGGAGACCAGGTAAAGTCTGTGGAGGTACAATAGACAGAGAACCCTTTGACAGACTGGTTGGGCCAAGTGGTCCTTTCTGCCAACAGATCTTACTTGAGTATGAGCTCCTGCAGCAGGCTACACCATAAGGACTATGCCACAGGCACTAGGACTCCATGGAAAATTTCCAACCAGCAGTACCCAGCTGGGGCCACCCCTACGTTGGTCTGCCCACCAACATCACCTTCTGTATAAAGGGGCAGTCCCAAACCCCACCTCAGTTCTTTTCCCACTGTCGACCTGTGCACTTCGGCTCCTTGGACGCCTCGTTGCATCTGTTGACCATCATTTTCTACTGTCAGAAGTACCCATTTTCTTCTTTTTTCCACAAAAGTATCGATAACATGCTAGTTATATCATCTCCGTCTTCTTCATCTTCACGATGGAAATTCAAGTGTCCGTGTGGGCATCAGATTCCTGCTAAAGACAGTCATTCTGAGTGCCTCTTCTGTTTAGGGCCTGATCACAATGTTCAAGCCTGCCCGGACTGTGGCAACTTCAACCAGCGAACCCGGACCCGCTGCCACAAGACCTCCAGGCCTACATCATGGAGCAGCAGCTTGCCACCCTTCAACACCCGTCCAAAGGCCAGCTCCTCAGCCTCTCGGTTGCCAAGTTCCCACAAGGAAAAACACTCAGGAGGAAAGTACCAACAGCAGGACAAGAAGCACAGTAGGTCAGAGTCCAGATCTAAGTCTCCTCATAAGGAGAAGCTTTCTAGTTCACACTCTGGAGAGAGAGAGTGGACTCAGCCCTCCGTCCAGGCCTAATGTCCTCCAGCCTGCCATTGATGAAGGCTCCCAGCCTTACCCTCTCAGCAGGCGGCAACTTTCTTTCCCTCAGCCTTAAGTTCTTCCAGAAATCCTCAGGGTCTAAGACAGGGACCTCAACCGATAAGGATCAGGTGTCTTTGTCCTCCAACTCGTTGTTGGCCTCAGACGACAGACACAGACACTGGGGCATTCCCACTCTAGGGAACGCTCCCTCAGGGACAGATTGTCAACTGAGAAATCTAAGACCTTGATGCATGTCCCAGATGAATGGCCTTCCAACAAACAGAAGGACCAGAGGTAGACACCATAGAGCAAGGCGTCAAGCACCAGGACATCCGTCATGACCACCACAAGTCGGACGCCTGTGGAGCAGCTGCCTCAGAAGCCAACATCAGCTCCGACCATTTGACAGCATGATGACAGACCAATTGTAGACAATTTGTCAGCTCAAACCCCTCGGTACCTGATGACCTGACATCAGGGGACCCGACAACAGGCTACCAGATGGCAGACCATGCTACTCCATCGAGTTCTCATGTACACCACGATGAGACTCCAGGACCAAGCAACCCTAAAGTTACACCTCAGGAACCCAGTGGTGTGCCACCACCGTGAGGTGTTGATGGGCCCTGGCAAATTTTGGGAAACTCTTCACTTCATGGTGGAACACGGTAAAGGGAGATTTGTTAAAAAGGATGACCTCCTCCTCCACCAGCTCCGCAACCCCTATACCGCTCCCGGACAAAGCACCAGTCCCAGACTCCGGCCCAGTCTTCAAACACACACACTCAGGAGCCGGACTCCAAAAGATCAGACTCCGTGCTTACCAGGCATAGGGGCAGATGCTACCACTCCTCCTCCAGGTCATCGTCCTCAGATGACAGGAGCAGACGCCAGGCATGGGCATAAATGCTCAAGGTCAACCTCATCTACCTCCTTCAGAAGCCACCCACATTCCTCAGATTCCTCTTACAGAGGTTACTCTCCTGAGCCAGAGGGCCCCGCAGACTCATCCAGGTTCCCCCAGATGACCCAACATTTATGGATGTGATGCACCACATACAATTCCTAAATCAATGGGACACGAGGAATTGGACCCGAAAGGAAAAGGCACATACTTTTGGGAATGAGTAACCTGAGACCTTAGTCATTCCCACCTGGTTCCTCCTTTTCAGGACTTAACCAGCTGGCATGGGATCACCCTTCCTCATTTTCAGCTGCCCCTAAGAAGGCAGACAGACTATACAAGCCTCCCAAGGCAGAGCCCTTTTGGGAGAAAATCCGAGCAGACTCCATGGTCCTGACCGCAGCTCACGGTAGGACAAAACAACCCAAACATATGAGCTCACAGCTGCCCAACAAGGAATCTAAGAAATTAGACTAGTTTGGTAAGAGAGTCTATGCGTCTTCCACATGCTCCATTTGGTCCCTAAATTTTTTGCCCATATAGTACTATATCAGAAATCTTTCTGGAAGAAAGCCATCGAGTTGGCCCAAAAAGCAGCCAGATAAACCCTCACACACTGAGCTTTTGGACATACATCAGTCTGGACTGGACGTGGAAAGCACGTATTGAGGGCATCCTATGACTAGGTGGACACAGCAGCCAGTGCAACGGCCACTGGGTGTGTCTCCATCAGCACTCCTGGCTGACAGTATCTGGTTTTCAGCAAGATTTCCAGGATTCTGTCCTAAATGTCCCTTTCACAGATCTGTCCTTTTCAGAGAGGAGGTACAAAAGATAATAACGGAACTGCAAGACTCAGGCAAAGCAGTTCAGTCTGTTCACCACATGTCACCGGTCAGACCCTCAGCAACCTAAGCGTAAGCCTTTTGGTGCCAGGATGCCAACCAGCAGAAAAACCAACAGCCCTGAAGCCCTTGCAAAGAAAGGCTCCCTCACCACCAGCAGGGAACAGAAGACCTAGGAATCAAAATCCTCCCAGCCTGCTCTGCCCACCCCAGGCATACTCATGACTTCCTTTTTTTTCACTTGCCTTGCTGCGGCACATCACAGACCCCTCTAGCTTCCACTCACAACTTCAACTCGACTCCCCGATACCCCTGGCTTACCCCCAGTGCAGGGTTGCAGCACTGACCCCAAGTGCAGCAATCACCGGAATAGGTCAAGGAGCCAGCCCTGGGAGCTAATCAAAGCAGAGGGACTGGCTTCATGGAGGCGGCAGGCAGCGGAGTTTTCTCCCCATACGGGGTGGGGACATGCAATGATGACCAGCATCCACCCGCCCTCCTACATGTCAGCGTTGGTGCCTGAAGTACACCCAGCTTCCTCTAGGTGTCCATAGAGCACAGAACACTCTACCCCTCTCCCTGTAGAAGGAGAGTAGTCTCTGGATGATCAATTCTTCTCCCCTGGCCGGCCCTCCGATGTTCTGGATCTGTTCGAACCAGGGTCGCTGGCGTCCTCAGATCAGCACCTGCCCTGGCATCAGCAGGCCAGCTTACATGCCATGAATCCTTCCAGCCCCTCTCCTCTGGCGGAGTCGATGGGGAAGCAGTATGGTGTCAGTTCTCCTCTACCTAGATGGGTGGACCAAAACGCAACAGATTTATGGGTGCAAGACAGTATCAAAGAGTTACATGCTGGTTTACCAAAGTTCCTCCGGACAAACCTCCAGCCCCTCTCGATACCCTCTCACCCACATAGCCCTCATCAGAGAAGAAATCCAAACCTTGCTCTCAAAAAGAGCAATAGAGTCTGTTCCTCCTTCCCAACTAGGAACTGGGTATTACTCCAATTTCTTCTTGGTTCCCAAGAAGACAGGGGACTTAAGACCCACATTGGACCTCAGCCACCTGAACCAGTACATCGAACACAAAGGTTCAGAATGGTAGCCTTACCAGGTCTGATACCTATGCTGCACAAAGGGACTGGCTATGCTCTCTGGACATGCAAGATGCATTCTTGCACATACCGTGTTTCCAGCTCACAAGAGGTATCTTCGGTTCACCTTTCAAGGGAACCATTACCAATTCTGGGCTTTGCCTTTTGGTCTCTCTTCGGCTCCGAGAGTGTTCACCAAATGCCTAGCAGTAGTGGCAGCTGCTCTTTGCGGATAGGGTCATTTTGTCAACCTTATCTAGATGATTGGCTCCTAACTGCCACCACCAGGTTGCAGTTAGTCCATACTCTTGGACACATTTCAGATGTTCCAACAGCTGGAGATAACTATAAGTCTCCGAAGTCCTGTCCTTGGCCCTGCCAGTGTCTACAATACATAGGGGCCATCCTGGATACTCAGCAGGGAAGAGCCTTTCTCCCACCCGACAGGACTACTCATCTGAGAGACCAGGCCTCCAGAGTAGCTTCAGCCAACCTAGTCACAGCAAGAACCATGTCACAGCTCCTATGACACATGGCTGCAGCCATGCCCATGGTACCACTGGCATGCTTACATATGAGAGTTTCTCAATGGAACCAAAGGGTGCAGTGGTACCAGATGTCCGACAATCTTGAGCACCCAATAAGGGTTTCAAGGCTGTCCAGCAAATGCTGTCATGGTGGCTGACTTCACCCAAATTATATTCAGGAGTTCCATTCCAAACACACTCAATGAGCCAGATCCTCACCATGGATGCATCATGTCTAAGCTGGTGAGCTCATTTTCAGAATCATCATACTGGGGACATGGTCGGACACAGAAATGTCCCTGCACATCAGCATCTTAGAGATAAGGATGATTCTGTATACCATGCAGGCCTTACAGACTCACCTATCCCAGGGTCCCTGGTTCTCCAGACCAACAATATGTCAGTGGTCTTTTATATCAACAAGCAGGAGGGATGTACTCCAACCCTCTGTGCAGAGAAGCCACAAGATTGTGGTACTGGGCTCTAGAACATGGACTCACACTGATAGCGGTTTATGTTCCAGGAGTCCAGAACATCCTGGCATATGAGCTCAGCCACCACAATCCAGAAACCATGAGTAGACGCTGCTTCAAGAAGTGGCGGACCACCTCTTCAGAAGATGGGGTTATCCAGAGCTGGACCTCATTGCATTCTCATGCAACACAAAACTGCCCAAATTTCTGCTCGCTAGATCCCGGGCATGGTGTTTTCTGGTGAGCAACATTCTCCCTCTCCTTGACATGGAGGTTCCTGTATGCCTTCCTCCTTTCCCTTCTACAGAAGGTCTTACTCAAACTATAGACGGATCATGCCACAATGATCCTGGTAGCAGCTTTCTGGCTGCATCAGATATGTTCCCTCTCTTACAACAATTAGTAATGGAACCTCCATTTCAGCTACCAATTGTACCCAGCTTGCTATCTCAAGACATGGGAATATTAGTCCATCTGGACCTTGGCCCCTACACCTTCATGCATTGCTCCTGCAGACATAGCCATCTCCAGGCATGGAGTTTCACAAAGGGTGGCAGAGGTCTTAGTAAAGCAAACCTTCTACAAGGGCCATGTATGTTATGAAGTGGAAACATTTCTGCATTTGGGCAGTGGAACGTTCCCAGGACCCACTGTCCTGCTCAGTGAAGTCAGTCCTGGAACACCTCCTATCGCTTTCTGATGCGGGTTTGCAATACTCTTCCATAAAGGTGCATCTCTGTGCCATTTCTGCTTATCACGCACCTGTGGAGGGTGGGAATATTGCTCAACTGGACCTTGCCTGTACATTCCTTCGAGGCATGCTTCATATGAAGCCTCCTCTTGGGGATCCTGTCCCCACAGGACCACCATTTTGTTCTAGAGAAATTGACATTATTTCCCTTTGAACCAGTCGATTAGTAATCCGCATTTTCTTTCTTGGAAACATCATTTTAGTTGCCATCACTTCAGCCTGAAGGGTTTCCGAGCTGCAAGCTTTCATGTGTAGAGACTCTTATTTTATTTTCACAGAGACAGGGTGTCTCTGTGCGCTAATCTTAAGTTTCTTCTGAAGGAGGTGTCTGAATTAACTTTGAATCAAGACATTTTCCTTCCAGTGTATTTTAGTTGCCATCACTCGGCTCGAAGGGTTTCAAAATAACTGAGCCGACTAGGACACCAAGTCCAGCTAGAACTGGTACCCTTTTATACTGGCTACTTAGCCAGCCTATGATATGACCTCAATTGGGATTGTTGCGAAGCTTTAACTGACCATGTACCAGTCTTCTGCCTGTGGGCCTCTACTGCCCCACCACCTCCTCCACCTCGATCGTTACCTTCATGAATTTGGACATCTGGACGAAAACAAGTTTCTTCAGGACATGTCATGCATAGATTGGACAGAAATCTATAATGCTAATGATGTAGAAGAGGCCCTACAGATCTTTTCAACAAATGTATTGCTATTCAGTCTAAGCATGCCCCTAAGATCACCAGGAGAGTCAGAGGCAAACCAACTAGATGGCTACGTGAGGACCTCCTAACTGAGCTATGTGAGAGGGACAAGCTCTGAAAATGCTTTAAACAAACTGGGCAGCTGGCTGATTTTAATATCTATAGGGCTCACAGAAATCTCTGCAAAAGGAAATAAGGTAGCCAAAAGCAAATACCACCAGGACCTGCTTGTGAGCTCAGGCGTCGGACTCAGGAAATTCTAGACTCATATCAAGACTTTTCTAGAATCCTCCCAGTCTTACACCCCAACGGATATGATACTAAATGGGGCTCACTTAATGACCCAAAGACAATAGCAAATGCTTTCAACCAAATGTTCTCAGATCTATCCTTGTATACCTCTACTTTTCCAACCACAGGCCTCTAGCCCTCAGTCATTCTCCCAAATATCATCACATACCCTGCCTTTCTACTTTAAGGCTATAACTGCATAAGAGGTCTTTAAACTCCTTGAATCTATATCTAACAATACTAGTGTAGGGTCAGACTATCTTGAACCTCGCCTTCTCAGACTTGGGGACCCCTATAGCCTCTCCATTGGCGAAAATATACATTATCCCTGTCTTGTGGCACAGTTCTGGCCCTGTGGAAAGAGGCTCGAATAACTCCAGTCTTCAAAAAGGTACAAAAAGGTGTCAATAATTACTGGACCATAGCTATTTGCTCGGTCTTGTCCAAATTACTTGAGAAGGCTGTTGCCACGCAAACACTGGACTTCCTTCAAAATATGGTATTCTCTCTGAAATCATAGCATGTCCACTGCTCTGCTAAAACTTACCTTTGATATTCTCGCTAACATGGATTTGGGCAGACTTACTGGGGCTGTTTTCATCGACCTTACAAAGGCCTTTGACCTTGTGAACCACCCCTACTTCTATCTTGCCTTCACAGCCTGGGTTTCTCTACCATGGTTGTACACTGGTTTAGCAGCTATTTATCTGGCAGTTCAAGCGGTGAACTTCAACTCAGCTATATCTGAGGTTCGTCCAGTCAGCGTGGCGTGCCTCAGGGCTCCAACCTGGGGCCACTCTTCTTCTCACTCTTTATAAATAATGTCCCTAGTGCACTGTAAAGCTGCTCATCTCTCCTGTATGCAGATGATCTTATTTATACCAATGATAACAAAGTGGAGAACTTAAACTCTGCCCTCTCAACCAATTTCAAAATGTCCAGAACTGGCTCTGTGAACATAAATTTGTGCTCAGTGCGAAGAAAACAAAGGTCATGCTCCTAGGCTCGGCCCTAAACTCGAAACTGTCCTTTCTTCCTTACGGTACATGACCTAGATGGTACTAAACTCGAAACAGTCACGTCTTTTAATTATCTTGGGGTCTTGCTCGACCAATCCCTGGATCTTAACCTTCACGTTCAATCCACCTGCAAGACAGTAAACTGCAAACTGGGTGCTGCATACAAGTCTGGTTACATGCTAACGCCATCTGCTAAACAGGCCATGGCCACAAGAATACTGCTACCTTCCCTAGCCTATTGTGCCTCCATCCTTGCCGGTGCCCAGAAACCGCTCTCCAGAAATGGGATGTCACATACAATAACATATGTCGATGTCGTCCTGCTCCTCTCGACTAAAACACCACTGTCAGCTTTGTGATGACCTGGAATGGCTCTCCCTTCCGCATCAATTATCTTGGTTCCCTTACTGACTCTGTTATTAGGCTCAAAACCCCAGTATCTTTGGCAGAGCTGTTAACTCCTCATACACCCCTCTCGGTCTGTGGTCTGCTGACAAATCTCTATTAAATGTTCCCAGATGCTACACCACAAAAGGCACTGGTGCTTTCAAGTACGTGGCTCCTCAGTTTTGAAATACACTTCCCCATGAACTCAGATTGACTGGTTCCATCAGCGCTTCAAAATGAATTTCATCGTATATCTATCATGTTCTGACCCCTGCACCTGTTTTGACCTTACCTGATAGTTTGGTATACTTGTCTGCCCCTATGCCTTTTATCCTTTTCCTATCTCTCACGTGTCCTGTCCTCTTTTCTCTGGATTGCAGGTTTCTTGCCAGGTAAGACCTATCCTTCTCCCCTTGCCCTCCTCCCCTGTATCTCCACTCTAGCTCCCTCAGCCACTCTCCCTTTGTCCTGCTTTCTAGTGGCTGGCCTCCTATCTTTTTCACTTTCCTCCTGTATATATCCTCCCTACTCCTTTTCACTATATTGCTGCTCCACCTTCCATACCTTCACCCCCTGTGCCACCTTACTGTTCTCCTACCTGCCCACCTCCTCCTCTTCCTTTATCTTTCTACTTTATTGCAGTCAGTTATGACAGCTGTGTTTCTCCCAATACTGTATTTTGCTTGTATTATCTTATGTTTATCCTTACAACATTTGCAAACTGTTTTGCTTGCTTGTTTACTGTTGTCTACATGTTATGCTCCAGTTCCTTATAATTTTCCCATTTGTAGAATGTTTCTATACTAGGGAATTGTTATTGCTGCCCTCTCATTTTGTTATGTTTTACTCCTTCACTGTCTTGCATCTATGTACATTGCTCTCCACCTTGAAAAGTGTATTGTTTGCTCCTTACCTTCTTGAAATGTACTTGTGCTTGCTCAATTTGTTCTGTACTGTCCCAGGTCATGCCTGAAAATAGTCATCATGTTGGCTAGTGCACTTTCCGGTAAACAAAACCAAATAAATAAATAAATCCCAAACATTTGAATTGGGGAGGCCCTGCTTCACACTGTAGATGTACACAGGATCATCCGTTACTATTTAAACATACAAAATCGATCCAGCAATCGGATCCGTTATTTGTGTCTTTTGCCCCAGGGTTCTGGGGAAACCAGTCACAAGTCAAACCATATCCAAATGGTTAACACATTGCATTTCTTTCATCTGCAACAAGTATGAAAACCCTTACCAGGACTGGTTAAAGCACATTCAGTGGGGGTGGCTGCATCCTTTGCAGCCATGAAAAATGTTTCAAATGGCAGACATATGCGCTGCTGCAACATGGAATTCTGTGCATACTTTTGTTAAGCACGACACCATGGATATTGCTCCAGAAAGAGAGCAGGATTCGACCTCGCTGTGCTCCAAGGCCTAATTTCATAAATAATTGAATTCCATGTTTCAGGAGTTTATACCCTGCCTCCCTTTTTCTTCCCTTTGGGGACACTGCTTGGGACTCGGTTCTTATGGTGTAGCCTGCTGCGGAGCTCATACTCGAAGTAAGATAGTACAGTTACGTAAGAACTTACTGTAACAGTAGAGTTCGAGAAGAGCTCCTGCAGGGCACTATCCCCTTCCCCTATTATGTTTCTTCTTATGGGATTGTTTTGGCACCTGCCTCAGATCTCTCCTGCTAATTAACATTCAGATCTCCAGCAGGTGAACTGAGGTGGGACTGGGGATTGCTCCCTTTACACAGAGGGTGACATCAGTGGGTGGACCGACATAAGGGGTGGGCCGAGCTGGATACTGCTGGCTAGAAACTTTCCGTGGAGTCCTACTGTCTGGCGGCATAGTCCTTATGCTGTAGCCTGCTCAGGAACTCTTCTCGAAGATCTACTGTTACACTAAGTTCTTACATAACTGTACTTTTTCTGTTTGCATGTTGTGCCCAATGTGTGTATTTTTTTTTTTTTTTTACAAATTTTGACATGGAAAAGTACACAGAGATTTTGGGCTGGCTTTTCAAAGAGTGACGCTGAACTTACATCAAGCCCTGCATCAGACTCTTGTAACACCACAGCTGCAACATGCAACATTGCTAAATGCCACAACTGTACCCAGTTTTATTGTCCCGGATGCAGCTGTGACAGTCAACCCACTTAATGATAGCTATGGCAAAGTTCATACACAAGCTGTGTCTTAGAGGTCCCTAGGAATGATGCAAGCTAGACCAAGGAAAGTTAGTCTAGTGAGCATTGATTTGATGCAAGGTTGTGAAAATCCAGTTAGATTGCTGCAAGCCGAGTTCACCATATATTTAATGCAGACAGGACTTGCAGTAATTCTTCATGTTTAAAAATCAGGCCCAAGGAGTTTAATTCTGGGTACTGCCTAGAAAAAGGTGCATGGGATACAAAGTACAGAAATGCAAATTAGAGATACACAGAAATAAGAATATAAATATATATATATATAATTGTTACAGTGGTGTGGTAGCACCACTATATTGAAGTTGAGTAGGCAGTTAAAGTTATTGTGCACTCAATGGTGCCCCTGAGGAAGCTCTACCGAGGGAAGCACTGAGGTAGTGTATTGTGGAATAAACTCTTGACCCTGTGTCCTGACTGGAGAACAAATAAAGATTTATTGATACCAACTTCTTTGGTCCGGACTACTTATTCAAGCTAAGTGATTTAAACACTGTCTCCCTTAATAGCTTGTGCAAGTACTGTTCTGTTTTAGTTAAATGTTAAATTCCAGTTTTGCAATTTAATAACTTTGCAACTATTCAATGGATTTGCATGAATTTTTTCGTGCATGGTCTTGTGGGTAGATCTCTTGATGTGCCAAATTTTGTTCCAGTCAGATGTACAGAGTCTGAGATCCCAATAGTGCAAAAAGTGAATTTTTAAGAGTTGTTTATGTTGTTTTTTTAAGACAGCTGTAGAGCCCAGATCATTTGGAATTTTGGTCTGAAATTTTCAGGGTAGAAAAGAACTGGCCCACAGATGTGCCTTCTGCTGGTTTGGTGAAAAATATTATCTGTTCCAAAGTTACTAAATTTTAAAATTTGGGGTTCTGAGCATGCTCAGTAAGCACTTCAAAATAGCTGTATGAAACGAAAAAGAATCATTTTTCATATGGGGCCAATTCTTTTCTCATGAGGAAAAATCTTTTGTCATTTGCCACCATCATGTTTTCCATTTTGCTAAAAAGCAATTCAGAAACCACAAAAATTACTTCCTGCTGACAGACCCACAAATCTATCTTCCTTATCAGAACTCCATCAGGTGGATTCTTTCTGGAATTTTTTAACATTGTAAATCCTTTTTGTGACTCACTTCTAGTGTGAAAATTTCATATGAATATTTTCGCATTAATCACCATTCCTGCATTTATGTAATTTTCCTAGGGTCTAGTGGTGCCACCCATCTTCCAAATGCTGTCCCATAATTATTCAATTGTTCCTGGTGTCTAGTGCCACCCCACCCTCCGATTGCTGTACCCATAATTGTTTAATCATTCCCTGGTGTCTAGTGGTGTCCCCACCCAGTGATCGCCATCCCTGTTATTATGAAATGTTTCCGTGGTGTCAAGTGGGACCCTCCACCCTCAATCGCCATCCCCATAATGTTTAATATTCTCCGGGGTCTAGTGGTACCCCAACCCTCTGATCCTCATCCCGTAATTATTTAATTTGTTCCTGGTGTCTAGCATACCCACCACCCAGATTTTTTATTTCCCTGGTGTCCAGTGGCTCCCCACCTCTCCGATTGCCATTCTTTCTGAAATAAAGAAAACAGTCCCTAAATGTCTTTTTTTAAAACCTGTAAAAAAAATGGTCCTTTGTCAATCCAACCCCCCACCCTGACCTCCCACTCTGCACCCACCACCCCATACCCCCCACACCCCCACACCCTCACTCACCTGAACAGGTCCAAGGGTGAAGATCCACTCTTCGATGAAAGACATGTCTTGTTGATAGAAATGCCGACTGCTATATGAGAAAGTAAGGTATGTGCTGTTCAATAAGGTGGTGTAATAAAAGTCTATGTTGAAAATTTGTGGTCAAAATATGTAAAATTGGCGAAGTTATGTACATATATTGAAACTTTACTATCTTGAGCTCATAATTGTTAATTATAAATATTTTAATCCCAAATTTCCAACATAGCCATTTCTGATTGTGACAGCTGTCATTTTTCAAATCTTGGCCAAAATGTCTTTGGACAGCTGTGGCATGAAATGACATTGTGGTGGTGCAGAATCATGTTTTGGCAGGGATTTGAAAATTTTCAGTAGTGGGTAGGGGACATGATGTGAGTAATAGGAGGCTATGTTGACAATTTGGTTGCTGTTGCCCTAAGGGCCCTGCATTTCCATAGCAACAGGCAGATGAGGATACGATTACACTATCTCAGAAAGTATGGATGGCTACGTGGGCCATACGCTCCCACAGGAAAATAAGGGCCTGATTGTACTATCTAAAAAGTAAAGAAATTCTTTGCAAAAAAACTCTGTTAATGCACCATTTAAGGTTAGGACTACAGTGACAAAAGTAGAGATATGTGATTTTAGGGTTTCCAACCTAAACTACCCCCACACACACACACACACCTGAAGCAACTCAGGGGTGGAGTCTTCCTGGGGCTGCCAAACCTAAAGCTCTCCCTATTGCGGTACCAAGAAAGCTCAGATGTGATGGACACAGGTGTGTATGCTTCAGGAATGTATATAATGGGGTGAGCTTTAGGTCACATGGTGAATTTTGGCTCTTCTCTGGTATGAACCCATGATCTATCATTTCCCAAGTTGGTGCTTTAAGAAAAAGACAGAGCATATAGCTCACCTCACATGTATTAAAAATGTTATTTTTGTTCATTGGTGGGTGGCCACAGCTAACAATAAGGAGTATGGTAGCATTCTACATGAGAATTAATGAATAAGCTGTTATGGTGTCATGTCACACACATGTCATACACATGTACCCATGTAAAAGAAGAAAGAATGACCCTGGGATTAAGCAGATGACTATTTTATACCTTGTATGGAGAAAAATAGATTTAGAAATTATTACAGATAGAACAAATTGCTGATAATGTGGTGTAGTTGCTACAAAATATTGGGTGGTTCTTACTGTGGTCCAAAATGGACAAATAAAGCATATACAATGATATTTTGGAATATATGCAGTGAGTGGGCTCTACAGCCTAATTATTTTCCTCAGGCCAAGTCACTTGCCACATTGGTCCCATCCACTATGCCTCTGTAGCGTTACAGAGTGCCCAGAACCGTTACCATAACGGTTTTGCGTTTACCTGTAACATTACAGGAGGTGTTTTCGTAACCGTTGTTGAAACCACATATGAGGTGGTTTCAGCAGCAATTATAACTAGTCCCTTCCCTGGTAACATTACAGGCGGTAGTGTAATGATGTGGTTCCCTGAGGACAGGAGTGCACAGCGAGCTGCATTGTGAGATCGAGCACGCCCGTAACAGTCATCCGGATCCCAATGTGGACTTGATGTGCTGGTCCCATTAGGACACTGCCACGATGTGGACGCACTGCACCACTTCCCAGTGGTAATGGTCTATATCCATTACCGGGCCAGAAGCGGTGTAGTGTGGACAGGGCCTTAGAGACAGAATGATGTTCTTTTTTTGTCTTATAGGGCACCTGAGTCAGCTTGCTCAAGCTGGTACTCTAAGCCACAGAAATCTTTGGAGTAGAACAGCAATTCTATGACATCCTAATTTATGTGATAAGTGGCTGGTTTTTCCATAGAGAAATATTTAGAATACTAATGTGCCCAAGAAGTATATCCATTTGCATGTGCACCACTGCCATTCTAGTTCTCAGATTTCTTTAAACACTAGACCACATTACCTCCAATCTGTTGACATGGCAATAATTATATGTCATTGAGGATTGTGACTTCAGCTGGGAACTAACATCAGAAGCAATAAATACTGAGAGAGAAACATCCTCTTTTTATATCAGCTATTTGTATCACAAAGGGATACTTGCCTAACTTGACCTTTTCACTCCATCTCCCATCCTTACACTGCCACTTCAACTCTGCAAGCCTGGCACAGGAGTCTGCTCATGCAGCAACCATGTGACACCACCCCACCCTCAGTGGACATGGTGACTTTCATTGGGATCCAGTGTGTGGGGAATGAAGGCCCTGGAATGGCAGATGGCTCATTGGATGTGGGTGGACTAGAACCATCATTGTTAAGCCCTCAGTTCTCCCCCTGCCATGTTCATTCCACCTCCCTATCAGTAAGCCATCCCTACCATGACTGGCGTGAGGGAGGGGTGAATATCATGTGGTCACCATGATGTTAATGCCTCTTATAAAATGAGAAGGAAATACTGTGTCCTGATTGGTCACTGGCCATGCATTAGAAGTGTCTAATGCACAGCTAAAAACAAGTACTCAAAAACAGGACATAATACAATAAAATCTTTTCACCATGGAACATTCATTTTTAAAAACACTGCCATTTTTCCTCTCTTAGCAAGAGAATGTATAGAAATGATCAACTCATCTAAACGTACTTATACCAGTTTTAACAGTTAAGCAAACAGAATTCCTAAGATTGTCTCTAATTCTCTACTGTATTTTTTGTCCCTGTAGCCTGTTGCACACTTTCTTCCCGATAGAATAATGTACCCCTCCCTGCCTGCCAGCCACTCACTTTGACTCCTCACTTGCTCTGACTGTCACTGTCAAGTCACTCCAAGTCTCTACAGTTACCATCTAATAAGTTAGAGAACTTTTGATTCAGCCAATATATTTTATTTCTTCATTTCGCCACTTTCATTCCCCTAACCCATCCCATATCTCGCTCATCACATAAATGACTGTTTGCTGTACACTCCAGGCTATAAGGTTGATCAGATCTTGCACAATTGCTATGAAATAAAACCTGTAAGAAATTTTTTATACCATTTCTGTGTGCCTTGTTGTCCTTACCATAGGATTATTCAGTGTGTTGCTTTTTCTGTGTTTCCTATTTTACAAAACACCATGACTATATCCTGGTGCTTGCCCACTGATTATAGTATTTTTGATTTGAGTGTATGTACCGGTAGGACATGTTTCTCAGCAGGGTGTAAAGGACAAGGTGGAGGCTGAGCCAGGGGTTTATTCTCCTGTGTTTCCTTTTCATGTGTGCAGTTTCGACCCTTAGCCTAGGCATAAAAGTGATGGACTGCTATACCTCCTTCCTTTGTGGGTTTTTCTCCAGTGTTTACATTTTCATGGCAGTGATAGTAAAATGGTCTTGAGCAATGATGGCGGAAATGCTGACTGTGAACCGATGACCAGTGAATTTGCAAGCTTGACTTTTAAAGCAAGCAGAGAAGTAAATCTCCTATCCATAGATGAGACCCCAACTGGAAGGGAAGGTCTACATCTTTGCAGACAACACCAAAATCTGGAATAGGTTGGACACTCCAGGTGGGGTGAAAAGGATGAGCAGGTATCTGAGAATACTCAAGAAGTGGTCAAGGTATGGCAGATGGGATTCAATGCGAAAGTGCAAAGTAATGCACTTGAGGCACAGAAACCCAGGGGCAGAGTACAAAATGGGAGGATGGTACTAATGATCACCAAGCAGGAAAGAGATCTGGGGTAACCATATTGGATGACCTAAAGATGGTCAGGCTATGTGACAAGGCAACTGGGAGGGCTAGTGGGATACTGGGGTGTATAGGGAGGGTATCACCAGCAGAAAGAGGAGGTGGTAATGCCACTGTATAGATCATGAGTAGATCCAACCTACAGTACTATGTCCAGTTCTAGAGACCATACCTCCAGAAGGACATAGACATAGAGTGGAGGTGGTCCAGAGGAGGGTAACTAAAATGGTGAGTGGCCTGATCAGAAGCCCATGAGGAGAGACTGAAGGACTTAATTATTTATACCCTGGAAGAGAGGAGGGATATGATAACGACCTTTAAATACTTCACGAGGGTAAATAAGATACAGGAGGAAACTATTTTACAAAAAGGTGCTTAAGAGCTACTGATGCAAAAGAAAACTTTGAAAAACATAATAATTAGGTACAATTCAGCTTGCATTCCATATGTATTCTGTATATTTATGTCCCTTGTTATTTATTACTGAGTACATTTGCATGAGTACATGACTTTTATCACTTTGATTTCCCTTAGAGTTTATCTGCCTCTGTAGCTTACTACCTACTTCAAGTCATAACGCTCTGTTGTGACATTTCAATCAGTTGCCATGGGAGTAACTGTGATGTCACAAGCAGGGCATTATGACCTCAGTTAGGAGAAGACACAGAATAGATGAACTCTTCAAGAACAAAGATACTGTTTTCATGTAAATGACCTCAGTAATAAATAAGGAGGAGGAGGAGGAATATAGAACTAATTTGAAATACAAGCTGAACTGTGTCTAAATGTTATGTTTTGTTAATATTCTCTTGAAGGTGTCAGCTGCTCTTAAGGACAAGAAGCATGACAAGAAGCTGGAAGGGGTGGATTCAGGAGGATATAAAGTACTTCTTCACAGAAAGAGTGGCAGATTCCTGAAACAGTCTTCCAGCAGAGGTGGTGGGCTGAAAACACTGATGGGGTTCAAGAATACATGGGGTAGGCATAAGGGAATCTTAGAGAAAGAGACCACTCTGGGTGAATGGGCCAGAGATCAATTAAGATCTGCAGTGATACTACGGGCAGGGAAAAATGGGCAGACTAGGTCAGTTAAGTGGTCCTTACCTGCCAGCAAATTCTGTTTCTATGTTTCTGTGAGACAGAAAAACAAGTGACCAGTTCAGTACCCGTGCTAGAAGTGCTTATAAAACCTTAAAAAACAGTATTGAAGGGTAGAAGGATGTATTGGCATAAAGTTACATTGAAGCATATCTCAAAGAAAGTGGGTGCCTCAAAGCCTCCATATCCTCAACAAAGGGATATGGGATGGAAGATGATAAATTTTATGTCCCAGTGGCATACACTAATGGAGGAGCTAGGAGAAGGAACAGATCTCAAGGGACATTAGCACATATGAGGAATCCCTAAAGAAAATAGCAACACCAGAGAAACTGGAAAAATTACATTAGAAAACTGCAGGAGAAGGTGACATGGTATGACAAACAAATTAAAAATGCAAAACAGTGAAAGTTTAATCGCGATGCCAGTGGCTACAAATTAATGAGGCATTGAACAGGCAACAAAAGAAGCAGAATATAAATACAAACACAGGATCTAAATCCATTTTGAAAACAAGTTAGACAATCAACAACAAAGAAGGTGTTAGATTATGCAGTAGGTCCTTCTGGTACTAAAAGCTCAGCTTCTACCAGTTTTAGGACAGCCTCTGGCACAGGACTTGAACCAGCAACAGCAAGGAACACCACTACAGAGAAAGCACAAGATGCACTTCCAGCAATCATATTATAACAGACAAGGAAGATGAGAAGGGGCAGAGCTTGAAAGAGGCACAGAGAAATGTATATTATGAAAAACCTGTCCCGATTAAAGTAAACAATGAGACTATAGAAACACTGGTGAAGTGCCACAGAATGCTTTATATCAGCCCCTAATGAGTGATATGAATGAGTCCTTGGTTGTGAACATATCTCAGAGAGCACTGACAGCTGCAGAAGCATCTGTTCTGAATAAGGGGCTTTTACACCTACCACCAGGTTGGACTTTCTTAGAACAACTGTAGATCTTCACAGATTTGCAAGGACATTAACTTTAAAAAGTACAGTATATATTCTCCAGATACTGCCATACCAGATGAATCACAAAGCATGAGAGTGCAAGAAAACTACTCTACAGTAAAATCTAAATTACTTTACTGTCCGTCACATAGTCCTGGGAGTTAATGCTTTTCTAAATAAGATCTGGCAGGAGCTGATCCGGCTGCAGCCAAGCTCGTTGAGCTCATGGCGGAACATGGAACAGTCTGCCATTTCTAAGATAGCCGCCAGGGCTCAGTGCACATGTGCGAGCAGTTACGCGAGGTGCGACTGCTTCTGCAAGTTGCGGTGAAGTTGTGCATGTGCACTGAGCTCCGTGGCCATCTTGAGTATGGCGGACTGTTCTGCCATGAGCTCAGTGCACATGTGCAATCCACCACAACTGTGGAAGTGAAGTCATGCATGCCTTACTACTGCATGTGCACTAAACCATGGGAAGGGAATAAGCAGAGTATTTGGGAGTTGCACTCACAGTACAGCAACTCCAAAACTGTGCTTTGGTCTCTTACTTTTACAGCTGCAGTGCTGGCAAGATGGCTGCAGGCTCCACCCATGCAGCCGTAAAATGTGAATTGGACTTAGATTCACTTATACTATTTATTAGCTGGAAGGTGTTTGACAGTTGTTCCTATTCTGAAAAACAGGCATTAAAACAACTAGCCCAGAATACATCTATCACAATTAAACCCACCGATAAGGGTGAGGCAGTTGCAGTCATGGACACTCCACAGAATGTGAAGCACCAGTTTCAGAATTGTCAGTTCTTTTTGAAATTGTTGTGTAATTGAACAACTTTCTACAAGGAAGAGTGACTTTACTTAATGAGGGCTACATCAAGGGCTTCATGCAAGAGTACATATCACGCACTTACAGTATTTCATCCAGTAGTGCCCACAATTTATATATTATCCAAACTGCATAAAATGCACAGTGTCCACTGGCTGCCTGATAATTTTAGTCAAGGGCTGGCTGACAGAACAATTGCAGCTTTTTTCCCAGTCCCTACCTTCATATATCACAGACAGTATGGAAGTTGTAAATTTACTTGAAATATAAGACATGCAGGATGACTGGTTTTTCATCACGCTAGATATGGACTCACTATATACTGTAATCCCTCATAATGAGGGCCCTGAGACTCTGACTTTTTCTTTGGCAAGAGAAAGGAGGCAGCATATCAACCTCCCACCAAGTATCTGGTGGATATGGCAAAATTGGTAATGGACTAAAACATGTTTGTGTTTAAATTGAAATATTACAAACAGCAGATAGGAATTGCTATCGCCACTGTGGTCCCCAGTTACACATTTGTCCTTGTAGGCGTGGGAGGCGAACAATCTATATAGTAACACTGTAAATCCAAATCGTGCCACTTTGGATTTGTGATTTCAGCTATATAGACAACATTCTTGTCTTTTGGTGTGGTTTAGATACAGAATTTCAAAATTTGGTTAGAAGCATTAATCCCTGTTTAAATTTTAAATTTACCATGAATAGGGACTGTGTTGTATTTCTAGATCTGTACATGTACAACTGGGGGATGGACAAGTGGCCTGTTTCATAAGCACATGGATAGAAACAACATGCTTAGTTATAATAACTGCCACCCTGCACATGTGGCAACAAACGTTCTGAAAGGTCAACTTATCAAAACTCTATGAAACTGCATTCAAGGAAGATTTTAAATTGAAGAAACAGAATCAAATGGGATGCTTCAAGAATAAGGGGTTCTTCAATTATCTACGCGGTACAGTAGCATATGCAGAATATATCAGAGGAATCCAGACCACCTTAGTCCCAAAACCCAAGAACAGAAATTCTGAGTCCCTATTTCCTCTTTTGTGACTATATACAGTGCCAAAACTAATGAGGTAAAGCAATGTATTGCCAGCAACTGGGGATTCCAAATTCGAGCCAAAATTAAGGTATGTAGTAAAGGAAGGGATGAAAGCAGAATTTTGTCACCCACCTACAGTGATAGATAGGGTGGTGTCAAGCTTACATGTTGTTCCAAATACTGAACCTATTGCATGATTGCTTGCACCCCTCTTGACACATACAGGTGTTGACACTGCATGTACTGTTGGTATACTAAACAGGGTAAATCATTTTACAACCCCAGTACTGGTATGGAGCTGTGTTTGAAGCAGTTTGTGAACTGTGATATGTTTAGGTAGTTTATATACTTCTGTGGTCATGTGGTGCATTTTCTGTAGAACATAACATACACCAGTATAAGACAAGAGTGGGTGAACATATTCGGGCAATTCAGAAAGGGGATGCCCTCCCCTGACAGCTTGCTGACAGGTCCTGTGTTGGTGCACCTGAGACAAGGGCACACTGTCTCCCAGTCCTGCACCTCCTCCCGAATCAACTCCAACTCGGAGTTGACAACTTTAGTATGGGGGTGCAAGCAGCCTCCCAGGGTGGTTCAGGTGCTTTGCCCCACAAAAAAAAAGGGAGAAGATTCAGGATTTTATGTCCACCGCAACTTTCGGTCAACATAAATCCTATCGCTGTGATGCCAGTTGACAAAACTGTCATCAAACCGGCATTGTAGATCCTGGAAAGGGGACCTCACATACGCATATGTAAGGCATCTAAAAAAAATACCCCTAGAGGAAGCTAAAATGTAACCCTTATGGGACTAGAAAAGGTGAATCTAGGCCCGAGGTGGAAACTGGGAGAAGAAAATAGGCATGAGCAGTCCTACTGGATTTGTCATTTGGAGGACTGTGTAGGCTTGAGACCTAAGGAAAATACTGAGTTAGCTGCATTCTTACATATAAGTAAAATATCTCTTTCTTTCTGTAGTGTTACAAAACTGGTATGTGAATAAATTCTGACAAATATGTTTGTGAATAGTATTTCATAATGTTGTTCAGGGAGGAATACATTGACTAAGAGTATTTTATGATAATTGTAGGAAATTAGAATATGAAAATATATGTTTTGGATAACCACAGAGTTGATATTTTGTTTGTTGCATAGGCATTTTTTACATCCATTACACAGCAGTGGACATTTGATACTGCTCTATATGTGTGCTAATATATTTAAATAGTAGTTTCTAAGAAGGGAATGAAGAGAATATATTTTAACATGGGAGTGTATAATTAAGTGGCACTAAAGGTCAATACGTAGGATTCATTTTTCTTGTTCCATTCTACATAGTTTCTAAGTTGAATGCTACAAAACTAAATATAATCATGTATATCATTTTCTCAAGAAATAGCCCTTTTGTTTGATTTTGTTAGATATAGTTATCAACTTGGGCATTTAAAAGGAAATTTAGATGTATATTATGCGTGCTCATTTTGTATAAGCACGCATCCGATATTTGGAATTATTTTCAGGATTGGAAAATGCAGATGTCTCTGTTTGTTTTAATAATCCAGTCTAATTGTAATATGTTTACTTTAAACATGTTGCCTGACATGAACAATTCAGGTCAAGTTTTTACTACTTGATTAATACACACATGAAATGTTTTGTATATACACATAACATTTTATTTAGTAGTATGGAGGAGTCTGTATATATACTATAGTGGTTATAGTTCTAGGGTTACCATATAATATGTAAGATACACAATACTGGTGCCATCACTCTGATGAAGCTTGGGGCACCAAGTGAAACATTAGGTTTTGCCATCATCAGTCATAGCCAGCATGGTGTAATGCATACACTCCAGGCTGTGAGGTTGATCAGCTCTTGCACAATGGCTATAAAACACTAGCTCTGGCTGTGGAGAGCTTTTAGGAGTGGCAAGAGTGTGGAAAATAATATCGGTGCTTTGCTGCAGCCATAAGCAATACTGCAGCAATTACAGTACTGCGCATGCGTGATACTTGCACATGTGTAGTTTGCTCTGTAGTCAGCCCTGCTCAACATGGTGGTGCTGACATAACTATGTATGCGCGATAGTCGTGTATCGCAGTTTAAGTCACTGTCACCATGTTACACATGGTGACTGTCACTGCAGCTTGCGAATGGAAACAGTGCGCTGGGAAGTGGGTATGTTTACAGCCCATGGAGGGAAGGGCTGCATAAACAGAATCACTGGAAACCGTGTCAGACATTGTGGCAGCACATCAGACAGTGGTCCTGTTACATGCTTCCACAGTGCTCTTATATAAATCTGATGATGGCATAACATCTGTGGAGCTTGGCCCACGCAGTCATTACGAGTCAGACTCAGGAGGAGTCTATTAACAAACTAGAGATCTGGTCTGGGACTTGCTCGTCATCACAGTCACTTTCTCATTCTTTTCTAAGCAGTAATTTCTGGCAAATGTGCCTTAACCATATTGATCTCAGTGCTGGTAGACTGCTTCTAGTTTTCCCCTGATTTCTATTAGGTGGGGCAGTAGCAGTCTTGAAGTGGTAGCTGCCCGGTGGTGGCATGCTCTGGAGAAAGTGGTCCCATGTTCGTCTGCACATTTTAGAGAATGATGTCTTTCCTTGTTTTGCTGTAAAGAAACTGACCCCTTTAACACAAAAGCAAGGAGTCAGTTATGGCCTATACCCCCCTTCACTTCAAGTGAGGACTGTGATTATAGGTTTGCATCAGATGTACAGTGGCAGCCATAGATGCATAATATTGTTAAACAGTGATCAACTGTATGTAAAAGCTTGTTTTTTAATGTGTGCTTTCTTAATGTTGTCAATACCACTCAACCCATTTGTAATCTACCCCTGGATTTCTGTGCTCCAAGTGCATTATTTTACATTTTTCTGTTTAGGACAAAAGGCCTTTCAAATGAGGGTAGTCACTAATCTAAATTCTTTATAGTTTTTTATGTTTCCTTGTGTGTGCACAAGAAAAATCTTATGGTAGAATGACATTTCAGAGGTGTGTCAGGGGCGAGTCCAATGCATAGCAATCTACAATAGGCTTGTCCCTGACAGACCAATGAGCATCAACCAGACTGTGACACTAGTCACAATTTCACAGCTGGAAGCCTTACTCTAGTTGAAAAAAATGAAGCACTCCAATAAGAGTGCTACATTCTTTCATTCATGCCCCTACTGATCTTACCGTTTGTCTCCCCACCACCCTGCAGATGTCCAGGTACCCAGCCATACACTGCATCCCCTCTCTGTGTCATAAGCAGTAAACAGTCCTAGCAGTAAAGAACAAATAAATATAATTTATCCTTCCCCATCAGACATCTGTGTTGAACTTGTCTGTGTCTCTGTGTGAATGAGAGTGAGTGTTCTTGTCCCTGAGCTCCTTTCTCTCCGGTTCTTCATCTGTGCCACAATGCCCAGTCTGAGCATTGCTCTCTGTGATAGTACCCACTGACCCACCCTGTGGATCAGACTGAGAGTGCTGAGAAGTGAGGCAGCATTGCCTGCAGAGCTATAAGCTAACCCTGGACTGCGGGAGAGGGCATGGGGTCATAATGTCAGAAGACACTGTGCTGCAACAATATGCCACAGCACTATACCACGCTGCCAATACAGTGCAATATATTGCATGCAGCATAAGTCTTGTTTTGCAGGGTCTCCACCCACCCCCATTATGGGGGCTGCACCCCTGATCCACACCCCAACTAAAATAACTAACTCTGGGAGGGTGTTAAAGTAAATATTGCACAAAGTGAAAAAAATAAAAAGTCCATGTGTCTAGGACCGGAGTCAAACCCAATCCCAAATGCACCTGCCTTCCTTGCTGCCAGTGGCTCATCCCATTGAGCCACTACAGCTGCTCAGTAGATCCCTTCCCAGCAGAGGTCTTATCCTCTGCCTGGGATAGTGAAAGTGTGCAGTACTGCGCACAGACCCATTCGTGGTATTGCACCTCGCTGTCCTATACTGTGCTGTTTCTGTTTTGAGGTTTTTGACCCAGTAGGGAGGAGAGACACAGGCTGCAGGGACAAATACTGAGATGGAGAGGCAGCACTCCCCCAAAAGAGAGTGCAGGACTGAAAGAGGTGGTGAATGGTACCAGTAACAGGGACAGAGTGGAGAGAGCCCCAAACAGGGACAGCAACATGCTGAGATGTGGCGAGTAAGTGGATGAGAGGATCACCAGGTGACAGACTGTCACTACTGTAGCACCACCTTGGCAGTGTGAAATTGGGGCAGTGCAATGTAGTGATCATAACCACGATGATCAGTGGCTCCCAGACCTGCAACTGAACAAGCGTTCATTTTACTTGGTGTCCCTTCCCCTAGCAGTGTCTACTCCTCCCACCCCGAGACAGACACAGCAGCAGCGAAAGCCACTTCCAGTGTGGCATATATGTACAGGTCCAATCCGTTCTAGTTAGAGACAGTGTCAATCCCTCCTTAAAACTAAGAAGTGAAGTACAGTGTGCACCCGAGCTCAGTTGCCATCCATTTTATTGCCACTCACTCTTCGCGCACCTTGCTGTCAGTCTGACTCTCTGTTTGTCTTTCTGAGGCCCAGTGGAAGTAGACAGCACATACAGAGAGGCAGAGAAAGTGGCAGCAAGTGTGCTGTGACTGGGACACAGAGCAGTGCTGCAGAGTTTTCCTTGTCATGGAGGAGTGGAGGTCAGAGAGAGAGACCAGGAGAGCGCAGTGTAAAACAAACTTGGTGCATCTATTCCACCACTGCACAAGAGGAGCACCCAGACAGAGACAGAAATAAATATGTGGTCACATATCTGCCCTTCACATTGACTAGCACAGTGTAGGGTGGGCACTGGACAGGCACCCTGGGTAGTTGCTGCCCCTTCAAGTCCAGTTCACATCAGATATGAGGAACCTTAATATAAGCAACCTTTATAACTAGCTGATATCACATTTTCCCATGATAAATATAGTAGGATAAGAGAATACAAGTGAGATAGGTAAGCAGATTAGGAATTACTAAACTAATCTGGTATAGAGTGCAGGTTAACATAAGTGATGTATTAATTTAGGATGTTTTGTTAGAAGATGTTACTTCTCATTTTAATTTTCCTTACTTTTTCTTGTTTTATTTACTTATTTTAATGTAACAATGTCATTATGTAAGCTAATAAGACATGACAGGGTGTACGTTAGACACTTTAACACACGGCTAGGAGGCATAGTGAGACACAAGGCCACTGGCCGAGTCGCCCAGCCTCCTAGCCGTGTGTTAAAGTGTCTAACGCACATCCTGGAAGTATCTTATTGCGCTAATGAAATGGTTATCTAAAATACAGATGTATGTAATATCTAAAATGAATAGTATTTAATAGTGAAAAAAGTTTAAATGTTTGTCTGAATTTTTAATAAAATAGTTCCTCCACCTGTTTGTTTGTTTTATTCACTTGAAGACTTTTGAGCTACTAAGGCATCCTTACTTGTATTCTTTTCCTGTCATGTAGTTATCATGGTACCATACCCCAACTACAACACTCCTACTTAATTTAATTTACAAAGTTTGGAACAAGAAATTATGCTCTTTCCTTTTTTTAATTTGTGTATGTTATGGCACCAGGCACTGGTAGGGAGAACACGCTGTCGAGAGCGACAGTGCCAGTGAGTGGGCAGGCAGGTTGGGAGACAGGTTGTCGGCTGTTCAGCTGTACAGAGAACGGGTGGGCTGGCGGGTTGAGAGACAGTTTTGTGCAATAAGAAATTATGCTGTCCTTCATTTTTTTAATTTGTGTGTGTTATGGCGGTAGGCAGCGATATGGAGAACACGCTATGGAGGCGGAGTGCGAGCAGTGGGCAGGCGGATTGGGAGACAGCTTGTCGGCTGTTCAGCCGCACATTAAACGGGCGGGCTGGTGAGTGGGCAGGCGGGTTGAGAGACAGCTTGTGGCGGCTGTTCAGCTGTAGAGACAGGTTGGCTGTTTTACTTTCAAAATTAGTTTCAGGTAAATTTGCCATTATTAAAATGCTGGCTGAAATGTCACACGAATTAGCAAAAACAAGATGGCTGTTTCATTGTGCCAACATTCTAAGTGGCAGATTTACCAGAATCACTGCACAGTGGCATTACTGGACCCTTTTCCTGTGCGAAGAAGGAATATCACACAGGTAGGGACCAATTAGGATGCCTACATTCTGATGCCCATTTCATAAATCCTGTTATGTTTGAAATGTCAATAAAAATATTATGGAAAAACATCAGCACATATGGAACAATGTGCAGTAGCCAGAGACTGATGCAGGTCACTCAGCTTCCCTCCACGCCCATCCCACTCCACACAGGTTGACACAGTGACAAGGTGACCTCCAGGTGGGCAGCCAAGGCAAATAGTGGACTGTGGCCTGGCAGAAGTTGGTGATTGGTGCCGCCTCCACAACTGTCCCGCCTCTGCACATTGGCTGCCCCAGCCAGAGACAGAAATGTAAGTTGCACATTTGCCACACCACACCTGTTTCTATATAGTCTGGTGGGCTCCAGGTGGGTGGAAATGGGGCTGCAGTCCAGACCCACTGGGTAGCCCAGGACCATTGGCACCTAACACACCATTCCGCTTTTCTGCACATGGAAGCATTTTCTCCTTTCATTCCAGCTGCTGCATGAGGGAGTACTCTACAGGAGCCAATGATAGATGTGGTTCCACATCTGTCCATCTTCACCATCTGAGTTCCATGAAAGCTGGAACTGGCATTGGGTGGGCTCCTGGCAGGTGGCTCTGGGAGAATGATGCCCCATCCCCATCCCACCTCCACACAAGGGTATCACCCTGCAGCAGCTAAGGATAGAGATTCAAGTTGCATATCTGCCCTTCATATCTGTCCCTGCTCCACCAGGGCTACCATGAAGGTTGAAGTGAGCTTTGGGTGACTGGCACTTTCTCACCCTATGCCACACCTCTACACTTGCAGAACACTCTGCTTCAGCAAGAGGTTCTCCCTCCTAATGTGCTGTGCCATGGAAAGCACTCTGAGGTACTGAGCTATAAAAATGTGGATCCTGTATCTGCCCCTCACAACTGTTCCCACTTTGCTGGGTGGGTGGGAGGGAAGCATACAGTGGATGCTCCTGAGTGACTGGTGCCCCTCTTATGCCCCCATCTATCAACACAATACTTTACAGCAGCCAGAGAAGAGATGTGGGTTGCACATCTGCACCATCATAAACTGTCCCCATTTCAAACAGTTTCACACACAGGCTGGAGTGGGGTCTGGGGCGGTGGCCCCTAAGTGACTGTTCACCTCTCATCCCACCTCCACACATGTGAGCACTTCTCCCCTCCATTACACATTTGCACATAGAGAGCACTCTTCCCCTCCATGCCTTCTTTGCATATGGTAAGCAATTCTCCTTCTCCAGCCCTCTTCCACATGGTGGACATAGTGTCTTATGTAATCATAGTTGGTCTCAATCCTTGCTGAATTCAACATTGTACATATTCTGCCATGGGAGGCCTCCTTGGAGTTTCAAAGGTTAGGTTATAGCATTCCTGGAACAGGGTGTTCTCAAGACTGCATACAACCTGTAAGTCCTTTTCTGTCTATTTAAAGGCTCCCTTGGTAGAAGCCTGTAAGAAGGGTCTAAAACTTACCTGTTCCAGCAAGCTTTTATTGATTAATTGTTTGATGTTAGTAGGATAGATAGATGCATTTTAAATCTGTTCCTAGTTGAATTTTGCATACATTTTTGGCGTATAATTTTATACTGTTGTTTGCTGTTTGTATTGTACAGCTCAGAGATCCAGGAAATGGGCTTTTATAATACAATATCTGTCTGTCTATATTATCTGTCTGTCTCTTGTATATACTAATGTAAAGACAATTGCTTTATTTTAATTTATATTATGTGTCCTTACAAAAGTATCTCACACTATGTATTGTCTTTATCATTGCTTGTACAAGGGACCTCCTTGCAAATGAGCTTGCTCAGTGGATGTTATCCTTCACAATAAACTTGAACATGGAGAACACTCTTCCCTCCATTCCATCTCCACACATAGGTATCATTGCTCCACCTCCGTCCCACCTCCATACATTGTAAGCACTGATCCGCTGACCTCACCAGTGCTTCTCCCATTACATTTCACCTCGCCCACATGGACAGCACTTCCCCACTGCATCCCACCTCCGGCACATGAGGGCCTCCTCCCCTCCATTCAACCTCACCACATGGGAGCTTTCCTCCCACTTCATATCAGTCTGTACATAGGGAGCACTCCACCCCTTCATCCCACTACCCCTACATGGGGTGCATTGCTCCCTATCCATCCCACTCCTACACATGGGGACACCTCCACACATTGGCATCACTCCTCCTCTACCACCATCCCCTTCTGCATATAGAAAGTACTCCTAATCCCATTCCACCTTTGCACATGGGAGCACTCTGCAACAGCCAGAGCGTAGATGTCAGTCAGGCATCTGCCTTTCCACACCTATTCCCACTCTACATGATAATCTCCAGTTTGGGCAGAGCATCAGTGGGGTTGAGATGTAATGAGTGGGTTACCCTGGGAGATGGTGCTGTACCCCTCACCACCTCTCTGAATAGAAGAAGTCTCCTCCCGAATCAGTCTTTTCTTTTTTCTCCACGCACCTCTTTTCTGCTGATTATCCTCCTGTTGGCTTGCCTTATCAGTCGCTCCTCCCAAGACAGAACTACAGGCCACTAGGCCAGGGCAGATTTTTCCTCAACCGCTTCTGTCTTCTCTTGGACCACACCAGTAGTCCAGCCAGCATCCAGCACAGTCAAGAAGACACGCCACATGTGACTCATAGCTCAGCCCCGGATGTGTCTATTCTTTCTGTGGTAGACCATACTTCAAGTTCTCCCACATTTCAACTAAGGCTAAAGAAGAGCAGCACACAGTCCTACTCTACCACCACAACAGTCAGCGGACACCACAACTTGCTCGGTGCTGTACAGATGGCGATGGCGCTGCACATGCTCACTAATCTGTCTCACAGGCTCCTCCGCCTCTCTGTTGATGATGTCTCTATTTCCGCTAGCCATCAGCGGTCCCGTGCATGCACATTGCATTGCAGCTAGCTCCAGCTGCTATGGAGACTGCCGAGACACTGAGTATTTTAGCAGCTGAGCCTGAGCCAACCCAAAATAAAATACAGGATATTGAAAATTTCTGAGATAAAATTCGGGAGGGGTTGAACACCTGAGCACCCTCCGCCTATGCCCATGCAATCCATAACAGTTCAGACACATGTAGTCCTTACACTTAAAGGCACTCCTCCCAGCCCAGCTAGCCCCTGCCTGCCCCGCACACAAATGAACACCAACTGCTATGCCTCCCATTTCCTTTGCAAGCAGCGAGGATCCCTCACTCTCAAGTGGTCAGTCCTGTACAAGTAGCAGAGTTGGGGTCTGGGGCTACAGTCGAACCTGTTGCTATAATGGAGCTTGAGCCTGGATGAATACAACAGGATAGTAAATTGAGTCCCTTAATCAGTACAGATGGAGGCTGCTGCACGGATGATTGCTACAGCCACTCAGGCACCGCCAGGAATTTAAAACAAGAGCTGGACTATGGCAGGCAGCCTGCCATCTGCCTCCTCCTACACTGACTGTGTGCAGCTCTTACCCAGGCTCATCCTCTGCTACCAGTGCCCACCAGCAGTCAGTAGTGTCAGTGGGTGGCCCCATTGGAGTGGTCAGCGAGCTCCTCAACTTGTTACTAGCCCTGCAATCAATACTCTCTTTGACTTCCTTCCATGTCTGGTTGCATTTGCCTGTTTCCAAACACCCAATAAACTTTTTTTAGTGTCTGCTTAGATACAGAATATTAAATATATCAAAATGAAATATAATTGCTTTGAAGAAGATAGAAGCCTTTATTATGGCTCAGCTTCAATGTATGGTTGGAGAAGCTGAAATCTCATCTTGATTCTTTTACTTCCTTATTGCTAATTTGTATTTTCAGGTTAAATTAATTATAATAAAATATAATAGTTTTGAGAAGACAGAAGCTTTTATTATGTCTCTTTTGGTTTGATCCATGCACACTGAAGCATTGAAGCAGTGAGATCACCACAATTTTGGCAGCCTTGCACCATTCCTCTGATCCTAAAAATATGTATCACAATGACTGTATAATTGTAGATCTATATTCAAATGTCTTTTAAGTCATTATACTTGCACACTAAGAAGAATGGTCTTAATAGGTGCATTTAAGGTTTCATAATTTGATATTTTGCAATTTAATGACCTCCCAATCCTGGAGTCATCAATTTATTTTATCTAAACATGTCTTTGTTCAGTTCATCAATAGTCAAGAAGATTTAGAATAAAATTACTTTAGAACACAAACTGTATAAACTTTGGGTTGAATTTTGTGCAAATATTAACTTCTCTCCGAGTTGAAAATGCTAGGAGATTAGTTGTACAGTAGAAGCCACTTAAAGGGGCCACCTCATGGACAACATAGTCCCCTTTAAGCGGTCATCCCATTTAAAGAAGGTGTTTTTTTTTTTTTTGGTTGTCGTCACAGTTGAAAAGCATTGCCAATCTCCAAAACAAACAACTACAGTTATCTACAAAAGACAATCACCTTTCTTCATGGATGTCACAGATGGCTGTTCCATGATGACAGCCAGTCTCCAAAATGCCAGATGTCATCCAGGCATTTGCTAAACTGACAAATGTGACTGGCAGAGTGGATAGGTCTTTGAGAGACCCCTAGGTCTCTTGCTTTTACCAATCACCAATGGGAAGTTTCTCTGTGCCTGACATGTTAGCACAACAGAGAACAGAGACCCTATCCTTAGATTTCTTTTCTTTGATCAAATCAAATCAAATCAAGATTTATAATACGCTTTTCAAAATATCAAAGTGCAAATACAAAACAAGTGTAGCAACACATAACAATAATAAATACAAATATAAAACATTTAAAAGGCAGAAAGACAAGTAGATATTGTATTAAAAGCTAATTCAAATAAATAGCTCTTCAATGCAAATTTAAAGGACTCTTTGGACAGGCACTCTTTAATCCGACAAGGTAGAGAATTCCACAGGGTTGGGGCCACAAAGAAAAGCTCAGGCCCAGATGACTGAAGATGAACCCTGGGAATCTCTAGCAATCCCTCGTCGGTGGAATGGAGTGGCGGAGAGGGCAGTAGGGCGAAGGAGATCTTGTGGCAGTCTGTCCCTCACCATGGTAGAGTCTTATAGGTCAGCACTGCGACCTTTGAAGGTGATCCTCCATCGACCGGGCAGCCACTGCAGTTCGCGCAGCACAGGTGTGATATGGCAGTTCTTGGTAGCCCAGTTAACAACCTGGCTCTAGCATTCTGCACCAGCTGCAGGCAACGGAGATCAACCCGCAACCCTAGATATAGAGCACTACAGTAGTCAAGACACGAAGATACAAAGGCATGAACCAACACTGGAGGTCATCATGCAGAACAAGGTGTTTTATCCAGGCTATATTCCTCAGTTGGTAAAGAGGACTTAACAACGGCTGACACCTGTATCTTAAGCACCAGCTCAGCCGACAAGTACTACACCCAGATTTCGCACCTGTTCAGAAGGTCACAACTGTTACACCTAACAAAAAGCCAGAGGAAGACCTAGGAGTCAACTTCTCTACACAGCGACCAGGGTCCACCACCACCACCTCAGTCTTGTCGGATTCAATCTTAACCAGTTAGCACTCACCCAGTCCTGAATCTCAGCGAGGCAGTTGTTAAAGACTGATATTGCATCATTTTGTTCGGGTACAAAGGACATATAAAGCTGAGTATCATCTGCATAGCAGTGAAACCAACCCATAACACCTTATAATGTCTCCCAATGGCAGCATATACCGTGAACAACATGGAAAGCACAGAACCCTCGGCACCCACAGGGCAGAGCAAAGGGGAGCAGAGGAAAAATTCCTGATACTACCCTCTGAGTTCTGCCCGTGAGAAAGAGTGGAACCATCTGAGGACTGTCCTGACAGTCCACAGAGTAACTCCAGGCATTCTAGCAACATTCCATGGTCCACAGTGTCAAATGCTGCAGAGAGATCAAGGAGGACCAAGATTGAATGGCTCCGCTGATCTCTTGCTATTAAGAGATCATTCAGTACTCAAACCAATGCCGTCTCGGTACTATGCCTCTTCCAGAAACTGGACTGGAAGGATCATAGACCATGGGTGGTAAGATCATTGAGCTGTGTGGCAACTACTTTCTCCAACTGACCTGTAGTTGGCGAGACAGGGTCAGGAAGCTTTCTTTAAAGAGGGTGTCACAATAGCCTCTTTCAGGGACTCGGGAACACCCTTGGTCCAATGAGGCACCAGACTGTCTCAGCAAGGACTGGTCTGATCGCATCCACACACTCACAAGGAGGCGCGTGGGACAAGGATCCAAACTACAGCAAGTCAGTGTAAGTCCTGGACAATCTTCATGATATCCATGATCACTGGCTGGTCAAAAACCATCCAGGCAGACCGAGGGCCTGTAGCCTGCTTGACGACCACCATGCTCATTTGAGGACGCTTTTGCGCTCTCCACCTTATCATCTAAGAACCGAGCAAACTCATCACACTTTATTTGTGAAAAAGCTCTCCAACCCTGCAGGCAGGCTGGATTGCACAGCCTGTCCATGGTTCGGAAGAGCTGGGCTGGTTGATTCCTTGATGCAGCTATCTCCTGGACAGGAACTCTGCCTTCTTACGGAGATTTCTGATTGATAGTCTGTATAATGGGCAATCAATCTAAGCCTGTCCCCTTCAGGCCATATTTCCACCAACAGCGTTCAATCTTCACCCTACTCTCCTCAACTCCTCAAGTGCCCCATCAAACCAAGGGACTGAGGGTGGAAGCAAGGGGTGAACTCGGACAGGTGCTATGGAATTCAGAACCTTAAGCACCATGTTATTATAGTGCACTACTAAGACATCTGGTTCCAAGCACTCTACAGGCTAACTCGATAGGTCCAGCACACGCCATCAGACCCTCAGGGTAACACCCCTCAAAGAAGCGTACTGGGCCATCTCAAAGGGCGATCTCATAAGGGGGCCACGAAATTGAACCTTATAGAGTGATGGTCTGACCACCCAACTGGTTCCACCACCAGTTCCGTGATCTCCATCCCAGGGTGAACACCAGATCCAAGAGTGACCCTGAATATGGGTTGCAGCAGTAACAACCTGTGTAAGCCCAATGAGATAATCAGTTGGAGGAAGTTTTGACCAAAATCGAGAGTTCATCATCGACCCAGGCGTTGAAATCCCCAGGACCAACGGCGTGGAGGGTTCCAACACCATGTCGACAATGAAGTCTGCAACTTCCTGCAGAAAATCTGCACAGACGGTAGATGAGTAAGATTCTGCTGCCACACCTGCTCCCATGACACACTCAAAGATCTGGGGTCACCACTGGAACCTCTACAAGGTCCAATTCCAATTTAAAACAAATAGCGACCCCCCTTTGATCCAATTCGGCGATGTATCACAGAGTACCCGCTGGAACAGCTGAATGTGGCCACGGTCTGGATATCCCCTATAAAAAATGCCTGTTTCATCTGCATTTAAAACATTGTTAGCAGGGTAGCTGCAATTAAAGCTGAAAGAACTGATTTCACCAATTCAACAGCTGAAGACATGTCAGCATTGAGCTGCTCTCCTGCTCTTTCTTCCCTACAATGTTCAGGGCGGATTAACCATAGGCCAGAAGAGGGCAGTTGCTCTGGGCCCCCTAGTTTGAGGGCCACCTGATTCTCTTTTTTTTTTTATTCTTCCCTGATCCCTGTACTTTCCACTGTGTGACTAAATCTCAGGGTGGGGGGTCGATTGTCCGTGGCCACCGATGACCATTTGCCCGCCGCGCACTGCAGCCATCCAAACAGCTCGCTGTTTCATCTACATTTTTGTTTCCCCATGGATGTTAACTGCAGGTGAAGCACAACATGCTTAGTAGCCAATTAAATGGTTCCAATGTGATCCTTTGATGATCTGCACCGCCCAGCGGACCCTGAACTTTTCTGAACCCCAGTCCTCAGGTCCGTGCATCACACACCATGCATGGTGGTCTGCGATCACGTGAGTAACAATCCCACCTGGATGATGAAAATGGTGCCATGCACCACCAGACTCATTCCCTCTCAAGTGAGCTGCCAGCTCCTGTCATTGATAGAAAGAAACCATCCGCATCAGCACCTGCGATCGCACTGAGCCCACTGTCTGGCCATCGACTAGGTCTAGTTGGGTCTCGACTCTCGAGCAGAAAATCTTTAATTTAAACAAAAAAAAAAACATAACAACAGCAGCAGTTCCACTGCCAGCAGTTGAATTGCAATCAGCCAAGGCAGTGGTGCAGAGCGAGGAGGCCTGCCACCTCGTGTTGGACTCGGAGACTGAGAGAAGTCATCAAGTAGGAACCACCAGTGAGGGCGTGAGCAGTCAGTAGAGCAGAGCAGACCCAAATCAAGTCCAGCCTGTGCCCAGACACCACCATCAGTGCCTATTTGCCTTCTTCTTGACATTATCAGGCAAAAAGCAATAATTAATAATGCACCTGGTGAACAGCTGAACTTCTTTACTAAGAAGAAATAGATCATTTTAGAGGGCAAGACTAGAGTCTTAACAGTGTGTCTGAGTCTGACCATGGAGCCTATCACATGAAGGAGTATTAAAGTAAAATCATATTGCAATGGGGTGCTATGTGATCATGTAGAATCACCTTGCTCTTGGGGCTGCTGTGTGCCAGATGTGCCCAGTCACTGCACACACATGTGCACTGAGGGCATATACACTCAGGAATACAGTTCCCTACCTCTCATGCTTCCCAGCAAGACAGCAGCCACTTATCCCAAGCCCATCTAATATTCCTCTCAAGTCTCATTTTCATTGTGTAAATTCATCTTTAAACAACTAACACAGCCACTACTCAGCACTTTGAGCAATTTGACAGAAACTGCAGATGTGTGTTGAACAACTGAATCTGTATTCCACTTTGGCCCATCCACTTTAAATTTCTTGTTTGATAATGTATTCATCCATCAGTGTAATAGGAAAAACAGATATGTTATTGACGTGCTGAAAATATAAATGTAATTAACTACTGTATATGTGTATACATAGCAGCGAGACACCAATGCATACAGTGGCAGCCACAGACACGGTTAGATATTTCCTGAAATATCTGAGATATCTCTGGAGAAATTTCCTAGTAACTAATTTCATAGATACATAGACAGTGTGTCGGCAGATAAGGGCTATAGCCCACCAGTCTACCATTTGAGCTTGTAAGTTCAGTTTATGTTTTCCTAGAAGTCTGTTGCCCTTACCCCTGACCTCCAGAATTCCTTTATGTCTATCCATGCATTCTTAAATCCTATGATTGTTTCAGCCCCACCACTTCCTCTGGCAGGGTGTTCCACTTGTCCACCACCCATTCTGTGAAGAAATTCTTCCTCACGTTTCCTCTGAGTCGTCCTCTCTCCAACTTCATCCCATGCCCTCTAGTCCTGGAACATCTTTTTCGCTAAAATAGTGTATTCCTGCACCCTGTTCCTCCTGTAAGATACTTGTATGTCTCTATCATATCCCTCTCCTCCTCTCCTCCAGGAGTACATATTCAGTTCCTTCAACCTGTCCTTATAGGCTTGTGATGCAATCCCATGTACCATCTTTGTTGCCTCTCTGAACCTTCTATACCCTGTCTATGTCCCACGTGAGTGAGGTCTCCAGAACTGTACACTGTACTCCAGGTGGGGCCTCACTAGTGTCTTGTATAGCAGGATTATGACCTCTCCTTTTCCTGCTGGTGATGCCCCTGCCTATGCATCCCAGCATCCTATTTCTTTACCTGCTGCCTTGTCACATTGTTTCCTACCTTGAGGTCATCAGAGATGATAACCCGAGATCCCTTTCCTGCTTGGTGCATGCTATATCCTCACCCCCAACTGATATATTGTGCCAGGTTTTGTGCCCCATATGCATTATTTTGCACTTCTTTGCATTGAATTTCAACTGCCAAACCCCTGACCATTCTTCAAGTTTCTGCAGGTCCTTCTCATTCTGTCTGCACCCTCTGGTGTGTCTACTCTGTTACAGAGTTTTGTGTCATCAGCGGACAGTGAAATTCTGTTTCTAGGTCCTGTACAATGTCACTGATGAAGATGTTGAATAGGACCAGTCCGGCACTGATCCTGTGGTACCCACTGGTCACTCTTCCCTCTGTGGAGTGACAGCCATTTACCACCACCCTCGTGTCCTGCTGCCCAGCCAGTTACCTACCCACCACACTACTGTCCTGCCCACACCATATTCCCCAGTTTGTGTAATAGTCTTCTATGTGGCACAGTGTCAAAGGCCTTGCTGAAGTCCAGATAGGCCATGTCCACTGCCCTCCCTGATCCACCTCCCTAGTCACCCAGTTAAAAATTCAATGAGGTTGGTCTGACATGACCTCCCCTTGGTGAAACCATGCTGCCTTGGGTCCTGTAGTCCATTGACAACCAGATGTTCCACCAATCTCTCCTTCAATAGTGCTTCCATGATCTTCCCACTACCAAGGTGAGGCTGACTGGTCTGTAGTTCCCGCTTCCTCTTTGTTCCCACTTTTGTATAAGGAGTACATCTGCTGTCCTCCAGTCTTTGAGTACCTTCCCTGTTTCCAGTGATCGGCTAAACAGGATAGCCAGAGGTTCAGCCACCCTTTCTTAGTTCTTTAAGGACCCTGGGGTGCACCCCATCTGGCCCCATTGCTTTATCAACCCTTATTACTTCCAGTTCCTTCAGGACCCTTTCTTGTGTAAAGGAACTTGTGTCCATTTCTGCACCATTCTCACCCCTCATACTCCATTCAGATCCATTACCTCCTCTTCCTCAGTAAAGACTGAGCAGAAATACCTGTTCAATATTTCAGCTTTATTGTTGTCATCCTCCACGGCCCCCATCCTCCCCTTCAGTCTCACTAGCCCTCCCTTTGCCTTTCTTTTTTGACTTATGTACCTGTAAAGATTTTGTCCCTCTACCCACTGATTTTGCAATGTGTTCTTCTGTCTGAGCTTGGCTTCCCTTACTGACCTCTCTGCCTCCTTTGCTTCTCCTGGTACGTCTCCCTATCCCTTCTGCCTGTGTCTTTTTGTATTGCCTGAATGCAATCTTTTTGCTTTCACTTGCTTTGCTACCTCTTTGGAAAACCATAATGGTCTCCTCTTCCTCTTCCTTTTCCTCTTGCTAACCTGCTTAATGCATAATTCTGTTGCTCTTGTAATCCACATTTTAAATTTAAATTTCTTAAATATTTTCTTTCCCTGGTCACTTTTATTGCCTTCATCGGTGGCTGTAACCTCCAAATCACTTCCTTTCATTGACTTCCACTTAGCCACCCCTAAATCTACAGGTCTGCAACCCCACCCGGTTGGAGACTTTGGGGAATCAGGATTGTCCACCACATACTCACAGGGCAGGTTATTATCTAGTCGGGCTGCGTGCAGTGAGATGTCGGTGTGGAGGTCCCAGTAATGAATGGCTGTGCTTGGTTGCTGACACTCAATGTGAGTGTCCTGCCATCCAACTTCAAACAATAACCTTCTATTTCCACCACAAGAATGGAATTCAGAGTAGCTGAAACCCTCTAACTGCATTTAAGGCACCGAAAATCATTCAGCCTTTGTGGGCCTAAGCGGACTAAACCCCCACCTACTGGTTAAGTCACAGGGGCCCCACAATTCAAAATTGCCCAGGGCACCACAACTTGTTAGTCTGGCCCTGATAATGTTGTGCCTCTGTTTCACCTTCAAAGCCACCCGTCGGTGGCCTCAGACCCTTCATGGTCAAGGTGAGTGGCAATTTCATTTACCTTCTCTTTGAAAATTGGACCAGTAAGATGTGTGCCTTTACTTTACTGCATGGTTAAACCATGTCAGTAAACTCTCCTCAATGGCAGTGCCCTTACCTTCCCTCTTTCTCTTGCAGTTTGGGTTGCTGTTCAGATTCAGTTTGGCAAGCAGTTTTTTTGTTCAAACTGATTCTTCCCACCTGGCTCTTAGAGATGCGAATTCTTTTGCAACTTTCAAAGAGAGGATTGGGCAGCTGCAATGATTCAATAACCTTGATTTTTTACTTAATGAAAGATCGCTACGCTTACTGGATGCCATCTTATGTTAAAACAGTTAGAATGCTTCCTGAAGCAGACACTCATTACTACCGCTTATATCGGGAGGTCATTAACAAAGGTGTTAATGTGAATTCATCACATTTGGAGACAGCTGCAAACTCTGAAACATCCCAATTAAATGGAAGGGACATCCCAATTAAGGAGATATTGATGCCATAGACTAACATTAGAAGCACAGTGATGCCTTGGGAGCATCCCAATTAAGCGGACATCCCTTTAACTGCATCCTTATAAAGTGGTTTCTACTGTACATACTTTTGTATTTCTCCACACTTTTACTTGGATATTTGTAAAAAGAAAATATGAAAAAATAACACTCAACAGTCCAATAAGATTTAGAATAAAATAACTTTAGAACAAAACTGTATAAACTTTAGGTTTGATTTTACGTACAAACAGAAATTGATGGCAGATGGGGACCAAAGATCCATCTAGTCTGCCCTGAGCCCTACCCCTCTTTAGGATTTCTGTGAGACAATCCCTTGTGTCTGTCCCAAACTGCTTTGAATTTCCTACTGTTTTGGAGTCTATGGGTCAACCACCCTCTCCATGATGAAAAACCTTTGCATGTTGCCCTTAAATCTTCCTCCCTCAATTTCATCTCATGTCCTCTTGTCCTACTGGTGTTATTGACCATAAAGAGCTCCTGGGTGGAGACTCTGTTTATACCCTTCAGAAACTTGAATGTGTCAAGCATGTCCCCTCTATCCCTACGTATTTTGTGCAAATATTAACTTCTGTCTGAGTTGAAAATGCATAAGAGATTAGCTGTACATACTTTTCTATTTCTCCAAACTTTTACTTTTGAAATTTGTTAAAAATGTGAAAAATAACATTAAACCTTTTGCACAGGTCTTGAACTCCTGCAAAGGAATGCTTAAGACTTATTTAGGAGTAATTCAAGAGTTATCCCAAGGTCAAGATTTAGTAAACTATACATTTAATCTATTTTAATAGTAGAAGTTGCCAAAGAGGACATAATACAAGAAAAATCAGTGGTGCAGCATAGATGCCTAAAGGTATCAAACTGTTTGCCTCTAAAAGTTTCACAGGCAGCCAAGTCTTCTTTGTGTGTGAGCATTGTTTTCTTCTGTGTTTTCCTTCTTCCCCTATCTGGTCAGTGTCAGCTTCACATATAGATATCGCTGGCTAATAATTAGTAAAATTAATCTGCTGCTTTTTCTTGAAAAGATTTAACATGATCCCTTCTGGAAAAGATCTAATGTGTCCCCAATAAGCAGATAATTTTGTTTCAAGCTGGATTTTTCTTCGTATTAAGAACTAAAAAATTCCACTGAAGTGTTCTACATTGCTAGAATACTTCAGGATCTGCTGTTAAATTAGGCATGACAAGATATAAACCATGGCCTGGATATTCAAACGGGTTTCACATGGTGCAACGGGGATACTGCAGCGCAACCGCCAATGCACCTAAACGATATTCAAGGGCATATTGCAATGTGACTGGCACATCAGTAATCAATCTGGTGCAAGTGTGAGAGGGTGTGCCCATGCATATCGGACATCCCAATATTCAGCTCAGGATGTACAGCACATATGCTGGCACAACCCCGCCATGCACCGCTGGGGTGGGGGACACAAAGATGTGCCTGGGACAACCAGGAACAAGTCCAGGCCACCCACAGGTGAGCTGCCATATTGCAGGGTGCAATACAGCAGCTGCCAGCCGTGGGTGGCCACCCTACAAAACACTGACCTCAGGCCCCCTGCCCTGGGGCATTGTGCCCCCTGCCCTGTCACCCGATCGTGGGCAGCTGTGCTTTTAAAACCCTGGTGGTCAGTGGATACCACCCCATTGCCCGATCATGGGCATATGTAATAATAAACCCTGGTGGACCAGGGGAATGCCCGCCAGTGCCCGATCGCGAGCACAGGTAGAAATACTCCCTGGTGGCCCAGTGGAAGGTCCCCCATCGCCCGATTGTGGGCATAGGTATAGATAATCCCTGGTGGTCCAGTGGTTCCCAACCATCACTGATCATAGGCATATGTAAAATTACATCCCTGGTGGTCAGTGGAACCCCCTTTGCCCGATCGCAGGCGACACAGCGAAAGCAACCTGGTGGTCCAGTGGTACCACCTCCCACCTGCCCACTGGGGTCCACCGTCACCCAGCAGCCCCCAGTCAGCGGCGGGTGGCAGAACCTCACCCGCATGCTGCCCAGCCGCACCGATTGACAGCGTACAGTATGGTCTGTACACCTATTGGTCCACTGTGGGTGTGCAGACCATATCTGTACTACACAAGCCCGATATGTGACTAAACATGAAAACTGGAAGGCTTGAGAGGAATCGCAAACACAGAAGCATTTGAAAGTTAGCTTCTTAATTAATTGGTTGACAGATAGTCACGGAGGACAGTTAGATTGCTACCTTAGATCACTGTTGTCATTTATGCTGGGGTGCCATGCCACTGAAAACATTCCTAATGAAGTAATATGGAATCTAGAGTAAGCTTGCCAGTTGTTAATCACACCTTTCACATGACCATTAGCTCTGAATGCTCTCATTATCAATGATGTTGTATGCAGCACATTTTCCCCTGATGGCCTGCTTACTCTGCAAATCATGAACTGGGTTTGGTGCTGTCACCAGATAACATCATACATCATGTGTACTGGAGGCATGAAGCAAACAGAATGCAAACCAAACAATGCAGAATACAGAATGAAAACAAGAGAACTGATAATATCTAAAGATAAAATTATGCTTCCTGAGGTAACTTAATCAATTATAAAATGCAGCTTTAGATCCTGGGACATATCATTCAAAACCACGATACAACCCGAAGTCCTTATGTAAGATATACACAAACAAAGAATTTGTCTGCAGATAAGGGCTGCTTGGCCCACCCAGTCAGTCAATGTTACCCTACCTATACTTTCACTGCAGATCTTACCTGATCTCCATCTACCCCCCATTCCCCAATTAAGATTCCCTTGTGTCTATCCCATGCATGCTGGGGCCCTCCACTGTTTTCACCCCACTACCTCCTTTCAGTGAAGAAACTTGCTCCACACCCTCCTAAATTTCCCCTTCCAGCTTCATTGCATGTCCTCTTGTTCTCGTGCACCTTTCTCCACTGAAAAATACTCCCCACCTCTACCTTGTTCAACCCTGTGAAGTATTTATAGGTCTCTATCATATCTCCTTCCTGTCTTCCGGGTGTACATATTGAGATCCCATAGTCCCTCCTCAGGGGCTTCAGATGCAGCCCCTGCACCATTTTAGTTGCCTCCTCTGGAAAGGCTGTCTATGTCCTTCTTGAGATGTGGGGCCTGATTCACTAAGGGTTGTAGCTGCCACAAGTCCCCAGTGTGCCAAACATATGGTACAGGGGCTTCGGCGAACAATTAGTGCCAGTCATGATTCTGGATCGGTGTGCCAGATGTAGCATGTTAGACCAGTTCCCCCAGTCTAACACTGTGTCCAAAGGGATGCATGTTATGGGGCTTGTGCTAAACCCTTGCACATGCTGCTGTGAAATGTGGAAAAGGTCACAACTCACCAGCCCATCTTGAACCAGGCTGCATTGACCACAGTGCTTTGGCTCCAGCTGCATCAAAAATTGTGGGTGATGCAGAGCTTGCCAAGCCTGCCTCATCCTTCCTGAATCAGCTCATGGTCTTCAGAACTGGACAAAGTTCTCCGGGGAGGGCTCACCAACAGTCTATACAGAGGCAACACAACCTCCTTCCTTCTGCTGGTGATAGTCCTCCCTATGCACCCCAGCCTCCTACTGGCTCACCTACTGCCTTGTCACACTGCCTTGCAACCTTGAGATCATCAGATATAATTACTCCCAGGTCTCTTTCCTGTTTTGTGACCTTCAATACCTCTCCTCCAAATCATACTCTACCTCTGGGTTCCTGTGCTCCAGGTGTATGATTTTGTAGTTTTAGGCATTGAACCCTGCTGCCATACACTTTACCACTCCTCAGCTTTTCTCAGGTCTTTGCAACTTTTCTCCACCCTCTCAGGGGTGTTATGCATATTTTGGTGACATCTGCAAGGAGGCTACCTTCCTTCCAGCTCTTCAGCCTTGTCACTTATAAAGACATTAAAGGACTGGACTCACTACTGAGCCATGAGGTACCCACTGGTCATTCTCCTTCCCCTTGTGAATTCCGTTTACCACCACCCTTTGTCTCCAATCAGTCAACCAATTTTACCCAATTTACCACCTTAGAACCACCTCAAAATACCCAGTTTCCTAATGAGCCTTCTATGTAATATGATGTTGAAGAACTTGCTGAAGTCTAAGTAGACCACATCCACTGCCCCAACCTCATCTCTTTCACTGGTCACACAATCGAAGAAATCTATCAGAGTCATCTGACATGATCTCCCTGTGAATCTGTGCTGCCTTGGGTCTTGTAACTTGTTGTATTCAAGATACTCCATGATCCTTTCTTTCAAAAGTGACTCCATTAGCTTCCCCACCACTAGTGTCAGATTGACCAGTCTATAGTTCCTAGTCTCCTCCTGTTACCATTATTCTGAAGCAGGACTACATCTGCCCTCCTCAAGTCCTCTGGAACCACTCCTGTTTCCAGTAAGTTGTCGAACAGGGTTGTCAGAGGTGCAACAAGTACCTCCCATAGCTCGCTCAACACCCTTAGGTGTATCCCTTCTGGTACCATAGATTTGTCCACTTTCATATTTTCAAGTCCTTTCAGTACTCTCTCCTCTGTAAACAGACTTGTGTCTTCCTCTCTCCCGGTGTTCATGCTGCTATTATGTAATCCGTTCCTTCCACCATGAAGACTGAACAGACATATTTGTTCAGGATATCTGCTTTTCATGATCCTCCTCTGCACAGTTCCCCCTCCCTTTTAACCACACAACCCCTCCTCTTGTCTTCCTCTTTTCGCTTATGTACCTAAAAGGTCTTGCCCTTTAAAACAAACAGTAGAAACTCTCTGGATACAGAAGTTGATACCAGCCCATTTACAGAAGAAAGGGTTCTGAAAGAACTCTTAAAACTGAAGGTGGACAAAGCAATGGGGCCTGATGAGATTCATCCCAGAATTCTAAAGAACTAAGGGTAGAACTAGTGACACCACTGACTACCCTCTTTAACAAATCATGGGAGGATGGAGTGGTACCCGAGGACTGGAGGAGGGCAGATGTGATTCCCTTCACAAAAGAAGTGGGAGCAAGGCAGAAGCAGAAAACTACAGACATGTTAGTTTAACCTCAGTGATAGAAAAAATGGTGGAATCACTCTGAAGGAAAGAATTGTTGAGTATCTAGAGGCCAGAGGGGCACAGGACCCAAGGCAGCATGGATTCACAGTGGGAAGGTCATGCCAGACGAATCTGATAGATTTCTCTGACTGGGTGACCAAAGTAGTAGATCAGGAGGGCTGTGGACATGGCCTACCTAGACTTTAGCAAGGCATTTGACACAGTCCCACACAAAGATTAATATACAAGTTAGCCAGCCTGGGGTGGGTCCCAAGATGACAGCCTGGGTAAAGAATTGGCTGGAGAATAGGACACAGAGTAATAGTAAATAGTCCACTCTGAAGAAAGGGGAGTTACTAGTGGGAGTACCGCAGGAGTTCAGTATTAGGACGGTCCTCTTCAATGTCTTTATAAGCGACATTGCAGAGGGACTGGAAGGAAAAGTATGTCTCTTTGCAGATGACACAAAGATCTGCAACAGAGTTGATGCACAAGTGGGGTGGAAAGGATGAGAAGGGACTTGGCAAGGTTAGAGGAATGGTCAAATGTATGGCAGCTTAGATTCAATGCTAAAAAGTGCAAGGTAATGCACCTGGAAACAAAACCCAGGGAAGAGTACACAATGGGGGTGAGATACTAACAACAACAAAAATGGAAAGGGACCTGGAGGTAGTCATATCAGATGCCCTAAAGGTGGGCAAACAAAGTGAGAGGGCAGCAAGGAGGGCTGGGGGATACTGGGATGCATGGGAGAGAGCATCACCAGTAGAAAACAGGAAGTTATTATCCCCTGTACAGACTGCTGGTGAGACCCCATCTGAGTACTCGTGCAGTTCTGAGACCCAATCTCCATAAAGACATAGACAGGATGGAAGCTGTCAGAGGAGGGCAACTAAAATGGTACAGGTTCTGCACGGAAAACATATGAAGAGAATTAAGGAGCTTAATATGTATAGCCTCGAGGAAAGGAGGAGAGGGGGACATGATAGAAACTTTCAAGTACCTCAAGGAATCAACAAAGTCCAAGAGGTAGCATCTTTCAAAAAGGGTGTGCAAAGAACAAGGGCACAATTTGAAGATAGAGGCGGCTCAAAGGTAATGTAAAGTATTTTTTCAGAGAGGGTTGTGGATGCATGGAGCGGCCTTCGGAGGAGGTTGTGGAGTCAAAAACAGTGGTGAAATTCAAGCGTGCATGGGACAGTCATAAAGGCAATTCTAGGGGTGGGGGTAGGAAGAAGTAGGCTTCTGGTTAACTAGGATCTGCAGCTTATCCATTAGGTAGGAAATGGGCAGACTGGGTGGGCCATCGGTCCTTATCTGCTGTCAAATTCTATGTTTCTATTATCGCTTTGGCTCTCGTTTCCTCAATTTGTGACTTTGCACTCTTCACTACATACCCTGCTTCTCCTCGGCCTCTCACGATACACTTCCCTAGCCTCTTCTTTTTGCTGATCTTTTGAACAAACCTGAAGTTTTGCTCAACAGACAAGCTCAGCACCTTCATCTTCATCTTGAATGCGTCAAGGGATACAGTTGGTAGGTAGGTAGGTAGGAAGAGAGAGACAGATATGTAATGGCCCTGTATTCATACTGGGTCATAATGTTATCAGCAATAGCTTACGGCATTATGCAAGAACCCAGACCTGTGCGCTCTCCATGTTGGACCCCCTCTGGAGTTAGAATCCTAAGTGGGGGGTCAGTGGTGCAACCCCCATAACAGGGGTGTGGGGGCAGAGCCCCCCCACAGATCAAAGAATAAATAAATCGGCGCAGCGGTAAGTCCTACGACATTCTGCCGCGGCAACTTTTTTGACCCTATGCCCCTGTATTCAGTGGAATAGTACTGGTGCGCTGTTCGAGTGAATACAGCATTTTTGGGCACCCAAGCAAGGGCAAGGTGCAAAGAATATTTGTACTCCACTTTGCCCAGTTTTGAACATCGGGCCCGTGAAGTCTAAAGGTTTCGTGTTAGCCCTTGTACATGGAAACCATTTATAATGGAAAATAATAGATGGTGTTTTGCATGTATAGTAGAGGTCACCAATATTTATAATTGATTCCCAATAAAACTAAAGCAAAAAGTAGGCAGGGAAGATACTATAAACAAAACAAAGTAAAATCTGCTCCAAATTCTGAGTTGCAAAGTTTACAAGAAACGGCATACTAATGTTAGAACCTGTAAACGTGGTTTGAAAAGACAACGCATGTATCTGTACATAATTGGGAAGGGAGAATGAGGTCACAGTTACTTGTACTGCTTTATTGCTTGTGAAACTACTGGCAGATGTCAGTAACTGGTCTTCTCCACATTTCTCTACAGTTTGGATTAAAACACTTTTCCTCATTACAGTCTGGGAAATCTTTCCATACAACAGATTTTGAGTTCCTTCTGCTAAGCTGGCTATCTGTGAGTACAGTCACTCCAGATAGTATAGATGGCCCAAGAGGAGACTTGATTTCCTGGCAGATAAATAAAGACTAGGGAACTGTTGTTGCAACAGTGCTGTGGTTGATAGGAATGGGAAGGGACCAGAGATATTGTACTGTGCTCTGCCAACAAACTTAAACAGATGCTTGATGTAAAGTATGTGTGCTGTGAAGTGACATAGTACTTCTCAATTATGCACACACTTTTGTAGAAGAAGAAAATTAGTGCATAACAGAGGGTGGTGAAATATGAAAACAAGGCTAGGCAGATTTTATTTATAGATCACTCATTGCCATTTGCTCAGAGAGCTGAACAGGAGTGGGAGAGAAAAACAAAAGAAGGAAGAAATCATCATACAATAAGATTACAAGTGTAGAAAATCAGCTAGCCAATAAACTAGCTGGGGACATTTTCATTTCATTTTGTTGTGTTTGGAAAACCTTTGAGCTCAAGAGCCCTTTATCAAAGGTGTCCAAGTCAAACAAGGTTACAAAAAGGTGTCACAAGTCAAATAGGGTTACAAACATCAGCAACAACAGAAACATCTACAAGACTCAAGATACATAGGCAAAGAAAAGTGCAGCTGTAATGTAAAATCAGTCTAGTTTCGAGCTATACAGTGTGCGTTTCTAGAAAAAGAAAGCTGTAGCTTTCATGGGGTGAAGAAGAAGAAAATCCCAGGCAAAGTCAAACATTCTACTGAAGCATTACTTTGAATATACTGTATATGGACAAAGAATTCCACAATTGAGGAGCTCCTCCTGAACTGGTGGCCTTGATGAAGAGGGATGCCTGGATAAAGTAGCAGTCACAGAATCATGGCACACAGAGAACCATGACTGGGATGTTAACATACCAGAGTACATAACCTACAGGAGAGACAGGAAGGGAGAGGGGAGAAGTTCTCTATGTAAAGGAGGGATGAAGCAACTGAACAAAAAAGTAAACAGGGAGGAGGAGGCACTGTGGGTCACCTTAGAGACTGAAATGGCACCACAATCCGCACAGGGTTGTATACAGACCTCCATGTCAGGGGAGGAATGGACAGGATACGATAGAAGGCATTCTTAGGATGGCAGAGAAAGGGGAGAAACTGTTGCTGGGAGACCTGAATATGCCAGATGTTAACTGGAGCACATTTGCTGCAGCCACATCCAAAGCAGGGCCATTCTCGATGCCCTACAGGTGGCATACCTCAGACAGCTAGTTTGGAACCCACTCATGAGGAGCAATCTTAGACCTCGTACTCTCAAATGGGGACAGTGAGAGGATTTCAGATCTAGAGTGGGTTGCCATCTGGGAACAAGTGACCAGCAAACAATGTGGTTCACGATAAACTCAGCTACAGTCAAGCCATACAAACGTGAGGGTACTGAACTTCAGGAGGGCTGACTTTGACAAGATGGGAGAGTGCCTTAGAAAAGCACTAGCAAACAGGCTAGAAGGAGGGTGGAGCAACAAAGGGAAACATTAAAACTGCCATCACAGAAGCAACAAGCCTTTGTGTGAAGCAAATAAACAAATCAAAGCGAAAAAAACCACTATGGTTCTCAAAAGAGGTGGCAGGGAAAGTCAGGGAGAAAAGATAGCATTCAGGAAGTATAAGGAAACACAGAAGAAGCAGGACAGAAAGCTGTACCAGTTAAGGCAGAAGGAAGCAGGAGGGAAGTCAGAATAGCAAAGGCCCAAACTGAGGAAAGATAGCCAACTTGGTTAAGAAGGGGGATAAAACCGTTTATAGGTATATCAGGGAGCATAGAAAGACAAAGGAGGGATAGTGAGGCTGAATAGAATGGATGGTGGGTGGACAGAGAGGGACAGTGAAAAAGCAGAGATACTGAACAAATATTTCTGCTCAGTATTCAAAAGAGGAGGAGGAGGGAGGTGCCTAATCCAATTAACAGAAGCACTTTTGATAGGGGGTCGAGTCCAGTCCTTTCACAGAAGAAAGGTTCTGAAAGAACTCCTAAAACTGAAGGTGGACAAAGTAATGGGGCCTGACAGAATTCACCCCAGAATTCTAAAAGAATTAAGGGAGAACTAGTGAAACCATTGACTACCCTTTTTAACAAATCATGGGAGGATGGTGTGGTACCTGAGGACTGGAGGAAGGTGGATGTGATTCCCCTCACAAAGTGGGACCAAACCAGAGGCAGAAAACTACAGACCTGTCAGTTTGACCTCTGTGGTAGGGAAAGTGATGGAATCACTTCTGAAGGAAAACATTGTTTTGTACCTAGAGGCCAGTGAAGCACAGGACCCAAGGCAGCATGGGTTCACAGCGGAAGGTCGTGAGACGAATCTAATTGATTTCTTTGACTGGGTGACCAAAGTAGTAGACCAGGGAGGGGCTGTGGACATGGCCTACCTAGACTTTAGCAAGGCATTTGACACAGTCCCACACAAAAGATTAATAGTCAAATTAACCAGCCTGGGAGTGGGTCCCAGGGTGGTAGCCTGGGTAAAACATTGTCTGGACAATGGGACACAGAAGGTAATTGTAAATGGAGTCCACTCTGAAGAAAGAGGGGTTACTAGTGGGGTACTGCAGGGTTCAGTACTGAGTCAGTCCCTTTTAATGTCTTTGTAAGTGACATTGCAGAGGACTGGAAGGAAAAATATGCCTCTTTTCAGATGGCATAAAGATCTGCAACAGGGTTGATACACAAGGAGGCATGGAAAGGATGAGAAGGGACTTGGCAAGGTTGGAGGAATGGTCAGAAGTATGGCAGCTTGGATTCAATGAAAGAAGTGCAAAATAATGCACCTGGGACACAAAACCCAGGAAGATTACACAATGGAGGTTGTAACAGCAACAAAAATGGAAAGAGAGCTGGGGTAATCATATCAGATGACCTTATGGTTAGCAAGCAATGTGAGAAGGCAGTAGGGAGGGCTAGAGGTATACTGGAATGTATAGGGAGAGGCATCACCAGCAGAAAACAGGAAGTTGTTATCCCTCTATACAGACAGTTGATGAGACCCCACCTGGAGTAATGCGTCCAGTTCTGGAGACCCCATCTCCGCAAGGACATAGACAGGATAGAGGCAGTCCAGAAGAGGGCAACTAAAATGGTTCAGGGTCTGCAAGAGAAGCCATATGAGGAGAGACTAAAGGAGCTTAATATGTATACCCTTGAGGAAAGAAGGAGAGGGGGACGTGATAGAAACTTTTAAATACCTCAGTGGAATCAACAAAGTCCAAGAGGGTAGCATCTTTCAGAAAAAGATGTGCAAGAACAAGGGGACACAATTTAAAGATTGGGGGGATTTCAGGGGCAATGTGAGGAAGTTTTTTTTCACAGAGAGGGTGGTAGACACATGGAACAGCCTTCCTGAGGAGTTTGTGGGGTCTAAAACTGTGGGAGAATTCAAGAATACATGGGACAGACATAAGACAATTCTTGTGGGGGTAAAAGAAATAGGCTGTTAGTTAACTAGGATCTGCAGCTAATCCTGTAGGTAGGAAAATGGGCAGACTAGGTGGGCCAAGCGGTCCTTATCTGCAGTCAAAGTCTATGTTTCTATGTTTCCTCCAAAAGTGCCCTATCTCCCGAATTTATCAGCCAGGAGCAAGAGATAGTTACAAAGTTTGCTGCACAGAGCCTTACCTAATGCCATGCTGGTGACCCACGTTCAGGAACAAGCTCAGGTTACCAGGGGCTGGTGGGGGGGTAGGGGCCCAGAGACAGAATGAGCAGCTAACAGGCAGTTCTCCTCTTCTGAATAGGGGTGGCTCACCTTCCGGTTCTTGGCTGCCAACAGGCAGAGGCCTGGTAGCACTGACACCACGGAGGGACAGATGGATGTCTGGGTGGGCGGAAGGAGGCCACAGTTCCACAACACATGTGTGTCTCCATGTGCATGCGCTTCTGTGCCATGCCATGGTTCTGGGACAATGGGAGGAAAAAGCAGGAGGAAAATTGAAGGGACTGGCCTACATGAAGCTTTGCCCAAGGTGCCATGGCCTACCCTGCTGCTCTGATGTGATGGGCAGGGGAACTTCTGGATGAGAGGCACTGGGAGAGGGCGGCGCTCACTAGCCCCTGTGGGGGAATCCTGAAATACCCCCAGAGGAGAGGGCAACAGGCTGGCTGATGGAACCTGGGGACAGGGCTGAACAGCTGCTCAGTCAGCCCAGGAGGATAAAAATTTTTATTTAAAAAAGTTTGCTTCAGTGGATGGCCAAAGCATACAGCATCAGGGCCATAAGAAGCTTGGTTAATTGTGACTGCTCATTTTTTTGAGAAATTGTTTCCTTAATCAATCTGATTTTTTATCCATTAGAAATGATATGTAAGCCCCTTCAAAAGCTTGGGGATTTTTGAGCTGTGACACATGGGTCTCAAGCAGGGGTGTGCCGCCATGAATCCATTTATTTTTATCAAAAGGAAATCCTGGGTCTGGGGACTGGCACGGTGGGGAACTGGTCACCATTAGTTGCAATAACAGCTACAAATACAAATGCCCACATCTACAAAGTCTAGATACATGGGGCCCAATTCCAAAACACATGGTGCAACTCACAGAGCATATGTGAATTGCACCATGCGCCGCTATGCTGGGGCCCCTGCATCCTGTTCCAGGACAGGCAGGGTCCCCAGCACCTATGACCCATGACTTACTGCGGCAGCTGCAGGGTTGCGCCAGGGGAATGATGCAAAGGACCTGGGTGCCACAAGTTGCAGACTGCAATCAACTGCTCCCACAGGCCCCCACCCCGTAATACAACTGCAATCCCTTGGGAGCCTTGGGGGTAGGCTGGGTGGCACAGAATATGACCCAGGTGGCACCCTGAAATCGGGGGTGGGGACATCACTGTGCTGGGGTCCATGGGCATGGCACTGTACAATATGCGCGCTGCAGAGGGGCATCCATCATTTTGCCAGGAAGGATGCCCTTAGACCACCTCCATGCTGGTCTAACCTGCAGCTCGTTATTGGATCTTGTAATTGAAACTGGAGTTACGGCAGCCGCCCTTTGGAATAGAACTGAGTGCTGCTGTAACCCACCCTTACCATGCCACAGCGGGTTGCAGGTGTAGTGGGTAGCATAGCCCATCTTTGGCACAATCTGCGTGCGGCATGGCACAAGCCAATCTTGTAATCACAAATTACATAACACATGGTGCAAGGTGCGATTTGCGCCATAAGGTTTGGTGTAAGTGGCCTTGCCATGCATAACGTGACTTGGAATAGGGACCATAGATTCTGATAGCAGGTAAAATTCATTAGTCTAACCAGTGTCTTCATTTCTTATGTAATGTCATGTTCAGCTTCATGTCAGACTGGAGTTACTGGGCCTCTTGTCTTTCCAGTGCCCTATTGCCCCCTGTTCTGGCTGTCCATCAGCCCCACTCCCTTAAATGTTACTGTCACCATGTGCCTATCCAGCCATGTTTGAAACTATTTACTGATCTGGCTTTTACTGACACCTTTGTAGACTGTTCTAGGCATTTCCCCACCCTCTCTGTGAAGAAGTACTTCCTAACATTCTCATTGAACTCCTAGCACCCAGTGGTTAAATTGGACATTTGTAAGTGGTAGAACTCTCACAACTACTGCCATTTCTAGGTGGTGGACCTTTTCTATACGTAAAATGGGTAAGGAAATCCCTGCCCCGATTGGCTGAGGCGTGGTTTTAGCCATGTCCTTGAAGAGTACTATCAATGGCTAGAAACAAGTCCCTGCCAACCAGGGCACAGTGTAGTCCATATTACTATGCCAGCTGCTTGAAATTTCCCATTTTTAACTGGCAGCCATTTTTTTTATTTAGCTACTCAAAATATTAAAATATTAACTTTGTCTGTTGTGTTGTAGTGTTTTTTGTCCTCCTTTCATAACAGGCATTTATTCATAAGCTGTTTTTATTTAGATGCTATATTTCTTATTTTATGTACATATTCAATATTTTGTTTCATGGAAGTTTGATCAGCTGTCCACTCTTCCAGCTACTCTCCTGTCTATGCACCAGCTCTGTTAACCCTGCTGCTTCCCTAATCACATTCACAATGGTATGTGTTTCTGTCACTTCCAGATTGCCCCATGATAGCTGTGATTCAAAAACTGTACATTCTCCTGCATGAATTTCCTGCCGACCCAATCACTTGTTGTAATATACAATACTTCATTTCCCTCAACTGCTCACCACCCGCTGTCTATCAGACGGTGCACCCCTTTGTCCACCGATGGCGGGAAACAGGAAAAAAGACCATTACAGTGACATTAGCAGTAATGGTCCTTTTTCCGATGTTTCTGCTTCCCTCAATGTTCCACCCTCCCCGGATCAACTCTGACCTGGAGTTGGAATCCTAAAATCTGAGGTGCGTGGGGCAGAAAACACCCTTACAACAGGCGGCACAATACCTGCATCGGTATTGTGCCATCGCTATGAGGGAGGTTGGCATTGTCGCTGTCCACCAAACTTAGTGCTTCTATCAGACAGCCACTCAACCACTTTCTCTCACTACCAAAATCATTGTTTTAATGAGAGGGAAAAAAGAAAAACAAAACTAAGTGCTTCATATTCTGCTGTCATCTAACAGTGCAACTGCCATTTTTTTACTACTGGGATGCTGAATTGCACCTGTAATAGAGCCTGTTATCATGACCAGAGTGCCACAGGCCTTCTGCTGGTAGCATACTGCCATCTGTGGGGCTGACACTGATGAAATTACAGAAGTGTCATGTTGGATCAGAACACGTAGTACATAACAGTGACTGGGGGATGAGATATGGCTGGAATTTGGTGCAGTTAAGCTTTAATTTATATTTAAATAAAAACACATATCTAACAAATGTGCAGGGGCTGGCAGTGTTCATAAGAGCAATTAGGGCAATCAGGAACCCTGGTGGCACAAATAGCAGAGAAATTATTTACGTTATTTTCAAGCGTGACAATTAATTTTATCCATGTCTGTGAAGTTATTATTTTGTCATTATGAGCCCATTTTATATAAGCAGTAAGTCGCTCTGAGGCCTTACTATGCCCCTGAGCATACAGTAAACTTAGTATAACCAATGCCCATCATGTCTTATTGCTTAAGTATGCAATGGAGAAAATGACAGAGGTGCAAGCACTGTCATGCAATTTTGTGGAGAGGTGGTGCAACAGTTCCTGTGGGCTTCTGCCTAATTTAACCCCTGCTACCACCACCACTAACTTCAACCCATGTCCCCTGGTTACTGCATTTTCATTACTCATTAACAGATCTCTGTAGTCTACCTTGTTGATACCCCTCAGGATCTTGTAGGGCTCAATCATCCCCCCACCTTCTTTCTGGCCTTGAAAGAGTGCATGTTCAGATTCTCAGCCTCTCCTCATACATAGGGAACTGTTTTAAATTGAATGACAGTACAAAGAAATTGTTTTAAATTAAATGATAATACAGCAATTTATTTACTTAAAACATATGTTACCAGGCAAGCAAGCAGGCCCATATGGACTAATTTCCAACTGTGACCTATGGAGAAGGGAACCAGGGAACAGCAGACAGAGTAGTAAAATTTGGTAGTACATGGCATTCAGAAAATTTACAGTGACAAGAATATCAGTATATACATACAAGTAACACTTTACAAGATATACAGCACATACTGTATATGCAGAAAATGGATGGGATAAAGAAAGGGGACAATTGCCAGCCATATATTGTAAGAGGTATACATGGAGTTACGTATACATAAGCAAAAGAAGCACTATATACAGTAGTACAGCAAATGCAGTTAAGGTGGATAATGCATAAGGGATCTAAAGACATGATCCCTGAGAAGCACTGACACAAATACAGTACAAACCAAACAAAACAAAACAACCTCCGAAAATAATAAAAGAAAATACTGAGTTTGTGATTAATCATAGGGCCCTGTGGTGCAGCACGTCTAGTTTGTTTGGCAAGGCATGTGAGCAACAGCTATAAATCAGATTTGTGTAATCCAGGAGGAGAAAAGTGACCTTTACAAGCCTCTTCCTAATATTCATTGGAAAACAATTCTTGTTTCTATAGAAGAAGCCTACTCTGAGTCTTAGTTTTTGGAAGGTCTTCAAAGTGTGTACTGAACAACATGCATCAATCAAGCCATAGTCCAAGATACTTTTAATTGTCCATCACTTCAAGTGAGTCTCCTAATAGTGTGGTTATAGTGTGGTCAAGGAGAGTGGGAGGAACAGTATTAGCAGCCAAGAAGAACATTATTTTAGTCTTTTTAGCATTTAGCAGCAGCTTTGACTGGAATAGATTTAACTGTAGTTGGTTGAATTCACATTGCAGATCATTACATTCACTGCACAGGGAGGGTCTCAATATATATAGTACTGTATCATCAGGATAAAAATGCAGATTGGCCATAGTTATGTTTCTATCCATGTCATTAATGTACAGCATAAATAGTAGAGGCCCAGGATTGAGCCTTGTGGTACTCCTCTAGGTAGTATAGTATAGGAGGAGGTGCACCTTCCACTTTGATTTGCTGTAGTCTGTCCATTAGGTAATTTGAGAACCATGGTAGCACAGTTGAGTCAGTGCCTACGTCCTTTATCTTGTGTATCATTATAGTGGGGTCAACTGTGTCAAAGGCTTTACTAAGATCAAAGAATACTACTCCTGTGATCTGTCTTTGGACTAGGGCTATTAACCTGTCATTGGTGACTTTAGCTAAAAGCTGTTGTAGTGCTGTGTTTTAGTCTAAATCATGATTGCAAGGAATTTATATAGTATGTAATCTCTAGATAGTCCCTAAATTGAACATGAATTAATTTTTGGAGAAGCGTGGCTAGGGCAGGTAGTATAGAAATTAATCTGTAATTCGGCGGTTGCATGCATCGGCTGATTTGAAGAGAGGTATGATATATGCAGTCTTCAATTATAGGAAGTTCTATGCTGGAAAATGATAGATTAAAATTATAGGATATTGGTGCTGCAAGGAGACGATAGCCAATTTTTAGAAACAAGGGGTCTAGACTATCAGCTTCAGCACTTTTACTAGTATCTAGCCTTAGTGCATCTTCCACCTGCTTGTATGTGGTAGGCTGGAATTTGAAATTTTGTCGGGTAGTATGAAGTGCCATTTCCATTGAGGGAGAGGGTAATATGCTGCTGGAGAGTTATCAAAGGCAAATCCGGCAGTGGCAAAATGGGAATGTAACTCTTCCAGAATTATCTGTTGTTCTGTTATTAAGTTGTCTTGTGATTCAATTTTGATATGGAGATTTTTGGCTTTCAATATTTTCTATCACTTTCAGGATTTGGCTGCATTATTTTTCAAGTTATCCAGTGCATTCAGGAAAAATTTTGCTTTTGTGCTTATAAGAGTTTAGTACAATAGTTTCTCATTTATTTAAAGGCATTCCATGCAGCTTCAGATTTTATACGCTCTGTGGTAGTCCAGAGTCCATCCCTTGTTCTTAAAGCTTTTTAGTTCCAGATTAAAACAAGGGCATGAATTCTTTTACCCTCTCTCTTTTAACAGGGAGCATGTTTGTTTATGATCTCCAACAATATTTCGTTGAAATACTCAATTGCTTCATGGATATCGGAGGCATAGGTTTGTTTCAATTTATTGTGCTCAAGTCAGCAAGGTAATGAGGTGTGTTCAGTTTTGTGAATCTCACTTTGAAAATGAATTTTGCATGAGGTTCTTGTTTAAGTGGATCTCTGAAACAGACTGTGATATTATGGTCACCGAGGTCATTGTGGAATGTGGTTACATGGGTGAACTTGCGGTGCCTATTGGTCAATATGAAGTCTAGTGCGAAATTGTTACTTGTTACTGGTTTCCTCTTCTTACTCACCCTCTCTAGTTTTGCTCTGTTCATGCTGTGTCACCACTTTTCCCTTCTTCACATATAAGGTATTATGTTTTTCTAATTGCATTCATTACTAAATTGACATTAATATTTATGATTCTGCTTGTTTTGTCTATGTCATTGTATTTGACTTCTGTATTTTAGTATTATATTGTTTAGTTGTCTCCTTCTTCCCTCTTCCCCAGGACACATCTGGAAATGAGCTATTATAAGCTCAGTGTGTATTTCCTGGTTAAACTTTTAAATAAATAAATAATTGTTGATTTTTTTTTTTTTTTGTATTTGGTCTTGTGGGCTCAGAAATTATTTGAGCTAGTCCAAAATTGCCAAAGATTTTTAAGCTGTTTGATTTTGATAGTTCCAATCTAGATTAAAATCTCCCAATATTATTATTTCATCAGGGTGCACATTTAGGATATTGTAAATATGCAGCAGGGGCCAGCCGGTGGCACTAAGGTTGAGGCGCTGGATGCCACACCTCGCGCCCACGCCAGCAACCCGGGTTTGGGAGCGAGCTCAGGTGCCGGGGGTCGGCAGGGAGGTTGAGGATGAGTGCCCTGTGGTGTTCTCCTCCCGGGAAGCAGGGGTGAGATGTCGATCTGTTAGCAGCCCCGGTGGAGACCAGGGGCACTGCAGCAGGTCAGGTGCACACATAGTAGCAGGACTGATGCTGGCAGGGTTTGCCGCACACCAGTTCGTTGGATGTGCATCTTGCAGGGGTGAACAGGGACAATCCTCAAACCAGAAAACCCCCTCAAAGGTCTGCGGAGATGATGGGGACTTCGAGGCATGGCTCACATCTCACCACCAGCCCAGCTTGTTGGTATCTTCTCAGGCGCCAACCCATAGGCTGCCACGGACTAAGTAGGCAGGGGCTGGGTTCTGGTCTGGGCAGTGCGGGTGGAGAAGTTCCATGGCATAGGGGTTCAAACAGGGAGTTAGAGGCCCTAGTCCAATAAGTACTCGGAAGGATGCCCAGACCTCTGGAGTGCACAAATAGAAATGTAAACAAAATATATATATATATATATGCATCAGGAGTTCAAGCCCACCTTTATGTGGTCTGTAGCAGCCTATGACATTAATGGCTTCAGTAGCTGATAATGAAAGTTTCATTGCCAGACACTCAAATTCCTTTGGCATTGAGAGGGAGCTTAATTCAACCGTCTTGAATTTCTGTTAATTTAATTATCAATACCGCCTCCTCTAGTGGGTCTGTCTAAGTGGAAGAGGGTCTAAATTAGAATATTACCCTCAGGGTTCTTCCATGGTTATACAGCTCTGCTCCCCATGAAGTCTGCATCTTGAGGGTGAGTCCCTCATCTCAGGTGAAAGTCCTTCTCTGTAAGCAGCTTGCCTCTCTGGTCCTCAGGCAGCCCCACTGGGTGCTAAGGTCCAGTTCTCTGGGAAGCTTTAGCCATGCAGACATTTGGTCAGCAGCACCTCAAGATGTAGTATTTAAGAATTCAGCTGCCAGAGGTTGAGCCCAAAGCCCACAGTGGTTCCCCTAGCTGTTCAGACCACATCGTCAGCACCTCTGAAAACTACTCTCCTGCATCTGCCTAAGGTCTACATAGTCCCATCCCTATCCTCTTCCATTATGTTTCATTAAGGACAGCCCTCTTCACAGTCTCAAGGCTCAGTGTTAGTCTTTCAACAGTCACTATGCTATTCCTTTCATGCTTTGACAAGTAGGTCTCTTTCACAGGAACTTCCTTTAACTGCAGAGATCAACTCACAGCAGCCCACAGCATTATCCCATCAGAGGGATAGAGAAAGAGTTATTCCTCCAAAACTTCCCTGAATTTCAAACTCCAAATTAGCATTCTGAGCTGTCACAGTAATAGGTTGCCATGCCAAGAGAGATGGATCTCCAACGATTACCTCCATAGGGTTTCTTTCTCTCCTGAGTACTGAAGGCCATAATGTAGTATATATATATTTAAGTATAGCATTTACCCTACTAGTAGATTTCCACTGTGAATGGTGGTTGGACGGTGGCTGTCTTATCCTTCAGTCCTGTCATTCCCTCTCCTTACAGAAGTTATGCCTTTGTCAGTTATAAGTTACCAGTAGCTGTCAGTCATTGCTAAAGTCAGTCTCTATTATCAGTCATCTAGTTGCTGTCAGTCAGTATTACGTTCAGTCTCTGTGTTTCACCACCTGCTGCGCCTTTTTGAGCTCCTTTCTAAGGTACCTTTAGCCTAAAGGAGTTATATTTCTATGGAACCTCTAGTAGTGGAGTAAGCAGTAACCACAAACAGGAAACATTCTCCTGGTGACAGGAAGACTTATTAGACTTAGTTATTAGAAATCAGAACATAGAAAGGCAAACTTTGCCATGATAAAGACTTAGTATCCAAGGTCTGGAGCAGCTGCAGGCTGGTAATCAGAGCCCATTTGGAATTCATGATAGATTGAGGAGTGCTCCTGATCATTCAGAGTGTTCATTTCCTCTGTGCATGAGACACTCCTATTCTGTGAAAAGTACCTCACATGCAACTGTCCTGGAAATGGGCAGCTCGAGTAAGATTTAAAAAAATATTATATTATTGATTCAGTTTGATCAGTAATATAATATATATGTGTGTATATATATATATATATATATATATATATATAATGGTAACGGTAGTGCTACCATAGTTAGGTTGAGTAGCACTTTTAAGGTTAAATGATGAAAGTTTGCACCTTAATAACTTTGCCAGCGTTCAATGGATTTGCCTGAAATTTGGCATGCACAATTGGGCATAGTAGATCTTAGGATCTGCCAATGCTCATACTAGTCAGATATATAGCTGAGGAATTATTAGCAACAACCAAATGCGCAATTACGTTTTTACCCAGGTGCTTTGCTCTAACCGCCACAGGTCGTGACGGTTTGTTAAACTGGTCTGAAAACTTCAGGGAACATGCAGCCAGGGTCCCCGATGTGATTTTGAAGATTTCATGAAAAAATATTAAACAGTTCAAAAGTTATTCAAAAACAAGTTCCCATTATAAGTCAATGGGAAAAGTTAATAAAAAGTTTTAAAGTGTTCAAAATGCACTTTTAGTGCATAAATGACCTAGTAGTGTCGCAAATCCACCATTTTGTTTTCAGTTAGCGATCAGAAAAATGCTTGCCATTTAAAATTGGGACCCTCTAGGACACAATTATTTCTGTGTTCACCTAGTCGGACCCTGAGGATGCTAGCCATGTCTTTATTTTGAGGTTAAACTCCCAGAAATATGTTTTTCAAATCTCTGGAAACAGTAGTGTCACATGTGACACTTTCATAAATACATGAAAAGTGTTGCATATTAGCACTACTTTTCCAGACTATAGCCAAAATGACAAGAGTTCTTTGCCACCCGCTGCAAAAGAACCATTTGGTCTTTGGGCTGAAATTTGGAGGCAAAGCAGCCAACATCTCACAGATGTGCTCTTTCATGGTTTGGTGAAAAGATATTGTATGACTGCCAAGTTACAGTACTCAAAGTTGACATTTTTCCCATAAACTAACATGGTGGCGTGTGTACATTGATGCCTTTGAGGGCTCGTATCTCGAAAGTCGGAGATACGAAATGTTCGTTCATGACATTGCATAGCCCCTATGGGCTATGCATTCATTGAAAATGTAGCCAGGAAAATCATGAATCATGTGAAATTTTTTTTCACGTCAGATGGTTACTGAGATATAAGCAATTTAGTATTCCAACACCTCATTTTCAGCTCTGAGGTCCATTATTATGCATACATTTTTGTACACACTGTGTTTCTCTATGCAGCTATTGGGAAAAAATAGGGTATGTGCTTCTGTTAATGTTACAGTTACTGTTTCACTCACGTTTACCTGTTTGCATTACCATTCCCATATACATTACTGTATGCGTTACCGCTGCGTTTGGGCTAGAAAGAAATGGGGTGGGGAAAGGGTGGGGGACAGGGGAAGGGGTAGGAGGAAAGTGGAATGAGGAGGGAATTGGTATAGGAATGTAGAGGATTAGGAATGGGAAGCAGCAGGTGAAAAGCGAGGTTGAGGCTGGGATGGCAGCGCAATCGATGACAGTCCAGCGGGCTTCATATAACATAAATATATATATATATATATACACACTAAGACCAAGCTTACAGTTGTAAGAGTGTTCTCACTTGCATTCTTAGAGTATTGGAACTGCTCATTTCAGTTAACAGTTCTTATACCCTAAGAATGTCAGAAGACCACTTTACAACTGTGAGTCAATTCTCAAGCAATTAACATACATTAGAGAAGGTGCTCAAAGCAGCCGCGGAAGTCTGCATCCTGTAAGCAATAATGGAAAACAGGTAACAAATGTCCCCTGCCCAACTCAATAGGGACCTTAGCCAAGTGACTGCTGGAAAGAGACAGGTTACCAACCATATCACCCCTTATGGTAGACACCTGATGGCAAAACACAGAAAAAGACCATTATGGTGACATTGCGGTAATGGTCCTTTTCTGTGTTGCCTCTCCCAGTGTTCCGCCCCTCCCGGACCAACTCTGACTTGGAGTTGGAATCCTAGAAGTCCAGGGGTGCAGGAGCAGAGCCCCCACAGAAAACAGCGATGGGAAGAGATGGCACAATACCTGTGTCGGTATTGTGCCATCACTATGGGGAGGTAGGCATTCTTGCTGATGATATATCTTGGTGCTTCCATTTCCAACAGGTCAGAGTGAGTACAGAGCAGCACTAAAGGAATGCAAGCCTAGATGTAGGAAAGACAATTAGGCCCTGAAAACCAGGATAGCTGTAGGAGCTGCGGACAATACCAAAGCCTACTCCAGTATACAAGTGGAAGGAGGAAGCTGAAGGAGTAGATTTGGACCTAGAAACCATGGGGGGAACCTTTGAGACAGCCAGGGACAGTAGCTGAGATGCTGAATAAATATTGTACTTTGTTTCTGTTTTCATCAAAGAGACTCCAGGGAGGTAGAGTCCTCATTAGGAAGGCCCATAGATCAGGGATAACCACGTTCCAGCGTGGACATCACTCGTACCCTGGCATCTATCTGGCAAAGATCAAGTCATATAAACCCCAAGGGCCAACAGGTTAAACCCCAGAATCATAGTGGAGCTAATTGAACAATTACTTGGTTCACTGCCAGCAATCTTCATGAGTTTGTCTAGATAGGTGTGGTACTGGAAAACTGAAATGACCAGTGTAGTCCCTTATTTAGGAAGAAGCAAGGACAGACCCATGCAACTACGTACCTGCCAGCCTAATAACAGTGCTACGTAAGGCAAGGTCCTGAAGTCATTATCTAGGGCAAAATAATGAAACAATTAATGAAAGAGCAGCTGACACCTTCAGGGAACTTTACAAAATATAATATTTATACACAGTTCAGCTTGTATTTCACATTACTTCTGTATTCCTCCTCCCATTATTTTTATTGAGGTCATTTGCATGAAAACAGGATCTCTGCCCTGAAGAGTTAATTTATTCCTGTTGCTTTTCTCCTATCTGATATCATATACAGGATAGTATATAGGAGCCCATATACAACCACGCTATCCTAATACCGGTGGGTTCCATTGTGATGAGGACCTCGAGAGCAAAGCTCAAGGGTCCCTATCATCAATGGAAACCACAAGGTATTAGAATAGTTGGTTAGTATGGGGAGCTCCTTACACTTTTATTTATAGTGTATGGCCCCAAAAGAAGTATGCTTACTTTAGTAAGTCTCCGCGGATCAGTCCTTGCCACCGGACGCCCCTTCACATTTTGCCGCTCACTGAGTCAGCTCGCACGCAGCTCATCAACTGCCCTATCCAATGAACAGCGCTGTTTGGGGCGGTTGTATTGTGATGTCCTCACTAGCGCAGAACAAAAGGTATTCTGCATTAGTGAGGACGTCACTCTAACAAACGACTTTTGCTGTGTATGGATTTCCATACACACCACATTCTCCATACACTATAATGCACTTCTTGTGACATCACATGGCGATTGATTGAGATGTCACAACAGAGGGTTATGACTTACAGTTTGGAGTAAGCTATAGAGACAGATGAACTCTAAAGGGACTCTAAGGGATAAAGAACATATATTCATGTAAATTTCCTGAGTAATAAATAATGGGAGGATAAATATACAGAATATAAATGGAACACAGGAGGAACTGTACCTAATCATTATGTTTTTTAAGTTTTCTTTGAGGCATCAGTAGCTCTTTAAGGCCAAGTTTCTTTCCCCATCTCAGCATGGCTTTTGAGGAGCAGATCATTCTAAACTAAGCTGAACTCCTTTTTGAGAGGGTGTCCAGGAAGATAAATGGGTAGGACCATAGATGTTGTCTAGCTAGGCTTCTGTAAAACCTCTGGCACAGGGGGCATGGCAAAGTATTTGAGCAAAGTACACCAGTGTAGTATACATGAAGCATACACAAGGTGGACTGTTAACTGCTTTGGGACAGGAATCCAAGAGTTGTGGCGGCACTATACTGAGAGCAGAGGTACTCAGTGGCACCTTTCATGGATCATTCAACATTCAACATTTTATAAATGAACTACAGAAAACAACAAACTGGACACTTGTTAGGACAAGAAGACAAACTACAGCCAAGAATTACATGCTGTGATAGTTTATATAGTGGATGAAGGTACACATCAACATAACACACAATTAAACTTTTCAAGAATACTAGGGGCCACCTAGACAGTATAATATATATATCATGCATTAAAGGCACAGCCACAGTAAAATCCATCAGTGCAATCAGTGGGTTAAGTTTGCTGATAACTTTAAGTTGGCAGGGTGGTAAACAACTTTGAGGATAAGGACAAACTTTAGGAGGACCTGAACAAGCTGGGCAATTGATCTGCCTCCAGCAGCGTTAAACCCAATGTTGCTAAAATCAAGGTGCAACACTCGGAAGGAAAAACAGAGTGGGACCTACACACTGTGCCAGGTTTCTCTTGCTGCAGTAAGAGGAATAGGACTTGGTGATCATTATTGATAAGGGGCTGAAGCATGACAAGCATTGTTCATCCCACTGTCAAGAGGGCTGGCAGAATGCTGGGGTGCATCAAGGGGGATGACCAGTAGGGTAGAGGAGTTATCCTTCGCTTTACAAGGCCCAGGTCAGGCCCACCTGGAGCAATGCATGCAGTTCTGTTCTCTGAATATAGGGTACAGTACAGTGCTGTCAAAATGACCAAGGGTATGGTGGATCAGAGCTATTTGGAGATTCTGATGGTGCTTGACATTTTCACCTTGGAGTAAAGGAGGCTCAGAAGCAATTTAATCTAAGCCTTCAGCATACTCATAGATATTGACAAGATTTAACAAAGATGTTTGAACTGTTGTCCTCCAGGTGGTAAGTTCAGGGATAATATTATAAGGCACTTCTTCTCCCAGAGGCAGTGAGCCCACAGGCCAACCTATCAGTGGAGACAGTGGACATGTAGGCAGTGCAGCTTTCAAGGTAAACCTGGACATTTTTTTCTTACCAAGATAATCACAGGGTTCCCTGGATAGTAGAATAGGTATGAAATCCCAATAAATAACTACATGATTTTGAAGCATACTTATTCGTCTCTGCTTATGAAGGGGAGCAGCAGACATGATGGACCTAGGCGCCCTTCAAATGAAATTATGTTACAATGTAACTACTGTATCCCATCATCTGCCCTGCTACTTGTCCTTGCCCTAGCATCTTCCCCTGCAACCACCACCATACCCCAGTATCTGTCCTAAACCACCACCAGGAGAAAGGTGTGGGGCAAATACTGAGATTTGCTTTCTTGTGAGTCATACACTGGAGTTTGCTATAGCTCCTGTCTAATACTCAGAAATGTGGCTGTTGTGTCGAGAAACCTGGATGTTGGATAGTTGAGAACAGATAGATGAAAGGCAGTCCCAACATTTTTCAGTATCAGCTCCAAATACCGCTAACCTAATATCTTCCCAGAACCTCCATCAAAGCCAGTATCTGTCCCCAGAGCTTTCTTAAAATATATTTTTCTGTGTTGACTCTGCCACAACCCTATATCTGACCTGCATGATGCAAGTTTGAAATACCCATAAGTTAAGAAAGCACAATGAATGACAGAAAAACAACAGATCTTACTTCAAGAGGGCTCTTGCAGTAGGTACTCACATATAGGACTAAGCGGCAAGGTGGTAGGACCACCACGGAAAAATTCTAGCTAGCAGTGTCTGATAGAGAACCGCCCTGACATCATGTGGCTGGCGTCAGTGTGACACTATACAAGGCGGTCCCATGCCCACCTTCAATTCTTTCCCACCATCGACCTGAGCACGTCGGACCTTGTGGAAGAAGCAGCTGCTACTGTCACGCCATCTTGGATGAGTATAATTATCAAACAGTTACATTTAAATCGTATTTCTCGATTTTGTATAAAATAATTGTATATGTCGTTTCTGATGCCTTCAGAATCGCATAAGAACAATTATGACTCCTGTGGAACTCAGCTCCCTCACAACTGACGCCTAGAACCATCAGGACCCACTTTTCCAGCTCTTCCGCCAGACCTTCTGCCCCCTATTGGGGCCTTGGTACAGACCTGATAATCCTGTCAGGGCCAACACCGGCCCTTCGGCCCCCATCAGGCCTCTGTCAGGACCACCTGGAAACCCTTTTGGGCAGCCAGCGTAAGCTATCCTCCTCAATACCCAATGCCAGGATACTCACGCCACAGTATCGACATCAGGCTTCAAATACCGGGGATACCCTCTGTCGGGCTTCAACTACCCCTAGTATGGGTACCCCAGCTATGAGTTTAATAACCTCACCTCAGCCACCGTGGACCTTAAGTGGTCCCTTAATCCTGGTGGGCAGAAGCAAAAGTCGCAGCTCACGCCAGACTGGAGGCATCAACCGCTGATGGCCCTGGCCTTGCGACTCCAGGCCTCCTTCACGGATCCTTCCCACCATCCGGCTCCAAAGACCCGATGCAGGGAAGATGGCCAGAACCATTATCTAATCCTCGGCCCTGGGAATTTTCAAGGCCAATAAATTTTCAAGGCCAGTAGACCTACGCTTCCAGCCATCACGCTCTAGTGACCAGAATTACGGACTCGGACAGTGACATGGCCCTCCGACTCCAATTTGAAACCCCTACTCGGAGGACCCTAAACCTAAAGAGTAAGATTCAAGTAGCCTATGATTGGCGCACCATTGCCCAGGATCCGCCAAAGGCAGAGACTGGCAGCTCTCCTAGATTTGGCAGACTCTTTCCCAGATCTCATTCCACCCTGGACAGAGCCACATGAGGATTTGGTTACCACTATCTGAAACAGCCTTCTTCACTGGTCCCAGTGGCCAGAAAAAGCAGACAGACTTTACCAATCTCCAGATGACAAGGATTATCTTAGTCTCCATCCCAAAGCTGATTCTGTGGTCATCAGTGCGGCCCAAGATTGGTCCACAAAACTGAAACACCTTAGTGCCCTCCCCGATAAAGAATCTAAAATTCTGGACTGGTATGGGAAGAAGATTTATTCTTCTTCCACCTTAGGAATCAGGCACTTAACTATATTTGCCCATATGGGAGACTACCAAAAATCTGTCTTAGGTCAGTTGGAGTCTAAAGTGGGCTCTCTTCAGGACTCCACTTTAAAAGCGTAGATGGCAGATCTGGTCAGGTCAGCTAGATCTGCATGCCAGCACATGTTATGTGCTACCTATGATACAGTGGATGCTGCAGGTAGGGGCTCGGCATCAGCCATTAGTCTGAGAGCGTCCGTGTGGCTTGAATCTCAGGCCTGGCACCTGAGGTCCAGACGGCCATACAGGATGCTCCCTTTAGAGTCGGTCCTTTTTGCTGGACATGTCAAGGACATAATTACTGACCTCCAGGATAAAGGGCAAGGCCTTATGTTCTGTGCAGTTCATGTACAACCTCTGCAGAAACCTATCAGCCATTTGGAGACAGCAACATCTCCAACAAAGACCAAATTAGAACCAGCGTCAAAAACATCCTGGCAACCTCGGCCACTAGAGCCGTCCAGCTAGAGTCCCACAAAGCCTCAAGAGCCGCAGTCTCAGTCTTGCTCTCTGCATCCTGACTCCTTAGCCCTCCTGCCTCCACCGGCCTGTACCTCAGAGGATCCGGTGGGGAAGGTTCTCCTATCAGTGGGAGAAAATAACAAGGACTCATGGGTGCTACAGCTGGTGGCAAAGGTCACACAGTAGAATTCATAGACAGACCCCAACAAAACCTCCAGGTCACTCATTCTACCCACCCACCACTTACCCTTGGTGAGAGGGAAATCACATCCTGCTGGCAAAGTAGCAATAGAACCAATTCCTGTAAAACATCAAGGGAAAGGTTACTACTTGCATTTCTTCCTAGTTCCCAAGAGACAGGTGACCTCAGACCAGTCCTGGATCTAAGCTCTCTGAACTTCTTCATGCAATACAAGAAGTTCAGAATGCTGTCTCTTCCAGCCTACTTCCACTATTACAAGAGGATCAGTGGCTCTGTGCCCTGGATAGCAGGATGCATACTTGCACACTTGCACATCCCGATCTGTCCACCACACCACAAATTCCTCTGCTTCTGTTTTCAGGGAGCATTTCCAGTTCAAAGCCCTACCCTTTGGCCTTTCTTCAGCTCCTGGGGTGTTCACAAAATGCCTAGAGGTGTTGGCAGCTTTCTGCACAGACAGGGGTCCAGGTTTCCCATATTTGGATGATTGACTGATCTCAACCCCATCGAGGAGGTCCTTGTCAAATCTCTGCATCTTACCCTGCACACTTGCCAACGGGTGGGTATAACAGTCAACTATGCCAAATCCCACTTGGTCCCTACCCAACAGCTCCAATTTATTGGGGCAGTTTTGAAACAGTCCAGGGCAAGGCTTTCCTGCTGCAAGACAGGATAGTAACATTGCAGCACCAGGCACACCTGGTGGCCTCACAGAAGAAGGTATCAGCCAGGCGAGCCTTCTGCTGCTAGGGCTTATGGTGGCGGCCCTTATTTCAGTCACCTTAGCCAGATTACACATGAGCATCTCTCAATGGACCCTCAGAGTGCAGTGGGACCAGATATCAGACGATCTGTACCACAGGATCTAGTTTCGGATCCGATGGTGCACGATCTTTCATGCTAGCTAAAACATGACAACCTCTCCAAAGGGTTCCATTTCAATCAGACAATCCCTCCCAAACTCTAACGATGGATGCTTCAGGCCTGGAATAGGTAGCACACCTGGGACCCCACAGGACACAAGGTCTTTGGTCCTATGTCAAACTGTTTCTTCATATCAACATACTTGAGATGAGAGCAGTGTTGAATGCCCTCGAGACCTTTCAACATCTCATTCTTCTGGGTCATCTTATGATTCAGACAAACATGTGTAGTCTGGTACACATAAACAAACAGGGCAGAATCCACTCTTATCCCTTTGCCAGGATGCAAGGAGAGTGTGGTACTGGACAGCCAATCACAATATGCATCTGATGGCAGTCCATGTGCAGGCATCCAGAACATCCTGGCAGTTGTGCTCAACTGCACAAGGCAGAGCACACAGTGGGAGCTCAGACAGTCCGATTGGTAAATGACATCGTCGCAAAGTGGGGAAGACCTCAACTAGATCTGTTCGCCTCCCCACAACACAAAACTACCAACCTTCTACTCACTCGCTTCAGGCGTAGTGTTTTCTGGTGAGATCGCTGTCTTTTTGCTGGAGGAGGAGGAGGTTCGTGTACACCTTCTCTCCTCTTCTGTTGATTCAGAGTACTAATGAAGCTTCAGGCAGAAGGAACACATATGATCCTCATTGCTCCCTTCTGGCCAAGACAAATTTGGTTCTCTCTATTGCAACAACTGTTAGTGGAACCTCCTTTTCCACTGCTGGTTTCTCAAAATCTCGACACAGGAACAGGGGACCCTGGTTCATCCAGGTCTCAAGTCCCTTCATCTGCATGCATGGCTCCTACTGACATAGCTGCTGCTCATTTTGGGGTTTCCCAAGGGTAGCACAAATTCTGGTGGAGGCTAGGAAGCCTCCACCAGATCCCCATATACCATGAAATGGAAACGGTTTTCCATCTGGGCAGACTCAAAGGGATAGAACCTTTCTCCTGTTCAGTCATGAAGGTCTTAGATTACGTGCTGCACCTCTGTGATTTGGGTCTTAGCTATTCGACCCTAAAAGTCCACCTATCGCCATTTCTGCCTATCACATTCTAGTAGGACAAAAGACTTTGGCCCAGTTGGAATATCAAAACTTTCCTGAAACCACTAATACGGAGCCCTGCTCCTCCTTGGAACCTCAATTTAATTCTTGAAAAATTCACTCTGCCACCTTTTGAGCCAGCAGTGAGTTCAGACATGCGCTACCTTTCCTGGAAAGCACTTTTCTAGTGCCCATCACTTCAGCTTGAAGAATTTCCACACTTCAGGCTCTGATATGTAAGGTACCTTACTTGATTTTCACAGAGACCAGGTGGCTCTGCATACCAATCCTAAGTTCTTACTCAAGGTGGTATCAGAATCACCTTGAACCAACTCATTGGACTTGCCAGTGTACTACCGGAATACTTCAACAGGGGTGAAGCACTTCTGCATACTCTGGACATGCACAGAATTCACAGGTACTATATGGACAGGACAAAGTCTCTTCGTAAGATGGACCAATTGTTTGTTTCCTTTGCAAACAAGAGCGAGGCGCAGTGGTTTCCCAACAGTGTTTGTCCAAATGGTTGGCAAGCTGCATTACCTTCTGTTACCAGAAGTACAATAAAACCCTTCTGGGTCAGGTTAAAGGACATTCAATCAGAGGCATGGCTGCTTCTACTGCTTGTTTCAACCGCAGACATTTGTGCAGCTGCAACTTGGAGTTCTGTCCATACCTTCACCAAGCATTACAGTTTGGACATTATGTCGCCTTGCTGTCCTACAGGACTCCTTTCATGAGTACCCTAGAGTTGCTGGAAAACTCGTTCCTGCCTCCCAGATCACTGCTTGGGACTCAGTCCTATATGTGAGTACCTACTGCAAGAGCCCTCTTAAAGTAAGATAGTACAGTTACGTAAGAGCTTACCATAACAGTTGATCTTCGATAGAGGCTCTTGCAGTAGGTACTGCTTTCTAACCCAACCTTCTCCTGAGTTTCCTTCTGTGATTTTTCATATTAGACATTATTTGGCTCCAGGAACCCTCTCCTTTTCTCCTGTCGCACCTTTTAGGTCTCCGGCAGGAGAACTGGAAGGCGGACATGGGAACTGCTCTTTATAGCATCACGCTGACATCAGTCACAAGACGTCGGGGCGTCCCCCCTGACACTGCTGGCTAGAATTTTTCCATGTGGTACTAACACCTGGCAGCTTAGTCCTATATGTGAGTACGTACTGCAAGATCCTCCCTCGAAGATCTACTGTTACAGTAAGTTCTTACATAATTGTACTATATTTCTACTTTTGAACAGAGAAATGCAGCAGAGAACTTGTTAAATACATTTTCATGTAAATTGTTCAGGAACAAAATCTTCAACAGGCATACTTCTTCATTTCAGTCTCCCCTCCCCACGGTCTGTCTTGTCATGTACAGTGGGGCAGGAATTAAAGTTAAAATGTTAGCTAGCCTTTGTACTGGTAACTATTAAAACACACCACACTGCAGTAAAGCCCATTAAAGAATGCTTCTGCTCTGTGCTTTGCCTCATCAGCCTACATTGGAGTTCTTATTGCTTTCTTCCAGTCAGTGCCTGCCCTGCATGCTGTGCAAATCCTGCTTCTACCCTCCTCCTCAGATAGTCAAAATCCAAACTGTGCCCGAAAAGAAGCCTCAGCCTGCTGGGTACAGTGTTCATTTTCCTGTGGGCCTTGGAGCTTGCTAAAGCTGCTGTGCTCTCTCTTTCTCCCACTTCCGCCTCTGGGGCCTCACTCACACTGGCTGCCCACCATAACCAGTGGTGCACTTCAGGTCCTGACTGGTGCCTCCATTTCTCTCCACGTCATGGGATCACACACTTGCCGCAGCACCACCACAGAATTCTGCTGACCATAGCAATGCAACCCTACACGTGGGCCAAAACCAATTCAAAGTCATGTCTGTGCCAATGCTCAGTGTCTTACAGGCTCTGATATGATGCTATCATGGACACAAAATAAAGGCACCACTGTGCTGACAGCAGTTTGTTATATATAGTACAGTACCACCTTTGCAGGCATAGTTATGCATATGATGCACACATTCCTGTGGCACATCTTACTAGTCAAGCCTGATGGTCTCTGCTTGTTTCATAGTTGGCACTCATTGTATTTGGGTGGGTACTCTTGGAGGTGAAATCTCTGCCTAAGTAGTATGTCATTCATGCAGTGGCTGGAGAAGGTAAACCATGCTGTCATGCATGTGCAGCACTCAAGAACATGTCTTTAGCCATTTTAGGATATGCAGGGTTCTTATTTGCACATTGATACAGAGATACTGTAGGCAGATAAGGGCCTATGGCCCACCAGTCTGCCCATTTCAGCTTGTAAGTTCCTTTTACATTCTTCTAGAAGTCTGTTGCCCTGCCCTGACAGTTAGGATTCCTGAGGAACAGAACAGAAGCTGCACTTGCAAACCCGGTTCCACCGTCCAGGGCACCCCGGCGATAGTCTTTCCCCGTTCATCACAAGCGTAACACCCATTTCACTGACCTCTCTTTTGTAGGAGGCTGTGCCCCCATACCTCCCCACACTTGCCCTTAATAATTATTCTAACTCCAGGAGGGGCAGACCTTGGGGAGGGGGCAGCGAATCCAGAAATCGACGCTGTGGTGTCCTGGCACTGTAATGCTGGTGCCCTAATGTCCTGTAAGATGCAAACCCAGGTGGTGCACCCCAAGGGTTAACTAGCCCTTACATACACAAAAAAACAGATTTGGCTACACAAATGAAGAGAAGACCAGGCAAGCTGCATAAATTATTTAATCCAGTGTTGCCACTGAAGTACAGTTGAGAAACTTGCAATTAGGTGTTCAAAGGTGCTGGTTGACTGCCCTGGCACAGCGCTTCAGCATGGAGCTTCATCTGACAGCCTAACACAGAAACAACAATTCAATTTCTTTAAGTTTCTTTGTTTTAAATCCTGCTTTTTCCTTGGCACAGCCTCAGGTCCTTGCCTCTGTCTGAGCGAGCTCCCAGCCCTATAGTCACCAGCCCCTAATCTTCATCCCCATGATTTATTCCCCCATAGTGGGGTCAATAAAAGAGTCCTTCATTCCAGCTTCCCCAAGGTGCACATCTGGTTGGGCTGAGAATCCATAAATATGGTACCCAAGAATATCATCTTTCATTCTGGACCAAGCCAGGATTTTTCCTGTTTAGAGGTCCCAGCTCACCACGCCAACACTGCACCATCAGCCACTAGCAGCTCCATGTTCTGCAACATCATCAGCATGCACCTACACCTGAAGATGGAGCAGGCTTCCTGGTCCACTGTGAGGGACTGCTGTAGGGTAGACTGCAGTGTAGGCTGTTGTGCCAAAGCCCAATACAAGCTCAAATCAGTATGCCAAGGAATAGTTGCTTTTTGCATTACATTTTAAAAAGCCAGATTTTGTACAAATAGTGGGCCCTATGCACAATGCCAATGTGCCGTGTATAAACCATGTGCGTTGGCATCGATACATCCAAATGCCATGGAGCAAGTCCTATGGACCCCGTGGCATTCACAAGGGGGGCACCAGGCAGTTATGCAGCCGCCCCGGCCATGCAGACTGCTGTACAGCTGGGGGTGTTCTGGGGACATGCCAGAACTATGTTGTATGCACTAAACTGTGTAGTACATTCCACAGTGGAGCACAGTGTAGAGCAGGTTATGACAGCTGGGACCCTGCGTAACCCAATGCGTACCCCCTCATACATGGCCCTGCCTGTCGCAGAGGAACAAGGCAACCATTCCCCATAATGCCCCAGCCCACTAAGCTGCTGGTGGGGGATGGGGCAGCTGATAGACCAACCGCCCAGACAAGCAAGAGCCAGGTCCATACTGGTATTGCCCGCCACACACACCCTTACTGGCCAGCTCCGACCCTGTAGTGCCAGCGCCTCCTCCCACACATGCCCATCACTAGCTGTACACGCCCCCTGTAGCACCAACAACCCCCACCCCTCCCTCTGTCCACTTACCCTCCCGTTGGTGCCATGGTTCCCCAGCGGCTGGTGTCACAGCCCTCTGCACACTTCCATGGCTGCTGGCCATCTGACCTTCACAGAGGTGCACAACTGATGCGCGCCCACTTGGGTCAGATGGCCAGTGTGCCCTGGAGGTGCGGAGGGCTGCCACTGACCATCTGGTTCCCAGTACAACACTTGCAGGTATGGGTAGGGGTTGTGAAGTGGCACCATCTAACGTGAGTGTGGGATTGGGGGTACAGGGTTCACCTGCATGGGCAGCAAGGCGCACTGGTGTCACGATGTGTGCGTGAGGAGGATGTCTTGCTACATGGGCGCTGAGGTGCCTTGGGCTGGGGAGGGTGGTGTGGGTTTTCCCCGTGCACGGAGGTGCTGCCTGAGACCTGTGCCCAATGGGGCATTGCCGCGTGGGTCCGGGTGTCTGTGGGTGCAATTAACATGCCCAGACCCATGCCTAGCTGCGCGTGTGATCCACTGCGGACCCAGAATGGGCATCTGATTGGATGCTCGGCTGGGTTCGCTATGCCTCCAGCCACCCTGCACAGACCTGCATGCCAGAGGGGTGGGACTGCAGACAGGTGGCAGCCAATAGTGAATTCCAGCTGTTACACACCTGTCTGCAGGTGGGTTACACTCCTCTGGGCGTATAACCCACCCATTCGTGCACAGGGCCCAATGTCAGGTTTATAATCACAGTAACACCCTTTCAAGCAGGCATTTTGAGATTAACACCCAGGCTGGGGTTACAGGACCTTGGCTGCTACCTAACCTTGAATACCCACAGCTGTGCATTAATCACCAAGAAATGCCCACTTGCATATGTTATTGCTTATTATTACATTAAAGACTAAACTCAGCTCCACTCAGTGACTGTTCACCCATCTTTTTGTCTGTCTGTCATTTGGAATGATGTTATTTAATAAATTCATTTGAGGCTTTCTCAATCAGAACACAGAATTCCGCTTGTCTGGTGTCCTAATAAAACCACTTTACTTAAGTTATTAGTGGTCACACTGAACACTAGCAGACAATTTTAACCTGCTTGATTAAAAAAGCATACATTGAATGTGTTTTAATATCAAATGTGATTATCTAAGCACCTGTAAGGAATATGCACTACCACAGGTTGAGCAGGGATTAATAGATCCTGGGATGAGCCTTATTCAGGAGCTCTCCCAAGAGAACACCAGGGTTGAATGAGTTCTGGATGGTTGTTAAATATGTTTTGGCTGCCCAATAGGTGTGTGCTCGCTGTCCCCACTTAACAACCTAATGTGAAGAGTTCTAAAGTCTCTCTTGTGCTTATATCCTTAGGAGCCAGTGACCATTGCTTCACATGTTGTCACCATTTCAAGTCTGTTGCCCAGACCCTATACAATTGCAGCGTGACCACTGTCAGCCATGACTCCCACAGTGTACCTGCCTTCATAGCTGTCTCCACACTCGGTAGGTCTTTGTTATTATTTCATTTGTACTGTATTCAGTGATTATGACTGTAACACTAAAATAACAGCATTTCTGAAGGTCAGAACAGACCAAATTGTGAGTTAAAATTCTAGATGTCACAAGTACAGTAGCTAGGAAAGTGACAGTATATATTTTAAACATTAAACATACTGGAATAACTGACATACTTCCCAAACTTATATTTAAAAAGCACAGAATGCTTTGTTATACAGTTATTTTGTTCTCTGTAACAGTTGATTCACTGCATCCGCCAATGTTTCATTGTATAAAAGCTTCCTCAGTATAGCACAATAATCATATATACCCAAGACCCCTGGAAATGTTATGATTCTACAGCCATGGAGTTTTCCCCAGAGCCTGCATCCCCTGCAGATTATATACACTGTAACACCACATAATTCAGTGTTCTTAGTGATTTTCATTAAAACATATAGTTTTCCTTAGTGCCTGGCTCCCTACCCTGTTTGTTTATCCCAAAGCTCCTTCTCTAGGCATCAATGACATCTCATCATATTTGAGCCAACTGCAGACTTGCATTTTGCCATCAAAATTAACAAGGCGTGATGTAGGAATGAGCAACAACTCCCACAGAATCCTAGGAGCCTTGTCACAAAATCTGAACTGCTGACAAGGACTAGGGACCCTTTAGTACACATAATAAATATTAATAACAGCAAACAAATTGTTTCAGAATTATTTTGCAAGAAATGTATTTTGTGGGCTGCTGATCATTCAGCCCAACTCTGCGGTCTTGTGTTTCATTTTAAAACATATTTTATATTCTTTGCAAAATCGATAGTTCAATTAGGGTTCAAAATAAACCGACAAAGTAGGGAAATGTGGCATTAAGGTTTCTAACCCTAACTCCCCACCCCAAGCGGGAAAAGGAAAAAACATTACAGTTTTACTGTCCTGACTCTTAGTGAATCAGGGATGGGGTCTTCCTTGGGGTTTTCAATTTTAATGCTCACCCCCATTGTGATATAGCCTTCAAATGCACAGAACTATGTCTCCCCACAAGTTGGCAACAGCCTGTAGGCCCTGCCTGAAGAAAACATATCACCGTCACTTTATTTGGTCATAAAATGGGTGGCGTTAAGGTGGAGAACCCCAAGGAAGACCTACCCTGATTCACCAAGAATCAGGTCAGTGAAATCTGTAGCATTTTGGGGTGGGGTGGGAAGTTTAAGGTGGGAAACCCTAATGCCACATTTCCTACTTTGTCTGTTTACTCTGAACCTTAACTGATGAATTAATATAGCTTTTGCAAAGTATTTCCTTACTTTTTGAGACAGTGATGATATCCATCAGGCTAGGAAGCACAGTGCCCTCCGGACTCTGCACTTCCATGCCTCTGGAAAAGCAATTTGTGTACTTGGTTGTAATTGTTTTTGTGTGGCTCACTTCAAAGGGAAAATATGTTAGTTGTCCCTCTTAACTGCCAAGGGTTCATTGTATATGGGTGAAAAGTGTTTTTCATGTTGTTACCCATACGTCAGTAAATTTTGTCAGTTTGCTGTGAAATTTGTTATGGTTGTAGTGTAAAATGAGATATACCATTGGTGCACTTTAGATGGTAATTGCACTTTCATTGTGCATTTTGCACAATGGTGAAGTAGAGGTAATTTTGGGGTGCAGTGCATACCCCATGAATGTTTGGGAGGATTATGTGTTAGTGTCATAGTAGTCATTGATACCTTTGTTTTGATATTTACTGTACATTGTCCCTTAACTTCAATTATTGATGGACTTATGGCTTGTTAAAGTTACACCATTATCTTCGAAATGTCATTGTTTAATGTTTATGGTTTTTATACGTCCCCTAATTTTTGGGGCTATTATATATTAGTTTTGTAGTACACATTGAGACCTCTATTTTTTTATACATGCATTTTCCCTTAACTCCACAGACTGATGGAGTAATGGCTTGTTAAAGCTGCAATGTTATCCTATAGAATTTTTTTATTATTTTGTTTTTATATGATCCTAATTTTTTGTGTGGATGGGTATTATGTGTTAGTGCTGTAGTACTCACTGAGGCCTTTTTTATACATAGATCCCCCTTAACTCCACAGGGTGTCAGAGTTGTGGCTTGTTAAAGCTGCACTGTTATCCTATAGGAATTGTCATTTTAATCTTTCTGTTTTTTATATGGCCCTAAATTATAGGGGATAATCTATTACTGATGTAGTAGTCATCGAGATCTTTTTCATATAGATTGTCCCTTAAGTCCAAGATTGACAGATTTACAGCTTCTTAAAATTGCAGTGCTATCCTATGTAAATTTGTAATTTTAAATGTTTATGAATTTATAGGGCCACTGAATTCTTCTGTAGGTATTATGTGTTAGTGTTGTAGTACTCATCAAGACCTTTCTTTTGATATACAGATTGTCCTTAACTTGGCTTGTTAACATTGAAATATGAAAAAGTCTAAATTCTTTGTTCCTTCATACAAAAAGAATGTGGAAAAAAACTAAGTCCAAAGTCTTTTTCATATGAAGAAATATTTTCTGTGAGATTGAGTCATTCTCACAAAAGATTCCTCCATATGAAAAAGAATGTGAAGTCAAATTCCTTTTTCGTATGAAGGCAATCTTGTTTCATTTGACCCTATTCCTGTTTTGTATGGCCATACAAAAAAAAAATAGTTTCATGAAAATGTTTTATTTTAAATGTGTTAAAAACACATTTCTTGGTCATTTTCCAAAACCAACCACAGAACCCAGTTAATGGAGTCCTGATTATTTTATGTATTTATTTATTGTACATCAGTTTACAACCTTTGAGCCAGAGGCTCATTTCAAAATACCTCGTCACATTGAGGACAGACAGAAACAAATTGAGGTTACTTAGGTGATTAGCAAGATACATGTGTTGGTGTGTTTTCATGATATGATTTTATGGGTTTTCAAAAAACATTTTTGAAGAGAAAACAGAAATACGATGGTAACCATACCAAAAATGTTTTCTCACAAAACAAGATTAACCCCCATATAAAACAGAATCGATTTTCATATGGCTAAATTCTTTTTCGTATTAAACATATATCCAAAAGAGCGACTGAGCATGCTCAGAACCAACATTTCAAATCCTTATAACTCTGGAATGGATTAACATTTTCCCCAAACTAATGAAAGGCACCACTTTGGGCCAAGCCCTTTCTACCCTGAAAATCTCAGACCAAAATTCCAAACTGGCTGGGTACTAGTTGATGCAAAAAAAACAGCAAAAAAAAACATGATTTTGTTCAATTATGCACTATACAGATCCTGGAATTCACATCTGACTAGAACAAAACTTAGCACATCAAGAGACCTTGTACCCATGACAGTGCGTGCAAACTTTCATGCAAATCTGTTGAACAGGGGCAAAGCTTTTAAAGTGCAAAGTTAGGGGTTTAATATTAAACAGCCTACTCAACCATAAAGTAAGGAATAAGACCACGATGAGGTGTGATTTATGGCCTGATAGAGCATGCCCTAGTTACATAATGAGGCATGAGGTGCTTGGCGCTGACTGCCTTTAGCACCTGGGAATTGCTCTTATCAGCGCTAAACCACACCTCGGAGTGTCTTATTTCGCTTACAAAATGGATCCCCCAGTAAAGTAGTTAATTAAAGAATGCACAGAAAAGGTGTATATAATAAGCATTTGTCAATGCTGAATGTTTGCTTGCTGGCATTGGCATTGGTAGTGTAGAAGTTACAGAGCTGCATAATAGGAATGGCAGTGAAGTACTGAACTAAAGAACCCCCCATCACCCTGCAGATAGTGACAAGCATTGAGGTGTGCCTTTGGGTCATCAGGCATAACGGCCACCCCATTTCACCACACCCTACCCTGCAGATGCTGACAAGTGTCATGGTGTGCCCTGGGGTCTTTGGCCTATGTTCACCCATTCCATCAGGAAATACAATGAGATGGGTGGGTATAGGAGAATGTGGTGAACTTTGTGGCGAAGAGTCCAAGGCACACCTCGATGCCTCTTGATGGCTGCAGGGTGTGGTGGGGGTGGAATGGTATGAGCATTGCAGGCGACAATCCCAAATCACAGCCCTGATGCCTGCCACTCTCTACAGGGTGGGGCATTATGGTCAGAAACCCTAATGCCTCAGGCATTCATTGGTATTTCACTCCAAATTTTCAACATGGTTTTGTGACCCCACCTCATGAACAGTGGTAATATCAGTTTGTTAGCTGGCTGCTTTTTGCACAGTGACTATGGCATTTGTCACCACAGGTGCAAAAACACATTCACTACAGGATGTGAAAATGGCAGCTGTACGTTCATGGGCGGTGTAAAAATGACAATGTTGAAAATCATCAGTGAAAATATAAAAAAGTCAGTGAAGTCACGGACGTGCATAGAAACTGTGCAACATGCACCAGTAATGTAATTAGTTTGGGGATTTTTATAGCAGATTGTCAGCGCAGGCATTTTGGGACCTCGGTCATGAACAGTGTCACTGTGATTTTCTTTATCTGTCTCGAACAATGATTTCCCACAGCGACCATGCATTTCTGTGCTGAAAGTGTGAAAATACATTTCGGCCATGTTGTGGAAAATGCCAGCTGTACTGCTCATAAGGAGGTGTGGAAAATGCCACTGGTGAAAATCTGGACTGAAAATATTACAAATTCATGAACTTACAGGGTGCGTGGAAACTGCGTAATGCTCACTCATAACACAGTCATTTTATGGACGTTTGTCACCAAATTTTCAACATAGCCATTTTAAGACCTCTGCTATTGACCGGTGTCACTGTGATTTTCTTAATCTGTCCCAAACATTGCTTGCGCACACCGACTGCACCAATGTAGCTACATGTGTGGAAACACATTTTGGGTGAGATGTGAAAATGGCAGCTGTACTGCTCATAAGGAAGCGTGGTAAAATGGCAATATTGAAAATCTTGCGTGCAAATATTAAAAATTTGCAAACTTGCAGTGTGCGTAGGAACTGCGCGTGCGCTCTAAAACAGTCATTTTGAGGAATTTATTCACCAGATTTTCAATATAGCCATTTAAGACCTCTGCTCATGAACAGTGTCACTGTGATTTTCTTAATGTGTCCCAAACATTGATTTAGCACACCGACTGCGCCATTGTATACTCGTGCGCGAGGAAACACATTTAGGCGAGATGTGAAAAGTGACAGCCATACTTCTCATAAGGAGGGGTGGTAAAGTGGCAATGTTGAAAATCTGGAGTGCAAATATTAAAATTTGCGAACTTACGAGCATGCATAGCAACTGCACAACGCTCGTAAAACAATGATATTTAGGAATTTTTCTCCAAATTTGCAACATAGACTTTTTAAGGACCCACCTTATGAACAATGGCTCTGTCATTTCCTTAATCAGTCCCAAAAGGTGATTTTGTGCAGTGACGGAAATCACCCTTCATTCGATTAACGCCATGACAGTTCAAGAATTCATAAGGAGGATACCAAAAACCATGTTGAAAATGTGGTGCTAAAATTCAAAAAATCCTGAGATATGCATCAAAGTTGAAAAACACTATTTATTACATTATACAGTTTACCAGCATTTCTTCAGTCACGGTTGGTTTGAAGAGTACAGATGTGTTCCCGGTCCACGAAGATCGCACCAGACTCCGGAGGTAAGTATGGGGTGAGGGAGTATGGGAGGCAGGGTGCACAGTGGGTGGGTGCGGGTAGGGGCAGGGAGACTACGAGGGACCGTTTCTTGTTTACAGGTTTTTTCCAAGGCGACCCGTGACATTTGCCATGCTGAGGTGGGCTCCCAGCGTGGCAGCTGGAAAAGTGTTTGGGGGGCCTGGAGCTGATGGGGATTGGGAGCCCCATTGCAATAACAATTTTGCTACTCTGGGTGGGCTCCCAGTGTGGCAAATGGAAACTTGTTTTGGGCGTGAAGCTGGGCGGGGATTGAGCACCCCGTCGCCACACAGTGCGTGTGTGGGGGAGGGAGCGATGAGCACACAATATGCACAGCGTGTGCACGCATGCATGTGTGTAGGGAGAGCACTGCAGCGCTTCCCTTTCAACTGTACTGACACTGCATTTTGATTGTCGCCTATGTTTCTTGCACATGTGTGCAAACAAACATAAAAATAGCAAATAAATATGATCATATCAGTTGAAAAAATTAAAAGTAGTCCTTGTCATTGAGTTGGAATGCAGCTGATTAGTTGCAAGTCCTTAGAGCACTAGTGTCTGTCTATTTATTATTTATTTATTTATTTTAAGAAGGCAATGCCTGTCTGTCTCTTCTCCTGCCCCAACTCTCACATGTGCACATGATGATTACTATTATTTTTTGTAGGGTGTCTTCAGCATGCAGCTAAACCGTGGCTGCTTTCACTGTAAGAGCGATGTTCCTCTTCACACCCCACAAGAGACGCACAGAGACAGCAAATTGCATTTATTTTCAGATGTGTATTTCTTGCTCTAGTTTTGCTGTCTGCAAGTATGATTTTTCTGTGTGACTGAAGAGTGCCACCAGTTTAATGTGAGCGAGTCTGACAATATTTTCTCTCACCTACAGTCTAGACTGTGTGTAATATTTTCATGAAATTTTCAGGATTGAAAGGGTCCATGTGAAGGGTGTGCATTTGGAAGGTTTCATGAAAAAATATAATATGATTCAGAGTTACAACGATTTTAAAGTCCTGATATAAAGTAAAAAAAACAACTATGACTGCTTATTTCCATGATTTACCTCTCATGCTGACAAAATAGCGATCATGTTAGCTGCCAATTTTTTCTCATTTTCAACTCTCAAACATTGAAAATGTATCAAAATAATGTCTTAAAAACATTTGAACCTAGCTAAATGGGACCCATTTAGCTATATTCTACTGTTTGTTTGTTTTATAAAACTTTCCCAAAATACTTCTTCTGGACACCCCAAAATCCAGGGTACTAAGTTAAGTGAGAGGAGCCATTCACCTGCATTCTCTCTATGAGAACAGTGGATTTTCTTGAGTTCTGCAGCTACAACTGGAAGTCATGCTGCGAACTGCATTGAGACCAGTAAACTGGAGATCCTCTGTTTTGTCTGCCTGTCTCTTTCTGCCTGTTTCTCTATCTATCTATCTATCTATCTATCTATCTATCTACCTATGCACTTATTTATTTACCTACTTGCTGTACTTATTTATGTAGTGGTCCGGAAGCCCACCCTGGTACCACTTTTCATGACCCCTTTCCCCTGCAGGTCAACAGCCCCATTCCCATTTTACGGTTGTGGCACTGGGCTGCCCACCCCTGGGCTGCAAAACCGTTGCCCAACACTGAAGTACCCAATCCCCAGAATCAGAATGCCACTTGTCCCTGAGCGTGAAAAACATCCCTTGCTGTTGTTTTTCTTGCAAAAGAGAAAATAATCCTTCACCGATGTAACATCACCCGACCTCCTACTCAGCACCCACAACCCACCCCACCCCACACCCCACACATCCCCACTCACCTGAACAGGTCCCATGGCAAAGATTCATTCTGTGATCCAAGACATGCCTTGTGGCTGGATGACTGCAATATAAGAAACTAAGTTAAAGGAGGTTCAATGTAGTTCAAAGAGGTTTTGAACTTTGATGCATAACTTTCTAATTTTGCATATTTTGAACCCAAATTTTCAATATAGCCATTTTGGAACTCACCTCATGACTAATGGTGGTGGAATTATGAAAATCAAACCCAAAAGTGGATTTTGTTGTTGTTAGGTGAATCACTTTTCAAGCAGGATTTTAAAATGTTCACTGCCCTTGTGCATGAGGTGATGTCATAAAAGCCTATGTTGAAACTTTGGGATCAAAATATATAAAAAGTGGCAAAGTTATGCACATATGTTGACATTTTACTATGATCACTGGCAACTTTTGTAATTTTTAATATTTGACCCCAATATTTTCAACATAGGCATTTTTTACTTCACCTTATGAATGTGAAAGCTATCATTTTCAAATCCTGGCCAAAATGTGTTTATGCACCTCTGGCACAGAATGACGTTTCGATGGCGCAGAATGACATTTTGGTGGGGATTTGAAAATTTTCACAACCAGGTTCATGAGGTGGGATAATAAGATGGTTATACTGACAGTCTGGTGTACACATATGGTAAATGCCTTGGTTATGAGTGAACATTGCAATATTTCAATGTTCACTCATAACTCACTAATTTTCACTGTTTTGACGCAAACTTTCAGCATAGCCATTTTCCACACCACCTCATAAACATGACATGTCATTTTTAAATCCTGGATAAGATGTATTTTCGCACTTCTGGTGCAAAATGACATTTCAGCCAGTATTCTGTAAATGGTATATGTTGTGTTTATAAGGTAAATCATAAAATGAGTATCTTGAAAATGTGGGTTAAAACTGAAAAAGCAATATATAATTGTTAACAAACTTTGTGTGTAGTGCTTCTTGACCCCAACTGGTATGCTTTGTGATTCCATGCTGGTGAGCTGAGTTTGGGGTGAGCTCAGTGACCCAGCTGGATGGGGTGAGGATGGGGATGGGGTGAGGGATGGTGCTATTATGCAACACCCCAGCCAGGGAATGAAAGGTACAGGGTTGTCCACACATGTCTTGGTACCATATAGTGAAGACAACTGTCCTTTTGGCATAGGGCACTGGACCTCTGCACCCCTGGGTGACAGAGGGCCCTGTGCGATGGCTGACAGATGCAGTCTTCACCCTGTGCATCTGTATCTGTGGCCACGTAGAAGCACAAGGACCACAGGGCCCTGTGCTTCTGCAGCCCACCTGACAGCCCCATGAATTCTTCACATCCATCGCTACACTTGGACTTCTGTAGGCAGATGGAGTCTTCACCTGTAGCACAGGGCATCAGGTCACAAAGGGACCTGTGGAATGAGGTACAGTATGATTCCACTATCTCAGAAAGAAAGGAAAAACATTGTTAATGCATCAGTTAGGATAACTTAATGCCACAAAGTAAGACATGTGGTGTTAGGGTTTCCAACCCTAACTCCCCACTCCGCCCCCAAGCAGCAAAAGGAAAAACATTAAGATTTTGAATCTCTGGAGTATTGGCAAATCAGTGGTGGGTCTTCCTTGGGATTCTCAACTCTAATACCTACCCTTTCCCAGAGCAAACAGTGTCATACATGATCTCCTTTAACATAGGGCGGCTGTGTGAAAAAGCTACAACAACCTGTGTTGGCAATATGTGGTGAGATATACTTCTCTGCCTTAGAAGAGTATATCATTATGAGTCACTAGCTAGACCTGTACCTTGTAATTCTGACTGGAGGCTATGGTCTGTGGGGAAGAGTGAAATTACAGCATACAACCCCAAGCAAGACCCTACCACAGATTCCCCAAGACTCCAGAGACCCAACTTCTGGTTCCACCATGGATCAACAAGGCAGCTAGTGAGAGAGCTCCAATCCTGCTCTATTAAAATAACCCCGTTTTAGAGATTGCTGCTTTCAAAATACTAAAAATGTCAGGAGGGTATTCACAGAAGGACAGGAGTTCCAGATCCAGGTCCCAACAACCCAGAAATGAAAAGTATGGAAGCGATCAAAACCTACATCGCCTCACCATGTGGTTGGCCATCTTCATGTGGCAGATGCAAGTACCGTTCATGACATGGATGAGGAGACAGACAAATTGTCCAGACAATGGTTGGAAACCATTCTCAAAGAGATAAGGGAGATGTGGGCTGAGCACAAGTCTGAATTTAAACAATTGAACTAAAAATTCTCTCAGGTGGAGTGCCAGGTTCAAGAGGTAGAGGATCGACTCTCATGAACGGAGGATATGGTTTTGCACTTGAGCTAGACAGTACAGGTGCTCTGCCAACACGCTATAGAGGGAGCAAAAATGTCTTGACTTAGAGAGTCATCTCGAAAGGAAAACCTGCGACTATATGAGCTGAAGGAGGTGTAGAAACTAGCTTGATGGCGGACTTTTAGCAGATCTCATTGTGATGTACTGGAGCTCCCACTCGAATGATCTCTGCACAGAATGAGCACATAGAGCCTGCTGCCAAAACCCAAGGAGGCTACTTCTAGCACCAATAGATAATAATGAAATTTAATAGCTATCACACAAAGGAAGACATATTACTTCGAGCCTAGCAGAAAAAAGAGATAAAATACCTAGACTCCCATCTGTTTTTCAGTCAAGACTATCCCCCTCTGATTCAATGGCAGCATCTGGCATATGGAGATATTATCAAGTTTCTGAGGAAAAGCAGATAAAAATACAGACACCATACCGTTGTAACTGAGTACACTGGAAAGAGGTCCTGAGGTCTGCAACACCCCACAGGCTGCAAAGGAGGCTCTTCAGAAATGGGGCTTTGATTTGCCAGCCCAGTTGAGATCAACCCACAGAAATATAAAGATGCAGCCCAGGAGTGGCAGTTGGGGATGCCTCGATGCACCAAGTGCCCGACCCTACAAAATATCTCTCAATCGATAATGCTCTCACAGGACCGCTAAAGAAACACACAGGATCCCCGAAGGTGAATCTGCTGAAACAGAGGATGAGACTAAGAGGTTCTTTTCTCTTGAATTACCTTACTTGTTTAATCTGTGGGTGACCTTCCACTTCTTTATTCAGTTATGCATGTGCTGTTGACTGTGCTTTAATCAGAAGGCTGCCTCACTGGCTGTTGGGCCCCCTCCCCTCGACAGAATACAATAGAACTAAATGTCTGGATCTATTTCTTCATTTTACTGTACCCAACCAAAAGCAAATTTGTGCTAAAACAATTCAGGAGACTGGTAGTGGGCGATAATGTCCCCCCACCCCGTGGCTCCTGGGCCCAGCAGGATGGCCTACCTTATACCATGCCCCCACAGAACTGTGTGAGATGTTCCTCCTTACAGTTCAGTTGGAACTAGTACACTAGAAGCCAAAAGTTCTGATATATGGAGGGAACAAACTGCTTTTAACATTAACTCTCACTGCATTCTGGAAGAAATCGACTCCCTATGGTGACTGTCTAGGAATTAAATAAACAATTCGAATCAAGAGAGGGGACTTTGCGGTGAGACATGGGGCCTCTGAAATGACAGACTATTCAAACTATTCTTGGTCACCTGGGAGAGCTGTATACTGTCTATGACAGGGGTGCAGAGTGTCTTGGTTCTTCCTGGTCCTTGAACAGTATGGGTTCATAATTTGCTCTTGTTTAATAAATAATGAAGCTGATGATGATGTTGGGGTATGGGGATGGATATGGGGAGATGAGGTGAGACGGAATGGGCAGCACTTTAATTTTTCACTACACCGATATGTGGGCACGGTTGCTGGAGGTGGCGGGGAGTTCCCACAGGAGCCCAACCATGTATCTCAGTTTTTCTGCTGGGGCTAGCTGGTGGGGTTTTCTGGGCTCCCTCCCTTCTTTCCCTGATGGGGCACACATATATGGGACCCCACAGATTTTATTAGGAACTGGAGATGGTGGGGTTGTCCCTCACCTTCCACTTCAGTCTAGATTACATAGGGCGGGAGGCGGTGAGTGCAACCTGTATTTCTTAATTGTTGGTTGTCTCTGATCTTAGGACATTGGCCCAGTGGCATTTTCTATACCACAAGAGTTCCAAGTGGACTCAGGAGGAGGACCTCAATAGTTGAGGTAAAAAAAACCTCCTCTTCCCTACCCTTAACATACATCCCACTAGGTGGAAGCAACAGGGAAGGGATAAAGGCCAACATTTCTCTGGCCTTCTGCCTTGGGAGTTCTAACTATTTTCAGTACATTTGTGCAACCTGGTTCTAGTTAATATATTGCTCTTAGTTATACAGTTATTTACATGCCATATTCTGGTTTTGAGGTGTGTGCTGTGTGTCCCCTGGCCTGCCTCCACCTTTATGAGTCATCCTTCTATGATTTGTGAAGTGTTCATGGAAATGAGTTTGATCAGGTGAAATAAACCCTCCTTTTTAATGGATAGTACACATACATCTTTCCTTTCTTTTAATGTTAATGGCCTTACCAATCCGGTCAAATGGGTAAAGTTATATCGTAAAGAAATCTGGAGCAGATTTTGTTTGCTCCAGGAAACCCATCTATCTAAGACTGAACATGAGAAGCTAATCAAATTTGTTTTCTCAAGTTATTGCCTCTGCATATAGGGGTGGTCAGCAACAGGACACGGTAATATTGGTGCCAGGGCGAGTCTCCTTTGAATTGGAAGATTCTGTAGTTGATGCAGAAGAATGTTATGCACTCCTGAAAGGGGTCTATAATGAGCAATTAATTACAGTGGCCTCGGTTTGTGCCTCAGACTATGTATTTTACAGAAATTTGATCTTGAAAATTGCTGCCTGGTCAGAGGGCACCTTAATCCTGGAGGAGACCTGAACCTGGCCCTAAATGACTGTCTAGATTCCACATCCAGGACCCCTAGGGCAGACCCGAAGGTTGGTTGAAAAGATGAGTGGGTTTCTGGGAGAGCTGGGGTATACGGATTCATGGAGGTATGTACATGGTCAAGGAAGAAATGATGCTTACTTTTCAGCTGTGCATAAGGTATAGGTGAGGATAGATTACTTTTGTCCCAAAGGAATGCCTGGCACAGCTGGGGAGAGTGGACATTGAGGAGATCTTCCTGTCTGATCATGCCCTCGTCTCACTCGAATAAATTTAGGACAGATATGGAAAATACCTTATGGTGTCTTAATCTATCTCTTGTTCAGGGAGGAGGTGCAGAGGTCTGTACAGAAGATGATCACGGAAGCCCTAGAAAACAATGGTACATCTGGGGTGTGCCCCACGGTGTTGTGGGACACAGTAAAGGTCATGCTGTGAGGTAAATTGATCACAATGGCTGTCAACCATAAGAAAGAGAGCGAGAGGCCAGTAAAACTAAATTACAAGAACAGATTAAAGGCCTTGAGGCCTCACTAAAGGCTCAATGTAAGTCCACCCTGGAAAAAGGCCTCCAAAAACTTAAGAGGGAACTTAACTCTATCCTGGATTACCAGGTGGAGCAGAATATGCTATACCTAAGACAAAGGTACTTTGAGGAGGTTCCTGGGCAAGATTACTTGCCAATAGATTGTGGCAGAGGAAATCCAGTGCCATGATCAATAAAATAATTCACCCAGTCACAAGACAACATCTAGTTACAGATAAAATTACAGAGGCCTTTGTTGGGCATTACCATGACTTCTATGGGGCGGGGTTCCTCCGGATGCAGATAAAATTCGGCTTTTCTGGAGTCACTGAACCTACCAAATGTTGATCAGGAGGAAGAGACTAGACTTTCATACCTATATGGAGTTCAAGTGTGTTCGGAGATACCCGACTTAAGACTGGGAAGTGCCGGGGTTGATGGGTTCGTGGATTTTTAAGCTCTTCGGGCTCTATCTCTCCCACTTTGTGCAGGGCCTACACTCTCTTTGCAGAAAGCAGGAACTATTGCTTCCTCTTGAGGTGGGCAGTGATTGCAGTGCTTCTAAGCCAGCCAGGGACCCCCTGTTATGTGTTTCATATACAGTAGGCCAATATAATTTTTAAATACTGACTATAAAATCCTAACGGGCATCATCACCAGGCGTTTAGAGAACATGGTTTCACAGCTCGTTCATTTGGACCAAACAGGATTTGTCCCCGGCCATCAGGCACAGGACAACATCCGTCAAGCTGTTCACATTATAGAGCACTTATCTGCCAACAGACAACCAGCTCTGGTGATGAGCCTAGACACGGAAAAGGCCTTTGATAAACTTTTATGGCCTTTTCTTCAGGTGTCCCTGGCTGGCTTTGGTTTCCCAAAGGTCTTCTGTCGACTGGTGTCCCGGCTGTATACCAACCCCACAGGGATGTGTCAGAGTAAATGGTCGTGCAGGGAAACCATTTCACCTAGCGTGAGGATCCATCAAGGTTGCCTCCTCTCTGCCCTTTTATTCACCCTTTTATAGAACCCTGGCCCAGGCTATTAATGGTGATCCGTGGATTTGGGGGTAAACTATGGGGCAACTGAACATAAAATAGGCTTATATGCCGATGATGTTTTTGTGTAATCCAGAGTCCTCATTCCCTGCAGTTTTTAAGCAGATGCAAGATTTTTCAGAGATCTCTGGTTACAACTTGAATACCTCAAACACAGAGGCCCTCACTTTTTCCTATCAGGTTCTCCTGAAATACAAGGATATACCCCATGCAGTGGGGAATGGTTAAATGAAATATTTAGGGGTAAATTTGGGAACTAATATTTCCTCTCTTTTGAGGATAATTATTTAAGTTTGGTAAGAGACATAACCCAAGACTATGGTAGGCACTTCTCCCCTCCCTTTACATTCTAGAGTTCAGGCCACAAAAATGAACGTACTCCCCAGATTTTTATACTTATTTCAAAGTGTCCCATGTTCGGTCTCCCACCAGATTCTAATGGGTTGGCTGAAACAGTTGATGATGTATGTTTGGGGAGACATTAAACCTAGGGCAACAAAACATATTTTATACCTGCCCAGGTCAAGGGGTGCTTGCCATTCCATACCTTCCTGGATATTGGATAGCCACTCAAATGAAATTGGTTTTGTTATGTCAAAATTCACACTATTCCTCTCACTGGAAGATGATATAAAGGCACTTGGTTAAGGATCCCCGCTACAAGCTCTGCCTTTAAGCCACAGCTGCAGATGGCTTTGAGGAAAACCTTACTCTGCGGATATAGTCTGCCATGGAGGGCTGGTGATGTGGTACCAGAAGGGACCCACATCAGAGAACTTGTGGAGATATATTTGGTGGGCATGGGATGACTGCTTTGAACCATCTGTAATAGACCCCTGGTTCAAACTGCAGGTGCTTAGGGTCTTCACTCCTTGGCAGATTTTACAGGGGGTTCACCTGTCTCCTTTGAGACTGCAGTGTCTCAGTTTAATTTAAATCCAGCTGACAGATTCCGATTCTATGAAATTAGAAATTATGTCAATGCCCTCTAAATAACCCCTCAATAATAAGTTCCTTTGCTACCCCACTTCCCCATTTGAAGCAGTGTGGGTATCCCCTCTGGCAGGGGGGCGATAACTCTTCCACATACCAACCACTTGAGAGATTTTGAACATAGTACAACCCCAGTCAAGGCTAGGTGGGAGGAGGAGCTTGGAGAAATTGAACTGGAAAATTGGGATAAAATCTGGCAGTCGGTGTGGGCCACTACTCTTCGCCAACTTGGTGTGAGTTTGTATGGAAAGTCAGGATACAATACTTCATAGTTCCTAAGGTACAAGCAAAATACTTACCTACCAGGTCAGCAGCATGCTGGAAAAAATAGGGAACAATCAGCTGGCCAGGCACATATTTTCTGGCTCTGCCCACTGATACAGCCATTTTGGATGGAGGTGATGGGACACTTGCAGAATATCTATCTGGTCGGACTTTCTTCAGTTGGCAATCGATGATGTTGTGAAGATGGTCCAGGTCTTGCAACCGACTTACTGTAGTTTGGATCTGGATCTGACGTGCCTCCTAGTGGGGTGCATAAAGATAACAGTACCAGTCCTTGCTGAGATAGTTAGGTGTTCTTTAGAGACCAGGATGTTTCTAGACACCCTGAAGGAAGTGGTGGATCCCTTCCTGAAAAAACCTTCTGTGGACCCTGACTGTCTCGCGAAACTACAGGCCTATCTCTAACCTGTCTTTTGTAGGAAAGGTTATTGAGAAGGCAGTTGTGTTGCAGCTCAAGGATCATCTGATCACCCGACATCTATGATCCTCTCCAGTCCGGTTTCAGGAAGAGACAGTACTGAGACAGCGTTGGTCTGGGTATTAATGATCTCCTGATAGCAAGGGATTGGAGGAGCCATTCCATCATGGTCCTTCTTAATCTCTCTGCAGCATTTGACACCGTGGACCATGGGATGTTGCTAGAGTACTTGCAGACTTTCTGTGGGCTGAGTGGCACAGTCCTCAGATGGTACCATTCATTCCTCACTGGCAGAACACAAAGAGAGGAGTCCAGAGTATTTTCCTCGAACTCTCTTTCCCTGCCATGTGGGTGCCACAAAGCTCTGTGCTTTCTCCCATGTTGTTCACGGTGTATATGCTGCCATTGGGAGACAGTATTAGGTGGTACGGATTGAGCTTTCACTGTTACGCAGATGATACTAAACTGTACTTGTCCTTGTGCCCAGGCAAGGTGATGCTGTTACAGTATTTAACAACTGTCTCTCTGAGATCCAGGATTGGATGAGTGCCAGCTGGCTCAGGCTGAATCCAGAAAAGACTGAGGTGTTGATTGTGGACCCAGGTCACCGGTGGAGGGATTATCGACTGGGCAGCCATCTGGGCTTTGGCTGGGGCGACCGGCTGATAACTTCTGACTGGGTGCAAAATCTGGGCATCATGCTTGATAGTGGGCTGACACTTAAGACTCAGGTGTCAGCCGTTGTCAAGTCCTCATTTTACCATCTGAGGAATGTCATTCGGATAAAGCACCTCATACCACCTGATGATCTTCTGACGTTGGTTCACACCTTGGTGACCTCGCGCCTTGATTACTGCAATGCCCTATACCTAGAGCTGCTGGGGTGGACCTCTGCCACCTCCAGTTGGTGCAGAATCCGGCTGCCAGATTGATGACAGGTTTACATAGATCTGACCATGTCACACCTGTGCTCCGCACTCTGCACTGGCTGCTGAGTACGGTGGAGGATTGCCTTCAAGGTCGGATTACTGACCTATAAGGCCCTACATGAACAGGGACCGTGATACCTGCAAGTGCTCCTTTGTTCCTACCACCTTTGCCCTCACGGCTCTGCCAAAGAGGGATTGCTGGAGATTCCCAGGGTTTGTTTGACAAAGTCTGGTGCTAGGTCATTTGCTTTTGCTGCTCTGACCCTGTGGAATTCTCTACCTCATCAGGTAAAGGAGGGTAAATTTAGTCTTTAAATCTGCCTTGAAGACTTTTTATTCAAACAGGCATTTTTTATTAATATCTGGATTCCTGCTGTGTTTTAGAAATATCTATTTTTATATTATTAGACTATGCTATGTAAAATGCTATGATCGGCTGTGGAATAGCATTTCAGAAATAAAGTTTGGTTGGTTGGATATTGGGGAGGTGAGACCAGAACATCTGGTTCTAGGAATGGACCCACAGCATCGGAAGGAGGGAAGTTAAATACCCATGGCGCCTGTTGGTAGCCGCTGCCTTGAAGGCCATTATGAGGTGCTGGCTGCAGTCTAGCCCGACAGGATAGCTGAGTGGGTTGGAACTGTCTCTAACATACAAGAGATGAAGCGACTTACATTTTCCATACAACATCATCAGTCCCAATATACCAACCATTGGACTAGATGGGAAATATATAGGCAGGGTATACAGACATAATAATTTCCTCTTAGACATTAAGTGACTATGAATTGCCCAGATAAATACATCACAAGGATGTATACAGAGAAGAGTGAGGACCATAACAGTTTATGGGTGGTAGTGCTGGAATTGAATTGCTGTCTGTAGATAAATATACGCTTAATAAATAAATGATTTAATTTGAAATGTTAACTATCTTCCCCAGGTGGAATTTAATTAATTTCACTGATTACTAAGAGGGTGGGCAGGCATAGCCTAAGCTAATAAATATTATCTTAAGATGTATTAATGGCAGGGGTAGGTAGGTGGGGGTGCGGCATTAATTGTTTTCTCTTTTTTTTTTGTATTTCGTTTCTTGTTAATTGTTTATTAGTGTTCTTACGAACTTAGTTGTATTTATAAGTAAATATCGATATTGAATATACAGTAGATGCTACAAGCTGAACAAAAGAGTATGAAAACAGTAAAAATAGAAAGGGACCTGGGGTAATTATATCAGATGACCTAAAGGTGGACAAGCAATGTGAGAAGGCAGTAAGGAAGGCTGGGGATACTGGGATGCATAGGAAGAGGCATCAATAGTAGAAAACAGGAAGTTGTTATCCCTCTGTACAGACAGTTGGTGAGACCCCATCTGGAGTACTGTGCAGTTCTGGAGACCCCATCTCCGCAAAGACATAGACAGAGTGGAGGCTGTCCAGAGAGGCAACAAAATGGTGCAGGGTCTGCACCAGAAGACATCTGAAGAAAGACTAAAGGAGCTTAATATGTATACCCTTGAGGAAAGAAGGAGAGGGGACATGATAGAAACTTTCAAGTACCTCAGGAGTTAACAAAGTCCAAGAGGTAGCATCTTCCAGAAAAAGAGATGTCAAGAACAAGGGGCACAATTTGAAGATAGAAGGGGACGGCTCAGAGGTAATGCGAGGAAGTATTTTTCACAGAGGGTTGTGGATGCATGGAACAGCCTCCTGGAGGAGGTCGTGGAGTCAAGAACAGTGGGGACTTCAAGAATGCATGGGACAGACATAAGGCAGTCCTAGTAGTGGTAGGAGGAAGTAAGCTGTTGGTTAACTAGGATCTGCAGCTATCTGTTGTAGGAAAATGGCAGACTAGGTGGGCCAAGCTGTCCTTATCTGCCATCAAATTCTATGTTTCTATGAAAATTTCCCATTGTATAAGACATAACAGTTTGGTAGATGCTGTACACTGAAACAACTGTAATGTATGAAGAATAGTTGTTGGAATGTTCTTGTTTGGATAATACAATAAAAAGAAGTATAAAAAAGACTCCAGAGACCCAAAACCTAATGTGTTTTCTTTTTACTGCTTAGGCGGTGGGACTGGGAGTTAGGGTTGGAAACCTAATGCCACATTCCCTACTTTGTGGCATTAAGTTACCCTTACTGGTGCATTAAGGTAATTTTGCAAAGAATCTTTCAATGAATGATGCTTCTCTCTCAAAGACAAAAGCATCTTCCAATGATGAGGACAGCATAGAGCTCTGGTGGAGTCAGTTCCTTAGAGTGCTGAGCAGCTCCATCATAGATGTGAAACTGCATGCTTGGTGTTCTCCTTCTTCTGCAGAATGTTCTCCAACAACTTTGGCAGCATCGCAATGGCCTGGTTGAAACCTTGATAGATCAAACAGAACTACACATAATGCAGATGGCCCAGATAATGAACATACAAGTCATGAGCATTGTCAGAAATAATTAAATGCCACACCAGCAGAGACTAAAAAGTGGTGCCTTCTTCAGTGTTGGTAACAACAAAAATAACATTAGAAAGTTAACAAAACAACAAAATAGTAAACTTCAGTAATATACATTGGCAAATGCATTCCCTTGGTAAAACGAGTGGTTGACAGTGGTAGGAAACGTACTGAGGAGGTTTCGGCCACCCACATTATATAGGTGCAGCTGACATACATCATCATGAGCAGCCCCAGCTAGCAAAAGTTTCTGAGTGGTCCTGATGCCACTGTCTTACAGATCAATATGTGTGCGCCTCTATGGAGGGACATTAAGAGTTTAGCATTTATTATATTTTAATTACACCCAGTTAAAAGGTCTCATCTTTCTAGCTTGGATGTGCTTCAAAGAGGCATGGCTCCATGAATACTGGCTGGAGCAATTGATCTTCAGGCAGCACTTACCTGTACGTTCTGAGATACACCTGCTTCACCACATTCAGCTATAGCTAGTGATGTCATCAGGCAATGTAGTCAGCTTGTGCATGCAAGTCCCACCGCTCATGCAACCCACCTGTGGGAAGCACCAGCAGAGACAGAGATCTCCCAGAACCCCAGGCATGAAAATCCCCAAACTTTGCCAGCAGATTATATGGGAAAAGTAACTTTACATATATAACGTATACATCCAGTCAAAGTGGGGAGAAATAATAATAGTGGAAGTGTTGGAAAATACCACTTACAAATCTATCTGGTAGTAAAGAAGTACAGGAAAGTTTATATATAGCTAAATACTGGTTGGGGGCAGAGGAGGAGATGGCTGTTTTTAATGTGTTCAAATATAATGTCAGGACTCAAAGATTACATCAGAGCTAACCAGTTTAGCTTTTTATTCAGGCCATACCTTTTATTAGCAGCCTAGCTATCAGGTAGGCTTCTCTCTCTCTCTTCAAAATGCATAGTTTTCAGTGATCTCCTCAGCTAGGTGCCAGTACACACTCAATCCCACAATATTTTAAAGTTGGTGGGATATACCATGGTTGTTTTGCAGAAATTGTCTCACCACAGGGGAGTAGAGGACACTCCTAATAGAACAATTGTGTTCACATATCCTGTTTTTCCAAAGACCTTGCTTGTCATGACAATATAGACAAGGTTACTGGGGCACTTCAGTACATAGATAACATTGATAACATAGAAACATAGAAATTGTCAGCAGATAAGGACCGCTAGGCCCATCCAGTCTGCCTGTAGGCCCTATACCTATATGTGTCCCCTGATCCTAAATAATCAATGGCTTTCCACACATGACTTGGTGTTACAAATAATGCAATCCCTCAGTTCTATAATCTTATCTCCATAGGTACATTGCTAGTGCTCTGTGCTTTTGCTGCCACCAGGGATTTTTCAGCGAAAACCTTTTGAACCAATGATGGGCCTGTAAAGCATCCCAGTGTCTTTTCAAAGTGGTCTTCATGGTGAAGTGCTCATCCCTGAATCTGGTTTGGCATTACAACTGCGTGGGGCTATGGTTCATGTTTTTCCTTTTATTAAGTTTGATCTATTGCCCTTGACTTTTTATATGCTTCTGTGACAGCAGTTTCGCCTTTCTTGAAATCTTTCACAAAGAGCTTTGGTTTCCCTCATTAAATCTTCTTCTTTAGAATAAATTCTCCTTATCCTCATAAACTGCCCACAAAGTGTGCTAGTGGTTAGGCTATGTGAGTGGAAACTAGTTGTGTATAGCCAAGTAGTTTTATCTGTATCATTTTGTGTAATTTTGTATACAGGGTTCCTTCTTCCAACACAATGTCAAGGCCAAGGAATAGAATAGCCAATTCAATAAAATTTCATTTTATTCAGGAATATAACTGATTGTAACACTTATTTACAAAGGTGTCCAATACTTCTAGGGCCTGATATTCAAAACTTTGTCCAGGCACAAAACTGAGTTTGCCCACACAAACCAGGTTTAGCGGATGGGCATATTGAAAAGCCTGGTTAGTAAACCAGGCCACCAGCACAAAGGCAGAGCGTCCATCTGTGATGTCAATGATCCAGGTTTGGAAATGAACTAGGGACAGTAGAGGGTCAGCCGGGGAGGATTAAACATCCTAGAGACTGCTCTCCTTCTCCAAGGGGAGGGGGTTAGAGTGTCTGACACACATCGTGGACCTCTGTCGGAGGTTGGGGGACCCATTGTGTTGGTGCCATTATTTCCACGGGGCAGGATGGATGCAGGATGTCATTGCATGTCCCACCCCCAGATACTGCAGCACAGCTAACAAAAAATCTCTGGTCCCCAGCCATGATGCCCTCGCCCACCGCCACTCCTGCTGCCACCAATGTCCACTGGGGGTCCTCACTTCCGTGCCTGCCCTGGGAGGTAAGCTAGGCTAGCCTACATTGACCATGGGAGAAGATGCTCTGCCCAGTGGCCCCACCCATTGGGGTAAGCTTGGGCATGGTGGGTCGGCATGCGGGTAGGGACCGAAGCTCCATCAAGGGCATTAAGGGAAGACCAGATGCACAGTGGCATACTCAATAAAAATAAAATAAAAGCCTGGTTAGTGCAGGCAAACTCAGTTTGCCTCCGGCAACAGTCAGAAGGGGCTCACTGTAAATGAAGGGGTGGGAACCTGAATATTGATGCAGTCCAATATTCAGAGTAAGTGCACCATGCAAGGTCAGTTAGCCTAGTCCCCTTGCACAGCGCACATACCACTGATCCAACCCTGACTTACTCCCACGCAGAACCCTAGCAGTTGATGGAGGCAGTACGGCAGCCCCCAACACAGTAGTCCCTGGCATCTAGTGGTGTCCCCCACCCAATCGCCTGCCAGATAAACAATATAGATCTTCCTGGTGGTGTAGTGGTCCCCTCACTGACCACCAGCCCGGTGTACATTATAAATCTTACCTGGTGGTCTAGTGGTCCCTCCTTACTGATCACTGGCCTGAAACACATTGTAGATCTTCTCTAGTGGTCTAGTGGCCCCTCACCAATTGCCAGCCCAATATAAGCTATACATTTTCTCTGGCAGTCTAGAGGTCCCCCATCCCCAATTTTTCCATCCAATCCATTGCAGGTGTCCCTGATGGTCTAGCAGACCCCTCCCTATCCCTGATCTGTATATGTCCCTGGTGTCTTCACGATATACGATATAGTTATCATTCTCTGGCTCATTGATATCACCATCATCTTTTGACCCCTCCTGTGACCTTCTCAGTTTGCTGCATATCCTCTCTTTACTGACAGGTCCATTTCCAGCTTTTTCTTGGTGGATTTCAAGATATGATTCAAAATCTTGGTGGGATGAATGTCAGAGTAGTGTTTCTTCCTCCATCTCATTTGTTTGTTTGTCCCATCATCTGAAGCCAGCTTTTGTGTAGCAATTGCAGATTGTCTCCGGCTTTAGAGCATGCCAAGCAGTATCTATCATGTGTATGTTGTCTACAATAGAGACTTTTTAGAGATGGCAATCACAGAGCTCTCACTGTCATCAATGTGCAATAAAATCCACTTGACCATCTTTCATCTGCAAGGGTGTTTAACACTGGGAATGATGCCTATATCAAGGGGATGTATTAGTGCTGTAATGTGTGTGGGGGGTAAAGTTTACTGTAGGACAGCAATTCTTACATGAGTGCTACAATTATCCAGGAACAGCACTATTTTTAGTGCCTTCTTATGTGGTTGTTTAACTTCTTTAACCACTCAGAAAATACATGTGGATCATCTATGTGTTTGGGTTTGCTTCATATTCAACACATAGCGTAGACAGGGACAGAATAGCTTAAACAACATGGCAGCATTGACTTTCCCATTAGGAATTGTTTCATGAGATTTGACATATCCATGCTACAGCAAAGCAATACCGCTATCCTCTCTATCCTTTTTCCACAACAAGGCACAGAGGATTTAAAAGTCAGTGTTCCTCAGGTGTTGCTCAAAGTGCAGCCCAGTCTCATTGCATTTATGCACCTCATCTGGTGAAAAGTTGAGCACGATTTGTGGCAAAACGCTGGTGAGCCATCGATCTGCCAAGTCAGTGTCCTCATCTTTCATTTCACTACCACAGTATTTGAACACTATCACATTCCACTAGTTCCTGCAGCACAGCCAGACATGAGTTGCATTAAAAGGCTGTCCCTAGCTAGTTGCTAGCTACTATTTGCTTAGCTGTAGTGAAAAGAAAGGGGCCACTAGCAAGAGCATTAACAGCCACTTACTGTAAACCATCTCATTAATGCAGTATCAACAGTTTCACATTTACTGGTCCACTTTCACTTCCTATCTTGATTTCCTCTTGTTTCCCATGCAGTGAGAATTGTTTTCTTTAATTGCCATAATTCAGGACACAGTAGAGATCTTGATACCATACTATCTAACAACATTGTTTCTCACTTTATTAAAGTTACATTCTCCTCCAGAGGCAGAGTCACATTTTCCTTTCCATTCTGACTGCCATTCAGACTTCAGGTGTCGGTAGTGCAGATTCTAAAACTGAATGAAAGAGTACTGACATTCTCATTCTCAGTTTAACTCACTTCATCAATTGTGCAGACCGTGAGACTGCCACAGTTTCCTCATGGGAACAATATTGCATAAGAAAACTATTTATTTTATTTATTTATGTTGGGTTGTGGGAATAATCAAAATGTGTTTTCAAATCAGACTAATGTCAATGGCAGAAGCCTGAGAATCATTTAGGAGAACAGCTGTTCTGACATTTCAAGACCATTAGTGACTTTTCATGGCAAACAAGAAGAAAAAAAAGCACATGCTGCGTGCTGATTTGTGAACACATTTTGATGATTCTCACAGTCCAATATAAATAAATAAAATCTTGACATTTATGCTGATACTGATCTTTTAAGTAGTGACTGGGTGGGGGAGCAGTGGCAACACGTAGTCCTTGACAAGAGTTCATTTTATTTAAGAATGGTTTCACTTTTCTATCTTCATTCAATAGCATTGAACAGTTCTCGCATTGTACGTTATCTCCAAGTCCAACTGATGGAGCACACTCAAAGCAAAAACATGATTTTTCAAATGTAAATATCTCAAAATACAAAATGCCCAAACACCAACACCCCTCCCCAGGAAATCCTTCCCCACCAACCTACAGAACCATACAAAATTTCACATATAAGATTTATAAATTTTATCTAAGGAGAACAAAATTCAGAAAAAAACATTGAAATCAATGGAAAAACTTTTTTCACACTTTACTGTCTCTAAAAATACTGCCAATTTACATGAGACTTTCAGGGATTGTGGTCTCTGCCATATACAGCAACTGAAAGTTTCAAGTAAATCTGTAAAGCCATCTTTCTGCAAGCAGCAAACAAAAACTGAGTTTAACATTGAATTCACCAGCCACTTAATATGGGGTGCTACGCACCTATCATTAATATATATATATATATATATATATATATATATATATATATATATTATATATATATATATATATATACACACATATATATGTGTGTGTGTGTGTGTGTGTGTGTGTGTATATATATATATACTTGACACCAAAACCCTGATGAAGTAAGTGACAAAGTTGTGAAATGTTGGTGCTGACTACTATGGCTAATTAAAAAAATAGTTGATGAATGAGACTGTCTGGATTATTTTTATTTTGTCTCAAGTATCCTGGTATCAGACTGACTCCTCACTGTTTGCAGTTTCTCTTAATTTTAACAGGATCTCTGGCTCCAGAAGTATTTTTCAGCAAGTAAATATTTCAAATATACAGTATGCTAGCTCATAAATGTAGCTGATTGAGTGCATGAACCATTTTGTGAGTATATACAAAAAAGGCAAAAAATTGCAGAATGGCACACAATTCAAAATGTAATTAATTATAGGAAGAAAGGCACAAATGTGCCTGTAATCAAGGAATTCAATCCATCATTGTCACTACAAAAGAAAATAGTAAGTTAATGGAAGGTGTTGATAAAGTGCATTTAGGAATTCAAGAATTATACAAAATGCAGAGGATATGTGATACCTCCAGGAGTAATCACACCTAAATACACAGCAGACTCTTTGTAACTGAGATTTGCTTTGTTTTGACAAATAGTTGCAGAGATGAATCCGAATGTGGTGGTAATCTCGTACTGGCAATCCTGAGTATCCTTCTGATTGGGCTGCTGCTAATAACCCTGATTGTGTTGAGGCGCAAACACCTCCAGATGGCCAGGTATGTTCTAATTTCTCCCTTCTAGTCAGTCCTGTGTCCTTTCTTTTTCAATCTTCATTTGAGTCCCCTCATCTCTTGTACTGTCCTCCACAGCAATGCACACTGAGAACTCAAGACAAGGCTATGAGCTTAGACTTCAGATGTCACTTATTCACCAGAGTAAGGTTACCATACCACAAGGCAGCTGTTTCATCTGAATATTTTCCAGCTCAGTCCTTTCATTAACATGTCTGTGACAAATGATAGCCTTGTCATCAGGCTGCCCTGATTAAACAGAATCATGTTGGATTCATTCCACCAGGTAATGGAAAATGTGTTCTAAGAAGATGATACAAGAGCTATAGATTTGCATTGGAAAACTTTGGTTATACAGGGCAGCCCTTAGCTTAACCTTTAACGAGGCTCAAACCCCGACTATGGAATAGCAATAGCCAGTTAACTCGTCCCCTTTTTCTAAGAACTAATATCATGAATTTTCTCCTGGGGTTTGATATCCTTAACAAAACAATCAGGTTCACCTTTTACATAAATGAAATCTTGAAGGAAGACTGTTGAAGAAGTTGGATATCCTAAGCAATAACTTTGTAATATTTTGGGCCACCGCTAGTTCTAGTTGCCTGTTAATATCCCAGAAATACATTACAGATGACTAAACTATGAACAATTTCTGAGTTTCCTATTGTTCAGTTTATGATCATTTTATTTCTTCACAGGGAATGTGGAGCTGGTACATTTGTTAATTTTGCCTCCTTGGAGAGATAGGAAACTGCCTTACAACTGGTATGTGTTTTCTGTCCACTGTTCATACAGCAGGAAACCATTGCATCTCAGAAGTTGTAATGCACAGTAAATGTATTCCATCTGTTAACTTCTGGTCTATACCATTTATTTTGCTAGGATTAGCTTTTGTATGTATCACATTGACATTAACTGACATGCAGTTCATTAATTTTTTAACAGGTGTGGCCCTTTATAGATCAGATAACTATTCTTTTCTCATAGAAACATAGATTTTGACGGCAGATAAGGACCGCTGGCCCACCCAGTCTGCCCATTTCCTACCTAATGGATAAGCTGCAGATCCTAGTTAACTAGCAGCCTACTTCTTCTTCCTACCCCACCCCCTAGAATTGCCTTATGACTGTCCCATGCATGCTTGAATTCCACCACTGTTTTTGACTCCACATCTCCTCCGGAGCCGCTCCATGCATCCACAACCCTCTCTGTGAAAAAATACTTCCTTAAATTACCTCTGATCCGCCCCTTCTATCTTCAAATTGTGCCCCTTGTTCTTGCACACCTCTTTTTAAAAGATGCTACCCTCTTGGACTTTGTTGATTCCTTGAGGTACTTGAAAGTTTCTATCATGTCCCCCTCTCCCTCCTTTCCTTGAGGCTATACATATTCAGCTCCTTAAGTCTCTCTTCATATGTCTTCCAGTGCAGACCCTGCACCATTTTAGTTGCCCTCCTCTGGACAGCCTCCATCCAGTCTATGTCTTTGGAGATTGGGTCTCCAGAACTGCACCAGTACTCCAGATGGGGTCTCAACAACTGTCTGTACAAAGGGATAATAACTTCCTGTTTTCTACTGGTGATGCCTCTCCCTATGCATCCCAGTATCTCCCCAACCCTCCTTGCTGCCCTCTCACATTGCTTGCCCACTTTAGGTTATCTGATATAACTACCCCCAGGTCCCTTTCCATTTTGTTGTTGTTAGTATCTCAACCCCATTGTGTACTCTTCCCTGGGTTTTTGTTTCCCAGGTGCATTACCTTGCACTCTTAGCATTGAATCTAAGCTGCCATACATTTGACCATTTCTCAACCTTGCCAAGTCCCTTCTCATCCTTTCCACGCCACCTTGTGCATCAATGCTGTTGCAGATCTTGTGTCATCTGCAAAGAGACATACTTTTCCTTCCAGTCCCTCTGCAATGTCGCTTATAAAGACATTGAAGAGGACCGTCCTAATAACCCTGCGGTACCCCACTAGTAACCCCCTTTCTACAGAGTGGACTCCATTTACTATTACTCTCTGTGTCCTATTCTCCAGCCAATTCTTTACCCAGGCTGTCATCTTGGGACCTACTCCTAGGCTGGCTAATCTTTTGTGTGGACTGTGTCAAATGCCTTGCTAAAGTCTAGGTAGGCCATGTTCACAGCCCTCCCTGATCTACTACTTTGGTGACCCAGTCAAAGAAATCTATCAGATTTGTCTGGCATGACCTTCCCACTGTGAATCCATGCTGCCTTGGGTAGGTTTACCACCTGCTCTGATTTTCACAGGACAGTCCTGATTTGGGCAGCTGTGTCCTGCAAAAACATTAAAAATACCAAATGTCCTGATTTTATAGTAGCAAAATATTTTCTAAATTTCTACTAAATGTTCTAGAAAACTGCAATAACTTAACTACAATGCCTTAAAATGATAAGAAACAATAGAATCAACTAAGAAACTACAATACTTAGCCTTAATTCTGATTATATAGAGAAAACAAGACTGTTGTATTGGTCGAGGTTATGTACTGTCTCATGGTAAAATCATATTTCAGTAAGAAATGTCCCACTTTGGGCTTCTTAAAGGTGGTAACCCTAGCCTTGGGTCCTGAGCCCCTCTGGCCTCTAGATACTCAACAATTCTTTCCTTCAGAAGTGATTCCATCATTTTCCTACCACTGAGGTTAATCCAACAGGTCTGTAGTTTTCTGCTTCTGTCTTGCTCCCACTTTTGTGAAGGGGAATCACATCTGCCCTTCTCCAGTCCTCGGTACCACCCCATCCTCCCATGATTTGTTAAAGAGGGTGGTCAGTGGTGTCACTAGTTCTACTCTTAGTTCTTTTAGAATTCTGGGATGAATCCCATCAGGCCCCATTGCTTTGTCCACCTTCAGTTTTAAGAGTTCTTTCAGAACCCTTTCTTTTATAAATGGACTGGTATCAACTTCTGTATCCAGAGTGTTTCTACTGTTTGTTTTAGGTACCTCCCCACTTCCTTTGTAAATACTGAGCAAAATATTTGTTTAGTATCTCTGCCTTTTCCCAGTCACCCTCTGCCCACCCTCCCTCATCTTTATTAAGCCTCACTAACCTCCCTTGGTCTTCCTTCGCTCCTGATGTACCTATAAAAGGTTTTATCCCTTCTTAACTGAGTTGGCTATCTTTTCTCGGTTTGGGCCTTTGCTGTTCTGACTGCCTTCTCAGCTTCCTTTTGCTTTAACTGATACAATTCTCTGCCCTGCTCCTTCTGTGATTCCTTGTACTTCCTGAATGCTTTCTTTTCTCTTGAACCTTCACTGCCACCTCCTTTGAGAACCATAGTGGTTTCTTACATCATTTCATTTTGTTTATTTGCCTCACACAAAGGCTTGTTACCTCTGTGATGGCAGTTTTATTATTCCCATTGTTCTTCCACCTCCTTCCTGCCCATTTGCTAGTGCATTCCTTAGGACACACCCATTTTGGCAAAGTCAGCCCTCCTAAAGTCCAGTACTTTTGCCTTTGTATGGCTTGACTCTGTTGCTGTGTTTATTTTGAACCATACTGTTCAATGGTCACTAGTTCCCAGATGGCTACCCACTTCTACATCTGTGATCCTCTCATCTCCATTTGAGAGAACCAGGTCTAAGATTGCTCCCTCTTGGGTGGGCTCCAATACTAGTTGTCTAAGGCATGCCCCTGTAGGGCATCTAGAATAACCCACTCTTTGAAGTGGCTGCTGCAACTGCACTCCAGTTAACATCTGGCATATTCAGATCACCCATCAGCAATATCTCCCTTTTCTGCCATTCTAAGTATTCTTTTCTATCATTTCCCTTGTCTATTTCCTCCCTGAGAAGGGGTCTGTACTAACCCTTAGCGGATTGTGGTGCCATTGCCAGTCTCGAAATTTACCCACAGTGCTTCTTCTCCTCACTGTTTTTCCTTTTGTCCTGTTGCTTTGATTCCTTCCCTTATGTAAAGAGCTACTCTTCCTCCTCTTTTACCCTCCTGTCCCTCCTGTAGATAGTGTATCCTGGTATGTTTATGTCCCAGTCATGGTTTTGTGTGTACCATGTTTCTGTGACTGCCATGATATCCAGATGTTCCTCCTCATCAAGGCCACTCATTCAGGAAGCTTGTTGCTCAGACTACGGGCATTGGTACTCATTGCTCTCCATTTTTTGATGGCTTTACCTTCTTTTGCAGCATCCTCCACTGACCTGTCTACCTCGGTCTTTTCTCATTTAGCACCCTGTTTTGTAGGGAGGCTGGGATTTTCTTGCTGCTTATCAGTGCCACCCCTTGACTAGTTTAAAAGCTTGCCAATGAAGCATTTAAACCAATTGCTCAAAAGACTTTGTTCCTTCTGGACAGATGCAGACCATCCTGCCAGTATAGGCTGGTGTCCTCCAGGTGGAAACCCAGTCCCCAATGAAGCCAATCTCCTGTGCTCTACACCATTTTTTCAACCATTCATTAAACTGCATGGTGCAAAGTACCTCGCCTCACTCATGCCATTGACAGGCAGTACCTCAGAGAAGGATATTGTGTGTGCTACTTGTCTTAGGCCCCTCCCCAATTCTACAAAGTCCTTCTGCACTGCTCTAATCTCATGATTAGCCAAGTCATTTGTCCCTAGATGGACAATGACATCCAGCTCAGACTCCCGTGCAGCTGTTCTCGTGATCCTAAGGATGCGCTTCCTGTCTCTCCAAGCCATGGCATCAGGCAGGCACACCTTACTCAGTTTTCCTGCTCCCCAGTTCTAGCCCCATAATTGAGTCCCCACCAGAGCTGCTTCCTTCCTTGTGGTGTCCCTGCCTCCTTCCTGTGAGCCTCCTCAGGACAGTTGCCTCAGCCTCCTTAGTCTCTGTGGTGTATCCAAGGGGAGCTATGCTCCCCAGAATAGTGTATGGATTGTGGTGTGGAACAACTGACTGGGTGTGCTTCTGTTCCACCATCCTCACCCTCCTGAGCCCACTGTGGTCCAACTGCTGTGCTTTCTTTGCAACCTCTGAGATAGTGGTGGTGGCTCTGGTGCTCCCTGGATGGGGAGGTTCCATTCCTACCATCCAGTGTGGCCTGGGGAAGGTCCCTTACCACTGTCCAGTGTGGCCTGAAGACGGCAACTTCCTCCCTCAGGGCAGAGAGTTGTCTGCAAATAGGGCAGCATCTCAGCCTCCAGAAAGACTCCCAGAAGACTGCTGCCCCACAGCCATTACATTGCACTACTCCCACATTTTTGTGTGTGTGTGATTGGTTTGTAATATAGATATATATATATATATTATACAATGTGTATGCTTATATTGTCAGTGCGGTGTGCTAGAGAGCATATGACAGTGATATGCACCTTGCACTCTTGAGGAAATGATGTCAGAACCACAGGTATAAGGAACTATTTCCAGGGGTGGGGGGTGAGGGGTGGGAAGGGTTGGGCCTAAACTGTGCCCTCACAAAACAATCAGCTAAAAGCTCTGACCCACCACACTGCGATGAGTGCCTTCCTGTCAGCAAGATGCCTACACAACAATTTGACAGAGAAAATCCCTGCTAATCAAACAGAGAAAATCCACACATCCAAGTCAGACACAGGTAAACCTCCCCAGCCCCAAAACAGGCCTGGTGGTTTGTGCTCTGAAAGCTGTCAGACCAAAATAAGTCAGCTGTGCTTAAGCTCTTCCTGCACTGAAAATGTTAAGAATTGTAACAAACAAATGTAAACCTAGATCCACCTCCTCTTTTGCTTGAAAGACTGTCTTTCCTGTTTCACACTGCAGGTTTTCTATGACAACTCCTTAACCACAGTAACTGATTTAAAAATAGTTTAACTATCACAAACTCCTCGCACCAGTAAATTATTTAAAATAGTTTCTGTCCCAAAATCCTAGTAGTCAATCCAGCTACCCCAAGGACAACCAAAATGCAGTATTCAAACACTTGTGAAGTTACTTCCAAGATAAGCAGAGTTGCAAGCTCCTTTTCAACTCCTCAGCCACCTTTAATTTATTTAAAAATAGTTTAACTGTCAGAAAATCCTAGTAGACAATCTAGCTACCTCAAGGATCTACCCAAATGCAGTATTTAAATCCTTCTGAAGTTATTAACAAGATAAACAGAGTTTGCAAGCCCCTTCTTGGTTAAACGCTAAATAAATATGTGAATAAAAAGCAATTACCAAGGGTAGTTAGTTTCACCTCCCACAGAATTAAGCAAAAGTGTACGTTTGTTGCAGATATCAAGTGCAATATAGAATTTCTCACACAGCTCACAGCTGAATAAAAAGTAGTGTCCTTCCAGGTCAAGAAAATGTGCTTTGTTTCTCTAAAAATTGCAGCCTCCAGTAACTTATAGTACTCTGATCTAGTCTGGATATCTTCACCAGGGCAATTTGTTGACAATGGTTATGATGCAGCCCTTCCTGTTCCAATACAACATTTTTTGGTCTGAAAACAGTGTCCTGCAACTAAGGCTGTCTGTGTTTCAATTCACACTGCAGGTTTTGCTATGACCACTCCTTAACCACAGTAACTTATTTAAAAATAGTTTAACTATCACAAACTCCTATGCACCAGTAAATTATTTAAAAATAGTTTCTGTCCCAAAATCCTTGTCATCAATCCAGCTACCCCCAAGGGACAACCAAAATGCAGTATTCAAACACTTATGAAGTTACTTTCAAGATAAGCAGAGTTTGCAAGCTCCTTTTCAACACCTCAGCCACCTGTAATTTATTTAAAATAGTTTAACTGTCAGAAAATCCTAGTAGACAATCTAGCTACCTCCAAGGATAAACCCAAATGCAGTATTTAAATCCTTCTGAAGTTACTAACAAGCTAAACAGAGTTTGCAAGCCCCTTCTTGGTTAAACACTAAATAAATATGTGAATAAAAAGCAATTACCAAGGGTAGTTAGTTTCACCTCCACAGAATTAAGCAAAAGTGTACGTTTGTTGCAGATATCAAGTGCAATATAGAATTTCTCACACAGCTCACAGCTGAATAAAGAAGTAGTGTCCTTCCAGGTCAAGAAAATGTGCTTTGTTTCTCTAAAAATTGCAGCCTCCAGTAACTTATAGTACTCTGATCTAGTCTGGATATCTTCACCCAGGGCAATTTGTTGACAATGGTTATGATGCAGCCCTTCCTGTTCCAATACAACATTTTTGGTCTGAAAACAGTGTCCTGCAACTAAGGCTGTCTGTGTTTCAATTCACACTGCAGGTTTTGCTATGACCACTCCTAACCACAGTAACTTATTTAAAAATAGTTTAACTATCACAAACTCCTATGCACCAGTAAATTATTTAAAAATAGTTTCTGTCCCAAAATCCTTGTCATCAATCCAGCTACCCCCAAAGGACAACCAAAATGCAGTATTCAAACACTTATGAAGTTACTTTCAAGATAAGCAGAGTTTGCAAGCTCCTTTTTCAACACCTCAGCCACCTGTAATTTATTTAAAAATAGTTTAACTGTCAGAAAATCCTAGTAGACAATCTAGCTACCTCCAAGGATAAACCCAAATGCAGTATTTAAATCCTTCTGAAGTTACTAACAAGCTAAACAGAGTTTGCAAGCCCTTCTTGGTTAAACACTAAATAAATATGTAAATACAAAGCAATTACCTAAGGGCAGTTTGTTTCACCTCCCACAGAATTAAGCAAAAGTGCATGTTTGTTGCAGATATCAAGTGCAATATAGAATTTCTCACACAGCTCACAACTGAATAAAGAAGTAGTGTCCTTCCAGATCAAGAAAATGTGCTTTGTTCAGTTCAAAATGTTGCTCTTTTCTAATATTCTTTTATTACTGATTAAAATCAACAACTATTATAGTCCAAAATGTATATATTTTTCTATACAATAGATCAGGTGGTGCAGCTGGTTGAATGAGACCAGCAAACAACTCCAAATTGAAGGTTGTAAAATTCTATACAGCAGAGCTATATATCATAAAGATCTCAGAAAGTTGAAAAAGGTGTGTTCAGAGCTCACCTGTTTCGTAAATCCTTGACCTCTCAGCTGAGCACATATGTCCTGTTGAACGGTAGATACAGATTATAAACCAATGGAACCACTTTAAAAATTAAGATTCCCAGGACCAGTGCAGGCAATAAATTCCACATACTTAACTTATCAGTTTAGTGTTAAATAACATAATTTTATTTATATTGTAGAATTCAAAGCAAAAATACAGTGGCATGCAAGAGTTTAAGAGAGTGCTATATTCAAAACTGAACATGCTTACATTTCAGTGAGAAGCCCCACCTCCCTCAGAGCATTCCATGTGTGCACCTGTGTGGTATTTACCTAACACATTTTGCACATGTGCTACTACTGATGGCAGTTTAGTATCAGGTAGTCAGAGTTCAGAAATTCAATATCCATACATCCTGATCTCTAAACTATAATGCCCAAACACCAAACTCTGTGGGTGTTTGGTACCACCTCTCCTATATGCAAGTTACTCATGTGTTTGCCCATCCATTTACAACGAAGTCATCCATAGCAGTTGGGTGAATAAATGTAAGTTTTTGGTGGAGGGAAAGCACTAGGATTAGCACCACTCCTTCTCTTCAAGAAGTGTGGTGGCTCTTTATTCCCACAAAGTAGACAAAGCTTTGTTTTATGTGTCATCCAAAGGATGGCACCTCCAGTAGTATAGCACACCCTGTACAATATGCAGGATTTCTACATCTGAATTGCATAGCGATGATGTATGGGTGTATCCATTAATCATCTGGCATTCTTCTCATTAAATAAAATGATTTTATGGTTTCACTGCCATAGTTGAAGTAAGGTCAGTGGCATTTCTCCATCAACTCAGCTACAGAGCATTTTTCTTTAGTGAACAAGGTGCAGTAAACTTCAATTTGTACCCTGCCTCCCCAAGAGTATTGTTTGTTCTTCAGTATGTTAGGTGCTTGTGTTGTATGACTTGTTGAAGTATGATTTGATGCTTTCAAATATGCTATACTCTGATCTAACACAGAGCCTAGGATCCTTCATGTATGTACCAAGGAATCAGCTCTGTTTTAAAAGAGAAAGGAATATAGAGATAAAAGAGGTATAAAAACTAGAAGCAACGAGACTGATGAAGGTTCAACCTATTGCTCACCTGCAGGATTTTCCTCTTTAATGAGGTGTAGTTCCAGATCCTGGTTTTATCTGCCACTTTTAAATGATAAGCTAGTTATGTTTTCTGTAGTCTGTCAGGGAGGGTACTGTGTAACAGCCTTGTACTACATTGGACCTCTTGGTAGGTAAGAATGTTTTTAAACAGGAAGAGAAATATGTCATTTGGGCCGTGAAGCCCAGTTTGCAAGACAGTCCTGTACACTAGTCTCCAAGTTTCACAGATAATAAATATTAACAATAAATAAAATAACATGCATCATGAAATACAATATAAAATAAAAACAACAATAACACATGAAAAGTAAAATAGATGTTAAGGTGCCAAGTACATTTACAGGAATGAGTAAAAGATCATCTGTTGCCTTTATAAAGGTGCTAGAATTAAATTCAGCATATATTGCTGGTAGGAGTTGATTCAATAGACTGCTGCTCGAGAAATAAGGGTTCAATCTCCATATTTATTATTACTACTTGATGAGACCTTGATCTTCCAGAAATGTTCCATCATGGGTCTGGATAAAGTTTTCTGGAGGTTTTTGAACATACTGGGATTTGCAAAACCATGGCCAAGGTAATAAGAGTTCACTGATGCATCCAAAAATGAGTAAACGATGGCAATGGTAGATCCAGTGCTAAGATCTTCTCTAAATATTTTCATTATTTGATTTGTTCATCTGTATTTGAACAACAGGCACCAGTGACTAAAGCAGGATATCATCTTGAATTTGATTGTGATATTCTGTAGTTTATGTAATTGGAGATCAGTATTAATTGTGACTCAGTCCAGGTGTGTCTTGCTAGGGTTATTTTATGCAGAGAAGGGGTCACAGTTCAATTACAGTCTATAAACCATATTACTATTGCTTTGTCCATGTAGTGTGCAGACCTTGTGAAAGTTTAATAAAACTATATTTACAAGAAAAACTTTCATTACAGGAGCCAACCTTAAACAGTTGCCTCAAAGCATGACCTTTCAGGTCTTACCTACTGTAACTTCCCTACCTTAAACTGGAAGTCCTTCATCCAGCTACCCTGCTGTCAATCATAGTGCAAACTAAAGTCACTTGTCCCTTTTTCAGAAGAGATAAAACAATATTTTGTAAGCTAACTTTTCAACTTATTTTAAACAACTTGTTTTCTCATACTGTGAGTCATGTGTCCATAATTATGAGTTTGCTATAAGTTCAGCTTCACTGTTTGAACAGACTGTCTTTCAGATCTCATTTGGATCCCTTGTCTGACACATGGGATCTCTGGTTTTGCTGTTTGTAAAGATCCTGAAGGTTCAGAAGTTGTTTTTGTCATATCACATTTTGGTAAACGTCTTGAAGAACTTGGCAAAATGTTGGTATAGCCATGTAGACTGTATAAGAGCTGTAGCATGCCTGGTGACACACTTCTGAAATTACTGGACTTAAAGACACAGGATGGTGATGATTACATCTCAGCATGTCTTGCAGACTGCATACAATGTAAGATCTTGGTGAATGGGCTTGTGTCACTACTGCAGGTGCTTTGTGTCAGTTACCACACTTCCTCACCTAGCTGTAATGTCCCAATTTCTCGAGCCATGTGTTCTTGATCATATACTTCTTTTGTTTCAGTCAGTTAGATGATTCCCATTCTTTCAACTTGATCTGGTTAGGAAGCTGATGCTTTGGTAAAGAAGGCAAAACAAGCACATTTGTCCTCAGTCTTCTCTCAGTAGTAACTCCATATGGCTGTACCCATTACTGAGTGGTGTAACTTGGTGTGCAAGCGAAGCACAATAGGGTTAATGGGACATCTGTAAAAGCATTTTGAAAATCTGAATGGCTCGTTCAGCTTCCCCATGCCCTTGAGGATATGCAGGGCTATAGGTTATGTGTCTGACTTCATAGTCTTGTACAAAAGTAGCAAAACACACTGCTGGAAAACTGAGGACCATTATTCATTAAAAGGACTTCAGGAACTCCATGTCTTGCAAAATGGATTTCATTTGGACAATGACATCAACCAGTTTATTAGCATCAAATTAGCAATCTCACTATATCTGGAGTAATACTCCACTATCACAAGATAAGGGATCCCTTTTAGAGCAAACAAATCTGCCCCAAGTTCTTCCCATGGGTGTTCTGATAGTTCAGATGGCATCAGTGGTTCTACTGGATTTCTCTGCATCTTGGAACATGTGTTGCATCTCAAAATGAATGCTGCCAACAGTTTGCTCTGTCAAGGCTGCCACACTGATTTCCTGGCTCTCTCCCTGCACTTAACAATGCCTTGGTGCCCTTCATGAAGTTCAATCAGAATTTCATCTCTCAATACCTGTGGGATTACAAGTCTGGTTCCTTTTAGATATAAATTATTCTGTACAGTGAACAAACCTCTTTCAAGCCAAAATAACTTCTCAGTCCCTTGAATTTTATCCTTATCAGGCCTTCCTTCCATGCAGAATTTCATAACATCTCTGTAAACTAGGTCTTCAACAAGCTTGACTCTGGTCCCTTTCAGTTTGTTCACAGCTGCTGGAAAGCTCTGCAGAATGTAATTGACATAAATATTTGTGTCTTCCTGTAAGTTGTTTCCTGTTTGTGCTGAATCATGAGAAAATGGAGAATGTGACAAGATATTAGCTGTGTTGAGATCTTTACCTGATGTAGTGTTCAGAGAAGTGTGGTTCTGTCTAGCTCCTAAAACTGATCTCATTTAGTATTTACAGTGGCAGCAGCTTCAGTAACATGTGGAGCACAGGATGTAGCTTCTACTGCTGTTTGCAAGCTTGGGACAGACACAGAGCAATGCTGGAAGCAAGGACACTCAGTTAATAAAGTGTTATAAAAGAAGACGTGACTTCAGTGGTCTTGTTGTAAGGTAAACTACAGAAAACAACACAACTGGTGACAAGAACAAGTGCATAAACAGCAGGACCCATGAGAAATATCCTGGAGCTCCAGACTGACAGATTGTGCATGCAGTTGTGCCTAAATATCTGCTATCTGGCAAAATAAGTGTTCCACAGAGTGAAAGTCAAAAGGAAGAGATGGTGGACTGATGTTGTATATGGCTTTACAAAGGTAAAACAGTTTTGATTACCCTGCCTCAATTTAGGATTATCATAAATAGCAGTTACTAGAAGTAAATAAAGTATATAATGTACAATGGTATACCATTAAGAGGACGATGACTATGGATGCAGGAAAATGGTCATGATCTGTAGGGCATGGGTAATTGGGGTGCGAGTATTTTACAGTGTGTGTATTTTACCAGTTTTGTCATTGTGCATGCAACTCGCTAATTTACCTGTTGCTCTGCATTGTGCTTTCAGTCACATATTGTGCCTTTTTCAAATCTGTCACAGCTTCAGAGTTGTTTATATATCTAACCAGAAGTGTGGGGCAGAGCCCCATAACATGACGGAAGACAGCTGCATGCTCCTTTGAAGTGTGCTTGTGTACTTTCTGGTTTAATCCCTTCTGTGTGTTGTATGGGTTGCACCATTCCACCACTTCGTCCTTCTGACTTGCCATCTCATTCACGTTAGCCTTCTTAAACGTGCCTTGTTTTACTGAGGTCTTGTTTGCTTTGCCTTTATATGTATGAACCATTTACAATGATGCAATCATAAGTTAAGTGCATACAGAGGCAAAATAGTAAGAGCACCTGGACAAAATGGTTGCTGTGCTACTGGTCTTTCCCAGATTTGATACTTCAGATACTAATAATCTTCCCTACTACTGGAAGAAGTTGATAAACTGGTCTGAAAACGTTATGACTGCAATGAACATTACCGACTCAAAAGACAAAAAGCCTTACTACTCCATTATGCTGGCAATGAGGTGTGTTATATACACAATGCACTCATGCCAGTGCTATGTAGACTATGATGTTTGCAAAGGTAGTTGTCAGACTACTTTAATCATATGCAAAACAGTAAATTTGAGAGGTACAAATTTCAGACAGCTAAACAGCTAACAAGTGTATCTATGGTTGTGTATGACACTCGTTTATGGCATCTGGCAGGCACCTGTGATTTTCCAGAAGTGTACAGTGAGGTCAAATACAGACCATTGTTTTATGCAAGTCTTCCTCAATCAGAAGAAGAGCATTAAGGAAGAGCCCTCTATGACTGAACTGCTAAATATGTCAAGGACATTACAGGTCTCATATCATCAAGTTAAAACTTCATCTAGTGTGCAAAGTCTTACAGAAAACTGGCAGGCCCACTTTGAGTCCATGTCCCATTGCTATAAAGTGGCAAGAACTATTCTCTTTCAGATAACTGCCCAGCAAAGGGCCAAATGTATCTTAAGTGTGGCAGGCATAATCACTTTGCTGTTATGTTCTGCTCCACACAAACTGCACCTCATCAGGAGTGACTCTCTAAAAAGCAAAGTGGTCAAGGAGACAGCAATAAAATCAAGTATGTAGAACAAGAAGAGCCCACTGACATGAGACTTCCAAATACAGCATATAGAGAGAATGCCACATTTCACCTACTGTGAATGTCAGTCATTCTTCAAATGGGGCAACTGTTTTTCCTAAACTAGATTTAAACAAAGGTTACCATCAGTAAGAATTAGCACCAGCCTCACTATCTGACATTTTATACCCATGTAGGCCTGAGACAGTATAAGAGAAAGGCTTTAGACACTACAAGAGACTCACATTCAGAGTGCCAAGCAATATACATTTTTCAAGATGCAGTCAAAGAGTAATAGAAAATATTCCCAATGTGCTTAATTATAGTGATGATGTTGTAGTCTTTGGTGAAACTCAGAAGAATGTAATCAAGCTCTCAAATCTGTGTTTCAGTGTTTGCCTGCTAATAACTTAGCACTGAGTTGAGCTAAATGTGAATCTAATAAGATTACACTTGAGTTTTGTGACAGCACATTTTCACATGAAGAAATGAAATCGCATCCAAAAAGGTGGAAGCAATAAAGAAGGCAGCAATACTGAAAGTTGTCAGTGAAGTGCAATCATTCTTAGGGATAGCTAGTTACTGTGCAAGGTATATCATAAACCTTTCCATTGTAAGTGCCATACTGATGGAACTCACAAAGCAGAATACAGAATTTCAGTGGTCAACTAGATGTCATATGGCCTTTGATGCTATAAAGGTTTATTGACCTGAGACATAAACATGTCATACTTGATCTGAACCTGGCAACAGAATTAGTCATAGATGCTAGTCTGGTTGGACTTGGGACAATATCAACCTAGAAAATGCCATGTGGTAGTCCTCTGCTGGTAGTCTCTATGCAAGCCACAGCTTAACTGAGACTGAGCTCTTAACTTTCAAACTGAGAAAGAAGCACTAGCAGTTATCTGGGCATGTGGACATTATCACCTATTTGTGTATGGAGTACCATTTATAATACCTACAGAACATCAGGCCCTTATAACAATATTTGGCAACCTGTGATCCAGGATGCCAGGTGCTGCACTGAAAGGGGGACTACTCCTTAAGGGTTATGATTTCAAAATTGTGCACAGACCAGGACAAAATAACTCTGCAGATTATATTTCAAGGCATCCTTTGGAAGGATCAGTTAGCCTCACACGCATAAGAATACTTCAACTTTGTAGCTGTTCATGTTGTGCCAAATGTTCTAACCCTTGCAGAGATCCGGAAGCAACAAAGCTTACTAGACTCTGCAGGATATACTAGAACTAATATGGACACAGAAATAGTGCAAAATAACAAGGACTGAGTTCCCAGACCCTGAAATTAACATATCTGAGCTGCCGCTTTGTTCTAAACAGTAAACTGAACTGTCTGTTCTGGGTGATTGTCTAATTCTGAGAGGCAACAGAATAGCAATGCCAATCTCATTAATAGCCAGAACAGTTACAGTAGCACACACTGGGCACCTTGGCATAGTAAGCACCAAGAAACTGCTGAGAGAGAAACTATGGCTTCCTAACATAGACTAGTTTGCAGAGACCATGATAAAAATTGTCCTGCCTGCCAGGCAGTAACAATGATGTGCAGCCAGAACCACTACTGATGTCTGAAATACCAAATACTGTATGGGACATTGTTGCTGTGGACTTTATGGGCCATTGCCTAGTCAACAATATATCTTTGTTGCTATAAATGAATATTCAAGATACCCTGAAATAGAGTTTATTACTTCAGCTTCAGTACTGTCAGCATTAGACAGAATATTCTCTGCTTGAAGAATCCCAAGAGTGGTAAAACAAACAACGGACTTCCATTTCAAGGGTCTGATTTCAAACTGTTTGCAACTTAGGGTTCGGCCATAAGAAAATCACACATTGTTTACCACAAGCTAAAGGAGCAGCTGAACAGTTTATTGAGTTGCTTGAGAAAATGACTGAAGATGGCTCAAGTTGAATCGAAATCCTTTAAACAAGAATTTGTACATGTTTTAAGAAGCTATTGAAACATTCCATACAACCACAAATGGAACCCCAGCTGAACTAGTCTTCAACAGATCCATTTGCATACACTTACCTGACATTGCTTTTCAAAACCACAGGAGGACAGTCAAATATGAGAAAGAGATCAGAAGCAAAAGGCCTAAATGAAGCAATAGACAAGAGAAGAAAAATCCAGGTCTCTTCTACAAAGAAGGAGACAAAGTAATTGTGCTTCAGAGAAAAAGTCAGAGCATCACCAATCTACAATCCAGCACCCTATCATGTTGTAAGCAAGACAGGCACTATGGTTACTGCAGAAATGCTGGTAACAGAATAACCCACATTGCATCGCATTTTCAATGATCCAGAGCACAACATTCAAAAAGAAGAGAATGGTGATGCCTCAGAGGATGAATGGTTTCCTTTTAGATACCGGATGACAGTTCTGCAGAACATATGCCAAACCAGAGATACCCAAAGATGGCAGTAAAGCCTCCCATAAGATTAATTGAAGAACTTTGAAACTGAAGACTGGTGTTAGGATGTTATATGCAGTATGGTAACTTGAGTGACCTGAACTTCATACCAAGGTTATACAGCTGTTATAAATATTACATAGATATAACAGGCTACATTTGTGCTTCTGTTGTGATTGAATTCCAAATTAATGTTAAAAGGGGAGATGTAGTGTTTAGAGAAATGTAGTTCTGTCTCCTTAAACTTATCTCATTTAGCATTCACAGTGGCAGCAACTTCAGTAACATGTGAGACATAAGATATAACTTCTACAACTGCTGCAGCTAGGGACAGACACAGAGCAATGCTGGAAGTAGGGACACTCAGTTCAATTCATAAAGTGTTACAAAGAAGACGTGGCTCCAGTGGTCTTGTTTTGAGGTAAACTTCAGAGAACAGTACATCTGCTACATGCATTATGGTACAGGAATATCTCATCAATCTCATTCTGAAACATGAAGCCTTGGTGGTAACTCATATGACTTTTAGGTCGAAAGACAAAATAGGAGATTTATGATCCACTTCCATATTAACGTGAATATCCACAAGATAACTGCTAAACATCTCACATGCCCAAACCAGCTAAAGAGTCTCATTTTCTATTTGGCCATAATGCTGCCCAGTGACTGTCAATGCTCAAGATGCATATGCCACACACCTCCAATTATTTCCATCTCTCTGCAGCCATACTGCTCCCAGTCCATTAGAAGAGGCATCTGCTGACACTTTTATGTCTCTGCTGGGGCCAAACAGCATCAACACTGGTGCTACCACAAGCTCCTTTTTCAGCTGACAAAATACTCCATCTTGTTCCTCACAGCAGTACCACTGGTTCCACTGTGACAACAGGTCTCTGATAGGTTTTGTCCTTTCTGTAATTCCTGGCATAAATGTCCCTAATTGGTTCACCATGCCTAAAATAACTTCTCATTTTAGTAATACAGGTACAGTAGGTGGATCCATCTTTTGTATGGCTACTACATTTTCCAGATCAGACTGCCCACCTGTCTCTGAAACAACATGTCCCAGAAATGTAACTCACTGATTCCAAAACTCATATTTTGTGGGCTCAAGGTAACCCCTGCATCCTGAATTTTCTAAAGAACTGCAGCGATGCATTGGTCATGCTCTGTTTTTGTGCTACACAACATTAATATGTCATCTGTATGGCAGGTGACTCCTAAACCTTCAAGAATTGTAAACATTCTTTTTGAATATGTACTTGGTCGAGCAAATCTGAAAGGGTATTCTGCAAAAACAGTGCTGTCCAAATGGTGTGATGAAAGTTGTTAACTTTGCTAAGGAATCCAACAAACAAAATTGCCAGAAGCCAAAATTAGCATCTACCTTTATGAATAGCTTTGCATTCCCAGCATACCAAATGTTTGTTCAACAGACAGAAGGATAGATTTCTCTATGTACTCACTCATTTAATGTGGTGAGATCTATATACAGGTAGATTCTTACTGTGTCATCCTTCTTGGGCACTACCACCACACCTGCATACCATTCTGTAGGTTCTTCCACTTTCTTAAAAACTGCTAAGTATTCCATTAAACGGACTTCATTTTTTACTTGCGGTAAGAGGGACACTGGGACTCACCTTGGAGTTGTGAATGAAAAAGTATGGCATCTTCTTTCAGTTTAATCTCATATTCTTGGCTGAGTTTGCCCAGACCACAAAATACTTTGGGAAATTGTTCTGTAAGTGACTGTTTTTCGGTTACATCCATTCAAGCAGTGAGCCTCAGTTTCTCAATAGCCTATCTGCCCAGCAATGGTGTATGCAGATTTTGTAGGACATGTTCTTCTTCAAGTGTCCAACATCTCTTACCTCTAAGGATTTTTCCTAGGACCAAGCAGAACTTTCTGAGTTTGTCTAAAAGGGTATAAATGCTTGTTACTCATACTGTGATACAGACTCTCTTGTACTTCAGTAACATCCACACCTTTGCTGATTTTAAATTCAAACTACTCCTGATTGAGCTTAACATAGGTTTTCCATGTTTCACCTTTAGCACCAATAGCACCTAAGAAAGCAACGTCCTCTTCAGAACTGCATGCACATGCATGGCAATTGGCATCTTTGCCACACACTGGGCCTTCAGGTGAAAAGGTGCCTTTTCACATCTTGCACTGTTTGGAAACATTTTGGCCACCCTGAATTTGCTGCTGCTGAACTTTTACAGTATTTGAGGAGCTTTCATTTTTATGCACCCTGTTTTGTTGTTGTACAAATTCACTGAATCTAAACTCTGTACCACCATTAAGGATAAATGACTCCATATATCAGACTGTTGTTTCTTAACAGCTTCTGATTGTTTAGCCAGGGTAATTGCTGTTTTGAGTGTTAGATTACTGTCCAGCTACATACTCTCAACTAATTTCAAATCTCTTAGCCTCACCACTGTGCAGTCTCATATTCACTCCTTTCTTAAGTCACTACAATTGTAATGTTGAACCAGTGCACATAAGTGCAATTATAAATACATCTACACTTTTATTTTCTTCCTGTATCCTTTTGTTGAATTTTGTACAAGCATCGCTCATTCATTCTATGTCAGTTGGGTGACCAGCTGTGGTGGAGAGTGTAGGGCTGTGCTGGTCGCTGGCTCAGGGTCGGATTGGTTGTGGGCGGAGTCCACTAGACACTAGGGATTTAATATTGGGGCAGTGATCAGCGGGTGGGAGGACCACTAGACACCAGGGATGTAAACAATAATAATGTGTATTCTTCTGCTTTGGGGCAGGCGATTGGTGAGGGAGACCACTAGACACCAGGAAAGGAATTTAAATAATATCATATTTTTTTCCATGATCGGCGGGTGGGGGCCCACTAGACCCCAAGGATTTTGTGCTGTGAAGTGTGAATTTCACCCTTGAAATTCCACACTTCATGGTCGATCCGCTGCTTTGTGAATTGGCAAAGTTGGCAAATTTCATTTCAAGAATTGGGCACTATTCAGGAACTCATTCAGAGAGTGAATGTTGATGACTTTTCACATCTCTGTTCATGAGGTGGGGTCATAAAAGGCTTTGTTGAAAATTTTGGTAAAAAATTGAAAACAAAGTTATGAACATACATTGAAATGTTTCAATGCATGCTCTTAACTTTGGTACTTTTCAATATTTTGACCCAAATTTTCAGCATAGGCATTTTTCATACCACCTTATGAGTGTGACAGCTGTCCTTTTCAAATCCTGGCCAAAATGTGTTTTCACACTTGTGGTGCAAAATTACATTTTGCGCTATTTTATAAATGACACCTATTACGTTCAGAAGGAGTGGTCACAAAAGACTATATTGAAAATGTGCAGTCAAATGTGAAAAACAACAAAGTTATGAAGAACCATTGAATTGTTCCAACATCTACTTATAACTTTATTTTTGCAGATTTAGCCCCTAATGTTCGACATTTCCTTGCATTGCCCACCTCCTGAACATGACAGATATAATTTTTCAAATCCTCTCTGAAACTTGCTTTCCAGTCACACTACAAAATCACCTTTTGGGTGGGATTTAAAAATTCCACCTGTCTTGAACATAACATCAGATCATAAAAGAATGTTGGAAATGTGGGGTCAAAATGTGGGAGCCTACTGAAAATCAGATATTGCCTGTCAGCTTACCTATCCTCAGGGCCCTGGTGTTCTGCGGCAGCATTTTCTGATTTCTGCAGCAGGGCTCCTGGACTCTCTGCAACATTTTCTGATTTCTGCTGCATGATTTATTTATTTCTCTGGCAGAATGCAGTCCTGTCATTGCTAAATATGATGTGATGTCATCAATGACATCATATGCTGAGCATAGAAGAGGGGCTTCAGGATAAACGAGGTGGAAAGAAAGCCTGACACTATGGAAAAACAGTATATTATATGAAAATTCACCAAAAACAATGAATTCTGCGGCACTATATGTATTCTGTGGCATGATGCAAATTCTGCGGTAAATTCCGGTAATCAAGAACTGCAGAATTCCAGGGTCTTGCCTATCCTGGATAAATACAATCTAACAATGTGTAAAAAGCAGGACACCACCAAAATGAGGTATTGCATCTGGTCTGTCCTGCGTAAATATAATGTAAAATGTGTAAGCAAAACCCTGATACAACAGCAATGCAAGTGGTGAACATTCAGCACTGACAAGTGTTTTTTGTTCCTGTCTCTTAGTTTGGTTCTTCAGACTGCAAGCACTCTCATCACACTGAAGGAATGCCTGACACCATGTATTGTTAGGGTTCTTTTATGCAAAAAGGAATCATAGGCTGATGCAACTTCAGAGGTTTACAAGGCATAAAAGTGATTCAGTGGCCACACAGCCAACAACCACCACCTAAAACTGTCACTTGTCTGCAAAAAATGTATTTAATTGCTCAACTGGCCACTGAGGTTCAGCTCAAATAGTTAGGGGCAAGCCTAGTTTTAAAATGAATCCTATATAGATAAAGAACAATTCACAAAAGACATATGATCTGTTTCATAGCACATGTTACAGTAACTAAAAACATTAAAAGAAAGTACTGTAACGACATACACTGCATAGTATGAAGTGTATCTATTTGTGCAGTCACATGTTTGGAACAATATTTTGAGGGCATTTTGAAGTTCATTTAATAAATTTTGCACTTAAATATTAAGGGGTAATGAATTCCAGGACTAAGGCAAGGCTGGGTTACATTGTCTAAGCAAATAATGCACAATATTAGAATGTTCATGTATCAATACGTTTTATGGTGTGTGTTCTACCTTAGATTTCAATTGTTTAAAAGTCCAGGAAAGCCAATTAAATTCTCTTTTAATTTTTGCATGTAGCCAATTTAAACAAGAACATGAAGTAGAATGGTGCCTATCAAACCTACCTAATGAAGCATATCTCGATAATTAATTTTACATATGATCAATTTTTTTTATTTTCCTATTTTTCCCACGCCTCTTGTCGACCATCGACTCTGGTCACGGACCCCAGGAGCCCCAACCACGGATATTGCTGTCTCCCCGGTCATCCCTAGCTTACCCCCAGAGAGTGGGGCTGCGGCTCCGACCCCGATATCGGACGGCGGAACTGTGACTGGTTGGGGAACAGCTCCGATGGTCAATCAGGGCTTCCTGGGGCAAGCGTCACTGAGGCATAGGCGTGGGATTTTTACCCCCCCTTTAAGCAGGATGGGCGTGCATTGGCGGCCAGCGTCCGCCCCATCCTGAAAGCTCTGTTAAGCCCGGCGTGGGCGTGCACCCAATGTCCACTAGGTGCCCGCTCCATACACCGGCTGTTGCCCTGCCCTCCCCTCAGGAAGAGAGCCGCCCATGGGCGCCCAATCCTTCCCAACCCGACTGGTCCTCCGACGACCCAGGTCCGGTTTCCCGACCGGTCGCTGTGTCGCAAGCGGAAATCCAACCGCTGCGCCGACGGACTGCCTACATATGATCAATTTTAAGTAAATTCTTTTGGTCAAGTTCCTATACAAAATAATTCTATAGTCTAGTACTGGAATCATTAATTTGTTTAACAAGTTTGAGTCTAGATTCTTCTGGCAAGCAAAATGAATTCTTCAAAGTGCCCCAGTTTTTGATTGGTCTTTGTAATCAAACATCTATATGTGCTTCAAATGATAGTCTATTGTTGATATAGTCACTCAAATATTTGTAACAGTTTGTGGTGGTCACCTTCTGAACCAACATGAGAACAAGATCTAAACATTTATTACTTTTTGTCTCAGATTATGAGAAAATAGAGACACAGCATTTTGTTTTCAATTTAACAACACTCCTGACCCGATGAAGCACTCTTCCATTGTTTGGAGATCTTTTGGAAGTTTATGTTCTAGTTTTAATCACCAGTCAGTGAAGGCCACTAATACATTGTCCACACACAGTCAGACTTCATAAGTAACCAACATTGTTTGGGGTTATTTACACAGATCTTAAAGAGCAGCAGGCCTAAGACTGAGCCTTGTGGTATACCCTTTTCTGTGTTCTGTGAAACAGATGTCACATCTCCATGTGCTACAACAGATAGGAGCAAAACCACCTTAGGAGTTCCAGATGAACACACAGATTCAACATTCTTTTCAATAGTGATTCAGCTTTGCTGAGATCCATAAACAAAGCCCCAGTATGCAAACCCAAATTGAAAGACTTAGATAGCAGGTTGTTTAAATCAGCCAGGGCCATGGACCTCCCAGATCTGCAACCATATTTTCATTTGGTCATTAAACTGTACTTTTCAATATGTTGATTTAACTGACAGTGGACAAGCCATTCAATAATCTTTGATGGTATGGGCAGCAAGGCAATGGGCCTGTAGTTAGAAGATATAGATGTATCTCCACCTTTAAAATAGATACGATTTTGCTTGCCTTCCAAAATTCTGGGAACATACCCTGTCTCAAGCTCCAGTTGAAGAATTAGGTAAGCACTGGAGCAATGATATCATCTCCATACTTTAAACATTTTGTTTCAATACCATCCAAACTTTTAATCTCATGTATTTTCAGAGCATTAAGTTCTTTGATAACCCTTGAATGTGTATCTCAATTAATCTAAAATGGGAAGGTTGAGAAGCATCCATCCTGTCTATCAAATTACTGTCCAGCCTAATCAAAAACTCTATAACAACATCGGTGATCTTATTACCCAATGTTCCAAAGTCCAAGTCTGGTAGGTCTATAAAATACTTGTTTAACATTTCTGCTCCTCTGTACTGATCTCCTATTGTAGTACTGTTGTCCATTTATTCTGTTAGTGTTTTTTGAATATACTAGATTTTAAAGTTGTTTGATAAGATTCCTTTATTTTTTAGGATCACTATTTTGAACTATTTTGATTTGCACTATTTGATTTTCTCAGTTCTAGTAAGATTATTGCACTTATGTCTCCATTTTTGAAGAATTCCAATTTTCATTCTTTGTGCACCTAGCTTTTCTCTAAATCCTGTTCTTTATTCTAATAGTTTATTGAATGTAATCAGAAACACATTGCAGATGTTGTGCACTGTATGTTTTGAAAGTTTTGGTGCATGTATATCACAAATCTGTATGTCCATTCATTTTCATTGCTATACTAATGGCTGCCAGTTTTGGTTAACAGCTATTTTATTTGCTGTCCATATGACTGCAAAGCATGAAGTGATTCACTGTCACCCTGGATCTAGGCTGCCTAGTCAGCTAAATTGATCAAGGGCTCAACCAATAAGCCCTAGGGACATAAGAAAATGTGAAACACCTTATTGTAACAGTTGCATGTTGCATTCTTTTGAAACTTCAGATTCAATTGAGTCAGCCAAGATGCAACACCCTTATGATTGTTTCTGCCAGTGAAATGCTGCAGAATTCTGCAGAACACAAGTATTCCAATTGCAATATCACAATTTGTCATGCATGAAAGTATGACATGCACATCTGAAGTGTTGCATTCTGGATGAGTCCACTGTATAACCACAAGCTCATAAGATGTCTTCACAGTGATTTTCAGGTTTATAACCATCTGGATTCCTTCCATGTAGTCACATTAGTGTACTTCCATTCGGTATGCATTAAGTCCACAAAAGCCCATTGGCTAGAATTTTTTCTGTCATCCTGCACAGTCCCACTCCCACCATGCTCCAAATATTTATTTCCAGTTAAAAGTGCAGCTGTGTTTTGGCAGCTCATGTTAGCTGATAATTTCTGTGTGTCACATTCAGAGACTTTAACCGTTTTTGCTTCTATTAACAGTACCTTTTCTAATGGCCTGGTTAGTGCTGCGTGTCCTGATTGGCCAAGATTTTTAAGTGTTCTCTCAATGAATTCAGACTCTTTAATTAGGATTCCAAATGTGGTGCCAAAACCCATTGTTAAGCATTGCACTTGATGCAGTCACAAGATAGATCCTCAAGACCTGTTTCTGATTTGCATTGGTTACACCTCAATGTCAGAAACTGTAGATTCTGCCAGTCTATGAGGGCACAGTCAGTTGCATGTCAGAAAACCAAACAGTCTGATTGCTCAGCAACACCATCAGTCACTGGCAGCACCTTTAGGACTGGGTTAACATGTTTGGTCTGGCTTGTCATTGGTCCTGCTTTCCTCTCAACTGTTGGCTAGGTCAGTTGTTGAAGACAAAGCCTGGTTTCTCAATGGAGCCAGGAAGGCTTAGCCCTGAGAACATCCTGCTTCTAGTGGTGACCATTGCTAATTGAGTCTCCTTCCATCAGCCAAAAACACAGCCATAAAGAATACAGACTGAGTCCTGCACTCAGGAGATGTAAACCACTTGCCTACAGATCCATAGTTTTTGGGTCATGAGTCAATTTAATCTGTTTCTAGTGACTTGGCATCCAAGAAAATGAACTTGGCTTTGTGTGTTGATGATGAGAGTTCAGTGATGAATGTCCTTCAACCTCTTTTCTCTTACAAAGGATAATGAGGGTTAGGTGCACCTGAAGGTCTGCCATAGTGGAAATGGGTGATGGTGGTCATCTTTCACCACCATCCCATGGTGTAGTAATCATGCCTCATAGCCCAAGGAAGTCATGACCTCCAAGATCATCATCTTCTTCTTCCTTCTTCTTTTCAAGTTTAGTTTCCTTGAGCACTTTGGCCTTATGCTCAGATGGACTCAATTACTACAAGTACTGTAAGAATGGGTTTACAAGGTGATGTTAGTTGAGGCATGGCCACTGATCCTATTTGGCATGAAAATACACAGTTTAGTATGTTCCCTATTGTATCATGTGAAAAGCAATTATAAAATGATTCTGTAAACCACATCAACTTTCAGCCCGAACAGTCTGGGAGTACATTCCAGTGGGGGGTGCTCAAACTTGCCCTTAAAATCTGGGTAATCCATGGCACCCAACCCATAAATCCAAAATTGCCGCTCTTTATTTAGTTTGTTCTCAAAATCTACTCCTCTTAGATTTTTCTTGACCTTTTCTATACTAGTGACACTTACTGTATGTTCATTAGTTTTATAACATTACAAATATGGGCTGACAAAGCATACTCCACATTGCATGACTATATGGCACTCAAAGAGTCCCTAGATGAACTTTAAATTTTATTTTTGTAAGTCCTACATAAAACAGGTATAAGACCATGTTGATACATACAGTATATTGCCCTTGTCTTTTAAATTGTTAATTGGGTTCACCACAACATAACCCAGACAGACCATCTTAGGTAGCTGATTCATTCCACTGGGGTATCACACAGATGAGGCATATGGCTGAGTCCTGGTAGGATGAAACATGTGTCTATGTTTTCTGTTGGCACCCTTTGCAAACTGTGTGAGAGGCCTTTCGGCACCATGCATTTCTGCTTAAAGTTGAACCAGCATAATATTCTGTGATGATTTGCATATGCAGCCCATGATGCTTTGCATTGTGGGGGCATGTGTGATTTTGTATTGCTTCACATTTTAAAAGTAATAAAAAGTGTATTTGTAACACTTTGCATTTTGAGGATCACAGAATTGCCATTTTCACCACCACTGCATGCTCTTTTCAATGGCCACATTGATAATAATCTGATTTTGATTTAGGTAGTCAGTTTCTATGAACAACTGGCTGGCGTAAACCACCTGGAATGGTATACACCCCTACATTAGGTGTCTGCCTACTTGCCATGCTTTTTCTTCAGCACTGACCACCCATCTGGCTGAACTGTTTATATATAAATGTTTCTAATACTCTGTACTAAATTACTGTATTGTTTACTTGATGTGTAACTTTATTGTACTGAAGCTCCTAACTATTATTGTTTGCTCACCTGAATTCAAACTCAGGTCATATCTGTAAACAGAATTGCATTCCAATGTACTTACCGAACAACAAAATAAATAAATACATTAGCAATGCCATCCTCAAATGTCTTGCCTGTCTGTAGAAGACTCATATTGGCCTCACCTGGGGAACCAAAACAGGTGATGCATTTAGAACATCCGTATTTCTTTTAATATGTTTCTCACCTCAGATGCATGTCCTCCATACATGGTAGTAACAGTAGGACATTCATTCTGTTTTTGTATTCCTTGTTCTTCCTGTAACAGAGAATTCATGTCTCTTTATCAGCTTCTTCCTGAGCTAGGAAGCCCACAAACTCATGTAGTTCCTATTCTGCTCTTCACCACACAACCAGAATATTATCAATGTACATTAGTGCCTCCATAGGTCTGTCTTCTCTAGATACTATTTTTTGCATTGTATGTAGCAGTTTTTATCCCCCTCAGCACAAATTTATGAAGGAAGAAATTGTAATTCATATTATGATTACAAAAAAAGGGCAGAGGAATTAATGGTACAGCTATACAATAGGGACATGAGGAATAGGTTCTTCAGCAAGCTTGGGAAGAAGCTGAATCTGCATCTCCATATATGCAATCAATGACAACCTATGCAGCATGTGCTCAGAAAGCAGAAGGAGGATAACACAGATTGCTTGGCACAAATTACCATACAAGCACCTCCACAAAATCCTTATGGAACTGATACAATCACATGACAAAAATTACCATAAATACCTTCACAGAAACCAAATCACTTTGAGCTCATATATTTCAAATCCAAACTTAAAGACATACAACTGAAAGAGCAAATACAGTATCTAATGAAAGAAGCCTAAACTCTATCCACCAAAACATAATATAATTCTACTAAAATGTTGGCAGTATAAGCTAGAGGTTAGAGTAACAAGATGTGAGTGAACTTGCTATAACCAGGAGACACACAAGAGCTGAAAGCTTGTTTACAGGTGCAACCTGGGAGCACAAAGACGTTAAGTGACTTTCTCAGAATCCCACAGTATGCAAGTGGGGCTGTGGGATTCAACGAAGGTCTCCAGGTTTGCAGCTTAGAGCCTTAAACCACTGCGCTATACTGCCTCCAACAACAACTGATTCCAACAACACCCACTTGCATACTGTGTGACCCTAAGCAAGTCCTTAACCTCCCAGTGTCCCTAGGTTGCTCTTGAAAATAGGCATTGTACCTAGCACATAACAGAAAGCAATATAAAATGCACACTAAATGAAAATGTAGGAAACCTTCAAAAATACAATTCAACACAACAGCAAATATAACCACATACCCAGCAATACAAATATTACCAATACTTCTACATATAGTGCCCCAAATGTAGTTCAATTTAGATATTACATGAGTAAAATAGTATAATTTACCAAAGTTAGCCTCTGGGAAAGCATAACACTAGATAGTGTAATCAAGGGCACTAACACCCACCTGCAAACAAAGTCTCTCCAAAAAGCAGCCACCGCAGTAATTAGAGTGGCCCCATACTTGCAATGTACTCTAAATAAAGATGCAGCACTGAACCCAGTTCTAACGTGGGACACAATTATTTGAAGGGCAATAAAACTTAAAACTTCCCATAGTAAACACTGATTATTTTTCATAACAATGTTTAGGACTAACATAAGCCAATCAAAACATTTGCTGTGTTGAGTATACCCCAGAGTGTTGATTATTCTATGTCAGTGTACCACCTGGTGGTTGATGCCAACTCACCAATTGATACAGTATCAGAATACAATACAATATAATACAATACAATACACTTCAATACAATATATAACTAAGGCCAATTATTAACAAATATGGCATCATTTAAGAAAACATTATTACCCTCCAGGGTGTGCAGTATTGGTCAGTACCCATCCAAGGGTGTAATAGAAACATAGAAACATAGAATTTGACGGCAGATAAGGACCGCTTGGCCCACCTATTCTGCCCATTTCCTACCTGAGATAAGCTGCAGATCCTAGTTAACCAACAGACTACTTCCTCCTACCCCCACTAGAATTGCCTTATGTCTGTCCCATGCATTCTTGAATTCCCCCACTGTTTTGACTCTCCGATCTCCTCAGGAAGGCTGTTCCATGTATCCACAACCCTTTCTGTGAAGAAATACTTCCTACATTACCTCTGAGCGATCTATCCTCTATCTTCAAATTGTGCCTCTTGTTTTTGCACATCTCTTTTCTAAAAGATGTTACCCTCTTGGACTTTGTTGATTCCTTTGAGGTATTTGAAGTTTCTATCACGCCCCCTTTCCTCCTTTTCTCGAGGCTATACATCTTTAGTTCCTTTAGTCTTTCTTCAAATGTCTTCTGATGTAGACCCTGCATCATTTTGGTTGCCCTCCTCTGGACAGCCTCCACCCTGTCTATGTCTTTTGGAGATGGAATCTCACAACTGTACACAGTAGTCCAGATGTGGTCTTACCAACTGTCTGTACAGAGGGCCAAAAACTTCCTGTTTTCTACTGGTGATGCCTCTCCCTATGCATCCCAGTATCCCCCAGCCCTCCTTACTGCCTTGTCACATTGCTGGTCCACCTTAGGTCATCTGATATGACTACCCCTAGGTCACTTTCCCTCTTTGTTGTTGTCAGTATCTCACCTTCCACTGTATACTCTTCCCTGGGTTTTGTTTCCCAGGTGCATTACTTGCACTTCTTTGCATTGAATCTAAGCTGCCATACATTTGACCATTCCTCCAACCTTGCCAAATCCTTTTCATCCTTTCCACCCCACCTTGTGTATCAACCCTGTTGCAGATATTTGTGTTATCTGCAAAGAGACATCTTCCTTCCAGTCCCTCTGCAATGTCACTTATAAAGGCATTAAAAGGACCAGTCCCAGTACTGAACCCTCGGTACCCTACTAGTAACCCTCCTTTTCTTCATTGTGGACTCCATTTACTATTACCCACTGTGTCCTGTTGTCCAACCAGTGTTTACCCAGGCTACCACCCTGGGACCCACTCCCAGGCTGGCTAATTTGTTTATTAATCTTTTATGTGGGACTGTGTCGAATGCCTTGCTTAAGTCTAGGTAGGCCATGTCCACAGCTCCTCCCTGGTCTACTGCTTTGGTCACACAGTCAAAGAAATCTATTAGAATTGTCTGACATTACTGTCCTGTGTGAATCCATGCTGCCTTGGGTCCTGTGCCCCACTGGCCTCTAGGTACTCAACAATTCTTTCCTTCAGAAGTGATTCCATCACTTTCCCTACCACTGAGATCAAACTGACAGGTCTGTAGTTTCCTGCCTCTGTCTTGCTCCAACTTTTGTGAAGGGAATCACATCTGCCCTCCTCCAGTCCTCAGGTACCACACCATCTTCCATGATTTATTAAAAGGGTAGTCAGTGGTGTTACTAGTTCTTCCCTTAGTTCTTTTAGAATTCTGGGGTGAATCCCATCAGGCCCCATTGCTTTATCTACCTTCAGTTTTAAGAGTTCTTTCAGAACCTTTCTTCTGTGAAAGGACTAATATCAACCCCTATCCAGAGTGCTTCTATTGGCCAGATTAGATATTTCACCCTGCTTTTCCATTGTGAATACTGAGCAGAAGTATTCATTCAGTATCCTGCTTTTTCACTGTCACTCTCTGCCCAACCACCTTCCTCTTTGTTCAGCCTCAGTATCCCTGCCTTAGTCTTTCTTTTGCTCCCTAATGTACCTATAAAAGGTTTTATCCCCCTTCTTAACTGAGTTGGCTATCTTTTCCTCAGTTTGGGCCTTTGCTATTCTGACTGCCTTACACTCTTCCTTCTGTTTTAACTGGTACAGTTCTCTGTCCTGCTCTTTCTGTGTTTCCTTATACTTCCTGAGTACCATCTTTTCTCCTTACCTTCCCCACCACTTCTTTTGAGGCCCAGCACCATAGGTCGAGGGCCTTATAGCCTCTGGAAGGGATAGTACAGCCCATGTCGCTCACCCTGGAGGTTATTATTGTGCTTAGAAAAGTGGTTTGACTTAGAATATAAGAAAAATAAATAAAATGTTTAATACAATAAAACAAATTTTAAAGTCATTAAAAAACAGCTTACTGGTAAAATAGTCCTTCTACTGGTACATTGCCACTAGAGGGTGCTGTGCTGTGTGGTGGCACTGCTGTTGAGAGTTCTCTCTCTCTCTCTCTGTCCCTCCCTCCTCCATGGACCTGTTACTTAAGCCAGTTTTTATCTGGAGTCTGTTTTCATTTAGTTGAAGAGCTAATTTTACATGGGCCAATCTGCAGCAAGGTTTTGCATGGGCAGTGGATAGCAGGGATTCTGTCTGCAAGCAGCATTCAGGAGCAGAAGAGCTGAAGCAGCACTGGTGATCAGCTGGCAGTAATTGTTGTGGTATGAACAAATAAATTAATATTTTAAGAGCAAAGATCTGTAGTCTTCTGTTTTAATAACAGCGGTCACACATTCATGTGGGGTGCATCACTAGCTAGATTGCTCACTTGCTCAGTAATAAAAAAGTGGTGACTAGTTTAAAACTGGGCAGTCATTTAAGCTAATGATCTATAAGGTGAAAAGGCAGGCAGACATAGGGACTAGTAATTTACTCACCCCTGTTCCTGATACTAACTGGGTGGTGGCTGTTCTGAGCCAATCAGGTATCAAAATTTTCCTTACCCATTTGCTAAAACCTCATAATTTAAATTTTAAAACGTTCAAGTATCATATTATATATATATATATATATATATATATATATATATACATATATATATATATATATATAACACACACACACACACTCTATTACCAACTGGCAATAATTTTGTTCAATCAACATGCACTCACCTAAGCCGGCCGGTGGCACTAAGGGTTGAGCGCTGGATGCCATGCCTCACACTCGCGGCAACCCAGGTTGAGGAATGAGCTCAGGTCATTGGGGGTCGGCAGGGGACGACAAGGATTGAGCATCGGAGACAGCTCTCCAACTCCTGGGTGGACTGGGGAACCACACCACGCTGCGGTAACCTCTGGGGACACCGGAGGTACTGAATATGACGGTGTGACTGGAGAAGAGACTGCGTGGACATCAACATGTATGTGTGAAGACGTCACTGCACATCCACAGTCCCAATGGGGAGAAAAAGTGGAAGATGGCTGGGCGACCATGCAGCTTGACAGCTGCACCCTGCCTCGCCAGGAGGACCCGCGTGGTATCACACTGGGGGTCTGGGACCTGTATGGCTGGATAGGGTATGGGGAGACCCTCCAGCAGACTGGTGATGGCCATGACAGATGCAAGATCCCTCATCATATGAGTGAGCCTGGTGCTGTCCCGGTGGTAGGGCCGGCGGTTGGATGCCCCCGCTGGTAGTCGCTGCAACAGGCGAGTAAAATAAGATGATTAAAAAATGCACTCACCTAAATTAAACCTAAACATATCACCAAAACCTCATATAGTCCCTCAACACTCCCCACCCACCTGTGAAAACCCACCTAGACCACCAAATGTATTTTATTAAAAATCTTAATTTAATTTACCTCTGATGTTTCATAATAGCTTGACATGTCTGTGTTCACACTCCATTGTGTAAATCCGCCACTGTGCTGATTTACAGGACAGCCTCAGTTTTACACAGTGGAGCATGAATACAAACATGCTGAGCAGTTATGAAACAGCAGAGTAAAATAAAGTTAAGATTTTAAATAAATTACTTTGATGGAGCAGGGTGAGTATCAGCAGATGGATTGGGAACTTTGGGGAATGAAAAATATAGTGTGCAGTAGACTTTGTTTTATGAGTCAGTTTAGTTTTATCACATAGAATCCATATAGAATAACTGTGGAGCATTTTCTCCCATAGGAAACCTGGTTATAATTCCACCTGTTATAACCTGTAAGTTATAATGGTGAATATGCACCAAAATTCCCTCACTCCGTGCATCAGCACCTTGCTCTTCTGTTTCTCTGCAGCCCTACTCCTAAACTCTGAACAGTTTCTCGCCACTCAGAGCCGATATATAGTAACCGGACTAAAAAAACTTTATACTGGCTGTTTCAAAAAAAAGTAAACATGCATTTTTCACGAGCCACTATGGACCTGCTAAAACCTGACCAGTCCATGGCTCCGAGGCTGGCTATTTATTTTATATAATTGCTGTGGCAAAAACAATCCCCAGCAATTATACAAAATAAAGGCTGGATAGGTGTGTAAACTTGAATTGTACACACACCCTGAGTGTGGGATGCCTTTACAAACTCCTCAAGCTTCGCCTCAGGGTTTATGTGGCATCCCACACCTCAGGTGTGTGTAAAATTCTCATTATGACCACCTACCCAGCCATTATTCTACATATTACAGGTATATTAAATGAAAGATAGCCAGGTATACTGAATAAAAGATAGCCAACTGTATACTGTAGGGTATATTTCAGTCTTGGGGTTCTGGGACTAACAAACCACTCCAGATGGACTCATGTGGATTATACTGTCCAGTCTCCAGAACAAATTCTTTAAATTATACCCTGTAGAGCACAGTTGGCCATCATTTTTCTATATACAGTATCATCAACACTTTGGTGTGTTATTTCATACATAATGCATATAATACTTATTAGTTTAGCAAATGTAGCAACTAAAACAAACTGATTAGCAAACATAAAACTCCCAGCCCACTTCATTAATTGTGCCTAAAAAATACATGAATAACAACTGTCTGAGTGGTGGGTGGAAAGGCTTTTTTAGTAACCAGTATAATACTCAACCTGACCTAAAGATAGCCAGTAATTTGTATGTCACAAGTATAAATCAGATCCAGAAGCAAATGGTTTGATACCTTTTATTGGACCAACAAAGATGTTACAAAAAGAACAAGTACTTTAGCTTTCGGACCAACCAAGTCCTTACTCAGAAGTTTATGACAGTCACCCAGAAAATCACATACCACTAACACCCAGATCATGCATTAAAAAATAATAGTTCTCACTGGTTTAAAATACTTTTTAACCATAACTGAAGTTTACATCATAGAAACTTGATGCAAACTTCAGTTATGGTTTAAATGAGTATCTTAATCATGAATATCTTAATCTTGTATAATCCATTGTTGTACTGGACATGGAACCTTTGTAAATGAGCTACTAGCCCAAAGGTTGTTATAATCCAAGACATTAAATAAATAAATAAAATGAAACTATTGCCCTGTAGTATATGATCCAGTCTCAGTTCTTTCCTTTATTTATTTATTTATTTTTACCGCTCCTTTTCCCATGGCATCAGAGTTCTGGTCTCCCAGACCGCTCACCACCACCACCCTCATCTCAGGCTTACCCCCCAGGCAGGTGCCCCCTCCCCAAGGAACTTGGTCTCTAGTCCTGGATTGCCCCCCATGGGTGGCCACAGGAGCAGGACCCCCAGCAGTGGACTTTGGCAGGAGATGGGACCAGCATTTTAAGGAGAGTTTTTCCTGTGGGTGGGGACGGCAATGATGCCAGCATCTGCCCTGACCCCCTAATGTGTGGTGCTGGCTGCAACAGTACCCCAGCCTCTGCCAGAGGTCAACATAGAAACATAAAATTTGACAGTAGATAAGGACCGCTTGGCCCACCTAGTCTGCCCATTTCCTACCTAACAGATAAGCTGCAGATCCTAGTAAACCAACAGACTACTTCCTCCTACCCCCACTAGAATTGCTTTATGTCTGTCCCATGCATTCTTGAATTCCCTCACTGTTTTTGACTCTATGACCACCTCAGGAAGGCTGTTCATGTATCCACAACCTTCTCTGTGAAAGTACTTCCTCACATTACCTCTGAGCGTCCCTCTCTATCTTCAAACAGTGCCCCTTGTTTTGCACATCTCTTTTCTGAAAGATGCTACCCTCTTGGACTTTGTTGATTCCCTTGAGGTATTTGAAAGCTTTCTATCATGCTCCCCCCTTCCTTGAGGCTGTACATCTTTAGTTTCTTTAGTCTTTCTTCATATGTCTTCTGATGTGATGCAGACTTTGCATCATTTGGTTGCCGTCCTCTGGACAGCCTCCACCCTGTCTATGTCTTTGCAGAGATGGGGTCTCCAGAACTGTACACAGTACTCCAGATGTGGTCTTACCAACTGTCTGTACAGAGGGCCAACAACTTCCTGTTTTCTACTGGTGATGCCTCTCCATGCATCCCAGTATCCCCCAGCCCTCCTTACTGCCTTCTCACATTGCTGGCCCACCTTTAGGTCATCTGATATGACTACCCCCAGGTCCCATTCCATTTTGTTGTTGTCAGCATCTCACCCCCCATTGTGTACTCTTCCCTGGGTTTTGTTTCCCAGGTGCATTACTTTGCACTTTTTGTATTGAATCTAAGCTACCATACATTTGACCATTCCTCCAACCTTGCCAAGTCCCTTTTCATTTTTCCACCCCACCTTGTGTATCAACCCTGTTGCAGATCTTTGTGTCATCTGCAAAGAGACATTTCTTTCCTTCTAGTCCCTCTGCAATGTCACTTATAAAAACATTAAAAGGACCAGCCCCAGTACTGAACCTTGCAGTACCCCGCTAGCAACCCTCCTTTCTTCACTGTGGACTCCATTTACTATTACCCGCAGTGTCCTGTTGTACAACCAGTGTTTTATCCAGGCTACCACCCTAGGACCCACTCCCATGCTGGCTAATTTGTTTATTAATCTTTTGTGTGGGACTGTGTCAAATGCCTTGCTAAAGTCTAGGTAGGCCATGTCCACAGCCCTCCCTGGTCTACTGCTTTGGTCACCCAGTCAAAGAAATCAATTAGATTTGTCTGACATGACCTCCCGCTGTGAATCCATGCTGCCTTTGGTCTTGTGCCCCACTAGCCTCTAGGTACTCAACAATTCTTTCCTTCAGAAGTGATTCCATAATTTTCCCTACCACTGAGGTTTCAAACTGACAGGTTTGTAGTTTCCTGCCTCTGTCTTGCTGCCACTTTTTGAAGGGAATCACATCCACCCTCCTCCAGTCCTCAGGTACCACCCCATCCTCCCATGATTTATTAAAAGGGTAGTCAGTGGTGTTACTAGTTCTTCCCTTAGTTCTTTAAACTTCTGGGTGAATCCATCAGGCCCCATTGCTTTATCTACCTTCAGTTTTAAGAGTTCTTTCAGAATCCTTTCTTCTGTGAAAGGACTAATATCACTCCCTCCCATCCAGAGTGCTTCTATTGACTGGATTAGGTATTTCCTGTTTTTCCATTGTGAATATTAAGCAGAAGCATTCGCTCAGATCCCTGCTTTTCACTGTCACTTCTGCCCAACCACCTCCTCTTTATTCAGCCTCTGTATCCCTGCCTTATTCTTTCTTTGCTCCTAATGTACCTATAAAAGGTTTTATCCCCTTCTTAACTGAGTTGGCTATCTTTTCCTCAGTTTGGACCTTTGCTATTCTGACTCGTTACCCGCTTCCTTCTGCTTTAACGGTACAGTTCTCGTCCTGCTCCTTCTGTGTTTCCTTATACTTCCTGAATGCTGCCTTTTTCCTTACCTTCCCCACCAGTTCTTTTGAGAACCATAGCACCATACACTCTTCCCCTTCCCCCAGAGAAGGACAGCAGTTCCTGGGATGCTCAATCCTTGTCCCCTCCCCGCTGGCCCTCTGTCTCTGAGTCCATCACCAAACCCGGGATGTCTGCGCCTCAAGCAGACACCTTGCTGCTGCACTGACAGACTGGCACAGTTCTTCCCTCTATACCCATCAAATTAAAGATGTTTATCTTCCCAGTTAAACTAATTAAATCTGTTTACCTCTAGAATTAAAGTTGTGTACTTCCACATTGAAGTTGTTTACCTCCAGGAAAAAAAACACACTTGGAGAACATAATTGCAAAGACCAAAGCAAACAGATTAACAGCCAATTAAGCAAATGGACACATCAATTAGCAAACCTACCAAACCAATATACCAATTCCCATACCAATTAAAACACTTACCACAGCATACTACAGAGACTCTCACGCATAAAAAAGGACCAAAAGCCTTACAGCAGCCAATAATCCCCCATTCTTACCATGCAGCCATTTCTCTTGATGCTGCAGTTGTTTGCTTAGATGCCATACCTTTCTTGCTGCTGCTGCTGCTGCTGCTACTCTGACCTCCTTCAGTTGCCGCCATACCCTCCATGTTGATGCATCTGACTCTGTGCTACAGTACTTCCATTGTGAATCCAATGAAAAATGATACCATTTCTATGGCACCCAGTGTCATGCTTGAATTTTCAATAGTCATGTGCCCTGAGGAGTAGTATGGGTGGAGTAACAATAAAAGTGTACTTTTGTAGTAGTAGTAGCAGTAGAAAAGTAGTAGAACATTTTATTTTATACAGGTAAAAGTTGGTACAATAACACAATTAGGGCTAAAAATTTTATTTACAAGATGGTCTTGTTTCAGATTGCATTTACAATTTCACAGATAATTTAGATAATTGGACACAGAGTTACAAACAAAACATATTAAAACAAAAGCTTTAAAAGTACGTAACATAAAAATTTGATTTGTGAAGGCTCATTTAATACAACTACAACGTATCCTTAATTCCAATTTCATGGCAATGTTGAGCACCTTGGTTTAGGAGCTAGTATGTTAATTTTTGGCTCTATATCATTCTAAAATGTTGCTACTGTTTGTAAAATAACTTATTTCCATATCTGTTCTTTGATATGGATTCTTCATGTGTTCTGTTTTTATTGAATCTCAGGTTATACTTATGTTCAACCTTTTGCAATTTCTCCATTACATTTATTGGTTTGCTTCAATTAAGTATTTTATTTACCAATCATCCCAGAACAATTTGCATCCATTTTCAATTGTAGTCCAGGTCCTCATACATTTTACCATGGGTGAGTTTTATAATCACAGCGTGAACGAAAGATCTAGCAAATTTATTGTAGGTCACTTCTGCTTCCTTTAAAGTGGTTACACATGCATAACTGTAAATGTGACACCTGTAATCTAAAATCAGTAATAAAAGTTGCATTACAATTGCATGTCTCATACTTTTGTTCATACAAAATGCTGTATGCCTGAATGCCCCAGATTTGCAGTTTACCTCACTTGTATTTTACTAATATGTTGGTCAAAGTTCAATCTGTTGTCCAGCCAGATACCTAGATATTTATATTCTGAGACCTGTTTTAACGTTATACCATCTCATGTTACTATTTTTCACTCTGGCTCATTCCCCCAACTACCTGTGGTATTATTGAAAAGGCCATAACTTGGGGATTTTTGCTATTTAAAACAGACCAGACTATTCAAACCAAAAAATCAATTTTGAATAGTAAGTTTACAAAGTGTGTTCTACTTTTGTGTTGTTTTTTGCCATTTATTGTTTTGTGTCATTGGTTAGTACGATATGCAGGTTGTATAGTGATTCACACCAAAAGGCAATGAGAATCTATACAGTTCAGAGCTCCAGTGCCCACATACTGCTCTTAAGCCACGCAGTGCATCAGGCAAGACTGAGTGCTACTTTATTTCAGTTATTCAAGAAATATGCTTGCTAGCAAAAACAGGTTACATGTTATCCACTCAGACTTGTTTATCTGAGTGAGATTTCAAAGCCAACAACTTGTTCTTGGAAAACCTTTGGTTTCTGTAGACAAACTCTATATAAGACAGTGGATTATGGAAACAGGAATACTTTGAACCTGCAGACGAAGGTGGTTTGTTATGTCAAGTTTTGTGTCTTTATGAGGTTGGTGTCATTCAACTGAAAAGGAAACATTTGTCAGATGAGATAGGAAAGTCCACCTCTGCCTTTAAGCTCATGCCAGTGACACTGAGCATTGACTAGTTACAGTTCATCCATTTGCCTTGTGCCATTCATGAATGTAATACAAGCAAGACAGCATGCAGTGCATGAGCAATGAGAAAGAAGTGAATAGACAGATCATGTCAAATCACAAATAGGGATATTACCCTCAGTTTGTTAGATTTTATTCATTTTTGAGGATTAGATAATAAACTTTTAAGCAAAATGCATTCTACAATAAAGGGCAACAGTAGTTTAAAGCTGCAGTTTAAAACAACAGTATTAGTTAGTCATCATGTAGGTTTGTTTTTTCAGTTATGTTTTCCAGGCAACATCAGTATGCTCATTTTCTTTTAATTCCTGAACTGAGATATGGCAGTTTGTAGTTTTAAAGATTCCTGCTTCCTTGACATGACCACTGTGACAAAATAAAATATATTGGTGTGGTACTATGTTGTTTACCATCAGAAACATGTGGTAGCATTGCCAGCCTTGTGGCACTGAGGGTTGAGGCACTGGACACCACACCTTGTGCCATGCTGGTGACCCGGGTTTGGATGAGAGTACAGGCTGGCAGGGGTTGGCAGGGAGGATAGGATCGAGCATCCAGAAGACTGCTGTCCTATCCTGAGGAGGACTGAGGGTTCTCACCACTCTGCAGTGGCCCCTAGTGATGATCAGTGGCACTGTCAGAATTGGTGCAGTCAGGGGTGGAGTGTAGCAGATGTCAGCACGCGCCTCAGACATCATTGCACATTTGCACTCAGGGGATCTAAGGAGAAAAACAACAGCATTGAGTATGGCAGCTTGATGGTCAGAACTTACTTGCCCGGTGGGCCCATAGTGCATGGTCGCATGTCGGTATTGGTTCCCAGCCTGAACAGGGATTAGGAGGTCCCTTTGAAGGTATGGCAGCATACCTCAATTGGTGTTTGACATGTCTCTGAAATCATCGGGGAAGTGGAGTGGTGGCTGGATGATTGCAGGTCAGGTTGCAGGAGGAGAAAGAGAAATACGATAAAAGAAAAACAAACATGTGGTAGCACCATTCTGATTGACCGATATATTTATTTATTAATTTATTTAGTTTTTTTTTTTATTGACCAGGTAGGTGCAGCGGACAATCAAATTTAGCAAGTGTCAGTGGCTTAGTAGGTAGCACACTCGCCTCTGAGGCTGGAGATCAGAGGGCTGTGGGTTCAGTTCCCACATCTGTCACTTGGGTTAATATCCCAGTACTGACACTGTAGTGCAGCATGAGGGGTGCTGCACTGCTGAAGTGCCGCTCTTTCAGATGAGACGTTAAACCGAGGTCCCATCTGCCTGGATTGGTGGTAGTTCAGGTGGATGTTAAAGATCCCATGGCACTTCTCAAAAGAGTAGGGAATTTCCTGGTGTTTCTGGCCAAATTTCCTCATTCACTAAACAAAATACCACCAACAGCTTAAGCTGGTTCAAGGTCACTTGCATTCATCTGTATCCCCTCCCGGTTGTGCCTGAAAATAGGCAGGATTTGTCTAGTGCACTTACCAGGTCAACAAAAACTAAATAAATAAAATAAAAAATGCCTTTTTAGGCATGGCCTGGGAAATAAAAAGTTGGTCAATGAAAACATAGAATACAATTATGCAATAGCTGATTATAAGCAAATACAGATAATTTGCTTGGCAACAATGTACAACATTAATTAATATAACTTTTAACAGTTATAAACATTTGAAGGCTCCAGCAAACAAAGGCACTGACATAATGCAAAACATATGAAGCAGCGAGATCGAAAGCACAAGACTTTTCATACAGTACACAAGGTACATGACATGGATCTATGCACGCACATCAGTGAACCTGAGGACAAGAGCAGTGTTCTGTCTTAATGAGATGCTCACTGTACATATGGCAAAAAGAGGATGTTGAAGGACATAATCATATATCTGGAGGAATTTAACTCCACAGTCTAGCAGCATAAGCAAATGAAAATTCCCCAGCCTTTGTACTAAGTCTGGGGACAGATAAGGGTCATTCTCACAGGATCTGGGAGAACACGCTGAAGGAGTATAGATAAAGATAATGGGCGGTCATTTGCCATAGTGCTAAAGATAACATCCCCATACATAAGGTCCCTCAGTCTGGAAGGGGGCAACCAAGTTTGGCATACAGGAGCAGTGATGGGCAAATGCCAAGATGCTAGTGCAGAGTGTATGGTAGTCTTTCATACAGCAGAGAAAACAGGGTTACCATAAATAAGTTGGGGAGCAGCATCCCATGGGCTATGACCAGCCTGGCTTGGGGAATAAGGTTTCATCTAAATTTATAAGAGATCTCCACCATAGAGTTGAAAGATGTACAGGTACCTGTCACATGAAGCAAGAAGTCAAGAGAGGGGTCAAGGGTGACCCCAGGTAAGTAAAAGAGGTGACTGTTGGGACTAGGGCACTATCTTGGTAAGCAGCAGACAGTGGGGCTGGACATTGCCTTAGCCTAGAGTAGTGCAAATAATATGGGCTGGGTTTTAGTTGTGTTTAGGATTAGTTTATTCACTGACAACCACTAAACATTAACAGTATAAATCTACTATGTACATTCAAAAGTAAGCTCAGTGGAAGAGATTAAAAAATTACAAGTTGTGGCCATCTTTAATGACTTGAGTCAATAATTACAAATTTAGTTTAAAAATCTGAAAATTAAAATACACTGAGGATGAATCTAAGGATTTAGAAATATATTTTGCTAAAACTATATGATGAAATTTTGTGCTGACTAACAAATACTGATGCTTTAATTCACCTCTCTGATTATATGTCACCAACTAATGGATTAGTGAACTAACTGAAAGGTGTGTGCTCACTTCACTAATCCTTCTCCTGCTCTTGTCTTTGTTGCTATGTCTCCATTCACTTTTCCCAGGCGTAGAAGTATCTTTGCTTTCCTAACTCTACTTCCATCATGCCTTTGGACTGACTATCTCCTGGCTTTTTATATTAATCCCTGGTAAGTTTATTCCTTGTTTGTTTGTTTGTGTTAACTAACTCTTATATTTTAAAGAATTCTGTAATACGAACTTGTGGTTTCATCAGACTGCAAGCCAGAACAGCTAGGTATTTGACCAGAAAAATCACTAATGACTCTACTCTCATAATGCATCAGGCATGGGAGAGGTGATTACATAACTACAGAGCCAGTTGCACCACCTAGTTGGGGGACTGGGGCGGTCTGGTTAGGAGGTTACTTTTTCAAAGATGGTGCAATGTGGGGGCAGGTGCTGGCTGGACTTTACATTTTTATTGGAGGTATGTGGTGACTGGGGTTGTGAGGGTAGGAGACCACTGAAGAGGATGGAGGTGCCTATGCATCTAGTCCTGGCCACATGAGAAGGAGTAGGAATGCCTTTTTATTTATTTTTAAACCTACTGTAGTATGTATGCCTGAATAACCAATACCACATAATAGATATCGAAATATATGAGGTCCCAAATATTAATACTTGATGAATATTGAGGACAATAAAAAAAGAAAACAGAGCACGCACCACCAAGAAAACAGAGAAAGACACACCAACAGGTACATATCCTTTATTGAAAACATGTCTCAGGATACACAAAAAATTTAAAGTCAGGCTCAACCACATGCTCCTTTCCAGATGCATTTAACACTGTTTAAATGCTTTTTCAAAGGCAACGCTCTCAGACAATGACGATAATTTATAATGACATTATTAAAGCTGAACACCCCATTCTCAGTGCTGCCCAGCATAAATAACATAAGACATACATTCTACAAAAGAAGACAATAAATAGACATAAATAACATGAAAAGACATTGTGAATATCAAAAATAGACCATGTATTTAGTTATTTAAGTGCTGTATCAGCTACTGCACTTGGAGGTCATGCTCAGGGTCAGTTGTGTTACTAAATTCATTAAGTCCTGCATCTATAGAAATTGTAATAGGGTTATAAAGTATCCTTTATATACAAATGGTCTTCTTCCTAAAGGTACTAGAAACCCTCAATTCATAAACCTAGAAATGTAGCTGAGATTGCAGGAAACAAGCTGTAAGGAAAAGACAAACAACACTGGATTATCATACTGGGGCAACAATCCTTAATAACAAATAGAAACCAGAGTTAAGTACTGGCCACTCTCTAGCCCTTAAAAGTATAAACCAAAAGGCCTCTCTCTGAGCACCTCTAAATCAAAATTCCCACCACCTCTGGGATCAGGATGTACTTTCTTAATCCCTGTGAATAGGAATTTATGATTCCCACCTTCTCATATAGAATGGGCATGAGCTGCCTTAGCATAGTTCAGTTTCTTGTTTTGGATTGCATGGCAGTGTTCTCCCACTTGTATACCCAGTTTCCTAATTATTTTGCTCAGATAATAGGCCTCACAGTTGCACATACAGTAGCAAGAAATATCTTTGATGTCCAAAGTCTGGCCTGTTCTAGGATTACTGAACTCCTTTTCCGTGAAATGGTATTACAATATGTGCATCTCTTGCATACATAGCAACCATGACTGCAGATGGGAAGCTAAGTTCTTGCCCCCGCTGTTTACTGTAGACAACGCAGTTACATAGAGTTTCAGCTCTGTGGTAGGCCATTCTAGGGTGTTTGCTTACATGCTGTTCAAGGGCATGGTCACCCCTGAGAACCAGCCAATACTTCCCAATTATGTCTTTGACATACTTAGATGTGCTGAGTGAGTGGTGACAAAATTTACTGTTTTGATCTTCTCTAGGCTGTTTCTCCCTGAACAGTAGGTCAACCTTATTCTGGTTTCAGGTAAATTGTTCTGCTTTATCCACAATTCTGTGTATTTTATTTATTTATTTATTGCAGTTGGTTCACCAGAGGAGGGCACACTGAGCAACAAGTTGCTCGCCCTTGGTGCAACCTGGGGTACATATGGATATGATAACATGCAGGTTATCAAGTGAACAGTTAACAGAAGCAAATAAAAAGCAGCATAAGGATACACGATTGCATGAATATACAAGCAGCACACATTGAATGCTTAGGATATTATAGTATCAAATAACAATTTTTGTGACAAGAAGCAGCAGAAAGGTAAATTAGCACAGTTAGACACAGTATATAGGGCAAAATAGGCCCAGGACATAAGTGCAAGGTTGGGTTATATGCCAGCTTCTGTAGCAAGGCTAAAACCGCTGGTCAGACATTTGGGAGGGATAGTGGGGCATGGCAGGTTCAGGGACAGGAGCAATTTGTAGTAAGAAAGTTTGCTAGGGCAGTAGACAGAGAGTAGGAAGAGGAGGAGTGCTGAATTTGTGGTGGGAGGACATTCCAGAGCTTGGGTACAGTGTGAGAAGGTAGCTTGACCGCAGAGGTCTTCTGCCTAGGGATTGAAAGTTGGTGGGAGTCACTAGATCTAAGATGATGGGAGGGGTGGGGCATCTGTGAGCAAGGTGGCAAGGTAGGAGGGATGGACCCGAGCCATAGGTTAGAAACAAATTTAGCACAGTGAGAGATGCGTGGTTTTCGAGGGCGGTAGTGCCAGGGCTCGGTAGAGGTCACAGTGGTGGGTGAGGGAGAGGCATCAAGAGCAAAGCGGCAGAAGACATTATAAAGTGTGTCCAGTTTAGATAGGGTGGACTTAGGGGTAGCACTGTATACAATGTCGCAGTAGTCGATGAAGGGCAGTATCATCTTCAGGACCAGTTCACATCGGACTCAGGGAGGGAGGCTGCTGTGGTTCCTATATAATGCACTGAGCATGGGGCATAGTTTTTTGAGATAGCATCGATGTGGTCAGAGGAGGAGAGATGGCTGCCGAGCCAGACCCTCAAGTAACGGAACAAGGAGACATCTTAAAGTTTTTGGCCATCCAGGGTGGCAAAGTAGGGAAGGGAGGGGAGTCTGGCCAGGTGTTGTCATGTGCCAGAGGTCATAGTGATAGTTTTTTTTTGCATTTAGGGAGAGCTGGTGTGAGCTAAACCATTGCTGTACCTTGTTGAACTCAGCTTGAGGTTTGATTGTACTACATTGGGGCGGAGCCCAAGTAGTAGAGTACAGTATCATCTGCATACATGTGGATTGAGGAAGTAGAGTAGATGAGTGGCAGGTCATTTTAGAACATAGAGAACAGAATGGGACCAAGAACCGACCTGTGGGACACCGTAGTTAAGGAAGGGGGTGGAGATCACATTTGAGATTCTAACAGACTGAGTTCTAGCAGAGATATGATCTGAACTAGTTTGTGGCTGTGACAGAGAGGCCTGATTCAGTGAGACTCAAGAGCAATATGGAGTGGAGACGATGTCAAGGCTTTTGCAAGGTGGACAAAAGTGGCTGAGGTGATCAGTCCACTGTCCATGCTCTGCTGGATAGTGTCTGTAAGCCTTATCAGGAGGAGGTGGTGGAGTGTCCCTTCCTGAAGCCAGACTGGAATGTCGGTGAATAGTTTGGAGTCAGTGAGGAAGGAGGTAAGTTGGGTGAGCACAAGGTGCTCTTGTAGTTTTGCTAAGGCTGGGAGGAGGGAGATAGGGTGGCAGTTAGAGGGGAGGTAGGGGCACCTCCTTGGCAGAGGATGACAATGGCATGCTTCCATGCATGGGGGATGGCAGCGCATCAAAGGATTGGTTTAGGAGTTTGGCAAACAGAGTTGCTATAGTGGGGCAGAGAGGTATAGAAGTTTGGGGTCTAATCCATCTGGAGATTTGCCTTTTGAAGGGTTGAGGAAAGAAATGCACCTAGGGCCTCGAGATGTCTGTGAAGGAAAAGGAGCGAGGCCTAGTCTGGGCCTATGTCTGTAGGCAGTGTGAGGAGTAGTGTTGGGCAGGGAAGAGAAGAGGGTGGCAGCACAAGTGGAGAAGTACACATTGAACTCAGTGGTGACTGCTGTGGGCTCTGATAGGAGAGAGTTATTAACATACAGCATTGGAGTGGGATTAGCAGCCAATGGGGTGAAAAGAGAATGAATGACCTTCCAGAATTTTTAGAGTTTATTTAGGTTTGACTGGAGGAAGCTGCTGAAGTACTCTGCTTTTTGTAAGATGAGTAGCTCTGGTGCACTTGTTACAGAGCATGTGGTGTGTGGAGAGGTGTTGTGGGGAGGCGTGAGGATTTATGTGTTTTCCAGGCTTTGTCCCATGCGATTTGACATGCAGTCAGGTCTTGTGTGATCCAAGGTAGGTGGTTTCTTGTACTCTGTAACGATGTAGTGGGGCGTGTGTTCCAGACGCTGAGGAATGTGTTTTTAAAGTGTAGGAAGGCATCATCATGGAGATCGTAGGCAGGGCAGGCTCAATTTGTTGTAGCACAAGGTCATCTAATACAGGGCTAGATTTGAGGATTTATAGGAGCAGGACTACAAATTTAATGGGAATTTTGGGCAGTGGATTTTACGCACTAAGAAGGCTACATGGTGGTCACTGAGGGAGTCAGGAAGAATACAGGCTTGTTTGACCGTGGTGGTGTGTGGTAAGGACCCAGTCGATGAGCGAGTGGTTACCAGATTTTAGGTTAAACTGGGTGGCTCAGTAATGATTTGTGAGAGGTTTATGGGGAAATTTCACCCTGGTTTTGTTGAGGGCAGGAGCTAGCCAATTGTGGTTAAGATTGTCCATAATGTTGAGTTCCCCTATCATGGTTAGGCAGGAGATTTGCTTGAGGATGTCGGTGACAGCAGAAGCTGGTGTACCAGGTCGGCAGTATATCCCAGCAATGTAGATTGGTAGCTAGAAGGGAAGGACAAGCTGAATTAGTATTACTTCAAGGACTTTTGTTCCATTTATAAGACGGGTAATAAAACAGATGTAGCAAATTATCGTCCCATTAGTTTGACCTCAGTTATAGTAAAAACATTAGAAAGGCTTATACTTCAAAGGTTAGATGATCACACTAAACAGAACAATTTACAGGATATAACCCAGCATGGTTTTGTAAGGGAAGATCTTATTTAATGACTCAATGAAACTTTTTGAGAATGTTACTGCAGCATTGGACGAGGGATTACCAGTGGACATTGTTTTCCTAGATCTAGCAGAGGCATTGATAGAGTCTCTCACAAAATATTAATTAAACATCTAAATTGAAATTCCCAGTGAAACTAATAAAATGGATCTTCTCATGGTTGTACAACTGTAGACAATGGACACTATTAAAAGGAACTATGTCCTCATGGGTTGAAGTGACTAGTGGGGTGCCACAGGGATCTGTGTTGGGCCCTGCACTGTTTAATATTTTAATATCATCTATGCAGACTAATGATAAAATTTGATTTCAAAATATGCAGATGACTGCAAGATTAGTAGTATAGTTAACACAAAAGAAGCAACAATTTATCTCCAACAAGAGCTAGTAGCCTTAGAGAAATGGGCACAAAGTAACAAAATGAACTTTAATGAAGCAAAGACTAAGGTAATGCATTTAGGATATAATAATAAAAACAGTTAACTTAATAATGTAAAAATACAAGAAATTGAAAATGAGAAAGATCTAGGATTAATATAGACAACAAACTAAATTTTGAAATCAATACAACATTTAAAGTAAAAAAATGCAATAGAATAATGGGTTGTATATGGAAAAATATAAAAGTATACAACCACATGTTATACTACCTCTGTATACTAGTCTGGTAAGATCACAACGGAATATTATGCACCCTTCAGTGCTCCAGTTACAATTCAGGAAGGAAACAATTAGAAGGGGTTCAAAGAAAATGGCAAAAAATCCTGGGTATGGCACACAAATCATATGGAGATAGACTACAAAGTTTGATCTTTATTCTGTTAAGTACAGACAATTACGTGGAGACCTGTTTGACTTATAAAGCCATAAAAGAACCTGGCTTTTCTGAAACAACTGGCATAGAAAACATGTCAATATAACACAAACAAGATCCCATAATCTAAGATTAAGAGGGCAAACTGTAGAACCAGAAAAGATGTCAATGGTTTTCCCAAAGAGTGGTAAATGTATGGAACACACTACCAGACACAGTTGAAGAAAGTAAGTCTATGGGCATGCTCAAACAACAGATGCATTCATGGGTAATTCTAAATTTGAGTACATATAAATCTAATCCACCAGTGGTGGCAAGCTCAAATACAGGCTATGCCTCCCGAGCTTGTATACAACTATGAAACAATGAAACTATGAAACTTGGTCAGGACCACTGAATAATGCAAGTCCGAGTTTACGTAGATGGCTATTCTTCCACCTTTAGAGGATCTATCCTGGCAGGCCAAGTGTAGCCCGAATAGCGACAGAGGAGTCATTGATGTTTTGTTGAGCCAGGTTTCAGACAGGGTGAGGCTATCTCGAGTGTAGTGGATGGCAAGAACCTGAAGGAGCTCAAGCTTGTGGACAAGGCTTATATTTAGGTGTAGGAGGTGCAGGCCACATGGGAAAATGTTTCCAGCATGAGGTGAAGAAGAGGCCGATGTTGGAGAGGGGCATGGGGGGTAGTATTGGGGCCAAGGTTAGAGTGGATGTCACCTGCTGCAAGGAGCAGGAGTGCGAGAGTTAGGTAGTGAGCGAATAGCTGTATAAGACTGACTGAGAGTGGTCATCTCTAGATTGATGATGTGTATGAGCTGAACAAAGGAGAATAAGTTGAAAAATGACCTGGGAGTGATGGGTTGAAAAGAAATGGGCTGGGACATGTGGCAGAGTATGTCCATGCTTGGGTGAAAGGGAGGTGAACGCCTGGCTGGAGGGGTGGGAGAGCTCAACGAGGTTTGGCAGGATTAGAGGGGGGCATGGGAGAGGTGGGTGGCATGTTGGAAAGGAAGGGAGGGAGGGAGGGAGAAGAGAATAAGGATGAGCAGGGTCAGGTGGCCTGGTGGAAGGATCATGGCATGGATCAGGTGCTAGGAGGACCCTACTGCTGTGGTTACATAGGGGGAAGGTAGGTGCTGTAGTTATTTAGTGGAGAAGGTGGACGGCTGGGATGCAGGGAGGGAAATGATAGGGACCTGTAAGGACCAGGAACCAATGGGGAGCAGAGGGAATGAGGGTTTTAGGTAGCCAACAGAGAGTGAGCAGTGCTGCTAGGCTACTAACCAATGATGGAGTGAGAGGGAATGTGGTGGGCAATAGGTGTATTTAATCAGTGGAGGGTGGGTGGTGGGAGGCTGAAGACAGAGTGCTTGGATGGGAGGGTGGGGTGCAGGAGCAAGGAAACAACAGAAGAGCTGTAAGCACTTAAAAACAGTAGTAGAAATTACAATCCAGCTAATACAGTTGAAATTCTTCTATGAGACACTTGAATTTTGCTTAGTTGCAGCTAAATCTATTTGAAAAAGTGCCAGGCAGCAAAAGCAGGGGAAAAGTCCTGGCCAATCGGAGCGAGTTTGCTGGAAGCACCTGTGTTCGATTGGCTGCCCTGTTACTGCATTCTTCCAAGGAGCTGCAGGAGGCTTCCTGGTCTCGATCAGCTGAGTGCAGTCCGACTGGGGGAGCTGAAGCAGCCCTGTTCATGGGCAGGCAGCTTCCAGGAGCTGCAGGTGGGCGTCCTGGTCTCGGCCAGTTGGGTGCCGCCTAACAATGGGGAGCAAAGCAGCCCTGTTCAAGGGCAGGCAGCTTCCAAGGAGCAGCAGGTGGCGTCCTGGTCTCGGTCAGCTGGGTGCTGTCCGACCATGGGGGAGCTGAAGCAGCCCTGTTCAAGGGCAGGCAGCTGTATACCTCCTTTCCATGAACCCATTTCTAAGATCCTCAGTTCCTTTTCAAAATTGCTGTCACTGCTACAGATTTTCCAAAGCTAAAAATTGCCCCTTCACTATGTTCATGACTGTGTGGCAAGGATGACAGTTAGAGGATAGAAACAAAGTACTCTTTGTCTGTGGATTTACTGAAAATGTTAGCTCAAATTGACCATCTTCAACCCTTGTTATTTCTAAATCCAGAAAATATATTTTATTCTAATCAATATTGCAAGTGAATTTCAAATGGGGGTTGGTTGAGTTAATGTAGGTGATAAATTCACTTAGTTCCATCACTGTTCCATGCCACATGACCATGACATCATCTATGAACCTCTTCCAAAGGCCTACTTTGTCAAAGTAGGAATTATGGATTTCATCATAAATGTATTGCATTTCCATAGGCCATAGTATAAATTGGCCATGATGGGGTGCAAAAGTAGACCCCAAGGAAATTGCTTTCTCATGGAAGTAAAAGGAAGGAAAATAAGTTGAACTTTAGCACAAATTCAAACAATTAGAAGAATTCTGTTGGCAGGTTAGCCAGTGGGTCCCTTTGATTAAGGAAGTGGGCTATCACATTCAGTGCTTTCCTGTGTGGGATATTGGTGTATAAAGCCTCTATGTCTAAAGTGACCAATAAAGTATTGTATTCCAGTTCCATATCATGAAGGATTTGTATGCTAGAGGTAGTGTCCTTAATACAGAACCTCAGTGCGGAGACAAATGGTCTTATGTTAATAATCCATCATTTTGGAAAGTGGTTCAGTAAGAGAGCCAATACCACTGATAAAGGGTCTATCGGGTTAAGTGACTTATGTACTTTGGAAGAATGTACATAGTCAGCTTGTTGGAGTGGGGGTAATCAAAAATTACTCATTTGTGAGTCAGTGAAGCCACTGTTAAGGGCCATAGTAATTGTTTCATCAGGTATCCATTTAACATCCCATGAGGGTCCTGATCCAATTTTTTATAAAAGGTTATATCAGAGAACTGTCTCAACACCTCTGTGTTGCAGTCTACACTTTCCATAAGAGCACTGTTACCATTATCTGCAGGTTTCACATTTATAGATTCACTGGGCTGGATATTCAAATTGTGCCATTCTGTGGCGCAAGCCCTTGCGCTAGTCAAAAGTTGCAAGGGGTGTCGCCAGGGCGATATTCAACGGAGTTGCACTATTGAGCAACCCTTGAATATCGACCCCAGCCACAGCCACTGTGCATGGCGCAGTGGAACTTGCGCCACTGCAAGTGGTCAGAGTGAGCATTCAGTTGCGGTGGCGCAAGTTCCATTGCGCCATGCACAAATTCCGATATTCAAAAGGTGACATGCAAATGGGGCCATAATTAATGCAAGGCACATGGGGGCCATTTGCATCTAATTATGGTCTCATTTGCATGCCATTAGCATGCAGGTGCACCAATCCTCGATGACTGGCGCCTGGCACCCCGCCAGGCAGTAGCCGAGGGGACCAACGCCTCGTAGCCCAATCATGGGAATGAAGTAATCCTCCACTCAGCCCAATCGCAGGCATAATGGCGAACCCCTCCCGACTAGCCTGATCGCAGGCAGATCTCACCCCCGACTCAGCCCAATCGCAGGCAGAACGTGGTGAAACCCCCTCACTGGCCTGATCGTGGGCATAATGTGATTGAAACCCCTTCTGACTGGCCTAATGCAGGCAGAATGTAATTGAAACCCCGACTGGCTCGGAGTCAGCAGAATGGAGTTTAACCTTCCCAGTCGAATATCTTGGTGGTTCAGTGGACCGTGAAGCTGACACAGGCATAAGGTCAATACTCATTCACTCTTAAAGTATTGTTTCTTGGTGAGCCACCACTCATAGAAAGCTCACCACCCCGCCTCCCTCTGTCAGCCGGTTGTGCATTTCACCGCGCTTACCCTCGCCAAACTGACAGTGCCGGTTGCACACTATTGCCGGGAGCAAGAGCTACTGGGCATGCAGCCCATATATATATAAGGCAGTCCAGATATAGAAATGAATGAATTACTCATATATCTGGACTGTTTAGTATTGTATGTGCTGCATGCCCATTGGCTCTTGCTCTGAACCAATGGGCATGCAGCCTACCAAGCTGTCAGTTGAGGGGCAGCGGGCGGCAAGCGGGTGGGTGCTGCCGCCGCCGGGGAGCGGGGTGGTGGGGTCCATGGGTGGGTGGGGGCCACTAGATCACCAGGGATATTGGACTTGGGGGTTTGACCTATGCCCGCGATCGCGTTTCACGGTCCACTGAACCACCAGGGATATTGGTCTTGGGGGTTGAACTCCATTCTGCCTGCGATTGGGCCAGTCGGGGGTTCACTCCGCCTGCCTGCAATCGGGCCAGTTGGAAGGGGGGTTCAATTACATTCTGCCCGCGATCGGGCTAGCTGGGGAGGAGATCTGCCCACGATCGGGCTAGTCGGGGTGGGGAGTGTTCTACCCACAGTCGGGCTAGTGAGGGTGGGGGAGTGTTCTGCCTGTGATCAGGCCCGGAGGGGTTACTATTATGCCCACGATCGGGCTGCAAGGGGAAACAGGGAACAGGTGGAGGGCCACCCACAGGTGGCAGCTGCTGTGCTGCGCCCTGCAATGCGGCAGTTCACCTGTGGGTGGCCCTCAACTAATCCTTTTTGGCTTAAAGCTGCAGGCACAGTTAGGAGGTTGTGCCTGCACAACTCTGCATGGCCCGCTGAATATCGGACTGTGCAGTTTATGCATGGTTCCTCCCTCCGGTTGAGCATGCCTTCATTAACATTGCGCTGTTGCTCAGCATGACTTGGGGGCGCAACTGCCTCCTGCTGAATATCGCAGAATGGCACAATTTTGACTTGCGAGGCACAACCCTATTGCGATGGTGCAACCCTTTGAATATCCAGGCCACTGTGTTTTAAGTCATTCAGGGCAGTTCTCTCTTCAGTGGTCAGACTATTAAACTTGATAGCAGGTGGTTCCTCAAAAATAGTTGTAGAGCCTTCACATGTCTTAAAGGTTTGGATTGCTGCACTCTGTACTGGTTGAAAGACAGAACTCTCTGGAATGGATGTGCACTTTCAGTCTGTTCTATATCTGGGGTCTCATCTTGTAACATGGAGGAATCTTTGAAACCCATTTTCTTTTTATTGAAAAATATTCTGGGATATATTTCTGCACAGTTTATGGAGGTCAATAATTGTTTCAAACCCGTTGATGGGACTAGTAAGTGCAAAGAAAGTCCTTATCTAAAAGTTTAAGTTCAGCTAATATAACAATATGATTGAACAAATTAATTATCATTGTCCCCTCCTGTGGTAATGCTGTTGTTGTTGCTGTTTTACAAATAACTGTTGATGCTGTTGACACGTTGTTGAGGTTGTACTTGTGGTCTTTGTTGTCTTTGCCTATTTCTCCTCTGCCACCTCTTGCACCTCTTACCTACCTACCTCCTCATCTGCCTCTTTGATTTGGGTGTCTGTTGAAGCATTGATATCAAGTGGCACAATAACTGTTTCTCAGTCTTGGAGGTTGTAGTCTTCCTCCTCCTCTAAAAAAACCCCTGAGTTGTCAGAGCTTTCAGGCTCCATATCACTAACATCCATTTTGAAACCAGAGGCCACCCAATTTAATTTTTTAAATGCACCTTGGTTTGTGGGCTCTACTAGTGGATGTTTTACTTGTTTTCCAATGGTAGATGTGACCTGTCTCATAGTCAGTTTTATCTTGGAGGAATTTCTTCTGTTTTAAGGCTTTCAGTTCTCTGTCCAGTTTTGCTATATTGTCTTTGAGCTGTTGATTTAATCATTCAAAGTCCAGTTGCTGTGTAAAGGACATTAATTCATTTTATTTTTGTTTAATCTCCTCTTTTAATTTATCCGCAATCTTCCTACTGTCAGCTAGGATAAAAATAAATAGTTCAATGGACTCTTCATCTAGAATTGTCTCCTATTTATCCAGGAAATGTTCATATTCCTAATACTGTGCTGGAGTTTCCAGCAGCCTGAGTCCCTAGGTACTCTTGAAACCTGTATATAAACCTCCAAGCTAATGGAATTCCAAAAGAGTCTTCTTGCTTTAAGTGCTATATTTACAAGGTCTTTAAAAGGTTCAAATAAAGACTTAGGGAATTCAGTCTGCTGGTTATAAATCAGCAATGTCCTGCAATAATGGATTGATAATGTTATTGCCTGCAAACAGATTGTCATCAAAATCCAATGGAGCCATTGCCTCTATTTCCATATTCGGTGTGGCTTTCAGAGACATGCTATGCCTGTCTTGAACATACCTACAATGTAACCGCAGACCTCGTGAACACAGTTTGGTTTCACACTCAAGGCAACCCCAGCGGTATCAAAGAAGCAAGCAAGCTGCAAAACAAAGACGCTGAACCACAGGAGAGGTTGCTCATGTAATGAGTCATCAGTGAGAGAAATAAGAAACAGAGCATTCACCACTGGAAAAACAGCAAAGACACATCAATAGGTGCATGTACTTTTTTCAAAAACATGTCTCAGGTTACACAAAAGTTAAAAGTCAGGACTCCACCAAATGTCCCTTGCCAGATGAGTTTCACACTGTTCAAGTGCTTTTCAAAGGCAATGGTGCCCAGACAATGACAGTAATTTACAATGACATCTTTAAGACTGTATGCCCCATTCTCAGTAACACTGACAACATAAGCATACACATTCCTACAAAAGAAGACAATAAATAGGCATAAATAACTTGAACAAAGTCATTAAAAATATCTAAAAATATGTCATGCATTTAGTTATTTAATCAAGTGCTGTATCAGTTACTTCATTTAGGAGGTCATGATAAGGAGCAATCATATTACAGTACTAAATTCATTAAATCCTGCTTGCATAGAAATTGTCATAGGGTTATAGAGTATCCTTTATATGCTAATATCCTTCTTCCATGGGTACTCAGAAACCTCAATTCATGAACCCAGAAGTGCAGCCGATATTGCAGGAACAAGCTGTAAAGAGAAGACAAACAACATTAGTTAATCATACTAAGGCAACAACTTATTTCTTCAGGAACAATGACAGGTCAAAGCCAGAGTTATGACCTAGACACTCACTAGCCCTTAAAGTATAAATCCAAAAGTCTTATCTCTATCACTGGAAAACAAGTAAAGCATCCTCTATTAGTGCCACAACCCAAGGAGCATTTAAAAATCAAAAGCAGGTGACCTTGCAATGCAGAATGGATGTTAGTGATAATGAGTCTGAAACATAGAATATGATGGCAGATAAGGGTCAGCTGCACCCAGTCTCGTTCTTTTTTCATCTGGAGTGAATTTATCAGCTGCATTAACTCAGTCTAAGCTCTGACAACTCATTTATATGTTGGCCTATGGAAAATGCAACATATTTAAGATGAAACCTGTAATCCCTACTTTGACAAAATAGGCCTTTGGAAGAGGTACATAGATGATGTTGTGGCTGTGTGGTGTGGAACAGCGAAGGAACTGAGATAATTTATTACATGCATTAACTCAGTCAATTCCTATCTCAAATTCACTCGCAGTGTTGATCAAAATAAAATAAACTTCCTAGATTTTGAAATAACAAGGGGTCAAAATGTATTTATTTGAATTTTGATGACCGGTAGGTCAACTGAAACTAAGTCCCTTTTTCAGTGATGACCTGAGGAATAAAACATTCCAGAACAAATACAGTACAATAATATCATAGAATAGTACAGTGAGTTACAATATTCAGTTAAACCATAAGTAATTATATACAGTATGCAAGTAGACAATATCCAAATGATTCAGGATTCCGGGCAGTGTACAGCTAGCCAAGAGAGACTGGAGCAGATATACATTTTATATCATGTGCAGGCATATTTATGTCATTCACATACCAGATATCATAATTTCAATAGCAAGATAAACATAGATTGTCAAATTCACATGCAATTGGTTAGAAACATAGGGCTCAGGTTACAGTCAGAAGTTATTCTAGATAGAAGAGGAGTGAGAGGTGAGAAGAGCAGCTTGTCTTTGAGATATGAGAGAAGGGAGGCTGTTTGTGACCATTGTGGAGTTTGAGAGAGATGCGTAACATTAGTTACACATGACCTTACTTGTTAATAACAGTTGCCTCTACATTGGGTGGGGTTTGAACAACTCATCCTTGTAAAGTTCTTTTGAATTGGTTGATGGTTTGCAGGAAAGTAAAGGGTGAGGCAGGTTGTTCCAAATTCTGGGGGGAGTGAAGGTGTAGGATCTTTGGCCAATCATTAGCCTGGCCTTCGGGAGCTCCAGTAATGGTAGGCTTGAAGATCTTAGTACATGAGGTGTAGGTTTTAGGGATGGCAGGCTTGTCAGACTGGGAGGGGAGACTGATGAATTAACTTAAAGGTAGTGCAGTGCACAGGGAAGTCAAATTTGTTGTCAAGGTTGACAAGCTTAGCTTGTTGAGTACTAGACAGTGGTTGAGTATGGGCAGGGGATGATGCAGCAAAGCGAGTGATTCTATGGTATGTCTTTTTAGTTTGTTCAGTATGGGGCCATAATTGAGTGGATGACAAGTGCCACGTAGAATAGACCAAGGAGTATGGTGGCAGAGGCAGTGGTCATTCTGGCATGCTTTGAGAGGTAGGGGCTGTGCGGTACAGCAGCCCAAGTTTTTGATTACTGGTTTTGATGGTTTTGTTTATGTGTGCTTCAAGCACTAGGTTCTCATCAAGACATGAGTCCCAGGTATTTGAATGATGAGACATTTTCCAGTGAAGTACCTGAGGAGCTTTTTGGAGGAAGGATGTGTCATATGGGGCTTTGAAGGAGGTGTGATGGAAGAGCATAGTTTTGTTTTATTTCTCATTGAGAACCAGTTGGTTATTTCTGAACCAAGATTCTAGGGTGTGAAAGTCAAGCTCAAGATCAGCAGTCAGGGTGCGGATATTCTTGGTGTATCTGTAGAGTATTGCATCATCCGCATAAGTTGTACTGATGCACCACCAGAGTTAAGAGGCAGGTCATTGATGAATATGGCAAGGTTAGGAGAAAAAGATAGCATTTAGGAAGTATAAGGAAGCACAGAAGGAGCAGGACAGAGAACTGTAACTAGTTAAGGCAGAAGGAAGCAGGGAGGTAGTCAGAATAGCAAAGGCACAAACTGAGGAAAAGATAGCTAACTCAAGTTGAGAAAGGGGATATGAGGGAGCATAGAAAGACAAAGGGAGGATAGTGAGGCTGAATAGAATGGATGGTGGTGGGCAGAGAGTGACAGTGAAAAAGCAGGGACACTGAATGAATACTTTGTTCAGTATTTACAAAAGAGGTAGTGGGGAGGTGTCTAATCCAATTAACAGAAGCACTCTGGAGAGGGGGGTCGATCCCAGTCCTTTCACAGAAGAAAGGGTTCTGAAAGAACTCCTAAAACTGAAGGTGGACAAAGCAATGGGGCCAGATGGAATTCACCCCAGAATTCTAAAAGAATTAAGAGAGAACTAGTGGCACCACTGACTACCCTTTTTAACAAATCATGGGAGGATGGTGTGGTACCTGAGGACTGGAAGAAGGCGGATGTGATTCCACTTCACAAAGTGGGACCAAGACAGAGGCAGGACACTAAAAGACCTGTCAGTTTGACCTCTGTGTAGGGAAAGTGATGAAATCACTTCTGTAGGAAAGAAGTGTTGAGTACCTAGAGGCCAGTGGGGCACAGGACCCACGGCAGCATGGATTCACAGTGGGAAGGTCATGTCAGACAAATCTAATTGATTTCTTTGACTGAGTGACCAAAGTAGTAGACCAGGAGGGGCTGTGGACATGGTCTACCTAGATTTTAACAAGGCATTTGACACAGTCCCACACAAAAGATTAGTAGTCAAATTAACCAGCCTGGGAGTGGGTCCCAGGGTGGTAGCCTGATAAAACATTGGCGAACAACAGGATACAGAAGGTAATTGTAAATGGAATCAACTCTGAAGAAAGAGGGGTTACTAGTGGGGCACCACAGTGTTCAGTACGTGTTCATTCCTTTTAATGTCATTATAAGTGACATTGCAGAGGGACTGGAAGGAAAAGTATGCCTCTTTGCAGATGACACAAAGATCTGCAACAGGGTTGATACACAAGGAGGCGTGGAAAGGATGAGAAGGGACTTGGCAAGGTTGGAGGAATGGTCAGAAGTATGGCAGCTTAGATTCAGTGCAAAGAAGTGCAAAGTAATGCACCTGGGAAACAAAACCCAGGGAAGATTACACAATGGGGGTAGTAACAACAACAAAAATGGAAAGGGACCTGGGGTAATCATATCAGATGAGTTTATGGTTAGCAAACAATGAAAAGGCAGTAGGGAGGGCAGGGGGATACTGGGATGTATAGGAGAGGTATCACCAGCAGAAAACAGGAAGTTGTTATCCCCTGTACAGACAGTTGGTGAGACCCCATCTGGAGTACTGCAGTCCAGTTCTGGAGACCCCATCTCCACAAGAACATAGACAGGATGGAGGCAGTTCAGAGGAGGGCAACTAAAATGGCGCAGGGTCTGCAAGAGAAGCCATATAAGGAGAGACTAAAGGAGCTTAATATGTATGCCCTTGAGGAAAGAAGGGAGAGGGGGACATGATAGAAATGTTTAAGTACCTCAGTGGAATCAACAAAAGTCCAAGAAGGTAGTATCTTTCAGAAAAGAGATGTGCAAGAACAAGGGACTCAATTTGAAGATAGAGGGGATGGCTCAGGGGCAATGTGAGGAAGTATTTTTTCACAGAGGGTGGTGGACACATGGAACAGCCTTCCTGTGGAGGTTGTGGGGTCTAAAACTGTGGGAGAATTCAAGAATGCATGGGACAGACATAAGGCAATTTTGTGGGGTAGGAAGAAATAGGCTGTTAGTTAAATAGGATCTACAGCTTATCCTCTAGGTAGGAAATGGGCAGACTAGGCGGGACAAGCTCAGCTATCTGCCATCAAAGTCTATGTTTCTATGTATGGAAAATCGTAGGGCACCAAATATGGACCCTTGCAGTACCCGTCAGTGATTGGTGCTTGAGGGATAGTGTGTTTGCCCATTTGAACACTGTGAATGATTTGCTAGATAATTGGAAACCATGTGAAGGAGTTATTATCCAGGCCGATGTGATGAAGTTTAGCAATAAGTAGGGGTGATTAACAAAATCAAAGGCATTAGTTAGATCTACAAAGACTGCGCCAGTGGCTTGGCCTGATCCATGGTATTGAATATGTCTGAGGTGACACGAAGAAGGGCAGAGTCAGTCCCATGGTGTTTATGGAAACTATGCTGAAAGCCTGAGAGGATGTTTGTCTGTTCAAGGAATGAATATAATTGACCATAGAGGATTCATTCTTGAATTTTTGCTGTCTGTCAAAGGAAAGAAATTGGCCTGTAGTTTTGGGCTATATCGACCAGGCCTGATTTTGGACTGGTACCACTACGCTGTTTTCCATTTGTTAGGGATAGAGCGGTGATGAAGGATCGATTAATTAGCATCAAGATGGGCAGGGCAAGTGCTGGTACCTCAATATGGATGAATTTAAGTGGCATGGTGTCAAAGCCTGGAGAGCTATCACATTAGAGTTTCTTGAGCAACTTTAGGACCTTGAAATTGGTGGTAATTTTATATGAAAGGAGGGATGGTTGGTCTCTTGTTGAATGTTATTATTGTATGAGCAGGTGGGTGGAAGATGGTGTTTGTAGAGTGTAAGGCCTGTAAAGAAGTTGTTTATTCTAGTGGCAATGTCCAGAAGAGTTGTGAGAATGGTTCCTTTGGCTGTCATAGTTCAAGGAACAATGCATTCTCTACCTTTTATGTAGGGTATTCATCTGGCACCAGAAACATTTAGGGCTGGTGAGGTTTGTTTCTTGTAAAGATATGAGATAGTCCCTTTGGCCACCTTTACTTTATTTTTGCATAAATTGTGGAGCCAACAATAAAGAATCCAATCAGTCTGCACCCCAGATCTCTTAAAGGTCTTCCAGGTTTTATCACATGTACGCATGAGACCCCTCAGATCATTAGTTAGTCAAAGGAAAGAAATCCTTTGGATCTTCTGGTTTTATAGAGGGCAAGAGAGTCAAGGGTGGCTGTGACCATTGAGATAAGATAGTCAAGGGCCTGATTTATATCAAGGAGGGTGTTAATTGGTGACCAGTCAATGGAGGCTAGGCAGCTGTTGAATTGTTCCTCTTGAACTTGGTCAAGTCCCTAGTTTTGTTTATTTTGGGGGTGGACGGGTGCAGTGTTATTCCAGATACAATAGGTGGGTGAGTGATCACTCATGGAGTCTGAGAAGATACCAGCAACTTTGATGTTAGTAGATGTTGGTTATGATCCAGTTGAGGACGTGTGTCGCCCAGACTTCTTATTCAGTCTAGTGGGTTGTTCTATGACCTGCTCAAAATTAATGTCGCCAAAACAGAGTGGTACTGTACATTTTTGGGCCAAGCAATTAAGGTTAAAGTCACCACATACCACAGTGTCATGTCTGGGGATGTTGTCCAGGCTGGTGGTAACCTCCCTCATACCTGTAAGAGGACGATGTCTGGGAGGCAGATAGATGCAGCCTAACACCATTTTCTTGGACCACCAAGAGTGATGGTGATGAAGATATGCTTAGTCAGAGGGTGGATATCCAAATCTGGCCATTTCATCAGCAGTCAGTTCAGTTCTGGCATAGATCAGGACACCCTCACATTTTCCATGAGCTCAGTCCTTCCTGAACATGGAGAATCCAGGAAGGATGATATTGTGAGATTTAACATCAGGTTTTAGCCAAGTTTCAGATATGCAAGGACATCGGGTTTGTGGAGCTGAGTCCATGTTTCAAGCTAGGCATCTTACCTCTGATGCTTTGGACATTCATGTGAGCTATTTTGAAGCCTGGGGTGTTGGTCCATGTCAGCAGCTGTCTTGGAGGTTCGGTACACTTTCTCCTGGTGTATTAGTTTTGTTCCCCATATTTGACCCAGGGTTTAGTTCAATGTCTATGGATAGCAACATGGTACAAAGGTGGCACTGGATAAGGGTGGTTCTCAAGAAAGGTAATTTCACCACTGTGTGATTTGAGGTGGTGTTACAGCTGTTTTACATCGTAGGGCTAGTAACTGGAGACACGGAAGCTGTGAGACCACTTGACAGGGTGGGGTATTAGGTTGGTTGGGGATAAGGCATTGTTTGGAGGTTATTAGGAGCTTGAATTAGTAAAGGCTGGGAAGGCCTATAATGCAACAAGAGTGCCAGACAAACTAGAACCACTCCGTACCTTTTAAACGTAGTATGGTTGTGGTATGTAGTGGACTGGCTGGGAGCGCCACCAAGGAACTACTGTGGTGGGAGATAAGTAGTTACAGGTAAGTACAGAAATGTAAGAGGCACTGAGCATGTTAACGGTGGTTGCGTAACCAGAGAGGGCCAGAGATGGTAGAGCTGTGGATTAGTTTAAGTTTCCAGCCAATCGCAACATAGTTGGGAGGGCTTGGGAGCATTTAATGGAGGTCTGGGGCCGGGTGGGGGAGGGCAAAAACTGAGTGTGCAGCATTGCAAGGACCGGCGCTGCTCACCGAGAATCAGGCTGCTTTTACCTGGTAGGGAGATCCACAGAGCTGGCTCAGCCATGGTGTTAAAGTTCGCTGAAGCCTCAAGCCAATAGAGAAGAGGCAGTAGTGCTTCTGGCCAATCCTGGTAGGGTAGCACAGGGCCATGGAATAATGAGCGAACGCCGTGAGGCTCTAGGGCGGTGAGCCGCACCTTAGTGCGCCAGAGGGAGCGGAGGCAGATCTGCCTTCAGCCAGGTGCAGAGCTTTGATTTTGGGGATGGTCTGTGGCCCCACTCGGACGGCACTTTGAGGAGGCATAGAGGAACCTAGGAGAAGAGAGGGAGAGCAGAGGTTAGGTGGGGTTTATATCAATGAAGAAACAATGGAGGATACCAGGGCTAGGTAATTTGTGGTGGAGGTGAGAAGCTGTTTAGAGAAAATTGAATAGGAGCTAAGGTAAGGATGGGGTGGGGGTAGTCTGAAAGGGCACCAAAGCTAGACAAAGAGCAGGAAGAACTGTAGGCAGGAAAAATAAATCAGATATAAATCAAGAGGGAGCTGTACTTTCACTTACAGAAAATCTAATAATTGGAATAAAATGAGAGGGAGCTGTATGCGGAAAATACATGAAAATAAATAAAAAAATAAATCAAGAGGAGCTGTACATTCACCTACTGAAAAATAAATAAATCACACTGAGTCAAGAGGAAGCTATACAATCACCTGCTAATAAAATGGCTAACCATTGTTACCCAGGGCAATTCTATCCCAGCACAATTAGCAGTATAAGTAAAACTTGCAAACAGACAGGCCTTTGGGGTAGACAGAAATCAAGTTCAGTACAAAACCCTGCTTTTAAAATTACAATTACAGAGAAGCATTAAAGTTCGAGAAAATTAAGCGCACAGTGTTGCAAGGACTGGGCGCTGTCCTCGAGAACCAGGGCTGCTTTTGCCCAAAGGGAGTGAGCGGGTCTCGCCTCAGCTGGGTGTGTGGAGCTTCAGTCTTGGGGGATGATCTGTGGCACCACTTGTTGGCACCTCCAAGGAGGCGTGAGAGCAACCTTAGTGCCGGAGGGAGCTGAGCAGGTCTCGGCCTTCAGCCGGGTGCGGAACTTCAATTCTGGGGACATTCTGTGGCACCACTGGTCGACAGCTCGAGGAGGCATACAGCAACCTTAGTGTCGGAGGAAGCAGAGCCTCAATTTTGGGGACGGTCTGTGGCGCCACTCGGTCGGCACTTCAAGGAGGCTTAGAGCAACCTAGAAGAAAAGAAAGTGTCAGCAGTTTGAGACTAACATGTATCATAAACCCACAGACAAGAATACTTTGCTTCTATCATGTAGCTGTTATACTCACCTGAGGGTAATGAACATACAAATGGGACAATTTCTTTGACTTCAGAGAAAGTGTAGCAGTGGTAACACTTTTGAAAAGGGAGCCAAGGAACCTAGATATTGTTTCTTGGAAAAGGGGTATAATGCGGATAGAGCAGAACAATTTACCTGAAACCAGAACAGGGTGACCTACTGTTTATGGAGAAACACCCTAGAGAAGATCAAAACAGAATACATTTTGTAACCACTTACATGGCACATTCTAAGTACATTGAAGAAATAATTAGGAAACATTGGCCAGCTCTGAGGGAAACCATGGCCTTGAACAGTATGTAAGCTGAAAACTTAGAATGGCCTACGACAAAGTTATAAAATCCACATGACTGCTTTGTCCACAATCAACAGCAGAAAGAGTGGGGTCCTAGAACTTGGCTGCTGACCCACAGCCATGGTTGCTATGCATGCAAGAGATGCACATTTTGTGATGCCATTTTACAGGGAACATTTATTAATCCCAGAACAGGTCAGACTATGGGTATCAAAGATTTAATCACATGAGACACCACTTGAGTCATACATCTTGCTATTTGCAACTGTGGGGTCTTCTATGTGGGCAAAATTATTAGGAACTGTACAGGTGGGGAACACTGCTGAGAAATCTAAAACAAGAACCTGAACTATGCTAAGGCAGCCCATGTCCATTCTGCTACAGAAGGGGAATGAGAGGATTGAGGAAGCCTTAATCCCAGGAGTCATGGGGATTTGATTTAAACAAACCACCAAGATCAGCCCCTGCACCTTATAAATAGGTGCCTTACCATGACAACATTCTAAATTGTGCAGATGCCCCACAATTTTGCGCAGATGAAAAAATTATATCCTCGTAAAATTAATTAAACTGGGTCCCAAGATTTCCCAGTTGTAAGTGCTACCTAGGCTCTTCCACTTTATTGGCCACTTGCTAAAAGCGTGGGCACCAGTCAATTAACAAGGCCCTTGTTAGTGGGCCGGTGCCCCCGTCTTCATTACCAAGTGGCCAATATAATATTAAAAGATCATAAAGCTGTCACCCATTGATTATAATATAGCACACCCCCCCGCTCTCCCTAGCATCTCGTCATCATGTTAGTGAGTGCGGGGTGGAGCGTAGGCAGCACTTATAACTGGGAAGTCCTTGGGACCAAGTTTAATTAATTTTATGAGGAATATGATTTTTTTATCTGTGGCATAAGTTTGGGACATCTTCACAATTCAGGAATTCTAGGTAAGGCACCTATTTATCCGTGCAGGGCAGTACAATATACCTTGAAAATCTCTTTAAAGGTGTTCCAGAGAAAGAACTTTTAGATTTATACTTTATTTATTTATTTAGCTTTTGTTAACCAGGTAAGTACACTAGACAAGACAATTGCCTATTTTCAGGAACGACCCTGAGAGTACAGGAATTACAGAATGTAGTACATAGGACGACATGGATCAGATTAAGAACAGCAAGTAGGACATAAGTGCACAACAAATACAAAATTACAGGAATTAAACGTTTTACAGTTTGTGGGTAATATAACTTAAATTGGGGAAAGGTAGACTACAGCCAACAGTTAAGTTCGAATAAGACCACAGCAACCACAATCACAGTTCAGAAAGGCACAGCTGTGGTTACAGCAGCAGCACACTATCTACTGCATACACCTCTTTTCCAGTGGAATATCCAGGGTAGAGGATGCACAGTGTGAGATCCTGGGGGTTTTGGGCACCCACAGGCTGAAGCGAGTTGAGGTGACTCCACAGGGAGGAGCGCAGGCTGCCCTGTGAGGGAGCTGCATGGATCTGGGCCGGGAGGGCTTTCCAAAGTCTGGGAGCACAGGCAGCAAAGTCCCTATCACCTATTTGGGTCCAGGTGGTGGGCACATTAAGCAGGGCAGCCCCTGGGATCTGAGAGATAGGATGATGAGGCAGTCAGGGCCAGTACTTTCACCAACCCGGGGGTGTCAGTGCCAAGGACCTTGCCCGTGAAACACCCTAGAACATAGTCAATATGGTTAAGAGGGGAGAGCCAGTTAAGTTTGCTGAATAGGTCACAATGGTGAGTGAGACGGGGGCAGCCAGAGCAAAGTGGCAGACATTGTTGTATGCAGTAGTCCACCTAGCAAGATGCGCTTTGGTGGACGGCCAAACAACAGTAGCCCATAACAGAGCAACGGAAGCAGCACCCCTCAGGCTAGGGCAACTCCTGCACTGGGGTAAGGTTGTTTTGGCTCTGTAGACCATACTCATTTTGCTGTTGACATTCTTGCATGTGATCTGATATGGCGGCTAAGGTCCAGCTATGGTCCAGTGTCACCCGAGATATTTGAAATTGTCAGTAACAAGGGTTGGGGTGCCATCAGTACCCGGTACACAGAACCTTGAGGAGGTCTTGATCTGGCCTGAGACCCAAAGAGCATGGCCTGGGTTTTTTGATTAAGGACCAGCTTGAGGGCCGAGATCCATGTCTGAATGTTCACCAGGTCCTCACTCAGATGGCGGTTGATGACCCCATATCTGTGGAGTGTGTCAGGATGACCAGGTCATCAGCATATAGGATTGGCTTGGAGTGTACGCAACTGCGGAGATTGTTTATAAAGATGTAGAAAAGCAGGGTCCCCAGGACAGAGGCTTGAGGACACCCATGGATAGCGAATAGGGCCTGAGAGCTCCTTGCCGTATTTAGCCAGTTGCGTTCTGCCATGTAAATAACTAGAGAACCAGCTGAGCACAACCGATGATAGACCAATTGATCTAAGCTGTGTGATGTGCATGCCATGATCAACTAGATCGAAGGCCTTGATAGGTCTATAAAGATAGCCCCTGATAGCTTGCCTTGATCCATGGCCCTGATCCATGAGGAGACAGTGACAAGGGCAGTGGATGTGCTGTGCCCTTTCTGAACCCATGCTGTGCGGTGTCAGGAGATTATGGGATTGCAGGTGTTCTGAGAGTTGCCCTGCCACAACTTTTTCTAGAAGTTTACTGACCGCTAATAATATGGATATCGAGTGGTAGTTCTCATTAATTTGGGGTTTCCCTGTTTAAGGATTGGTACCATCCTAGCTACCTTCCATATGTCTGGAATGACACCGATGACAGGGACATAGGGTTACCACCTTTTAAGAAGTCCAAAGTGGGACATTTCTTACTGAAACATGGTTTTCGTGAGGACAATACCTAACCTCGATCGATGCAACAGACATGTTTTCTTTATATAATCAGAATTAAGGCTAAGTATTGTAGTTTCTTAGGTGATTCTATTGTTTCTTATCATTTTAAAGTATTTTAGTTAGCTATTGTAGTTTTCTAGAACATTTAGTGGAAAGTTAGAAAATATTTTCCTACTGTAAAATCAGGACATTTAGTATTTTTCATATTTTTTGCAGGACACAGCTGCCCAATCAGGACTGTCCTGAAAAATCAGGACAGGTGGTAACCCTACAGGGACAGGTTGAAGATGTGTGTCACCGCAGAGCAAGCCATGGTGCTCCAAGGCTGAGAAGCTGCGTTCCAGCCCATCCTGGCCAGCACTCGAGAAAGGTGAGAGGCCCGTAAGATGTCTCTGCACCATATTTACCATCACTGCCCCAAAGTGAAAGGGCAGGTAGGGTAGTGGTGGCACTGCGATCTGTACACCGTTCTCCCACCACCTGGAGGGAATGGCGAGGTGATGGCAGAAAGGTCCATGAAATACCTGTTAAAGGCATTGGCGATAGTCATCGAGTTGTTGCAGCTGACAACTTCAATACTCATGTCAGTGGTCACCACGCTCTGGGAACCGTTGACAATGTTTTTAATGTTTCTCCAAAACCTCCTGGGGTCCCTGGCAGAGTTCAGCAGGGCGGTCTTGCAGAACTCACTTGGCGCCCTAATGCTCCACTTGCACTCATTTCTGAGTTTCCTGTAATTCTGAAAACCACCTGACCTACCGTGGCCTTGAATTTTGCCCAGCACTTGTCTCTGAGCTTCATGAGGGCCAGGAGGCTCCCATGAAGCCATTCTGTGGTCGATCCCTCACCCTCCGTCTAATGAGGGGGGTGTTTATCCTGCAGGGCCCAGAGAGAGATGAGGAGGTGATTCACCATGGATGGGGAGTCCTGGGCAGTCCATACCGCTGACCAGTCAATGTGTTGGATATCATCTAGATAGGCACCAAGATCAAATCTGGAGAAACAAGTCCAGAAGATTTTCAGCTGCCTCTGTCGCCCAGCCCTCTGACGTTCTCTGCTGAAGCAAGCTAAGGCCAACAACTTCAGCTTCTCATCGGGGAAGGTCCACCCAGTTGCCCTGCGCCTCGACCCCAAGGTTCTGACTGTTTTGTCTCTGGTGCAGGTCGCGGGGGCAAGAGCGCTTTACTCCCCGGTCCAGGAATGCCCAAGAATTGATGGCAGTTACTTTTCGGGACAGCCTTTAAGTCCCTGGTTGCCTGAGCATCACAGTTCTGTGTGGCCAATGGGCACAGTTGCCTGGATTTAAACTGCAGTTCGGTGCCAACTGGGGTTAGGACCTGCAATCTTTGAACGAAGGGTGGGTGAGGCAAAGGGACAAAGGCCTGGCGAGGCAAAGAAACAAGTCCAGAAGATTTTCAGCTGCCTCTGTCACCCAGCCCTCCGGCGTTCTCCACTGAAGCAAGCTAAAAGCCGACACTTCAGCTTCTTATCGGGAGGTCCGCCTGGTTGCCCGCACCGACCCCAAGGTTCCGACTGTTTTGTCTCCAGTGCAGGTGCAGGGCCACCCGCTCCCCGTCGGTCCAGGAATGCCCAAGAATTGATGGCAGAAGTTGCTTTTGGGACAGTCTTTAAGTCCCTGGCTGCCAGCGTCACAGTTTTGTGTGGCCAATGGGCACAGCTGCCTGGATTTAAGCTGCAGCTCAGCGACAACTGGGGTTAGGACCCATGATCTTGAACAAAGGGCTGGTGAAGCAAAGGACAAAGGGCTGATGAGGCAAAGAGACAAGTCCAGAAGATTTTCAGCTGCTTCTGTCACCCAGCCCCTCCAACGTTCCTCCGCTGAAGCAAGCTAAAAGTCGACGACTTTGGCTTCTCATTGGGGAGGTCCGCCCGTTACCCAGTGCCTCGACCCTGAGGTTCCAACTGTTTTGTCTCCAGTGCAGGTGCGGGGGGCAAGAGCTGCCTGCTCCCCATCGTTCCAGGAATGCCCAAGAATTAGGGTCTAGAAAGCAGCCAGGACTTAACACTGGTTTTGACCTGGCACCGCTTTCTAAAGAAATAAGGATTCTGGCCCTGTATAATGAACTAATGTTGTTTGTCTTTTCTTTACAGCTTGTGTCCTGCAATTTCAGCTGCATTTCTGGGTTTATGAATTGAGGTTTCTGAGTACCTTTGAGAAGAAGGGCATTAGCATATAAAGTAATCTATAACCCTATGACAATTTCTATGGAAGCAGGATTTAACGAATTTAGTAACTCGAGTGACCCTGAGCATGACTTTCTAAATGTAGTAACTGATACAGCACTTGATTAAATAACTAAGTACATGTCATGTTAATTATGTCTATTAATTGTCTTTTTGGGAAATTTGTATATCTTATGATGGACAGTGTTAATCATGCTAGGCACTACAGCATGAGAATGAGGATATCCAACTTTAAGGAGGTCATTATAAATTGCTGTCACTGTCTGAGTACCGTTGCCTTTGAAGAAGCACTTGAGTAGTGTGAAACATATCAGGCAAGGGACATCTGGTGGAGGTTTACTGTTTATTTTTGTGTATCATGAGACGTGTTTTTCAATAATGTATATACACCTATTGGTGTATCTTCGCTGTTTTCCAGTGGTGAGTGCTCTGCTTTGGTTTTTTTCTCACTGATGACTCGTTACATAAGCTCCCTCTCCCGTGGTGCAGCATTTTTGTTTTTCAGTATACTCAGGAGAATGTACATGTTCACCTCTATGTTGCACTGCCATCTGGGAGACTCAGGGTTTGGCATGTGATCCCCAGATTCCCATGCTACAGTTGAGTAAGGGTTGTGTGCATCATATAAGTGAGGCGATTGACTCCCAGGAAGGAGGGTGGCATGGGCCAGTTTTCTGGCCAGTTACAGGGCAGAATTGGTTTTGCCAGTGAAGGAAGCTGCTTGCTTGTTCTCCAGGCTAAAGAAAGGTACAGAAATTCCAACTCTTTTGTCAGAGTAGGGTAAGAGGGACAAAGGGGAAAATGTTAAAAACAAACTGAGGTTCAAAGTATGGATTTCTAACCAGTGCTGTTGTGCTTGAAGAACACACGATCATGTGATCACATTTGGTCAATTACATTTTTTATTCATTATACCCTTTTAATTTTAATGTGTCTCAAATGGGATATTTCACAAAGAGGAAGATTATCTGCAAGTTGTACTTCAGAAACTCATTGAGCCAGCGGTCTTCTTTCCTAAGTGTGAGTGAATGTGGAAATTGGCAACTCGGTTTGACTTGGATTGGAACCCTTTGTCTCTGGCTTGGCTTCTACACTTCAGCTGCAGATACTTTGAGTCCTTGGTATTAGGGTTTAGCAGACTAAAATAGGTATAAGTGGCACCCTCCACCACCCTCTCATCCACCCCAGTCAATCCCAAATTATTTCACCTTCCTGGCCCTTCAATCAGATTTTCAAAAGAAAATTCATTCAGAAAATGGTACAGTGCCTGGAGCCAACATTTTATTTAATAATAATAATAATGCTCAAGTAGTAAGCACACAAGCAGCTTGTAGTAAGGTATCTTCACTTTTTATTCCAGCGTCACAATTCCATTACTGGCCACTAGAATACACCAATGTTTCACTGTATACATCGGCAGCTTCTTCAAGGCAGTGGCCCTTCAAGTTCTGGTTGCAGAACTGTTGCGCAACTATGTTCCTTAATTCTCAGTTTCTTTGATTTGGATCCACGTCCTGCAGGCTGTCAGTGTGCAGTGAACTGTCAGTTTCGCTGCTTGTGTGTTTGCTACATCTGAGAATTTCTATGACTGTCCATGAAGCAGACCAAGCAGACTGTTTTGGGAGGATGGGCAGCCTTCTGCTTGGAAGTTTGCAGTTTGAGGCTTGACTGCCATTTCTGGCTGACCACCATGCTTTACTGTCTATGATGTAAGACAAGAACACTTGTAAGAGGTGAGAGGTTATCAGTCTTGCTGCACCGACAGCCTGCAGGATGTAGATCCACAGCGAAGAAACTGACAATTAGGAACATAGCTGCGCAGCAGTTCCATAGCCAGAGCTTGAAGGGCCACTGCCTTGAAAAAATATGCCAAATGCATGCAGTGAAACATTGGTGCATTCTAGTGGCAAACAATGAAATTGTGAAGCTAGAATAAAAAGTGAAGATGACACGCTGCTTGTGTATTTGCTACTTCTGAGCATTTCTATGAGTGTCCATTAGCAGACCATGTGAACTGTGTTTGGGAAGATGGGCCTTCTCTTGGAAGTTATTAATCATAGTAATAAATGGTCTGGGGAGGGAATATGAGAGTGGAAATGATTGAGGATAAAGGGTGGTCATTGGATTATCCCTGGCCACCTTGGAAGAGCTAAAGTGTTTGTCATTTGTCTGATGTTTTTAATTTTGATTTTAACTTTGTTTCTGAAGTAGCACAAACATTCAGCTGTGCCGCATCGAAGGGAAAAGTACCATATTTTGGCACATTCACCAAATTCAAATTTAGCATGGCTAATCCTTATTCTTTCCTTACTAAAGCTATTGTTGAAATAACTATGGGATGCAATGGCCACATTCACAACATGCCATTTATTATCATGAGTCAGGGGCAGGACAGTGGCGGAGCTAGAGGGCGGGGGGCGGTGGTCGCCCCTCCTGCTACTCAGTGTAAGTATTGGTGCCCACCACCTTCTTTATTCAATGTTTAGTGGCCATTGTGGAGCCCATGACTAACTGAATGCCCCCTCCCCGGCTCCCAAACTCTCCCAAACCTGGCTCGCCACTGGGACAGGACCATGACTCACAAGTGGTAGAGCCATAAGTGAGGTACTAAGTCCTGCCCCTATACAAGTGATGATAAATGTCATATTCTGAGGAGACCATAGTGTGTCCAATTTATTCAGTGTATTTGAAATTGTAGAGCTGTCAGATTAGTTCTTTTAATGAAGAACAAACTGTTTCTGTTTGATTTCACAGCTCTGTTTTGAGTGCAGCAGAGGTTACTGTGAAGTCATCAGGCACTATTCAAGCTGCACTCCCACTGGTTAAGAGCTGCTTTGTGACATCCTCAAGAGATGATAAATGTTGCTGACCCACCTAGAGTGATGATAAATGATTTATCATCATTTTAGGTCTTCATGCCATAGAAATAAATCATTTATCTGTAAGGTTTCATTCTCACCAACATTATATAATAAATAATAGTAGGCTATTTAATAAACACTAGTTTTTCAGCAGTGATTAACCTTCTAAACTGTTACATGCTATAATATGCATAACTATGCTCTGCACAAAGGCAGCATCACCTGTCAATCCTTGTTGTTAAGAGAACACTTGCTTTTCATGGCATATTTGGCACTACTTGTGCTGCCAGTATTATAATACAGTAGTATTGACTGACAAGTGGCCAGTCGGGTGTTACTCTAGGAGGACATCATCATTTCATGCATACCTTAAGACCGAAGTCAAGTGCAAGCCGCTTCACCACAGGACCATCTTCTCTTTATCTGACCCAACTTGGTACCTTTTGAATGCAGGGGCTATGGAGGAAGAAGGGAAATTGATGCTGGTGAGTGGGTGGGTTGAGTGTGGGGGTAGAGGTGAGCGAAGTTTGAAAAATTCAATTTGCAATAACCTTGTGAAGTCCTGCAACTTATGTATTTATTTATTTATGTATTTATTTATTACATTTTGTTAACCATTAAGCCCGATGGGCCCGGAGGTCCCTTTTTCAGGGGCGACACGGAGTTAGTTACATAGAGCAGTGCAAGTACAATCAAAGTATACATAGTAGGACAACGTGTACAGAATATGATGACATTGTACAACAATCATTGGAGAGGGCGTGACATATGACAAGACAACGGTGGCAGCTGTTAGACTTAGGCAGGCAGCAATTACATATACATGCAGTACAGTGTAGGACAGTAGGTAACAGGTTACATTGAAATTATCGGTTTTCAAAGCACAGAGTGACTATTTACAGGATAAGTACACAAGATCAAGGGTGGCAGCTAGGTGCCAGTTAGAGCAGATTAGACTCACAGTTATTTGCACTTCATGAAGTCAGATATCAGGGTATTGGCAACTTTATGAAGTTGCAAATTTACAGCTTTGCTGACAAAATTCATTGGGACTTTGCAAAATGGCTGAGCCTATTCAGTGTTGTTGCACCATTGACCTGCAGATCACATGGTTACATCACTGCTGAAACAGACCAGAATGGCTATGCTGTGAGCAGTTCTAGGAAGTATGTTCTGGAGATAGTGGGCCTGATTTTCAAAGGACTAGATTGCCACAAGCCCCATGTACCATATCTGTGGTACACCAGGGCTTGCGCAGTCTAACAGGATTTTCTATCCTGTGCAGCAGTTGTTGCAAATTAGAACATCATTTTGTGGTCTAGCTTGCATCAATTCCAAGGACCCTTTTGTAGTGCTTGTACTCAAGATTTGGCACAGGCTGCAGTAAATCAAGTAAACTGTGGAAACTGCATCCGACTTACTAAGAGCGGATGCAGTTGTGGCACACGAGTTTGATGTACCCACAGATACAAAGTGTTGCAGCACAGGGTTTTATGCATGCCCTGCGCCACCCTTTGAAAATCGGGCCCAGGATCTGCACTGTACTTAGAGACCAGTTCTGATTTGATTTGTAGTGCTGTTCATTGCATAAAACAAATGTTTGTGTTTTTTAAACCATATTCTACTTGGTGTTCTAGATCTACAGACTTAATCTTGCATGTTTTGCCTACAGTTTCATTAATTTGTTTTCCTTTGTCTTTCTGTGTGATGCTGCTATGCTGGACTAGTGCTGTGGGTGCAGACTTTGTCTGAATCTACTGATAGCTTTACTTTCAGGAACTTTCAGTGCATTTTCAGTTTTTACTGTCATTTTCAGACAATTCATTTTTAAGTCCCATATTCTTTACACTCTCAGTGTTCTAGGGCTGCTAAAATACTAACATCTGTCCAGGGCTCTGCAGGTAGTTGCCAATATTTTTGATTACTATTTTACATAATACTTTAACCCTTTCTTGTCATTTTGATTTTTTTATTTGTTTGTAACTGTTTTACTATTTGTGTTATTGTTCAGCTTCTAGCACTGCTACACATTACCACCTTAGAATGAATGGTAGAGCAAAAGGAAAGGATATACAGGGAGGAAAAGAAAGAAGGAAGGTGGCAGTGGTGACCACCAGTCAAGTCAGACGAGAGCATGATATGAAAGCAGGAGGTAGTAGTATATCTGCAGTGTGTGATGGTAGTGGCACTGTTAAAAAAATGTTTACAGAACTTCATTTGGCTGCTCTCTTAGTTGAGGGAGGTGGCAGGCAGAGCCAAAATCTGTCATCTGAAATTTCCTCACTTCCTTCAACCCCTGTGAGTAAACACAGTGGTGTTGAAAAATATCGGAGTCCCGGTGGTTAGTGGTACTGGATCTGAGTCTGAGGCTGATGCTGTGGCAGAGATTTGAGTGCCAGTGCAATCTCAGAAAACTGAGGAAGAGTAGAACCTGCAAACATAGGAGGAAATGGAGGGTGAAGGTAAGAATGACACTGACATCGATCTTTCCTAGGAGCCTGAAAAGAAAAACAAAGAGGACAGCAGAGTGTACAAAGTTTTTAAATTGAAGGATAGGAAACCTCTGCCACAAAAGATAATATATGATGACACGTCCCAGAACAGAAACAAGTGTGGGCGGAACTACCACAACTGGTACTCCACATAAATTTGTGCATCCTTCAAAATTCTTTGTGTGGATTTATTATTACTGATCCAGAAGATGACACTGTGGTAACATGCCAACTTAGTCAGGCCTGAGTAAGCTGTGGCAAGAAAGGGTCTTGTGCTGGCACAGATAAATGGCATACTCATCTTAAAGTCAAACATATGGCTAGGCAGCAAGCACAGAAAGGGTCTGCTGGTGGTTTGAGAGGTAGAGATGAGGTGGAAGATATTGTGTAGGAAAATATGGTTGGAGGGGAGGAGGTCAGTAAACTTCTGAAAGTACGAATCATCCCTGATGAGAAACAGCAGCAGGAGCAGCAGCGCCATCACTCTGACAAAACCCCTCAGCCAAGACACAAGTTTCTTGAGCACCATCCTTGTTGTGACATCCTTTGAGCAATGTGGTGCCTGCAAAGCTGCTCCAAAAGCACCCATCCTAAAAGATCCAGCCAACTATTACTAGCATTCTATCTGAGCAATGTAAATTCCCCAAGTCATTCAGTGGCCAGGAATTTAATGCAGCCAAAAGAGAGATGATTACTATTGATCTTCTTTCATTTTCTTTTGTGTGAAATGCTGGTTTCCTTCACTTTATGTCCGAAGTATGCCCCAAGTGAAAGTACCATCCAGGACCTACTTTTCACAGTGGGCAACCTGAACTGAAGGGTGCTGCTGAAAGAAGTTTCACATGCCCTGCAACATTCCTTCAATTCATACTATCATCTTACCACAGATATAGAGTGAGAAAATAACAGTGTGAGTTTGTTTATGTGCTAACAGTACATTGGCAAACTGAAGGGATTGGTCGCTACCTTAGCAGCAAATGCAAGTTACCTAATTGCAATAGAAGCTACATGCCTGAAATTCACAAACATGCAGCACTGGCTATGAAGAGCATGCTTGATTCACACACTGAGGACATTTTGGCATCTGTATTGGTGGAGATTGACACTTGGTTGAACCCACTAGCCTTAAAGGCAGGCTTCAGCCAGTGACAGTGGTGCAAACATTGTCAAGGCTATTAGTGATAGGGGTTTTGTTAGGGTGCCCTGTTTTGCACACTGACTGAACCTAGTTGTGCAAGAGTTCTTGTTATAATGTAACATTAAAGAAGTGCTCACTCTGTGCCATTGAATTTGTAGCCATTTTGTGCAATCCAGAAAGGCCAGGGACCAATTCTGCACAGCAATTAAAAATTGCCTACATCTGTGCCGATTAAAATTAGAGGTTGTGAAGAGGTGGAATTCAACCCCGTATATGCTGCAGCAGATGTATGAGCAGTATCTGGCTCTATCAGAGTATATGCTGCTTCATACAAGCCATGACAGTTCTGGAGCTTCTATGTCACTGACAACAGAACAATGGAGGTTTATGGATGGGTTGATTTTGATCTTGAGGCCTTTTAATCATGCCACACAGGCAGTGAGGATACTGCCTCTATTAGCCAGGCCATACCACTGCTCTGGGTGCTGAGGCACACCATCTTTAATATGTAGCAGCAGTTTGAGTCAAGAGGTGACTCCGTAAGCTGTGCATTATCTGAACACATGCTTAATATATTGCATCATAACAGACACCTGAATGTTATCCTGGCATCTTTGGATTTCAGCGCTGCAGCAATGCTGGATCCACAATACAAATAGGGGTCTTTCAGCCATAACTGATGGTGATAGTCAGAAAGTTGAGCATCTGCAAAGACTGCTGATCAGTTGTGTATGGGGGTTGCAGTTCTAAAAAGCAGCATACTGAGATGAGGCGACAATGTCACCCTCACCGACAGTCAGCAAGGGAAGTGAGAGATGTGGAGATGCATCTTTGACATCTACCAGTAAGTCAACCAGAAAACTACCTCAAAATCAAATTCTAAATGGCTAGCTCTTGAACAGATTGGCGTTGCAGACTGTGAGGAGAGGAAGGAGGAGGACCCATTGGTGGACGCCAGACTAAAGGCAGCAGCCAGATCAGTTGAGGCACATGTGGCAGACCTCAAACACCTTGGAATTGATGATGAACCCTGCTGTATTGGAAAAATAAAAGTTAAAGAGTGGCCTGCACTGGCAGATGTGGCTTTTAAATATTTCAGCTGTCCACCATCTAGTGCTAGTCCTGAACGTGTGTTCAGTGCAGTAGGGGCAATCCTCACAGACTGATGTAAAACCTATCCACTAAAATGTTTCTATGTTGACATTCATTAAAATGACCAGTGCACATATATCTCCAAACAGAAGTGCAGCACTGTGGGCACCACTGACACACCAGGGTGAAGCAGGGGAAGGATAATGACCCACTGCTGAGGTAAATATGGATTTAATGGATGCAGAATTCCATGTGGTGAAAATTCAGATACGGAGGATGCAGAGGGATATCCATTGAGAAGGCTGAGGAGCAGCAGGTTGATTAATTTGGAGGCACAGAAAGAAGGAGGAGAATGTAACGCCACACTCTGCCACTCTCTACACTCCTCCTCCAGTTCTCCTCACCCAGGAACAACATAGACATCCTCCTCCAACTCATGCATGCCTCCAGAAATCCCAGACTCTTAACACAGTGGAAATGCCACACACCAGCCTAATATGAACCTGTTGCCATGTCTGCCCCCACTGATGATGCTACACTCTGTCCTCCTCCAGTCCTCCTCACCCAGGAACAACATGGGCATCTCCTCCTCCTCCTCCTCCCTCATCTCATGCATGCCTCCAGAAAACCAGACTTTTAAATCAGCAGAAATGCCAGATGCATTCACTACCGCATGAACCTGCTTCTGTTGTCTGCTGCCTCCTTCAGCCACCAAGATGCATACTCCTCCTCCTCTTCCTCCACTTCTGGGGCACTGTTGTGCCATTACACATCATGGCCATCACTAATGTGACAGTAGGTATTGCTCCTTTTTGTTTTGTTTTTACTTTTCTATTTTCATTTTTCTTTTACAGGTACAAGTGGGCTTGACTCTAATAATTTTTACTCTTGTGTTCACAGGTCTCCGCTCCTGCAAACTCATCCTCAGCAGCTAGCAAGCCCTCCTCTTCCTCTGGAGCATTATTTGTCATTATACAACATAGCCAACATCATTATGAAGGTAACTATAATTTCCAAAACTCTGTTTTTCCTTATACTTTTTATTTTAATTTTGCTTTCACAGGTGCAACGCACATGACAAGTGGACTAGAATCTAAATACTTTCACTCTTGTCTTCACAGGACACTTTCATCCTGCCATGAATTTCTGGCCAGTAAAGTACTGAAAGAGAGGTGCTGGAGTTGGAGACTAACACAGCACAGCAACATACAGCATACATCATTTCTGGGACTGAAAAATATGACAAATAATTTCATATGGTGTGCATCATTGCTATGGCCTAGGTGTGACAGAGGGTTCACCCCCACCATGGAGTTCTGCCCTGTTCCCTCAAGGAGAGTCTGCTGGTTTGAGAGCAGTGTCTGTGTGTGGCCTCCTGGACACACCTCAGCATCTGAGGTCCCCCACCTTAATGCGTAGTTATGCTACTTCATCTCTTAACTGAGAAGGAGGAAGTCTCAGGTTCTTTGCATGGCACAGCCACCAAATCCAGCTACAGGCCCCATTTCCATAATCTGTGCCCCTTTCTGGCAACTGTGCACCTCACAGTCTCTTGATGTGCTGCCCCTGTGGTACAGAAGGACCACTAGCAGTGCTACAGCCTCCACCCCTCTCAGTTGACTTATTGTATTCCTCCCACTCACAATGGAGCCTTACTCTAATGTGGGTGTGCTGCCCATCAGTGCCTAAGTGTCTGCCCCATTTACCATGTTAATCAACTGTCTGGCATAGCTTGCATTTCACAGCACTGTTGCCGGTGGCATATAGCAGCATCATGTATTATTTTCTGTGACTTGAGAAACATGCTGTTGTGGGAGAATGACTGACGCAGTGAAGCAGCATGTAGCAAGTATATATAATTTCTGGAACATGAGTAAAATGGGAAGTGAGATTTTTATATACCGGTAGTGCATTTCTTCTCAGCACTAACATGAGTTACAAGTTAGAGTTGCTGTTACTGTGGTGGAGATTGACTCACACAGCACAGCAGCATGTAGCAAGTCTATTTCTGGGACATGAGAAAAATGGAAATGAAATTTTCATATAGGGCATTTCTTCTGGGCACTAAAATGAATTGTAAGAATTACATGAGAAAAATAGGAAATGAGAATTTAAGACATATTCAAACATTAGCATGGGTGCTAATGGGTTTTGTCTGTACTATCAAGGCTTGCTCCAATTTTTGGGTGGGATCTATATTCAGAGACCCCTGTAGTGTGGGCTAAACCCGTTAACACCCAGGCACTAACATAACACAGTGTCCATGAAAATGAGGGGTCCTCTCCTGCATAAGGGCGCATTCATAACTTCCAAGGTTTGCATTGGTGGTAAATGGCACCCAAAGCGACACTATTTACTAATTCTGAAAATCTTGACTTAGCTAGGCACGAAGCCCATGCCCCCACGCCACTGGTGGCATGCTGACAGTAATGCAGCTGCCCACCCCAAGTTGCTTGACCCATGACAGGCAGAAAGCTCCCAGGTGTCTAGCGGTGCTCCCCAACTTCCAATCACCCATCCTGGTAATACAATGTGTCTCCTGGTGTCTAGTAGTACCACCACTCTCAATCCCATATCCCAGTCCATTTAAATAAGTCTGTGGTGTATGTGGTACCCACCACCCTCTGATACCCCATCCCGGTTAGTAACCATGATTCCCTGGTGTCAAGTGGCACTCCCCACCCTCCGAGCACCTGTCCATATAATGCACCCCCATCTCTGGTGGCTAGTGGGACCTTTTCATTCAACCTCCTGTCCTGTGGTACCCATTATAACCCTGGCATCTAGTGGTGCCTCCACCCACACCCCCTCAACCACTGGCTGATATACGGACCAGAGAACATTGGCAGTCAAGTGGCCCCACCTGCTCTGCCTGCACCCAGACCACCACCCATCATCCATCACTACTTACCAGGAAGTCTGGGATGTGCAGTGACTCTGATATGGTGACCAGCACAGCCTTCCCTCACCTCCTTAGCTCGCCACCATGTTGCTTACAGTGAGTGCACGACAATATACAGTGTGCTGTAAGTGCTCTCACTGTCAGCTCATATGGTAGCCAGCTGAGGTTGGTGAGAAAAGGGCTATGCCAGTCACCATATCAGGAGCCATCACAAATCCCCTGGCTTGATGGTAAAGGGAAGGGTGCTGGATGGATGGTGGTCTAGGTGAGGGCAGTACAGGTGGGAAGCTGGTATATTCCTGTTTTCGTTAGTCCATTATCGACCAGCAGTTGGGGAGTAGCGTGGGCATATTGCTGGATGCCAGGGTTCTTATAGGTACCATGGGATGGGACACTGGGGGAAGAGTACCATTAGCCACCAGAGATAGGGTGTATTATTCGGGACGGGTGCTTGGTGGATGGGGTATCACTAGACACCAAGAAATCATGATTACTAACTGGGACAGAGGAGCAGAAGTTGGGCATGCCACTAGTCACCAGGAAATCATTTAAACTAACCAGGATGGGGATCAGAGGCTGAGGGGCCACTAGGCACCAGGAAAGCACTTAAACTGACTGGGACATGTTTTGTTGGGTGGGAGTGTCACTAGACACTAGGGAGAACTGTCATAGAACTGGGACAGATGTTCAGGGTCCAGAAAGTTCCACTAGACACCTGGGCAATAACACAGAGGTCTATTGGATGGGTGTTCAGGGGTGGTGGGTGCCACTAGACACCAGGGCAATGAAAGGCATATACAGGATAGGTGTTCTGTGGTAGGGTGCCACTAGACATCAGGGCAGAGACGGACATATATGGGATGGGAGTTTACAGTTTTGTGATTGCCACTACGCACCAGGGCAATGAAGGACATATATGAAATGGGTGTCTGAGGGGTGCCACTAGCGTCAGGGATGACATCAGGATGGGCACAACCGGACTACTGCTTCAATGCAAATTAGCCTATAATAGGCATGCTCAAAGCCTGTTCAGACCTTACATGCCAAATGGGCTCATTTGCATTTTGTGGCTGAACATCACGCCATGGCTCCCAGTGCTATCTGTTCTGGCTGGATGCCACCCAGGTCCATGCTGGGGCAGCACAGATTGGCTTAGCATTGCGCCAGCATGGGCGATATTCAATTGGATAGTGCCAGTCCTCTGTCTAACTGAATATAGCAGCCTGTTGGTCAGGCACAGCACAAACCTTTGCACCCACTTTTGCCATTTTGACCACCTGACCCATAGTGTTTATTTATTACTATGACCTGGGTGGAGCAGTGTGGGACCAAGGGTTTACCCACCATGGATTTCTGACATTGCCTTAAGCAGGGTCTTCTAGTTTAACAGCAGCATCTGAAGTGTGATCTCCATGGACACAACTCTGTTTCTGAAGTCTCCCATCTTGCTGTGGAGTTGTTCCTCTTTATCTGTTAACCAAGATCTTGAAGGAGAAAGATCTTCAGATGGGGACTCATGTGCTATCTCTGGCCACAGCCCCCAAGTCTGGCTGCAGGTCAAACTTACCTCATCAGTGCCCCCCACCCGACAACTGTGCACCTCTCCGTCACTTGCTGGCACCCCCACAACACAGAAAGACCATCAGGAGTGGCACCACCTCCACCCTTCTCAGCCACCTTCTTATAGTCCACCTACTCACTGTGGTGCCTTACTCTAAGGAGGGTGCTACCTGCGGGAGCACAAGTTTACCCCCTGCAGAATCTTCCGGGGTGGGACCATGGTGATAAAGGAGGCACTGATACTTGCTGCTGCATTGTGGGAGGTGGCCTGCAGACAAAGAAGTCATTGCTGCTACAGGCTTCTTTCTGGCCCTTCTTCCAGCAGCTGTGGTGCTGTATGTAAAGGTGTCCTCTTCAGAGAGATGGGACCTCGTGTTCCACCTGTCGACCGTGTGACCTTCCCCTCTCCTCCCTATCTCACTCTGACTGTTACTCATCCCACTTCTTCTTCATCTTCACTCATTTTATTTAAAAAAAAGATATTAAAAGTAAACATAACACAAAGAAAGTGAATTTGGAAAAGGCAGAAAAATAGAAAAACAATTATAAATAATAACAAGAATTCTCAGAACCACAGCGTCTGAACACTGAAATGAAAGGAAACTACAGATAGAAGACTGTAGAAAAAGCACAGAAATATAAAGAAAATAAGAACTAAACCACAGAAAAACCTTCCTAATTAACTACTAATCAAGGAGAAGATGTAGAAAATACAAAAGAAAGCTAAACATTTTTATTTTTAATCGCTTTTAAATGCTCAAACAGCAGATCTGCACCCTTGCACTCCTCACCACAGACGGCAATGTAAAGCTGAAGAAGGCTGTGCACATAGAGCTATAGCATGTGATCTGCAGGAACTGTTGCACGTGACCTACACCCTCTTTCTGAGGAAACGCCACGTGAATTCGCTCTAAAGCCATGTCTAAGTTGAAGTTACATGCAAAGTGATGGCAAAGTTTTGAAGTCGAAGTTGTTATAAATGGCCAGCCCAAAGTGCTTTGAGAAGTTAAAATCAGTGACTTGCCAGAGATTCACAACTGAAATTAAACTTTGCTGCATCTGCAGTGATGGGATTGTTTATTAAATTGAGGGTCTGTGGCTCGTGCAAGGTTGGCAGCAGGTGGGCGGCTAGTGATTGGGTGTGGCTGGGATTTTTTTTTATAAGGCATCTATAATTATGTGCACTGCTCACAGGGGGCTGGGGTGAGAAGGAAATGGGAACTAGTGGATGTGTTGGCAGGGGTTGTTTATTAAACCAGGGTTTTATGACTTGTGGCAGGGTGGGGAGGTGGAAGGCTAATGATCTGGCATGGGTAGGGGAGACTTTTTATTATATAGTGCCTATTATTTAATAATGCACACGCCCACAATGGGCTTGTAGGGAGGAGGGATATTGGAGGTTAGAGGGTGGTTTTTTGGGAGTTCATTAACAACATAGGGTCAGTGGTGTACTTCTCAGGAGGAGGGTGTTTTAGGGCTTGTATTATTTTACAGTAGGATATCAGATGTCAGATGAGACTAGCCTGATATCCAACTGTCAGACTAGATTTTGAGCTATCTGATCAACCTTAATCTGAAGTCAGTTTTAATGGATTGGCGGTACTGATCGATTACTGTCAGACTTAGTGCTCTGTCCATGAAATGATACCCACAGAGGAGTGCTTATGCAGGCCAGTGCTGTGCAGTGGTCAGGCTGCAAATATGCTGTGCCCTTATGGATGCAACTACTGACCGTGGTGCACACCCCTTCACACCCAATCAGATGCCACTGGCGCACTTATGTGCACAACCTGGTCAGGAGGGACATGAAGGTACCCGATTCCCATAACAAACTCCATGATGGAGTGGAGCAACAGAGGGCTGTAGGCCATGCAGTTCAAGGAGCTGTCAAAGGGCTTACATACCCATCCTCTATCTTGCTGCTGGGCATTCACTGGGGCCCAACTGACTTTCCTTCACATGTCCCCAGCCCTCTGAGCCAGTGCACGGTGGGCTGAGGGTCGTACCAGCATGGTGCTACCATAAACAAAATGAACAGTGTTCACAATGGGTATATGACAGTTAATGGAGGGCTGCCATTTCCCACCAGCTCTGGCACTGTGCAGGGCACGGGATCCACTATGGAGCTGACACGGGCATCCATTTGGATGCCTGGTGTTCAGCATGGCACCTCCCTGATCTGCCCATTGGCCCTTCTGCACTGCACTTTCCATTGATGCTGGGGACAGGGAATGTACATGCTGACATGTGCACCAGCATCCAAGGGTGTGGAGGTATACACCAGAGATAGGAGGCCTTTGGGGTCGGGTGCTTGGTAAGCACATTTTAAAGGGATCTTGTGCATTTTGAAACAGAACCTTGTGAATTAGAGAGGCTAGTGGCAAAGTAAATTTCTCTTCAGGTGTTATCTAGTTTTAGAGGCTACCATGATATTTATTTATTTCATTAGTGCTACCAGTAATTCATTTTGCAGCGTAATAGTGGCCATTCTAAAAGGAGCCAACTAGTCCATGAAAAAGTGAGATGAGTCACTTTAAATAGCACCCATCAGTTTAAAAACAAACCTTGTAAATATCCTCATGTTTTAGTTTATAAGCAACTACCTGCTCACATAGGCAGGCAGACTTCCTTTTTTCATTTGGAAAGTTATTTTGTGTTTTGCTGAGCTGTATAATAGTGTCCTCTCGGCTCCTGACATTTTGGTAAAGTGCCAGGGATACTCTTTGTGGCAATGTGGGATTTATGGCAGTTAGTGGGATTAGTTAAGAAAATTAAAAACAAACAATGGATTCGTGGTCAAGAGGAGTTTCATTTTTCACGACTGCACAAGAAGGATCAAGGTGCCACTTGAATCATCCCAGAGGAAAGAGCTGAACGAGTGTGTTCTATCGCCCTCTAAACAATATTAAAGAGCTGTATTCCAAGGTACATCGGTGGGGAGGGAGGTTGATGGTGATTCTGTTTTTGGTAGGCACTAAGAGTTGCCTGAGCGTGTTGACTTTTCTTCTTGCAAGCTCTGTGTAGCCATTTCTTTTTCATTTTCTACAGAGGTTTCTCCCAGCCATGTCCGACTGTCAGGAATATACCTAATATTCTCTTCAGGCCTGCATCCCTCATCTCCCACTGGCTCCTGGTAACCTGACTATTACCCCACAGCTTGCCGCCTGAGGCAGGGGCCCAAGTGTAAAGCCATCCTCCCTCCCCGCTGCAGATCGCTATGTGGACTAGAATACAGTGCAAGTAGGCACTAGGTCCCTAGCAGAATCAGGAGCCCAGTCTGTCATATAGACAGCTATGTCCCACCCTTTTCTTGTCCTCCCATCTCCCCGGCGTATGTGCAGCCCTGAGGTGGCTGTGCAGATAACATCCTTGCAGCAGGAGCAAGCTCCTGGCTAGCCCAGTGATTGCTGCAGCACTGGGGCTTGCCATCAGCTCTCCTCCGCTGAGGCAGATCAGCGCACAGCAGGCAGCTATCTTAGCCTGACCTGCCTCCTCCTGATGCAGTAGCTCAGGTACACTCCTGACCCCAGGTCACCAGCACAACAGAGCAACGTGCTTCCATTTGGCATTCAGGGCAGCCTCTTTGTAGCGATGTCTAAGGCAATGGGTTCAGAAGACAGGCCACTGAACCATGAACCAGGCGCAACCCCTCAAGCTACTCGGCTTACCATGTGAACTTGAGCAAATCACTGACATCCTCTTTTCTTCCTGTCTGCCAAGCTGTAGGTAAGGTAGTAGCAGGATCTCTGTGAAATGAGGTGATGCACCACCTTCAGACATTAAAAACATAAAAAATACAACAGCGTGAGACATGGCATGTTCCTTTTGCTGAGTGAGGTGTAAGAACAATCTGGGTAGATCATGGCAGACTCGCATGTAAAGAGACAGGCTCTATGGTTTTGCCATGTACCATTCTCTAATCAAAGTCTTGCTAGCAGGTGTCCCTCACTGTTTGCTTAGCACCTGCATTATAGCAAGCCGCATATGCCCTGATTTATGTACAGTGCTTCCTGAACTTTACTAGGCTTCCCAAAGTTTATGACTGCATAGTCTCTTGGACAGTGTTCTTCCCTAGAAGAGACATTGGTTTTGGATATTGATTTATATAATGATAATAAGTGTTTATTGACCTGGTTTGTTTCTAATCTACAGTATAATATGTGTCCCAGTGTCTTTACATTTCCAACAGTCCTATACCTTCCCTGTTGAGACAACAGCCACAGCCACCAATGCCTCTATTCCTTGCAAGTCAGACTATTTTCAGGTTCACGATTGGTGCAGTCCTTAGAAGTCCCTTGTCTGTTTTATTTAGAATTTTGTGCACCAGGATAGTCACATTTAGTTTCATGCCTAGTTTTCAAGAGGGTCCCTAGGGACAAAGGCAGCAGCAGCAGCAGGCATTCTTTACAGTTATAAGACTAGCTGAGCATAAAGTAAAGAAACAGAGGTGAATATTTACAGCAGTCATAATATAGAGAATAATGCATAGGCGATCATTGGTTATGAAGTTTTTTACAACCCTGAGGTGTGTGTGTTATTTATGTGGCCATCACACATGAGGGTGTATAAAAACTTCAAAAGCACAATGTCGCTTACGATTTATTTTTTGAGTGGAAAAGACAACCAGGAGGATCCACTCGAGTCAGGTTTCCACTGAACTGCAGACAGGAAAGTAAAGTGTAAGTGCTCCAACAACCACAGTAAGTGGGTATGATGTAATACCCAGTTATTACAGCATGTGATCACACTAATAATCAGTATGATAAAGGGGGTCACCAGTTATTATATATACATATTTACAGTTTTATATGGCAGACAAGGAGAGTATGTAGAGGCTGGAGAAGCAAACTATTGGGGGTATGGTGCAGTTGCACAGGGTATTGTAGTAAGCAAACATGACTCATTTGAAAGCAGAATGCAGGGAACGTGCACTGGCTATAGCTTTATTATCCACCTTTCACAGTGACACTGCTAAATTCACAGAGGAAAGTATTTCTATAACAAATGATTTGGGCAAATGTTGTTGGGCACTACCGTGTAGCCCTTCAGGCCACAAACTGCTGTATGATGTTGAGCCCATTGCCACAGATCCCAACTTGTAGCCGGCACACACTACCGATGGGGGAGAGGTTATAGCAGGTGTGATAAGAAAGGGCATTCATTAAGCCTGATGGGCACTTATCCAACATTTTGTATAGTACTCCTTATCTTGCAACTCTTTGTCACCTTGCATGTACAATGTGTTCACAGTTGCACAATTTTATTTTGATATTAACCTTAGAGTTGGAACTGTAACTTAAATAAGTTGTTTCTTTAAAAATTATTTTAGATAATTTATCTTTTTATATAAACTGAATGATTTATGTTGAGTTTATATATTATATAAGGTCCAGGGTATGCCTTATGGCTCAAGAGTCATCTCTTAGGCTCACCAAACTGCGAATGGGCTGATATTCCTATATGGTAGGAGATAGCCTGCACCAGACGTATATATTTTATTTAGTTAGTTTTGTTTCCCAACTACTGTAAGTGCACCAGACTAGACATAAAGGGACCGATTCACAAACGTGTTGTGAATGCCATGAGCCGCAGATGCCCTGCACATGTGGCGCACAGGGCTTGCTGCATTCCCTGGCTGGCAATCAGGATAATTGATCCCATGCACTGTTGTTACAAGTTAGACCAGCTTTTTGCTGGTCTAACATGCAGCAATCTTGGGACCCTTTTCACGGGCTTGGCCCAAAATATTTGCAAGCTGCTGCAAGGGGAAAATGTCACAAATGCTCGCCTCTACTAACATTAGGTGCAGTTGCAGCAAAGGTGTTTGGCACAGCTGCACCAAAAATGTGCTTGATATAGGGCTCAAGCAAGCCCTGCATCATGCTTTGCGAACTGAGCCTAAAATGTCCATTTTCAGGCATGACTTTGGAGGTTAATAAATCAGACGTATTTAGGCAAATGTACGAGTCAGCATCAGTCAAAGAGGGTCATCTTGTTATCCAGTAGAGCCAGTTGCTTTTCAGATGGGGTGGAGGTTAAAACTGAAGAATGAGAGCAAGTTCCAAACATTAGAAGATAAGCTCCCTCAGTTCCTACCTGCCTTGTCTGAGCCTCGACTTGGAGTAGTATATATGATTGCCCAGCCGTACTGTATTATTATTATTATAATCCTTACTACAGCCCATGTGTAGTCTGACTGAACTGTTTCTGCTCAGAAATTACTCCAGTGTGCTTTTGCATACAAAGTGTGCTGCTTGTGTCACTATGATGGAAACCCATTACTTTTAGAAGGAAAGGAAAAGAAAACTAATCTGCATTATTTTATACCCACAGGAACAAAATGGATTAAAGAAGAGGAAGCTGACAAAGTACGTCTGATTTCCTGTCCTAAAATACTTAGGAGCCTTGCCCATCTGTTGTTCATCAGAGTGGGAAAATGTTATGTTACAGATGTGATGAGCCAGCTAATTGAGGAACTACTTTCCTTTCCTTTTCTTTTCAGCTCAGTGAAACAGAGCAAAATTACACAAATGTACAGTAAAATGACAAATATATAAAAGCCACAATGCATTATTGAATTATGTATCTATTTCTTTAAATATATATATATATATATATATATACACACACACACTGTACAGTGAGTCTGCAGTTTCTCACTTAATACAGTGGACCTTTTAGTAGTTGGGATTGTCTGATATTACAACACCAGCAGTTCTAGAGCAGCAGTAGTGCTACTGTTTGCCATCAGATGACCTGGGTATGTGCCCCAAGCTAGGATGTCTGCTGTCAACTGGTGAAGTAGAGGCTCAGGTGTATGTCTTGGATGCTGCCTGTCTTGGGAGGGGGCATCTCCTTCCATTTCTTGACTGACCCCTGGTGGCCCAGTGGGAGGGTGTCATGCAGAAAGAATGAAGTTGGCCCTCTGGGTGTCCCTACATCACCATGCACCCACTTGCCTTGCAAGTGACACAGAGGATTGTACACACAGAGTGGGGTCAGCAGGGGAGCTCTTTAGAAGTGGGGCTTGCCTACCTTCCAAGGTCCCTGATAGTTTGTTATTAAGGTGAGCCTTCAGGATCATAGAAAGATAGAAACACAGAAGCTGATGGCAGATAAGGACTGTGTGGCGCACCCAGTCTGCCCATTTGTCTATCTATTTCAGAAACCACAGATCCTAGTTGATCTGCAGTTCACCCTTTTTTTCTCCACGATACCCTTATGTCTATCTCATGCCCTAGAGCTGTGATAAAAAGTAATGGCTTTAAGGTAAAAAACGCTTGAGTGGTTCCAGACAGATGAAGCCAGGACACAGCTCCATGCCACTGTATGGCCCTACAGTCTCCTCCCATGCCTTATTGGCTCCTCAGCTTGGACCTTGACCATTGAAAGAATATGTTACCCTGGTTTGTGGTTCCACACCCATGGAATAAACTGTGGGTTACAGTCAGACACTCTGAAGAGGGATGTCAAGCAGAGACTGGCAGCAGACTGGATGCATGGATGACCTTTGGGAGGCAGTATAGTGCAGTAGTTTAAGGCTCTGAGCTGCAAACCTGGAGACCTGGGTTTGAATCCCATAGCCTCCACTTGCAGACTGTGTGACTCTGAACAAGTCACTTAACTTCCTTGTGCTCCCAGGTTGCACCTGGAAACAAACTTCGCTTAGTGTGTCTTCCTGGTTAAATAATTTCCTTCCCTTCCCTCCCTCCTACCTTGGGCAGAAAGGCGTGGGTAGGTGGAAGAGGGATAACAAGAGGGCATAAATGGAAAGCACATAAAATAATACCAACATTTCTAATAAATTTTTTCTAGCAATTTAAACAGTAAAGATAAAGCTCATTGATTTCATTGCATAAACAAAGGGATTTTACTGTACATGAAGGAGAAAGTCTTTGATTGCTTAATTAATACAAATAAACATGTGTTCTTTAAGCATAGCATGTAAAACTGTGACATCCCTTCTTGTCTTACAATTCCATGACATGGCTGCTGCCTTGTTTTAATGTGTGCCTGATTTAGATGTAATACTCATGCCTACAAGGTAGCCCAGTGCCTCATTTAAAACAGCTTTTCACGGCTATCGGAATTATTTTCCATTTAATGCTTAATTTAAGCTTAATTTCACTTTAAAAATTATAACATGATTTATTACGTTTATTTATGGGACATGCAATGGTCTGGCTCAAAATATGCTATTTTTTCCTTAAAGAGGTAAGGCCATAAACTCACAAATGGCAAAGCCACAAATGAGTTATGAAAGTCCTGCCACCTCTTCACTGGTAATAAACTGCATATTCTGAGTCAAACGATTGAGTACTCCATGTATACATTGGTTTACTAGTTATAACTTCTAAATGTACTGTTTCTTGAAGAGTCAACTGTTTCTCTTTGATTTTAACTGCTGGTCTAAGTGCTGCACTAGACAATTGTGATGTCATCAGCATTATGAAAGCTGTGCTCTCTGATTGGTCTAGTATTCCATTGGGATGATACTAGCCTTCAAGATATCACGATGAAACAGCAAATGTCAATATATTGCTGTTAGTGTTACCATCAGCCAAGATTCTACTTTTTAGCTTATCAGTTTTACCCCACTCCTGTTGTATAAACAGGGAAATGCAATGGACTGAATCAGCATGTGCCATTTATCTTCTTTCAGTAATGGAGCATTACCACAACTCATGAGTAGCAGTGCCACAAGTTAATTACAAAAGTCATGCTCCCTCACAAGTGATGTTAAATGTCATATTTACAATGGGCACCAACAAAGCTCTATTCTGATTGGTCAGTTGGCACTTCTCCTCCATTGTAAATCCTGAACAGTATCAGTGGGACGAAGAGCCAACTGACCTCAGCTACTGGCCACCTGGTATGTATCAATGCATCGCTTTCTCGCACACACTTTAATGCTCCAGCATTTGATCTCACTGACACGACAAACACACAGATTTAAAAAATGGAAACAACATTCAGGCTAATCAAGACTCCTACTCCTAAAACACCTCTCTAATCTTAAAACACTTACCTGCTTCTAGTTGAGACACAGAGACCAGGTGAATTAAACTTAGAGACAAAACCAGAGACTCACAGAAAGGAATGCTTGTAGACATACTGGAAGGTGAAGATGTCGGCTCCACAATGAAAATCAACATACGGTCTCACGATGCACGACACCAAATACAGATGCAGTGATCTATAATTTAAAATCAAATCAGCCCTGCACCAACTGCTGAAGGCTATTCAGGCTCCTGAAACAAAAACAGAGCATGGACACAGTAAACTGTCACCATCTCAAACACCCTACAAACTTTTCCCACCCCCAGAGAAAGCATCGGAGCTCTGAATCACATGACACTGTGCATGTGCATCACTACCAACCAAGAACCATTTTTTTTAGGTGTAGCAATACATTTAATAAAAATAATTTAAAAACTACTCAAAAGTGTATTTTTCTTTTATTTTTACCACGAAGCATACAGAGGCACATTGTATAATATAATATGCCATGACATGGTGTGAGTCATGCTAGGATTTACAATGGCTGGTGTGTTTTGCTCACTCAGCCTGTAGTCTCATGAACAAACACACACCAGCCATTGTAAATCCTAGCATAACCCACACCTGTCGTGCTATATATGCTTAATTATACAATGGGGTTTAAGAATGCTAAAGTCTGATTGCTGACTGACACTCTTCACCTGTAGTAAATCCTAGTATACCCTTGAAAAAGGTAAACAGTCAGCCACATCTCCAAGCCTCACTGTCTGAAATTCCTCTCCGAATCCTGGAACATGAAAGTGGGGAATCGCTATGTTGAATCCCACTAAACTGCAGCCGATAAACACTGGCTTCTGTGATCCCTCACTCTCTCCAGCCTTAGTCCCAATAACGACTTGGACCACTAACTCTAACTCTCTCTCCTGGTGACTGTTCATCACTAAAAAGAGTTAAAAGGAGAACAGGCTGCCATTAGTCTATCCCCCGACCCAAAGCACAGCAGTAGCTCATGCACATCTCCCACCATCCCCATTCAGCTAAAGACATAATTTAAGACTGTCGAATGCTGAATTGGAGAAAGCATTTAAATGAAAACAAGGGATAGAAGTTGTAGAAATCACTGCCAAAAGGCAAGCTGTGATACTGGGCACGTGTCTATGCATATGCATATCCTCTGCATGCCCATGCCTGCAGCCTTGTGACCAAACCACACTAAGCATGGGTAAATACCAGCATAACCTACACCCTGTCATGGTTTATTACTTAATTCTGAATCAAACTATGTATGTCCAATTTATACAACATATTTTAAATTATAAAGCTTTTAAATTATTTTTTGAAGATTTAACTGTTTCTGTTTAATTTCAAATGCACTGCTCTGTACTAATGCTGCAGTTCAACAATTTTTTTACTAAAACGCTAGTTTCAGCTACATAAAATAAAAATATTTGCATATCTGTCAAATTTACTTTTCTAGGTACTGTACTTCCTCTGCTGCACACTAATGTAAGTTTTTTCTCAACCCTAACACTTATCATGTTTACAGTGGTATTTCTAGACCAAATGCAGTGGCCATCCTTTTTCTTGAGAAAAAACTAAATGAAAACATTTATAACATACCAGATTTTGCTGAAACTAGAAAGTCTTACAACCAAATCAAACTGGAAGTTATCTGAAATCTTCTTTGGTACAAAATGGTAGGGTCAAATTTTTTGCCCAGTTTCATTGCACTGCTGCTTTAAGTGCAGCACAGGATGTTGTGATGTCTTTAGGTATTGTGCAGACTGCTGTCCCATTGGTTAAGAGTTCATTTCAGTGCTTAAAACAAATAATTTATCTGTAAGGCTCAATTATCACGTATATTGTATAAATTCCACAGGGTATACAGAAATAAGATTTTATTCACTCTGAAGTGTTGCCAGTAATGCTGCCTAACAACGAGTGGCAAAGTGGAGCACCAAGTTCTAGGTCAGCATTGTTTGAACATTCCAGAGTGAATAAAATTTTATTTATGGATGCCCTATAGAATGTCCTGTTTACACCACAGAACACTGAATGCCAGTGTGATGAGGCTAGAGGAACATTACATCGCTGCAGAGAAAATAATATGTTTATCACTGTGGAGGTGAATAAAGTCTAAGCAATTTTATTAAACTCTGTTAGCCATCCTCCCATGGTATAAATGTATTTACAGTACACAGCACCAAGTGAGATAAACATGGCTAGCTAACAAGTGATGTCTTTGTTGATGATCTAACCTCAGGATATCATAATATCTTTGCTGTTAGGCAAGTCACAAATCACAACTGATATCTTGGAGGTTAGGTACAGTACATCACAATTGGATACCGAACCAATCAGAGAGTAGCATTCATGATGCTAATGATCTCACAATAGCCTTGTGTAGCACTAAAGCCAGCAGTTGAAATCAAAGAGAAACAGCTAAATCTTCACACAAGCAGCAGATGTAAAACTGTAACTACTGAACTGATGCAGAGAAATCAAATACACAATGGCCTCACTTAATACACAGTTTATCATCCTCTGAGGGGTCAGGAATTGTATAACTCACTTGTAGGTCCACCACTCATGCTTTATGGTCTTGCTCCCCATACACTTAGAGATCTTCTTTCTAGACAGATAAGCTCGACCAGCTGAACTAAAGGGTTAACTTAACAATTTTGCTCAGCAAGCATAAGCTTTACATATACAGTATTTCACATTTTCTAGTCATTTAATGGATTGTCTGTGTTTTTGAATATGTTTGGGTCTCTCAGGGAGCATTTAGCAAAGACCATAACATCATTTTCATTTGTATGCTGAGCTGTGGTTTAATCCCCGTATTCACCAGTAACAGGTTGGTGCATTATCCACTGAACTATTTGACTCCATCCTCAAGAGTGCTGTTTTATTGTGCCTAGATCTGTAGAGTTCTGTAACTGGCAACTAATCTCTGATTTTATCTGTCACCAAAGCCCTGTGCAGCTGGATGACTTTGACACCTACATCAAGGATATGGGCAAGGATTCCGATTACAAGTTTTCTCTGCAGTTTGAGGTAAGAAGATATCAACAGAAACTACTGCACTCCAGTAATAAGAAAACTGCAATATGGTGCACCCTAATATACTGTACAGTACTAGGTCAATAAACAACTAGTGCCAATGCAGTGACCTTGTTAAAGGACAAGGCAGCCCATTCAGAATTGCATGACCCACTGACATCTCCCTTCATAAGAGTAGTTTTCAAGAGTCTAATTTTTATTTGCCTGTTTCAGTAAATATTTTAAGACACTTTGTAGACAATATCTTCCTGATTATAAAATGCATCCTAAGAATCCTGCATCATGATTGGCTTGTTCCTACCAGCCGGACTGAGACAGCATAACCAATGGGTATGAAAATGTCTTGGTACCAGTGTTGCTCAATTACTAAAGATATTAGCATGCAGCTTCTTGATGCTGCAGTCCTTCATCCTGGTTTAACTTTCATTCACACTACTGCCTTGCTTGGTCCACCCAGTCACTGAACAAAGACACCTGAAGCCAGTCCTTTTCCATTCAGGTTCACAAAGTAAAACAATATGAAGTTGTTTTTCTTGTTTCAGTTTAAAGAAAAAAAGTGGAACAAAATTTTGTGGGGGTGACTTAAGAGACAGTTCACACAAAAGCACACATCCTAGTGACTCACACAGTACAACTCAGGCTATCACCCTGTAGTGACAGCTCATCTGTGGAGGTGCTATTTTAGATAAAACTACCCTGGTTATATGGCTGTATGATGGGCTTTTTTCATATCAAAGCTTCTAAGCAAAACTGCATAAGTGTCTCCTGAGAGCAGTTACCTTTTTCTTCACAATTGTACGAGTAGTTGGTACAGTGCACCTGGTGTCTGAAGCAGCCCTTTTCTCTATAAACCTTTACATAATATTGGCAACCATAAAATGCATTTTTTAAACTAGGGTCACTTTGAGGCCTAAGGGGTATATGGTGTCCCTTTAAACCTAATGTTTGAGCCTATGCACTACTGGGTGGGAATGACACGGAGGCACGTATCCCTCCCGTGTAGCTCCGCACTGCAGAACAGGTGCGTACTCGGTCATATCTCATCAATGGCCATCACCTGTTCCATGACTCTGCCCCATGGCACGTAAGACTCCACAGGGTGGTCGGGGCAGAGTCGAGACCTGGCTGGACATCCAGTTGGATGCCCATGCTGGGTCCCACAGTGGATTACATGCACGCTGAGGCATGGGTCCGGTGCATGAATAGGCACTGCAGGCAGCCGGACCTGCGCTATGCCCCATTGACCAGACAGCCCCCAGTCATGCTTGTGCACCTTGACCACCTGCCACACCGGAACACATCCCCCAACATCGGGCTGCCCCAACATCTATCCAGCACAGTGCCCTCCTCAAAGACACCCACCCCTGGCTGGCAGCAGCGGCACCACACACACACACACATGATGGCCCACATCCCTGGTAGTCACAGGCATATCCCCTTCACCCACATGGAAGACCAGGCAGCACCTTCCCCGACCTCTTACCTGGCACCCCTGCCACTCCCCATGGTGGCCATTGGTCCGAGACATACTGTAGCACCGCCCCCATCCGCATAGTTTCCACTGGTGCCATGGTCCAGGACAGCCAGCTGCTACAGCCTCTCACACCTCCTCAGCTCGCTGATCATCCAAGTGATGCTGGGAGTGCAACACCCATATAGGTGTTGTGCTCTGGCATCACTTGGACAGCTAGTGGCCAAGGAGGTGAGGAGGCCAGGTCACTGGCCATCCCAGGCCAGCACTGATGGCAAGGGAAGGGATGGGGTTGATGTACCAGGTGTGGGGGGGACCAATGCACACCACCGGGGGTGGATACGCCGATCAGGGGCAGGATGCTCTGCTCAGTGCAGGCCATACACAGTGGGGGCACCTGTTGGTGTGGGTGGTGGTCCCTGCTCAGTGATGGGGCACCAATGTGTGGTGTGAGGGTGACTACAGAGGGACGGGCCAAAGCTATGGTGGTGGTGGGGGCTGCAGACCAGCAGGGACGAGGCATCAGTGTGTGTCCAGGGGTGGTGGCCACTGTGTGCGGGGCTGCTCTGTGGGACTGGGGCAAGGTACTTGTCCTGTGGGGCCAGTACGGTGCTGTCAGGATGTGGGGTGTTCTGGTGTGTGTGGGGTTCATCCATTGTGCTGCTGGTACTGGGCAGTGACCTGTTTGCACTGGGCCAGGCATGTAGGCACTTATGGCAGGGTTCCCAGGGCTAACAGGAGTCCATCAGCACCCCAGTGCACAGCACTACATGCCTTGTTGGCATGCCTCCTGCCTGCCCCAGTGCATTGCTGTCCACACAGCCAAGGAATCAGGTGCATAGGGGCTGCACGCACAGGATAGTGCATCCCACATTGGGAGTAATGAGATGGAGTGGCTACGTACATGCATACACAGCATGTAGCCACTCTACCCATTTGTGCATGGGCCCCATTGATCTTACTTACAGGGGCTAAAAGGCAATCACAAAGCAGTGGCTTTCCTTTGCCACCACAAAAGCATAGTGGACTGTGATTATAGATTCTTTACAAAAGTAGGAGAAATTAAATCATTCCTAAACCATTTACCTGCTTTTGAAAACAACAGGAGGAAACAGACTCTATATAAATTAGAGACTGATGTGGAGTTTGTACCATAATTAGTTATGTTTGCAGTGCAGTACTTTCTTTCCTCTCACCACACACTATCTGTAGCCACTCCTCTCGGCAGCACATCGAGGCGGTGAATAAAAAATGGTGACCTCTAAAAGGACTCAAGGATAATGATGAATGACAAATTGGTGATGTCTCTGTACCCCTCCTGAGGTCCGCTGCTTCGGAGTTAGTAGTATATTTAGTAAGGGCAGGGGGAAATAGTCACCCACAAATGAGACATCGCCAAATTTGTCATCTGCATTATCCCTGAGCCCTTTAGCGGTCGCTATTTTTTATTCACCATCTTGACATGGAACCTCACTCTCTGTATAATATTGTTTCACTGGCTCACACAGCCAGTATAGTGTTATGCTTGTGCAACTGTGTTAGTTTGGTTTTGGCGTTCACACTCTATTTTGAGGAATTACCACCTCTTGGGCATGACAAGGAACCTCGGAGAGGGTTCCACCCCTAGAGGTGCAATGGGATTGGTTCCTGTGGCTAAAGGCAGGCTCTTTAGGAATCCTCCTAAGAAGAGAGTGCTGCTGCTTTAGGAGGAGGTAAGGATGGTGGGGCAAAGAAAATGCTTCACAGTGAGCCTTAGAGGAACTGCTTATACAGCTCAGGAAGTGGGAGTGGCTGGCTGCTTGGCCACCAAACTATAGGCAAGCCTTTCATTTCACTGGCCTATGCAGTCAGTTTAGTGTTATGCTTGTGCAACTGTGTTAGTTTGGTTTTGATGTTTGCACTCTCTATTCCAGAGGAATTACCACCTGTAGGGGTAGAGAAGGCAAGGAACCCTCAGAGAGGGTTCCACCCTAGAGGTGCAATGAGATGATTCCCGTGGCTAAAGGCACCTTAGGATCCTCCAAAATGTAGTATCATCCCCAAAAAGGAGGCAACGTACATATGAGCAAGCAGTAACTGTGACTTAGGAGTAGTAACTGTAACTTAGTAGTAGAGAAGTATAAGCAGTTTGATAATGCAATGAGATGTCTAGTTGTCGTAATGACTGCCCAGGTCTGCATAGCATGATACTGATGGTTTGCTTTCAGAGTAGGGGATCCCAAGGAGAGAGGGAATGGCAGGACATCCTCCACCTTCATCCAACAATGGAACCTACCTAAAGAAACTAGGGAAACAACTAAGCTAAGTGTTATGACCTGAGGCAACAGAGGAGAGAAAAAACCTATGAGGAGGAAATCTCTGGTGATCCAAGGCCTAGGTCGCCTCAGGCTTGGGATAGTTTATTTAGTGATGGCTCTCTGCAGCTGCAATTTGGAAAACACAATTAAAGGGAGGTGGAAAATATTCCAATTTGGAGGAAGGCTTCCACCAAACCTTTTAGTGAACGCCATGGAAGGTTGCAAGAAAACTCTGCAACAATATGTGCATCCAAGGCACAGGAGGAGAGCAACAACTGCTGAGGCACTCACCTGTCCTACCCACCCTAAATCAAACCAGGTGAACCAGAGGCACTCATAGAGAGGATGCGATGAAGGTGCCTCACTAGGGAACCACTAAAGACAATGGCTAACCGTTATAGTGGAACACTAGAGCCAAAGGAGATCATCGTAACCATCCTTCACCCTAGTCTTAAATTCTACACCAGGAGCTGCTGTCATGTAACAGGCAGCTAAAGGCAAGCCTGGGTGAGGACATTCCAGCTATGGGCCAGGTGAGAAGGATCCTGCCCCAAGTTGGACACGCTGAAGATGCGGACTAAAGCAGAGCGAGACTGTCGGCTACAGGAACCCTGCACAGAATAGAATGGCTGGCATGCCCCAGAAAGTGACTGAGAGTTGAAAGCAGGTGAGCTGAATGAGCATGGTGTAGAGATTGTAATGAGCATTGAGTGCTGAGACCTTGCAAGGTCAAATGCAGATTGAGTGTAGCAGAATCCCAGGCAAAAGCCAAAGGGATGGTAGTAGGCATGAAACAATGGTTTGTGTAAGCAGGGAGCGACAGCTGCGTAAGCAGAGTGGACCTGCACGTAGGTCAATAAGCAGTAGTAGTGATAGGAGGACCTGCATAAAATATGGTATAGCAATTAAACAACACTGAATTGGGGCAAGCCAGCCAAACAGGAATAGCCAAATCAAAGTGACAAACACTCTGAGGATTTTCAGCAGTGAGGCAATATTAATAACAAAACTATATTAACAGCTTCAGCAGGAGCTTAGTTGGCTGACCTCAGAGTTGTACTGTAAGTACAATAAAACAGCAGACAATGCTTGAAAGCAGGTGTAGCCAGGCAGTGCAATGAAGCTGCAAGTAGAATGAGAGCAGCAATGAGCAGCACAGCTAAGGTCAGAGTAAACCGTGTCAGGTGAAAATAATTGAGTATGCAACATGGAGCAGCTATGGCTGAGCTGAAACACAGATAATAATTGCAGTTGCATTGTAGTACTTTGAGCTGCAGAGCACAGTTGCAAAACACAGGCACTGGGTACAATAGTAATTAAAGTAAATAGCAGAAGTGGCTGTAGTTGTAGGTAAGTGAAAGCAGTAGCATGAGCTCTGCATAGCAGAATGCCAGGAGTTGCTGTGCAAGTAATTTGAGAGTTGTGAGTAAGTAAGCAAGCAGTATGAGCTCCGGAGTAGCAGTATGCTAGGAGCTTAGAAACAAAGCCCCCGAAAAAGGAAGGAAGCACAAACACAGTCAAGGCTTAAATACAAACCAAAGTAGAAAATAAACACAGAAGTCCAGCAGAGACAAGCAGGGATGGGGGCAGGCCCCAGCCAGCCAGGGAGGCCTAACCAGCTCAGAGGACAAACCGACAGAGCCTTCGCTGCAAAGAAAAAATGCTTCACAATGAGGCTTAGAGGAACTGCTTATATAGCTCAGGAAGTGGAAGTGGCTGGCTGCTTAGCCACTGAACTACAGGCAAGCCTTCATTTTAACTGAAATGCTGTCAGTGTTTTCTATGAATTGCCTGCCTTAAAAGTATACACACCATAATTATTAACCTGAAACACTAGGTGACACATTGAGACTCTTACTTTTTCACTCCACATAAAATATTGTACACTTTTATGTACCATGTATATGTATTGTAACTGGTGCATCCTTTTCCATTATCAATAAAGAAGTTTAAAAAAACAGTTGCCTGCCATTGTTCTTATATTTCTTTATTTTCTTTTTATACCTCTTACCTTTGTACATTGTAAAGTTCTCAATAAAAATGTTATTATAAAAAAGAAAGAAACACAGGAGCTACATGAGGACATGACTGCAGCAGGCTTAGCTAACTGAGAGAAAAGAAGGACGACAAACTACAGCCAGGAAAGACAGAAACAAAATACTAACTAGAAAGTAGCTGACCACACAAACTAAGCAGAAGGCATGGAAGCACAGAGGAAAGCAGCAGATAGACACAGGGAGAAGGTGAGGGGAGACCAGCACAGCTTCCAGCTGCAGCAAAGGAGCAGTTTGAATGAGGCTGGAGGAAGCTGGCTTAAATAGCTCATGAAAAGGGGTGTGCCTAGTAGCTCCTGCCCACTGAACTGCAGGCATAGTCTTATAATAGATGGAAACCTGGGTATGGAGGACAGCAGCCTGGCAATGAACTAGGTTCCATTAGTTGCATGAATAGTTACAGACATCGTGGAGTCTAGATATTCATTTATTCATGTACACATGCAGATGACAGAAGGTATGAAACATTATAGAAACTCAAATCCATGTTAGGAGCCTTAGATGACAAAGTCTCAAACAGTAATAATTAATCACCACTCTAAATATGAGGATAATTGCACAGCTGGTATTCGAGTCCTAACTTTCAAGGTAAATACTATTTCTTTAGAATGTCATTAGCAGTTAATTGAGATATTTTTCTTTTTTCTTACATCCCTCAGGATAGCTGATTAAGTGGTATGCACCTTGGATCTTCAGGCACCCAGCAGTTATTGAGCAGAGACTTAGTCACAGTGAGTTACTGTGGTAGCTGTGTATACCAAAGACATTAGTAATCATAATAGTTGTATGACCATCATGCTCACAAACATGCAGAGGGATGGTCCAGGCCTGTGCACCAAAGTTTAACACCAAATCCTCTATCCATGAACACGGAAAAGGAACCTGGGGCTGCTACTCCAACCAGAAAGCAAACATCAAACTCAAGCTCTACCACCCTAATCAAATATGATCACGCCAAGATCCCTCTCTGCTTGGTGACTGTAAGTACCTCACCCCATCTATATAGAGCCCCTGGGTTTCTCACCCCAAGTGCATGACTGTACTTTTGCCTTGAAACCCAGCTGCCATACCCTAGACCACTCCTCCAGTTTCCCCAGATCCTTCACATTCTCTCACACCTCCTGTTTGTTCAACCTTTGTAGATTTTTGTGTCATCCACAAAGAGACACTCTTTCCTCCCAGTTCCTCAGCAATGTCCCTTATGAAGACATTGACGTGGACAAGACCCAGTACTAATCCCTATAGTACTCCACTGGTCACTCTCTTGTCCCTAGTGACTGCCATTTACTACCACCCTCTGTGACCTATCTCCTATTTCTCAACCAGTTAGATACACAGCTTACCACCTTCTTCCTCACCCCCAGGTTGCTAAGTTTCTAATCAGCCTCCAATGTGGTAAAGTGTCAAAGGCCTTACTGAAGTCCAGATAGGCCACATTCACTGCTGTCCTTGATCCACCTCCTTGTAACCCAGTCAAAAATCTACGAGAATTATTTGACATGACCTCCCACTGTGAAGCAGTGCTGCCAGTGGTCCTGCAGCCATTTGCCTGAGGTATCCATCAGTCTCTCCTTCAGCAGGGTTTTTAATTTCCCATCACTGATGAGAGACTGTTTTGTAATTGCTAGCCTCCTCCCTGCTGCCACTCTTGTGCAGAGGGATCACATCAGCCCTCCTGCAGTCCTCTGGAACTACCCCCATCTCTGTGTGCTGAATAGTATCACCAGAGAGATGGTTAGCACTGTGCATAGTTCTTTTAGTATCATTGGATGGCTCCGTGCCTGGCCCCATCACCTTGTATTCCTTTAGGTATCCCAATCCCTGGTGGACACTTTCTTCTAAAATGGACTTGTGTTCACTCCTCTCTGATGCATGTTGGTCCTTCCTCTACTTCCACTGTAAGTACTTATTTAAAATTGTTGTTTTTTCTTGATCTTCTTCTGCACAGTCCCCCATGCTCCAGCTCCTCACTATCCCTCCTCTTGCCTTCCTCTTTTCGCCTCACTGCACTCTGAAGAAACTCTTATCCTCTTTTTTGACCTCTTGTGATCCTCTTCTGTTTGAGCCCTTCACCTCACCCTCCTTTCTGCCTCCCTTTACACATCCAGATATACCTCCTGCCCCTTCATTTGGGTCTCCTTGTACTTCCTAAAAGCTGTTTTTCCTCCCTTATTGCCTTAGCCACCTCCTTAGAGAACCAGTCTTCCTTCTCTCACCCTTGCTTTTTCTTCAAACAGCTTGCCACTGTCTTAGTTTTTCTCTCTCTTATCCTTCTCCATTGTGCCTCCACCCTCCTCCTGTCCATCACCCCCTTCAAGGTATCTACTAAAGCAGTCTCCCATTTCTTTAAAAGCTGCTCCTGAAGTCCAAGACCCATGTCCTGGTATGTTTCTCTCCCGCCCCAATCCATATGCCAAACCACACTGTACGACAATCGGCTGCACACAGGGAGCTACCCTCTGTTATGTCTGCTATGCTGTCACTGTTTGTAAGCACTAGATCCAGCACAGACCCATCTCTAGTGGGTTTGGTAACCAACTGCCCAAGAAATATCCCTTGCAGGTAGTCTAGGATGGCCCCACTTCTAGTTCTCACTGCTGCCATAGTGCTCCAGTCTACATCCAGCAGATTAAAGTCCCCATAATCAATACATCTCCTTTGCTTGCCATTCTGCCAATGACTTTCCCAAAACCCTGTCTAACTCTTCCCTTCTGTTTGTGATCTGCACACCACCTCCATATCGTTGCAGGCCCCATACCCAGTCTCTAAGTCAACCCAAAAACCCAAGCCTGCCTTATTTTTGTTGTGTCTGTAACCCTGTGACCTTACACATTCCCTCACATGTAACACAAGTACCCCCCTTTCCTCCTGCCCTATCCTTATGAAATATGGTGTAACCCACAATGGCTGCATCCCAGCTGATGGCTGCCACTGTATCATAATTCTGTTATGGCCACCAGATCCAGGTGCACCTCTGTAATGGTTACCTGAAGGTCAAGAATTTTATTTCCTAGGCTCCTTGCCTGGCATACATGGCTCTCCATTTCTGTTGTTCATCCCTGCCCCTACTTTTCACTCCTTCCCAAGTCCATCCTTCACCCTTTCCCTTCCCTGGTCCCTGGTGCTGTCCTCCCCTTTCTTAACTCCCTGTCTACCCTTCTTAATTCTTCTCTCAGCCTTAGAACCACCTCCTGACCCTTTGCTCCCTTGTCCCTAGGCCCCTGTACCTCACGGAATTTATTTTCTGGGCTTCTCCTCTCTTCTGCTTCATGTCCTGGGGGGCATTCATTGTCCTTCTTTATTTCTGCCTCCCCTTGGCTAGTTTTAAATGCCCATCGAAGTAGCCATTTCCTCCTGGATGGATGGAGGCCATCTCCTGTACAGGCCTTTATCCCCCAGGTAGGACCCAGTCCCAATGTAGCTAAACCTCCTCCCTGCACTATACCTTCATCCATGTTCTCTGTTCTCCGCTTGGCTGTACACAGGTATCACCTCAGTGAAGGCCACCATGTGAGTTACCTGCTCAGACCCTCCCAGCTCCCAAAACTTATCCTGCACCACCCCTGCTGTGCCCTTGCCAGGTCATTTGTCCCCAGGTAGACAATGACATTCAGCTCCTTCTCCTGCCTCACTGCCCTAGCAATCTTAAAGATCTGCTCCCCATCACTCTGTGCCAAGGTGCCAGGTAGGCACCTCACCTCCTTCTTTTCCTCCTATCCTGATCCCAAAACTACCCCTTACAATTAAGTCCCTCACCAGAAGTTGCTTCCTCTTCTGCTAGGGTCCTCTGCCTCCCACCTTGAGACCATGCCTCTGGAGACCCTCACATCCTCCCTTGCCACTACCACAGGTGCATCCTCTTAGAAGTCCCATCCTGCCAAAGCAGCAAAGAGTTGTGTAGTGGCACTGGCTGAGGAATATGTTCCAACCCCTCCCCACCCCATCAATGTTCACTACAGTCCAGCCAGCCTTCCTTCTTGGCACCTTCTGAGGCAACAGTGGTGGACTTGGTGACCCCTGGGTGAAAGGGTCCCAAAACCTAGCCAACTTGCCTGGAGTCCAGTGGCCTCCTCCATCAACAGAGAGATGCACATAGATGGGGTAACACCTCACTTTCCAAAGGTCTCCCTGAAGACTACTGTTCCACAGCCACTGCACTGCACCACTCCCATCATTCCCAGCAATACTCTCACTATGACTTAAGAACTTGTGCCTTACCCCAGATAGGTGTTTCAAAATTTCCTTTTTGTTTGCTTTACCCCCTGTTCCTATACTCTAGACAGTGTTCAGTTTGCTTTCTCCTTATGCTTTTAATAAGTTTTACTAGTTTTTCCCTTAGCTTTACCTTTGTTGACAGTCCTAGACAGTTGTTTTGTAAGTCACTCCTTTGTCACGCCCTTCTTACCCTTACCCTAGATAGGGTTTCTTTAAGTTTTCCTTTGTCTCCCCATTAACCTTTACCCTAGATAAAGTATTCTATCAATACCCTCTTTAACAGGTGCTTACAATTCCTGTACTGTTTACCACAGGTGGCAACAAGTATACAGGTAGTCTACCTTACCTTAATGGACAAGCAGAGTTCCCTGTGTGCCTACTGTCACCTCATGGATGCCTGCCAATGCCAAAGATGCCAATCTTTTCCCTGTTCCACTCCTTTTCTGTTCCACTCACATTCTGAGCTGCAGCTGTGAAGGGGTCATGTTAAGAATGCTGCATTTTAACCCTCAAATAAGACCTCCCCCAGGAGGGACTTCCTTCTCGCCTCCAATTGGTTCATGTCAGTCTCATGACCCTACTTAATTTGCTTAGTCTGCCAACTCTCCAACTGCTGCTTTAAAGCAAGACATTTACAGGAAAGTCAGGTTAGTTTTGTCTGTTGTTACATAAAACCCTCCAGCAGACTTCTACAGTTTTGTTTAAAGTAACAAAATATGGTATTGTCTACTACCAGTATGCGGTGGCAGAGGATCTCCACAGGGTGACACGTACCACATTACAACAACCTGTCCAAATATAAGGTTTAGACTTGAGGCCAGTACTGAAACACATACATTAGAGCTGTTGGTGAGGATGATGCAATGAGAGCTTCAAACAATGGCAATGTAAATAATAGAACATTGCTCCCATTATTCTCAAACATTAATGATAATAAATTTTCCAGTTATTGCAGCAGTAAACTTAGGAAGGACTTTAGCATTACCCTAGTTGCAAAAAGTTGTTACTCTACTTCTCTGGTGTAGAGTTAGTGAGACCCCATCTGAGTACTGCATTACAATTCTGGAGACCCCATCTCAACAAAGACATAGATAGAGTGGAGGCTGTTCAGAGGAGAGACCAAAATGGTACAGGGTCTGCACCAGAAGACATATGAGGAGAGACTAAAGCAGCTTAATATGTATACCCTTGAGGAAAGAGAGAGAGGAGGACATGATGGAAACTTTCAAGTATCTCAAGGGAATTAACAAAGTACAAGAGGAAGTATCTTTCAGAAGAAGAGATGTGAAAGAACAAGGGGCACAATTTGAAGATAGAGGGGGACGGTTCAGAGGTAATGTTAGAAAGTATTTTTTCACAGAGAGGATTGTGAACACATGGAACAGCCTTTCTGAAGGCGGGTTCGTGAGTCAGGAACAGTGGGAGAATTCAAGAATGCATGGGACAGGCATAAGGCAATTCTAGTGGGGTAGGAGGAAGTAAGCTGTTGATTAACTAGAATCTGCAACTTATACATCAGGTAGGCAAATGGGCAGACTAGGTGGGCCAAGCGGTCCTTATCTGCCATCAAATTCTATGTTTCTATTAGATGATGAAGTACACAGCAAATAACAGTCTTGCGTTAAAAGAGGCAGTACATGTTTGCAACAATGATCCTGGCAGTTTCAGCAGGCAAACTCCAGGTTCAACCCTGCAGGACAGACACTCGATAGCTGGATGAAATCCCACAGCTTCCACTACTTCACTGAAGCTGCAAGAGGAGCATGGGCAGCATGAGAGGAATGAAGAGTGGACCTCCTCACAGCTTCCGTACAGGTAGCTATCCTAACCCCAACAACACTCACTGATGCTCCCCAGTTATACAGCACACCAGGTCCCTCCCCTTGCACATTCACTAGAGCAAATGGAAGCAGGAGCTCTCAATAATTACTCCTGAGGTATCAGCAGAAAACCTCACTGAATTTGGAAACCCTGTGGGTTACACTGGCTATTATCATAGCATACTGCCCTACCTTGCAAATAAGTAAAGTTAAATAGAGATGCCAGGTTTGTAATAATTTAAGGTACTTTAAATTCGCTTTAGCTAAAAATATTTACCCCCGCAAATAGACCTCTTGTCTGCAGAGTAAATTCTACAGAGGGAAATGAAGTCAGTAAATAGGCTCCGTTTGAAGAACTGACCTAGGCTGCTTTGTAGTGAGGTTTTCCTTGAGGATTACCCGTAGTTGGGTGTGTGGGGAGGGCTGGCACCCAGCCAATATGTTCATGCATTGCTAGCCAGATTGTTACTAAAGCCTTAGTGAATGGGTTCAAGAGCTGATGTAGCTTCCAGTGTTCAAATGCAGCTGATAGTACCGCTCTTTTCAGACTTAGGTCCAGTTCTTCTCCCTCTATGGCTAACCATTCTGGAGCTCCAGAGTTATCCCCAGTGGGAAGAAAACTTAGTTGAGGAGCCCAATAATACTTTCTGAAATCAGGCACAGCACATTCCTCTTCTCTCGTAAGGAGCTGCAAGATTTCCTCCTAATCCTAGCAGGTTTTCCACATCAAAGAAACTTGTGTATAATAGCCTTGCTCTGGGAGATGAACTTTTGTGACAGAAGTATAGGGATTGATTGGAAAAGGTAGAGGCACTTAGGAAGGGTGCACATTTTCAGCCGTTCACTCTACCAACTACGAGAGAGGAAGAGTTACCCATTCTTCACACTGGCCCTTAATGTAATTGAGTAAAGTGGGGAAATAGAGTTTGTATAGTCTTGACAGCTTGGAGGGAATTTTCACCCTAATGTGCTTAACTACCTCAGTGGGTTGCAGCCCGAAGGAGTTGTTGATTACATCCCCCTTTTCAAGTTATCCACTGGAGCTGGCCCAGTGGTGTGGAGGGTTGAGGCGGGTCGCCAGGGGTCGGCCGGGAGAAGGATTGAGCATCCAGGGACAGCTGTCCTCCAGGGAGGGGAGCATGCAGCAGTCAGCATTAGCTTGGCCCCTAGTGGAGGCTAGGGGCTGGCACACTGATGCTGCTAAGACTGAGGGCAGAGACGGACAGATGCTGGGCATGCAGCATACGGGAGCATGCCTTTCACCATCGGGGTCCCTGTCAGCAGTTTGATGGCGGCAGGCATCCAGAGCCCTGCCCCAGGCCAGTCAGACCAGCAGAACCAGATTCTGCATGCGGTGGGGGTGAGCGTTCCCTCGCTAGCTCTGCTGGGGAGAGTAAGCCCTGGGGAAAAGACGCTGGTGCCAGCAAATATCGGGGATGGGGCTGGCATTCCCCACCCAATTGAGGGCCACCAGGGGAGGAGAAAAAGTAAGTAAAACAAAAAGTTACCCACTGGAAGTATTTAATTCTTTGTCAGTTTATTTTGTAACCAGACAGCGTGCCATATTCTGTGAGGAGTGACTTGCAGTTAGGCAGTCCTTGGGATTTCAGATATAATAGATCATCAGTCAACAGTGCTACTTTGTGCTCTCTCCTTCCCACTTGGAGTCCCGTATTATTTATTCATTTATTTAAAATTTTGATAACCAGGAAAGGCACGCTGAGCCCTGGCTCATTTCAGATGCGAGCTGGGAGAGGAGGAAGTGGGAGTAAGGCATACAGGCATTGCAAACATCAGAAGTACAGTAAGAGCAAGGTACAAGTGCAGATCAATATAAAACAGTCGATTTACAAAGATTGCAGATGAGTTAAGAGTTCACACTATACATGGTTAGGTTGTACAAAAGCTTTTAAGTGTGCTTGGTTGAGTTTGGCCCTCAGGAGGAGCAGACTGAGGGCCAAGAGTTCAGGGGACACTGGAAAGAGGAGGCTTAGCCTGGGGGGCGGTGTAGTTGAAACTCTTGGGAAAAGGAACAGAGGACTCAGGAAGAGGGGTAACAGGTACACAGAGAGGGAGAAGAGAGCCTTAAATGGCATTTTAGTGTTTGGAGGAGGGGACAGACAAAGGGGAGAGGGAAGCAAGCTCCAAACGGAGGAGCCAGTAGGAAAAAGCACCTTGGCCACTACATGAGCAGGGCTGAGGAACAGAGAAGGTACAGATGTCCCTTGAGTGTAGAGAGAAGAGAGGTGGTGGGAGCAGGGAGAGGACAGAATATAGGTAGGTGGGAAGAGAGCCAAACCAGTATTATAGTGATAAAGATGGCACAGTGGGACTGGTATATTAAGGGTAGGGGAGGATTGAAAGGAAGGTAGAGGAAATGGTGAGTGCAGGAGGAGAGTTAGTGGCAGAGCTGACGGAAAGCATTAATATGAACATGTGAAGAAGCCGGCAGAAGAAGGCTAATTGGTCTATCTAGTCTGCTTGTATTGTACGGTATGCAGCTTGAGCTACTGACCCTGCCCCCTTCCCACTCCTCCCATCCTTTCCATCCTCCCTACTCTTGGTCCTTACCTTCCCCTATGCCTATCCCAGCCTCTCTTGAAGCTGCCCACCATTTTCCATTTTCAACGAGACCACCTCTTCCGTAGCACATTCTAAGTGTTCAACGCCTCTCTATGAAGAAGTGCTCCCTGACCTCCCACCCAAACCTCCCACCCTCAGCTTAAGACTGTGCCCCTCATGTTATGGTTGCCACTCAGCTTAAAGAGACTCTCCTTATCCACATTATTTATCCCTTTCAAGTACTTGAAGATCTCAAACATGTCCCCTCTCTCTCTCTCTCTCTCTCTCTCTCTCCTGTCCTCCAGAAGTACCGTTCAGTGCCCTCAGCCTCTCCTGCATGCCTTACCTGCTGATCCACTATCATCTTTCTAGCCCTCTTCTGGACCTTCTCCACCAGGTTAATGTCCTTTTGATGTGGGCACCAGTACCAAACTTCATACTCTAGACATGGCCTCACCAGTGACCTATACAAGGGCAGTATAACTTCCTCTCTCTACTACTGATCACCCTAGCTATGCACCCCAGCATCTTGTTTGTCCTTGTTGCTTTTTGCACTGCATGGAGTGCTTCAGGTCACTAGCAATCACTCTCCCAGGTCCTTCTCCTCCTCTGATGCAGATACCTGGACTTCATCCAGGAAGTACTCCATCCTGGGATTCTTGGCACCAACGTGCATAACTTTGCATTTCTTGGCATTGAAGCCAAGCTGCCAGATCCTGGACCACCTTCCCAGCTTTTCCAGCTCATCCTGTAGATCCTGTATTCCTTCAGCTGTGTCCATTCTCCTGCAGAGCTTGGTGTCATCCATGAATAGGCACATTTTGAGCTTAATACCATCCCCAATGTCATTGATGATGACACTGAACAACACCGGCCCCAATGCAGGAGCCCTGCAGGACCCCACTGGTGACCTCTCTAGTGACAAATAACTCTTTTCCCCCAACCACCCTCTGGGTTCTGTCCATCAGCCAGTTTCCACCCATCTGGTCATCAGCTCTCCAACCCCTTGGCCCCTGTCTACTGTCTTAGTGACCCAGTTAAAGAAGTCAACCAGATTCGTTTGACACAAATTCCTCCATGAACCCATGCTGCCTGGCATCCTGGAGACCATAGTCCTCTAGATATCCTATCAATCTTACATTAAGTATGGTCTCCATGAGCTTGCAAACAATTGAGGTCAAACTGACTAGTCTGTAATTCCCTGAGTCATACTTGGACTGCTTTTGTGGAGAGGCACCACATGTGCTGTTCTGTAGTCCTCACGGTACTACACCTGACTCCATTGAACTATTAAATAGACCTGCCAGAGATTTTGGCCCAGTGAAGTGGAGGCTGAGACATTGGTGCCTTACCTCCTGCCACACCGAGCCCATGTTTGGTGGTGAGTCGCGGGTTCCTGGGTGTCGACAGGAGGGAGTAGATCGAGGCAGGGACAGCTCTCCTCTGCTGGGGATGGTGGATTGGCATTCCCGCTGAATGACTGCCACTGGGTGGAAGCCCAAGGGTAAGTGCAGGTCTGAGGGTGCCATGGACAGGAGGGTGCTGTGGGACTCCTCAGCATGCACATGCCTCCACATGTGCATGTTGGCGTGCATACCCCAGCAACAAGGAAGTGAGAAAACAGAGAAGTGGTCACTGGCAGGCTCCATGATGCCTGGCTGCACTCCCAACTTGTGGTTCCACCGAGAATCTGGACTGTTCACTGGAGGGGACAGCCCTCCCCTCCCTGACCCTGCCACAGGGGGAAATCTGTGGAGGACTTGCCTGAGTCTGAGAGTGGTCGAAGAAGTCATGCTCACGGGTGGAAATGAGCCTCCCACAGAGAGAGCCATAGCTGTGCTGCCAGCCTCCCTGTGGGAGAAAAGGAATATGGAAAAAAATAGGCCTGACAGCCAGCTCCTCAGCCAGTTCCCTTAGAATCTTTGGATGTACTCTGTCCAGGCCTGGTGATTGTCCACCTTAAATGCTAGCAGCCCCACCCTCACTCTATCCTCCTCTATCACTACATCTGTGTTCCCTCCCACTCTTCTTCTCCTCCTCCTCCTGAAGGCACTGGTCCATCCTTCTCCCTGGTGAAGATGGAACAGAAGTATTCATTAAGAATCTCTGCTTTTCCCTGATATCCAACACCACTTCTCCCCTTCCTGAAGCCTAACAATCTATCCCATCTTGTCCTTTTCTCGCTTATGTGGTGAAGGCCTTCTCCCCTTCTAAATTCTTTCAGCTATCTGCAGCCTTCAGCTTGCCAGACTTCCTCACTTGCCTCACTAGCCAACCTTAGGAATTTTCCCTATCCACCTCTCTATTGGTCTTCCTGAATTTCCTATAGCTAACCTCTTTTCCTACTTGCCTCAGCAACCCCAGAACTAAACCAGCTGGGTGCTTTGGACCTATATTTTTCCCCAGAACCTAACACAGTCCTCTGTGGCAAACAGTATTCCTTCCTTAATAATGAACCACTTTTGGTCCACCCCTAATATATTTTCTCTGATGTCCGCCAAGTAGCTCCTTAGCACTTCTCCCATCTTTCTGAACTCCACCCTCCTAAAATCCAAGATTTTGATCTTAGTTGATGCTTTCCTGCCCATATCCAACTGGAACAACACTGTGCAATGGTTCACGCCCCTGACCATTATTTCCTGTACATGCTTCCCATTCGTGAGCACCAGATCAAGAATTGCTCTTGCTGGTTCTGTGACACCCTGGGTCAGGAACCCCTTTGCAGTCCTTCCAGGATCACCTGACTCCTAGCACATGTAGTGGATGGTACACTCCAGTCCACCTTGGGTGTTGAAGTCCCCACAATTACCACCTCTCCTTTCCTGCAGATTCCAATATTTGGGAGCTCAGCTCCCTGTCCTTCTCCTCATCCTGGTTGGATGGTCTAAACCATCCCCAACCTCACCTTTCTCTCTCTAGTTGACCGTAACTGAATCCATAATGCCTTTACCTTCCCTTCCTCCAACTCCTCCTCATGCTAGTTATTCCCTCCCCGATGTAAACTACCAGCCGTCCCCTTCCCAACTACCCTGTCCCTGCTATATAGTTTATATCCAGGGATTGCACAGTCCCAGTCATGGTGTGATGTTGCCCAAGTCTAGTTACTGCCACTATGTCCACCCACCTGTCTACTAATAGTGCCTGCAGGTCATCCACCTTGTTTCCAAGACTCTGCACATTCAGAGGCACCATCCTCTACCTAGAATCTGACCTTCCTTCCTTCCCTTTCTCTCTTCTTCTCTTCACATTTCTCCCTCTGTTTTCACCCACCTACCTTTGTTGTGTATTAATCACCCGACCACCCTTTGCTGTTTTCTCACCCTTCCACCTCCTCCTTCCAGACCCCTCCATCACTGTGAGAGGAAGATTAATTTCATTGATCTCCTCCTCTCAGAGTTGTTGGTCTGCAGGCCCTACCACCCCTCCCCCAGTGGTTTAAATTAAGTGTGGTGGTCATGTTTTCATCCCAGTTTCCCTGAGCACACTCGACCCATTCCTACTGAGGTGTAAACTGTCTGGTGAAAGAGTGCTTTGTTCGACCAGGTCTCCTCTCAGTCCACAGTACAGATGAACCTCTCCTCCTGAACCATTTCATCAGCCAGTCATTAAAATTCTGTATTCTTCTTTTCTTGCTATGCTGGCCCTTGGTACTGGTGTCGCCTCTGAGAAGGCCAGTGAACTTGCTTTCTTCCTGCAGATCTTCCCTAACTCCCTGAACCTACTTTGCACTACCTCAGCCTCCTCCACAGCTAGGTCATTGGTTCCCATATAAAACTACATTAGGTTTTCCTCAAACCTTACTTACTATTTCCCTTATTCTTGGGCCCACCTTCCCTACTGTCATCCCTGGCATATAAATCACTCTCCTGTTTGCATTTGTATCCCTTTCCTTCCCCAGTGAATACCTCTAATTATATTACAAATTGCATCCAGTCTAGCAAGAGAAGAGGGTGGCAGAACTATAGATCATGTCAGCATAGTCAAAAATAGGGAATATCATTTTGGTTACCAGCTCCTGGTGGACCTGGGAGGAGGCTGCCCTTGCTACCATAGAGGCACCAATCTTGGGGGTGTTTAGCGTGGATGGCGTCAATGTGGATTCCTTGGTGCTGTCCAAAAGCAGCAGCCAGAGGTTCTAATGTAGCTTTATAAACTAATAGGGACAGGGGCAACCCTGTCTGTGCCCTGGTTAAGATAAATGTCTCTGTTAGTGCCCCATTGATATTGATTTTGGTGGTAGGTCTTTGCACAAAATTCCTATCCATCCAATCATTTGTTCGTTCAGGCCTAACTGTCTGAAGGTGTAAAGCATGCACCCTCACTCCACCTGGTTGAAGGCTTTTTCAGTGTCTAAGGCAAGGACCACCACTCCTTGCCTGCAATGTTTTGCCCAAGTGTGGATGACATTGAGTGTATGCCTGATACTGTGTTTATCTTGTCTCTCCTTGATAAAGCCCTCTTGATCCGGATGAATACATGCCGGAAGGCAGGTTTCTAAGTGGATGACTATTTTGCTGTTATCTTGTAGTCAGCTGTCAGAAGAGAGAATGGTTGATATGAAGAGCATTGTCTGGGGTCCTTGCTAGGCTTGGGCAGTCCTGTTATGGTAGCTACTAGGCGGAGGAGGCATCACACTATTCAAGAAGCTTTCACTGATCAAGTCTTATATAACCCCTGCAAATAGGGGTTCCCAAAAGACTTCTAGGAGCTGCTTGAATGCTCCAAGCCTGAATGGTGTTTGGCGTTTAAGCCATTTATCAGTGAGTGTTTTAGAACCTCTGGTACTGTCTCTTTAAGAGCTGTCTGCTTGCAGACATAATTAGTTTGTATGGGGACTGTGTGTTTCTTTGATTGAGTACCACTCAAGCTGCTGCCAATTCACTCCATTTTGCAGTCACTAGAGTGCAAAGGGAACCTATCTGAAAGATGTAACTGTTTGCCAGAAACCATTTAGAGTAATAATGAAATTACAGTTTGTCTAACCTGCTTTCTTTGCAGTCAGAACAGTGTCTGCCTAGTTCCCCATTCTGGTTTTGAACTGCTGAACTGGACCAATCAGTGTGGGGTAAGCTAGCTCTAAAATGGTGCCTTGGACGAATCAGAACTTGGACTCATAATCTGAGCCAGACACAAGAGGATTGTATGGGCAGTGACTCTGGGAGATGTAGTTTAGACTTGAGCCTTTTGGACCAACAGCAGCAGTCTATTGTGGTGACAGCCAATCCAGTCAAGAACTGGGAGGAACTCAAAGGAAGTGCCGGTTTTGTCTGTTGGAGTTTCAGTTTAGATCTGGCAGTGAAGGAAAGAAACCCTGTGCCCTTCAGTGCACAGTTTCAGTCAAAAAAAATGTGTAAGGCCCAGAGTTCCGGTCTGCAGCTTGTGTAACTGCTTGTTAGGACTGATCCGTCCTGTGAAAAGAATCAAAGGATCTCTGAAGGTAGAAACCAGGCTCACCCTGTAGAAGACTGGAGAAATTGTTGAATTGCACTCTGTCTGTCAGGAACTGAATCTGCTGTGTGTTCTCCCGGGTATTGTGCAGTAATTAGGTCGGGATAGAGAAGCAGCCTACCTGGTATAGTACTTTCTTTTTACCATATAAATGTGTGAAGAGTCTCGTGGAGCTCAAGAGTAGCCCTGCTGACGTTGAAGGACCCTATCTTGTTTGGAGGTCGTGAGTACTAATTCAGGGTTGCTCCCTGTTGAATTGCCACATTAAATCCAACTGGAATCACTGTACTGCTGACTGTTTAAACTAATTTTTCTTTTCACTGTGAAAGGGCCCTACCAGCTGCCATGGTTTGGACTAGCCACTAGGGCTTGGGTACCCAGGGACAGTAACTGGTAGGGATAGGCCTGTGCACAGAGCCATAGGTAGATAGTAAAGTGATAAGCTAATTAACCTGATTTCCCCTGTCCTTGTTATATTCCCCTAAATAAATCCGACTGCTTGTTTCAGCAAAGTTATACTGCCTGAGGTATTTGTCTATGTTAAAGTATTGTACTGTGATTGTTGCACTGTATCTTATTGTACAGGAGGTCCTAGTGCCTGAACCATCCCTGGGGTAAGTGTGTATACTGTGAAGGTAATCTGATATATTGTGTGGGCCACTAGTGGGAAGAAAGGGGTTGCAGTGTCCCAGAGGGCTGTGACCAAGTAAGTTTAACTATTGCAAACCCTGACTCTCTGGGTGGAGGCACCCGCCATTGGATCCAGGCCCCTCAACCTGTTAGTAGCAAATCAGGCAGGGTAGTAGCCCTGGGATAGCGCCATCTAGGGGTTACATCTTGGAGGCTCACCGCTGGGATTGTGTGTCCTCTAGTGGCCATATTTACGAACCACTGTTAAGAAAAAGTACCCGTCAGAAGTGGCTGTGCACCGGCTGGTGGAGTGGTGTACTGGGGAGGAGATTGACCCCAAAATGCTATGCTTATCCTGGACATCCCCTGGGTATCAATACGGACACTGTACAGGAGTACTTTCCAAGGTGGAAGGTTTACAAAACCCTGTGGTGGTGGGTCGGCATGCTAATCTGCTCACCCACACTTTCCTGGCCCTAGTAGAGTTTAAGGATCCCATAGATAGCTCCAAAGTGCCACAGACCATTACCCCAGAGGGAGCCCTCACTGCCTGGAGAGTGATAACTAAGTACAGTAAAGACCCGTGGGGAATGAGCCCCACCACTGTCTGAAACTTTGAGGAGAAATTTGCTAAATGGTTGCTGGGGAAGGGAAAACTGTGGAGGACTTGAAGAAACTATTCTTGCCACCTGGGGTGTTCCTCCCCAACACCCTCTCCGCTCCAGTACCCGTAATGGTGGCTGAACCAATGCAGACTCCTATTTCTGCACCTGCCATTAGTCACGACTCTTACCGAAGGTTGAGGATCTTCTCTGGCACCCTCCCACCCCCAAGGGGAGGATGACTGGGAGACCTGGATGAGACTATGTTGCCCCCAAGTGCTAGAATGGCAGCAATGCTCGAAGCCAAAAAGCGAAAGGGTTAGTAGAGAGCCTCCAGGTCCTGCCCTGGCTACCATCCATGCTAAACGGGCCAGTAACCCTGAAGTGACTGCACAGGCCTATCTTGAGGCCTTGGAGAATGTGTATGGGAGCCCAGATTCTGATGAGGATCTATGGTGAGAGTAAGAAATGCACAACAGTACCAAGGGAGTTGTTGTCTGTGTATGTATCTCGGCTGGAAAAATTGTTGCAAGAATGCCTCAGAAAGGGTAGTTTGCCAGCGATTGAACTGGACCGAACCAGGCTGGACAGGATCCTTAAGTCTGCCCCCTTCTCAGAACTGCTGTTGCTTCAGTTCGCCTGGCAAATCGACTGGAATCCCCACCCTCCTATGATGAGTTAATGAGAGAAATTCGAGGAGTTGAGAAAAGGCGACCTCGGGAGGGACCTGCACCAATAGCTCTGCTACGACCTGAGTGACTGAGGGTGGCCCATCAAGTGAAGTTCAGGGGCAGGGTTGGCAGTCAATGAGTGCTCTGACAAGGAAAAAGATATGCCACAATGGGGCGAACTGTTGAGAGAGATCCGAGAATTCAAAACAGTCCCTTTATGAAGACCACGCCTGCAGTGCAGGGCCCTGACCTATATCCGACTGCATCTGCTATGGGGTGGGGTACCCACCCATGTATCTCCTGCTGATAACAGCTCCAAACTCAATTCCTTGACCATGGAAGTGGAGAAACTGACGAGATGTCTCCAAATGCTTATCATGCACTAGACAGAGATGGCACAAGGTTTCCAGTTAGTAATACCCCGCCCTGGCTCCCAGTGTGGCGCCTCGGCCAGCTCAAACTCCAGAAAGTATGTTTTGCTATAATTGTGGGAAGGATGGGCACATGAAAAGGGAATGCGGTCCCCAAAGACACTGACAAAGTTGCATATAGGCTACAAGGAGAGCTTGGAGAACAAATCAGTGGTTAAGAGGTGCACGAAATGATCCCAGTGAGGGCACCAAAATGCTAACTCACATCCTTTTGTGGCAAGGCTAGCTGCCCAGGCCCCCACTATCGCCTCTCCAGACTGGTCCAGAATAGTGGATCCTCCATGGAGACCACTGTAAAGGTGAATGGAGTGTCTACAAGAGCTGTATTAGACAGTGGCTCCCAAGTGACAATTATGTTCCAGGATTGGTATCAGAAGCATTTGTCAGACGTACCTTACAACCATTAGAAGGACTGCATGTATGGGGGTTAAGTGGAAGGCCTACCCTATTCCGGTATATCCGAATTGGCTGTCTTTCCCCACCTCCATGGCTGGAGTGGCAGAACAAGTAGAGACCCTAGCCTTAGTGTGTCCCCCACTGACTGTAAGATGGTGTCCTTTGCTGATTGGAACAAATGCTCATATGTTCGGAAGGCTGGCACAGTTGTGTTATGAAAAACAGGGGTCAAAAACTAGTAGAGCTTTAAGAGTTCCAGCTTTAATTAAGAAGGCCTATGAGGCACAGAGAGATGCTGAAAAATAGAACCAGAGGAACCGGTCGGAATTGTATGGAAGAAGGATCCTGAGTTCTGATCCTGGCACCAAATGCCCAGTGTACCTTACAGGGAGAGGTCCGTATCAGAAAGGATGTTAAGAATAAAATATTAATGTTGGATGCACCAGGCGATGAAAATTGCCAGAGGGACTGCTGGTCAGCCTAGTATTTTGCCCGCTAGAGCCCATGCTTATGCCAGAGGGTAATGGTCCAAGTTCATAATGTGTCTGAAAGAGACATTCGAGTAAATAGAGGTTGCATCCTGGCTAATGTGCATTGTGCAGACACTGCAGTGCTACCCAGCAGCAAGAGTTTTGAGGAAGAATGACAGAGTAATACCTGACTTATTTGATTTCGCGACTCCGCTGCCAGCTGAATGGAAAGTGAGGATCAGTGAGAAGCTTGCCCAGAGACCAGGTGTTTCTTTAAAGGAATGGGACGTAGGATGTGCAAGGAGCTGAGCACAATATCCGCTGCTATGAAAAAGACCATTTCGTGAGAGGTCTCGACGCCTGGCACCTGCTGACATAGATGATGTGAGACGGCATCTGCAAGAGATGTTAGCTGCTGGTGTAATACAAGAATCCAGAAGCCCTTATGCTTCCCCATTGTAGTAGTGAGGAAGAAGAATGGGACAGTAAGGATGTCGTGGATTATCGCACCTTAAACGGCGGACTATCCCTGATCAGTACACAATGCCCCGCATTCAGGATGCTTTGGACTGCCTAAGCAGGGAGCAAATGGTTCTCTGTGTTCGATATCCGAGTGGGTACTACCAGATCCCGATGGCCCCAGAGGACCTGTGAGAAGACAGCCTTTATCTGTCCGCTTGGCTTCTATGAATTCATGAGGATGCCTCAAGGGATTTCAGGTGCCCCAGCCACTTTTCAACGATTGATGGAGCGTGCAGTGGGGACATGAACTTACTAGAGTGCCTGGTATACCTAGATGATGTTATTGTGCTTGGCAGCTCACTGGAGGAACATGAGAGCAGATTATTTAAGGTATTGGACCGACTGGAGGACTTTGGCCTTAAACTGTCCATTGATAAGTGTCAATTCTTTCAAACATCAGTAAAGTATGTGGGACACATAGTATCCACCAAGGAATAGAGACTGGCCAAGTAAAGTTGAGGCCTTGACCACCTGGCCACAGCCCAAAATCTAAAAGAACTGCAAAGATTCCTGGGATTCTGTGGTTATTATCGGCGCTTCATCAGGACTATTCAAGAGGATCCACTTTACTTAACCTTACTCAAGGGTATCCCCAACCCACAAAAATACCAAAAGTCAGCGTCCTCAAGACTGAAAGAGTGTATTTTCATCCGAGTGAAAGTATTTGGGGCCGCTGGACTCCCTGATTGTGAGACTGCTTTTCATGAGATCATATATCAACTTACCCATGCTCCAGTGCTGGCCTATGCGATCCAAGAAAACCTTACGTCCTGCACACTGATGCTAGCTTGCAAGGGTTGGGGGCTGTGTTGTACCAAGAGCACGAGAATGGCCTGAGACCAGTGGTCTTTGCCAGTAGAAGCCTGACCCCATCCGAAAAGAACTATCCTGTACATAAGTTAGAGTTCCTAGCTTTGAAGTGGGCTATTGTTGACCAATTCCATGAGTACTATGGGCTAAAATACTAGTAAAAACTGACAATAATCCTTTGACCTATGTGCAGACCTCAGCTAAGTTGGATGCCACTGGCCATAGGTGGCTTTCTCATTATCTACATATGACTATGCTCTCGAATACCAAGCAGGTCTGAACCACATAGATGCTGATGCTCTCTACCAGAGGCCTGTTCCCAGAATGATTGGGTCCGATTGGCAGAACCTGACATTCGGCACTCTGCCGGAGAGTTTGACAGGGAGGAACAAATGTCCACGGACGCAGTGGACTGCATGGTGGATTGCTTGGGACCCTCTGAGAATTGCATGCCTGCTGCTTATTGCCACTTTTCTGCAATAGACATTGGTGCACTGCCTCAGCTGGACAATGACAGTATTCGGCGGCTCAATCCCACGTTCCATGATCAAAGCAGCTTTAGAAGCCCTCTATGCAGGAAAAGATGTGTCCAAATTACGCTCCACTGATTTGAGAACTGCACTGTTATACAAAGAAGGTCCTAAGTTGAAACTGATCAATAAGCTGTTATACAGAGAAACAGTAGACAGAGGGGACAAGTAGACAAACAACAACTAGTGCTGCCCACTGCCTTTCGAGACTCAGTACTGAGGTCCTTGCACAACCACATGGGGCACCTTGGTATAGACAGAACACTTGACTTGGTGAGATCCAGATTCTATTGGCCTAAGATGGGGCTGATGGAGCAACACATTCGAACTTGAGTCGCTGCTTACAGAGGAAAGCTTTGCCCCAGAGGGCTGCCCCTTGTTAACATCACCACCAGTGCACCCATGGAGCTGGTCTGTATTGATTTTCTGAGTTTGGAGTCAGATCAAAGAAATATCAGTAATGTGCTGGTGGTCACTGACCATTTCACGAGATATGCCCAAGCTTTCCCACCAAAGACCAGAAAGCATCCACTGTGGCCAAAGTACTTGTAGAAAACATTTTTGTTCACTAAGGGCTCACAAAGAATCCATTCTGATCAAGGGAGAGACTTTGAGAGTCTTCTGATCAAAAGATGCTTTCTCTGTGGGGAGTGCACAGTCCAGAACCACTCCTTACCACCCCAGGGGACCCACAGCCTGAACATTTCAACCACTTTGCTAGATATGCTAGGCACCCTGCACCCAAAGGACAAGCCTAGATGGAGCCAACAAATTAGCACCCTGGTACATGCTTATAACTGCACCAAAAGTGATGCCACTGGGTTCTCCCCTACCGCCTGATGTTTGGAAGAGAAGCTCGACTACCAGTAGATGTGTGTTTTGGGGTCTCTCCTGATGGGGTTCAAGCTGACAACTATTTACAGTATGTCAAAGTTAAGGCCCAGCTAACTCATGCGTACCAACTGGCTCAAACCATGGCTGCCAAAAGAAATCTGGCCAACAAAGAACGGTATGATAAAAGGTGAAAACACAGGAACTCCAGGAGGAGATCGAGTATTGCTAAGAAAATCTGGGACTGCATGGCAAACACAAGATTGCTGACAGATGGCACCATCTCCCTCACATTGTAGTGGGCAAACTAGATGATCTGCCAGTGTACAAAGTAAGGCCTGAGAACAATTCAAAAGATGTAAAACAATGCATAGAAATCATTTACTGCCCATTGGACAAATCCTGATTGAGTCTGAGCCCCAGAAGATGCCCCTCTGACCAGTGACTAGAGCTGCTGCTAAGAAAAGATCAAGGAAGTCTGCACCTACAGAAGCAGAGTTAAAGTGTTCCCCTGCACAAGTCCCAGTTGAGCATGACTGTCAGTCCATATCAGAAGAAAGTGAGAGTGACTTTGAATACTATCCTTCTTACTGAACTGAGTCAATTGTTTCGGGGCAATCCCTTAGTCAATACTGGAGACAAAGCTGGGCCTTCTGGACTGTCTAAGCCCCAGCTTCATCCCTGGAGCCAATGCTCCCAGAAAGTGAAGTGCAAAGCATCAGATCAGATGAAATGGAATCATTGTGCATGGTTGAACTGTTTGAGCTTTCAGGGAGGAAAATGATAGATTGGGGCAGACTGGTGATACACGAACAAGAAGAGTATTTTGAGTGCCCTGACAGTCCACTGCCAGTGTCCGAAAGCTCTCCATGTGAGCCAAATGTTGTGGACTCAGAAACTGTAACTCCTGGAGCTGAAAGTGCCCCAAGTTCTAGCCTCTCTACCCCATGGAGACCCCCTGACAAGTGAGGACAATGCTGAAATGAGGCTCAGAGTGCAGAGACTGTAACAGTTCCCCTAGGAAGACTGGTCGAGCTGTAAAGCCTGTGGTGCACCTCAGTTATGATTCACTTGGGAGGCCTGTGACTTGCCTCTCAATGTTGTCCATAAAGGAGTGTATGTGTCCCAGAGCTCATTGCCCAAACTGAGCCGTCAGTGCTAAGTCCAAGTTACTTGTGTTGCCCTCTAAGTATGGTGCCCTTGCCCCGTCCAACCCCAAGGTAACTGATAGGGAAGGCCCCTCTCTTCAGGTTTCATGTACAAGAGGTAATAACTTGAGTTATGGTACAATGTGTGTGTAATACTGTGTAAAGAGTGACGACTGCAATGTTTTAGAAATGTGTTCTTGGTAAAATGATGTATTGACTGATGATTACATGTGTGAGCCTAATGCAAATGTATATGGTTGCAGTTGAAACTTATGGGGTACTTGCTTGACGCGACGCCAAGCTTTCCCAAGCCAGGAAGGTGTAACCCCCGCAAATGGGAGTTCCCAAAAGACTTCAGGAGCTTGCTTGAATGCTCCAAGCCTGAATGGTGTTTGGCGCTTAAGCCATTTATCAGTGAGTGTTTTTTAGAACCTCTGGTACTGTCTCTTTAAGAGCTGTCTGCTTGCAGACATAATTAGTTTGTATGGGGACTGTGTGTTTCTTTGATTGAGTACCACTCAAGCTGCTGCCAATTCACTCCATTTTGCAGTCACTAGGAGTGCAAAGGGAACCTATCTGAAAGATGTAACTGTTTGCCAGAAACCATTTAGAGTAATAATGAAATTACAGTTTGTCTAACCTGCTTTCTTTGCAGTCAGAACAGTGTCTGCCTAGTTCCCCATTCTGGTTTTGAACTGCTGAACTGGACCAATCAGTGGGGTAAGCTAGCTCTAAAATGGTGCCTTGGACGAATCAGAACTTGACTCATAATCTGAGCCAGACACAAGAGGATTGTATGGGCAGTGACTCTGGGAGATGTAGTTTAGACTTCGCGCCTTTTGGACCAACAGCAGCAGTCTATTGTGGTGACAGCCAATCTAGTCAAGAACTGGGAGGAACTCAAAGGAAGTGCCCGGTTTTGTCTGTTGGAGTTTCGTTTAGATCTGGCAGTGAAGGGAAAGAAACCCTGTGCTCCTTCAGTGCACAGTTTCAGTCAAAAAACGTGTAAGGCCCAGAGTTCCGTCTGCAGCTTGTGTAACTGCTTGTTAGGACTGAATCCGTCCTGTGAAAAGAATCAAAGGATCTCTGAAGAGTAGAAACCAGGCTCACCCTGTAGAAGACTGGAGAAATTGTTGAATTGCACTCTGTCTGTCAGGAACTGAATCTGCTGTGTGTTCTCCGGTATTGTGCAGTAATTGCGATCGGATAGAGAAGCAGCCTACCTGGTATAGTATTTCTTTTTTCCATATAAATGTGTGAAGAGTCTCGTGGAGCTCAAGAGTAGCTCTGCTGGACGTTGAAGGACCCTATCTTGTTTGGAGGTTGTGAGTACTAATTAGGTCGCCCCCTGTTGAATTGCCACATTAAATCCAACTGGAATCACTGTACTGCTGACTGTTTAAACTAATTTTCTTTTCACTGTGAAAGGGCCCTACCAGCTGCCACGGTTTGGACTAGCCACTAGGGCTTGGGTACCCAGAGACAGTAACTGGTAGGGATAGGCCTGTGCACAGAGCCATAGGTAGATAGTAAAATGATAAGCTAATTAACCTGATTTCCTGTCCTTGTTATATTCCCCTAAATAAATCCGAGCTGCTTGTTTCAGCAAAGTTATACTGCCTGAGGTATTTGTCTATGTTAAAGTATTGTACTGTGATTGTTGCACTGTATCTTATTGTACAGGAGGTCTCAGTGCCTGAACCACCCTGAGGGGTAAGTGTATACTGTGAAGGTAATTCCGATATATTGTGTGGGCCACTAGTGGGAAGAAAGGGGTTGCAGTGTCCCAGAGGGCTGTGACCAAGTAAGTTTAACTATTGCAACCCTGACCTCTGGGTGGAGGCACCCGCCATTGGATCCAGGCCCTCAACCTGTTGAGTGGCAAATCAGGCAGGGTAGTAGCCCCTGGATAGCGCCATCTAGGGGTTATACTTATAATGGGTCAGCCAGTTGGTTTACAAAACATTTTATGAAGTCCATAGGGATGCTGTCAGGCCCAGAGCTCCCTCAAGGGCTTTAATAGTGTCTAGAACCACCTGTTTTGTGAGGGTAGCTCCAGGGTAGCTACATCTGATGGGTCAATAAGTTAAGGGCGCCTTACTAAAGAAGTTATGATATTCCATTGTGGTGGTCACCTCAGTATAGTATAAGTCCTTACAGAACTGGTTGAAGGCCTCCCCAACTTCATTGCACCCTGTAACCAAGCCCTTTCTGGATGGTGTATATAGGGAACAGTTCGCTCCCTTTCCTTTGTCAAAGCTGCCAGGCTAGCAGTTTCCCACCCTATCACCGTCAAAGTAGTAGCTGGTCTGGGTAAGGAGAATGGCCCTTTGAGTACCACTGAGGACAGTGTGTTATCCTTTAACTTGAGCCTTTGTAGCAAATTGTAAAGAGTGAGGGGTGGGGGTTGACATGTGAGCCTTTCCACTTCTCTAATCTTCATTTCTAGTTTCTCTATCTCTTGTGTCTCTCCTTTGCTTATATTTAGTAAATGAGATAGCTTGGCCTCTTAAGTAGGCCTTGAGAGCCTCCCATTATTCGGTATTACTCAGTCAAATAGACAGAAGAAGGCTTTTTGCCCATCAAGACTGTCTCCCACACCATGTGGGAGTCTTTCCCATAGATTGTTTATGTATTTATCAAGTTCTATTTTAAAGTTATCAAACAATGCGATATCCACTAGATGTTGTGGTAGATTGTTCCACAATCTCAGGGCCTGAATTGTGAAGTGGTCATAGCTTTTGTTTGTGTTTGCCCCTATGAATTTGTAGTTGCTTGCTATGAGCCTGCAAATTAGCTAATTTGTCATCTGGTAATATGAGGGTTTGCCTCTGCTGATTGTGGAGGAGGAACTTGACTATCACATTGGTCATAGCCTTTTTGAATTGTTGGCCTTTGAGCAATACAGAGTCAAGCCTCCAAGCCCTGGTTGGTTGTCTGTTCTGCTTAGACCAATCCTCAGCAGCAAAGATGAGTAATCTGATTGAACGGTTGGTTGATAACTCCACCATGTCAATTGAGAGCAGCTCCACTGATTTTAACAAAAGGTCTAATCTGGCATATGATTTGTGGAAGTGAGTAGAAACTGTATACCTTCCCAGATGGATGTTTTGTCATCAGATGTCCATCAGGGCAAAATATGCAATAGTTCTGATAGGCCCCTGGCATTTTTTGAGAGTGGGACAGGAGTAGGATTAGATCTGTCAAGAGTTATGTCAAGATACAATTCATATCCTCCAAGAACCCAGGGTCCCAAGAATTGTGACGTATCTAGGGCTACCTTTGAAAGAAGGATACATCATCAATGTTGGGGCAGATACTGCTCCCACTGAGAATCTTGACCCATCGCTCATAGCTGTTTGAGCCAATGCATACCTCCCTGAGAGTCTGAGATAAATTTAAGTATCACCTGAGAAAACCCAGGTTTCAACCACATATAAAATGGCCACTCCATGAGAGCGAGAGTTGAAACACATAGTGACCCAAATGCCTCCATCCCTGCATGTACAATCAGCCTCAGCTGTTCTGATACGGGTTTCTTGCATTACTAAGATATCCTTTTTGAGCTTTTTAATTCTGTCCGTGACTCTTTTTCTTTTATCAATGTGCATTAGCTCATTGACATTCCAGGTAACAATATTCTAATTATCCACCATCATAATCACCAATGAGGATCAGCTAAACACAACTTTTTGCATTAACTTTAGGAATTATGAACATTCATTTGTACCTACACCAATAAATTAGGTAATGTCTTCCATGTTTGACCCAGTTTTCGACAACATACTCCCAAATGCAACAAACAATCTTCTTGAACCCCAACGTTAGAGAAACAATCTTCAACACAGAACAGGTCAAACTTAAACAATCCCTACCACTCCTCTTGGAGCAAAGTACTCCGTTCCTGTTGGTTGGTGGAATCTATAAAATAAGTAAACCCCAAGCAGAACAACAGTGGCCCATTCGCCATTGAGCACCCCCTTGGCTTTACCTGCCACCATAACCTTGAAAAAGAGAGGCAAAAAGGTCAACCCAGATCTCCCCTCCCTCCAAGATCAAGAGATCAGGAGCACTCGATCTGTCAATGTTGGTTATACAACAGGGTTCAATTGTGCTACAGCACCTTTTAACAAGTTTACTTTAAGACATTGCTCCAGTAACTCCTTCAAAGTTTAAGGAGGTCTTCAGCCTCTAATGGGCTGAGGTAAATTGCAACATTGATTCATACACTATAAGAATTGTCATTTAACAGTCAACCTGTTAGTCCCAACCCCCACACACACACCCAAATTGGCCAGCAGAATCTCCCCATAAGTCCAATCAGTGCATACAGACTACTAGGTGACAGGTTGCATATGCTGGTGATATGAGCCCCCAAATGGTAGCAGATTTATCTTTGCCTCTTATGGAAAACAAAATGAGTATATTGAAAACTATAGACCAATGGCCCTTAAATTGGACTATAAGATTCTGGCAAAATTAGTAGTCTCTGGAATTATGCCATGTACAACTTTCCATCAAGATCAGTGTGGTTTTATATCATGATGAACTCTGGCACAAGCAGTACACAGAGTTCAAACTATATTTGAATATGCTAAATGTTTATTAGAGAATTATTATGCTTTAGCTTTACATGCCAGCAATGCAATTGATATTGCAGACAGAATATATATTATGAGTGTATTGGTACTATGGGGAAGCCTGCCTCAGATATTAATGATTATTGTACAGCTGTATGAAAACCAAAAGCATGTCTTCTGGTTCTCCAACATTTATCTAAAAATATTGATGTGTGTAATGGAGTAAGACATGGTTACCCTTTGTCTCCTAGTTTGTTCATGCTTTGTCTAGAACCTTTATTGTAGGCTATAAGGAACTGCAAGAGTACTGAAGGAATTATAATCCATGATGATGAAATCTAGCTGAGTGTATACGCTGAAGATACACGTTTTATTTTTAAAAATATAACTGCTTCAGACCCTGCATTAATTAATTATATTTCAAATTTGCTTTTATAAATTAAATTCTAGTAAATCTATCATAATGCCAATATCCAATATAGAAAGAGATATGGGCAATGAGGTCCTGTATGCTTTTAAGAAAGATTATGAAATTTAAATATTTGGGAATAACACTTACAGCCAATGAGCCCTATGCAGGAAGCCAATGTGGTGTGTGCAGGTGTGCATAGGCAGCTACATGTGAACCAAGTGCATGTCCTGAAGGTGAGACTTGCACGATGAAGGGTGCACTAGAGTCCCTCATAGCCCACCGAGCACAGCACCACACCCACTATGCAGGGGCATGGCCTGCGAGTGCCGCATGCAGGTAGACCTAGTGCACATGCACGTAAACCACGTACAACAGCCAGGTGCATGGTGGCATGTGCTTACACTAACGACAGAGGGAGGGCTGCTGTAGGTGTCCACAGAGCTGACTGGCAGGTACGCTTGGTTTGCATGGCCATAACCTGGTGCCCATATGTGAAACATCACACACCTGTACATCCCACACACTGGGACAAGCCCTGAAGCATGTTTTTTTTTTTAGTTATTAGTTTCTCTCCCACTGCTGGCTATCTCTCAGGAGGGTGTCCCCAGCCCCATTCCCCAGTGCCTACTAGCTAACGCTGACCTGACCCCAGGGCTTGCCCTTCATGGCGGGGTCAGCAAGGGTCCCCCACCCCCACAGTCCGGATACAGTTGGCCAGCATCATGGCTAGCTGGGGGCAGAGCCTGTGAGGCATCCTCTGCCATCCTGCACTGCAGTCTATTTCCTCCAGTTTTCTCCCCAGGAGTCGGGACGTAGCATGTCACCAGTGGAGGGGCAAGCACGCTCACATGTGCTTCCTCCAGGCATCTGGCCTGACTCCTCCCAACTTGTGGTATGGTGCCCTGTCCTCCAGCCTCCACCGGAGGCCAGCAAGTGCTGACCACCAGGAACCCCCTCCCGGAGAAGGACAGCAGTCCATCCGATGCTCAATCCTTCTCCTCCTCTGCCAACCCCGATGGCCCATGCTCATTCCTGAACATGAGTCGCCAGCATAGCAGAGCAAGGCACCAGTGCCTCAGCCCTCAGCATCACTGGGCCTAGCACTGGAACATATGTGCCATACTGCACAGGGGGCAACATGTGGTGAGGGGTATGCATGGCAGGTGGCAGGAGTGGATGCACTTAGATAGGATGCCCATGTCCCCACAACACTGACCTCAGGACATGCACACCAACTATGTAGCATGCACACAGACCATGCGTGATGTGCATAGCATGTATGCATTGATGGCCATGGGCAGATGGCAGTGCAAGCTGTGCACACAAATGAAAGGGGAACATCAAGGGGCAGTAGAGAAGCCACCCATGGCAGCGTTCATGGTGTGGCACCACCACAACCAACACCAGGGTGGCCCAAGGGAATCTAACATGGCAAACACTGGCAGAGGCACATTCCCAGAATTCCCAACCGTGCAGCAGCATGCATTGGGAATTCCCAGCCACACAGCCATACTGTTCTGTGGCAGTGACACAGATAATACAATGCACCGCGTCCCATACCTACAGCACAGGATGGTGCACAGTGAACCAGGTGCATGCACGCATCATCATCATGGCCCCCAATGCACAGCAGCCGCCAACAGGTGAACCTGTATGTGAGCAACGGTGTGGCACATATGTCCCACATGCAGGACACATGCACCAGCGCCATTATGCCCACCCCATGAGTGCATCCCCACCCCTGGGAATTGACAACCATGCCCCCAACAACACCTATCACCCCACCCTGCCCACTACCTGTTGACCATGAGACAGTAATCAAGTAGGTGTGATGTTCGAATATCTGTAATGTGAAACTGCCAAACAGTACACAGTGCAGTAAGGAATTACAAAACAGCCTACAATATATGAATAAACAACAAAATCCCAGCAGTGGCAAAAGAACATAATGAGGCGCAGAGCCAGTCCACATCCAAATGCCCACAATGCAGAGATAACATGGTATGTGAGCACATCCACACATGGCACTGTTGTTCACCCTCATATTCCTCCACATTCTGGCTGTCATCAGTGTCGCTGATGGATGTGTCATACACAGTTCCTAGTGGTAGCAGCACAAGGCAGTGTATGGGTCCCTGTAGTACTGCAGTGGAAGTGGCATAGATAGTATTATCCCTCAACATGTGTGAGGAACAGTGGCATGCCCAGATGGGGCACAAAGAGACATAACATGATACCCAGTACTCACCATCAAGGCACAACCAGCCAAATGCCATACTATAGTGCCATCTGTCATATAGTGCACCTCATCACCTCAAGCCACATGGACAGGTACCCTCGGCTTCTGTGGATCATCATCTCTGGAACATTGGTGGGGGTCAAACAACACATGGCGCCCCATCCGCTGCTCCACAAGTGTCCACTCAATCCGTGTGGCAGTCCAAAGTGATCCTGTGTGGGACAAGTAAGGAAATGTATGGTTAGCACCATGGACAGCATCCACACTGCCAATTGCCCCACTTCACATCCTTCAGGTATGGTGTTTACCCTTTCATGGCCCTGCAACTGCTACAGGGTACCACTGCCTTGGCAGTTGGTGTAGTGTCCTCCAACACCTCCAAAGCCATCTTGGGTACTCTACCATACTAAAAGTAGCTGCAGTCACCATTGCTGCAACACTCACTCGTTGTCAAGCCACAACACAGCATGGGTATGTGTGTGCGCTTAACCTGCACAAGTAGGCATCATGCACATGACATATGACATGCCCACTTAAAGGTACACACAAGTGTGCAAGGCAGGATAAAGAGGATGTGGTGCTATGTGTACTGGGAGACCAGAAACTGTAACAGACGGTGGAGGATGTGTCCTGGACTACTGATGAATGTGCACCTGCTAAACACGGAGATGCAGCTGCAGAGATGTGTGGGCCCATGGCCAAGAGTCTTCAGATAGCGGCTAGATGCAGCCACCATGAGGGACACACTGCATCCAGAAATTCAGATTTCCATGAGTCATGGTCCATAACTGTGCAGCATGGTCCTTGATGACATTGCCCCATGGATGCAGCAGTCCGGGGCGATGTTAGTGGAGACCAGGTGCTATACGCCTTGTTGTACTATGCATCTGGCTCCTTCAGTGTGCTAACAGTGTTGCCGGTATATGCAGTTGTCAATGTCCCAGGCAGTGGTGCAGGTGATGGATGCCCAGATCACACACGTACAGGACTACATCATGTTCCCTAAGGCAGAGAATGATGTATGTGCCACAAAGCAGGCATTCTATGCAATGCATGGTATGCCAAACATCTACAACACAATAGATGGCACAAATATTGCCATACTTACACACTCTGTGAATGAAGAGGCATACAGGAACTGAAAGGGCTTCCACAGTGTCAACTGTCAGGTGGTATGTGATGCTGACAGCATATTCACTGATGTGTGTGTTAAGTACCTGGGATCATGTCACAATATGTACATACTGGACACCTCACAACTTGGTGCCGTGCTGCATGGCAGACACCTGGACAGCTGGCTGTTAGGTAAATATGGTGTTGGCACAGTGTGTGTAACTACAATACATACATCCGCAGTACGCATCTCACAGCACTATTTCAATGTCTCCTGAACAGGTGACAGCTGATATCCACTGCACCTGTATCTGTTGACACCAACACTGGCACCGAATAATGCAGTGGAGGAGGCCTACAACCATGCCCGCTGGAAGACCAGGAATATCGAGAGGGACCATCAGCCTATTGAAGATTCCTGGACCATATCGGGGACAATCATGTTGTCCTCGGGAAGAGCCTGCAGGGTGTTCACTGTGTGTGCCGTGCTCCATGATATGGCTATGCACCGCAATGTGCCCATGCGGAGCACCCCCAGTGGGACCCACTGAATGATGTGGCAGTGGAGAGCCGTGCCATGGACTTGAGATGGTGGGTGGCCTGTGGCACAGGATGCATTGGTAAGGCACATTCCAGTGTTAGTGTGTTACAGGACTACCTTCCAGGACTGGGTGTGTGCCATGGTAGGTGCCACCATATTGGGCAGTTATGCATCACATGGCCATCCATGTCTGGGACTGTTGTGGACATGAAGGCATCATCACCTGTGTGCCACATCCACCATGTTTGGTGAATGCTGGTGTTACCACTCACTGAGTGCACCCATCCATGTGGGGGGCTCACGTGAGGATGCTTGTCCAGCATGGCGTGCCCGTATGGCTCATGTCATTGGCTGCACAGGTGTGAGGGGTTCCATTTCATGTGCCACAACCATATTGGGTGTTTTATTGGTGCTGCATGGTTCTGTGACCCTTTACCACACAGCAGCATGTGCTGACTATGACTGTGTACACATCTACTGTATGTTGACCATGATGTGGGCCAGGGTCACTTTCTGTGTGTGGAGGGGTGGCCCTCTGCAAGGTCTTACATGTAACCACCTCTGGGTATGCTTAACATGCATGCTGTGTGGTGGTTGTGCTGTGTCATTGGTCTTGTGGCTTGTATAACTTCACCTGTTGTTGTGCTGAGAACTGTGTACCAAGTCTCTGGATGTGGGCATGTGGATGGTTCATGCCACAGTGTTGTCTGGTGCCCTGTGATTAGTCTAATACCAGGCCCTCCAGTGCATCCTCATCTGGCGGCAGTTGGTTGGTGATGCTGCATGTATATCCCCTGTGTACTCTCTGTAATGAGCAGTGTAGGCCACATGAGCAGTGTGTGTCTCAGTGTCAAGCACGCCTCCCTGTGCCTACATATTGTGGCATGTCCTCCTGTGTGCCAGTCAGGTCACACAGCTGTATGCTCACATCCTGGTCAAGGAATGGCATCCTGGGGACACCTGTGTGGGCATCTGCCATGCATGGTGGTGTGTGGCCAGCCCATTCATCTGGTGCATGGCAACTGACCAGGTGCTCCACAATCAGCACCTGTGCATCTGCCATCCAATCAATACCGTGCCTCATTTCCCACACCTCAACAGTCAGAGCCATATGTGCCTCTGTGTTTCTCACTGAGCCTCAAGCCTGTACAGCTCCCAACTGCCGCAACTCCTACACCATGCCTCCATGTAGGCTTGACTGCACACAGATCATGTGCATCCAGGCAGCCGTGTTGCTGGGCCTTGTCACCACTGTCCTAAGGGCATGGCGGTGCTTATTCCACTCCTGGTCCTTCCATCCAGGTTAAACTTTGCAGCTTCATTGGATGCATTGCTGGCGCATGGCAGCCCAGTGCAGTCTGGGCCTGTGGTCCTGGGGAAGGCCTGTGCAACAGAATGGAGTGGCATCTATATGGCACCTTGCCAGACTTCTGTGTCCCTCATCCTGTGCCACCACTGTGCTTTCAGCATCTGTCTCTGGTTCCAGCTGGTCTCCATCTCCATCTTGGTATCTGTGGGGATATGTTTATGTTACTATGCTGGTTGATGTCACTTGTTGAGGACTGTTTCAGGGATGTGTGTCACACTGTTACCCACCTGTGCCTTCCTCCTCCTGCCTGTTGTCATCGCATGCCTCCTGCACTGCCAGTGTGTCCAGGCTGTGCATGGTTGGCCCTGCTGGAGGCAGACATCAGTGGCTATGTCTGTGGGTGCAATACATGTCTGTTAGTACATGCATGATGTGCCATCCCAGGGTACCCCATGCCTGCCATTGCATCGCATCTTCCATGGTGTGTACTCCTTCCACCTCACCATGGGCACTGACATCAGTGAGGGTATCTGCCACCATTCTCTCTAATGATGTCAGCTCACTGTCTATGCTGGGTGGGCGCCTCTGGTGCTCTGACATGCCCGTATGCCTACAGCGATCTTCTTCTTGACCACAGCATGCAGAACTCACCATTTGTGCTTTATGGTGGTCAGTGTCCTGGCCTCTGTAAGGCTGGTGTTAACCCCAGACTGGATGTCAAGCCACAGCCGTGCCATTTCCTCGGGGGATGTGGTCAGGGACTGGGCCCTGTACAACTGGCTGTAGTGTCATGGATTTTGCTCATCATGGACACACAGCCTGGCCACCGGTGATGTTTAGCATGCAGAGACATGCACCACCCCATGTGTAGCCCAGTCCACCTGCATCTGTGGTGGGGGATACTTTCACTCCTCTCGATCTCCTGCCATTCTGTATACTTTCGTTCACTACTCCATATTCACTTCTGAGGCATTGCCAGAGTAATGCTTGTGTCCATATATGGCAGGTCTGCATATCCTGGCCACACTTTCTTGCAATGCGCATGCCGCTATGTGTACCTGTCATCCCACCCCTGGCACGTCATCCCACATTGGCATTTGTGAATGCTGCTTATCAGGTGTGCCATACATGCTGCCTAGCTTTAGCTTCAATCTCGTGGAACTGACAGTTTTCCATGTTCTTTCCATCTGTTCATGCATAGGCACCAATATTAGAACAAATATAGTACTGAATTTCAGTATATCAAAAAAAAAAGATTAAACGTAGAATAATGCATGGAGAAGAGGCATGACTGCCATCTGTGACACTGGACGACCTGGGTTGGGAACAGATCTGGGAGTCAAGGGCTGGCGGAGGGAGTAGGATGAAGTGTCTGCTGGATTGCTCTCCTACTCTGGGGAGAGGGGTCAGAGTGTCTGACACATTGCAGACCCTGGTGGAGGCCAGGAATACCCCCACGGTCAGTGCCATGACATACTGGGGCAAGGCAGACACGGGTCATAATTGCACTTCCCCACCCGAGGACTTACAGCAAAAATATGCCAGTCCTCGTTAATGAGCTGGCTCAGTGCAGATCCCCTCTCAGCCACTACAGTCCACTTCGGCAGCCCCACTCATGAGGGGTAAACCGAAAGAATGAGGGGCAGCTGCGGGGTATGGGTAGGCCATTAGAGAAGGGATGAGGGAGCCCAACAACAAAAGAAATAAAAAAAATAATAATACATGGGGTGTAAGTATAATGAGGATTTTATGCGAACCCTTAATGTGTGATGTGTCCCATAAACACTGAAGGCAAAGCCCAAGGGTTTATGAGGACACAGTACACTAAGGGTATGTATAAAATCTGAATTCTAACATTTCCATGTTTTATTTTTATATTTACTGGTTGTTTGACTATTGCATTTTTGTCCAGTTCTGGCATGGCATAGTTAGGAATTCTGCTGACTCAGCGGTCTCTGTGAGAAACTTCGTAAACAGATGGATGTCACTTTTTCAAATGTATTTTGTTTTTTTTGTTCTTTGATGAACTTAAGATGTTCCAATTCAGTACCTGGTGTAACGCAAGAAGAGGTTGTGATGTTTTTGTTTATTTTCTAAGATTTATTTAAAATACTCTCAAATCGTTTTGGTCTGTGGTGCCTGGCGAGGAAACAGGTCACACATTGCGGTTTCAAGGTGCGGCACAAGCAACTTGACAGCGTGAGGGAAGGTAGCACTGCAGCTGCTCACCTGGAATGGGATGTGTTGGCACAATGTTTAGGAAAGTTGCATGTGAATAATGGAGTTTGCCAGCCACAGCCAGTGGGTGAAAAACATCACTAACCAGTAAATATAAATAAATTAACTAATTAGCAGAATCTGTCTCTTTCTCTATGGGGAGGTGTGGAAGTTATCAAGATGATGGATCTTCGCATTTTATATATGTATTGCAAGCATTATATGGAGCTCCTGACAGGAAACAGATTTCAGATCTAAATCATATTTTCTTAAAATTACTGTGGTGAGGTGGTAAGCCAAGAATTGTTTGGAATTTCATGGCAGAAGTAGGGCAATGGGAGGATTTGGCTGCCCAGATCCATATAAATACTTTCAGTTACTAACAACTGCAAGGGACTGGGCATTTATGCCCAAGAATGATTATGTTATTCTGCAGTATCTAGAGGACAAAAGGAGGTTACCGATTCCACATAAATGCTATTTTGTTTCAGAATAATCTAAATTGCTGTAAGGCTATTACATTATTAAATTATTTTATAGCTATTATAAAAATGCTATACATTTAGAGATCTGGTAGGTGGATATTTTTGGGTAATTTTATAAATTATAGCATGCTTTTTGTAAAATTTCAATCTGCTATTAAGGCTGCTGACATACAAGAAAACAAATTTAAAATGAAGAATAGAGATGGGGGACACTGCTGAGCAGCTGATAAGGAAGCAGCACAGAACTCAAGCTCCGAGAGAAACATAAAATATGTAAAACTCAGATCTCTGATTGCAAAACTGCAAATGATGCTGTATTTGGGGTTGGTTCTTCAGGCACCAACAAGATGGGTAAGCCTTGTGGAGCACATGCACCTCCAGCTGACTTTTTGCTCCTAAGCAACAGCAATGCAAGAGGCCTGCACTCATGGCAGAGCCACAGACTTTACTGAGCCACTGCCTGGGAAGCATCTCTAACTACAGTTCAAACCACTCTTCTCCAGTTGGTCAAGACTATACAGGATTTGGACAAGAAGTTTGACACTCTCAAGAGTTACAGCTCTAGAGACAAGAATGGACTAGAGTGAGCAGACAATACATCGATCTGAAACTTTGGTGTTAAATCCACTGATGTGACAGCCAAGCTCGTTAAAAAAAACATACTTTTAAGGCAATGACTGGAGACCATGGAGAATCAGGCTAGGAAAAAAACTTGAGAGTGGTGTGGCTGACCAAGGAAGAGGAGGGAGGAATTGTTTTAATTTTGCCAAAACATTCTTACCTGCTATTTTGGGACTCTCAGAGGCTGATCCCACCACCCCATCCATAGAAAAGGCTCATCATGTCACTACCAGATGAGCAGCTACAGATTCCACTGCTCCATGAACATTCATGGTGGTCTGTACTGGGATTGGGGACAGGGATAGGGCACTAGTATTTGCCAGGAGATGTAGGACATTTCAACATGGAGATGACACTTTGATGATATTCTCAGACCTCTTATACAGTACCTGACAGCAGTGCAGGTGTTTCACAGACTCAGGAGCCATCTATGCCAATTGAAAGTGCAGCACCACCTGCTGTTACCAGCCAAGCTCTGGCTGGTGTGGAACAATCACCAGTATTTGTTTAATAACCCTAAAAGAGGCAGATAAAATGGTTTGTCGCATAGAACATGAAATGGCAGAGGGAGTTGAGGAAGGAAACTCTTCAGGTGGAGACTAATACAACATAGTTCTGGTTCAGCTGTAAGTTGGAGAACTGGGACTTGGGTCAATGAACTATGCCTACTGTTTTTTCGTATCCCATATGTATATAATATTTATACTGCTTCCTAAAATGTTACAATATTGAGATTTTGAGTTCCACATGATCGCCAGCAGAAGAAGCACATCTGGGGTTGGAATTCCTCAACCAGACTATGTTCAGATGGTACTTCCACCACCTTCTTTATGCATTGCTATACTATAAACTGTGGAACTATACTTTTCGAGCTGCCAGACTTCTATGCCACTGGGAGACTGAACATTTTACAAGGAGGCATATACTCACTTAAATTTTCAAACTCAATTTATGGACCATTATGGGCTGTTGCTGGCTACCCCATTTTTGTTTTTTTACTGCTCTGGAAGTTGTTGCTCTGTCATGCTTGTAGGTCTGATGTACTCTTTTCAGTCTAATATGCTGGTGTTATACTGCAGGTTGAATGTGGGTTGTTTTCCACATTAAGTATGTTTAATTCAAATGTGCCTAGTGCTACTGCAGTATTCCATCATTACTGTAAACTAGTTTGCTGTTGCTAATGTACAGTGCCAGAATAATTACTACATATTTTCATGGGAGTTGGGGGATTCACTTGATACATGTATAATGTGGATGCTTTAGAAGTCGTTTAGACCATAGGGTCATATGATTCCCCTTTGTCCTTCTCTGGTTGCATGCTTTAGAAATTCTATGTACAAGTGAAGCCAGTAGCCACCTGCCTTGCTGTAGCTCATGGGGAGGTATCATGCAAGGATTCTTTTAAGCAAATGTATGGTTAAATGTAATATTTTGCTATTTTCCTATGTAACTTCTGTTTTGTAAATTTTGCTTGCAAAATTAATAACGAATATAAAAGAATAGAGATGGAAACCAAACTAATTGCACAATATAAAATAAAAACTCTAAGATCTGTAAAAGTTAGTAAGTGCTCCCATGAAATGTAGGCAGAACATTTACCACAAGTGGCAAGATTTACAACTAAACATGCAAGTCAATAGTCACACATTATTCACATTGCTGCAAACAAAAACTATATATCAGCAAAAAAAAATCCATACTGCCCAAACTAATAAACAGAGATTACATCATACTTAAAATTTTAAATTGAATCAACCCTAGCTTTTCTCAAAAACGCTGGCATTGATGTGGAACAGTAGCAGACTTAAGTCAAAATATATGAAGCTGCCCGATAATAAATAACTGGTGGTGGGATACTGCTATTATGCTTTCTCAATTATTAGGAATGGAAGTCCCAGTCTCCATAGACACACTTATATTTGACAAGTTAGATAAATTAGAGATTGCCAGAGAACAAGACTGAAACAATGTGTGTAGGAACCATGGCAACAAAAGAATAATACTGGAACAGTGGAACTGCCAGACTTTTCCACAGTCCATAAAACAGGTTTGGTTGCACAAAACAAAAGAAACATTAATTCATGAAACATTATGCTACCAAACTGAATACTCAAATGACATAATGTCAGTTTCAAAGAATGAGTTAATGAATTTATCCCTTCATTACTGAGACTATCCGAAGACTTGTTTATTATTTTTATTGTATTTTTGTTTTCCTCCTCTCTCTATGATGTACTGATTTTGTGTGAGAGTTGTGTTTCCTTTTTGTCAATGTACAGATTTACGTCCAAGAAAAATATTTATTAAAAATGACTCATTAGAGGAAAGGGGAGAGAGTGGACATGATTGGGACCTTCAAGTGCTTGAGAGGTATAAAAAAGGTGGATATTGGGGACATTTTTTGTCTCAGTGAAACAAAGCCACCAGGGGAACTGTTATAAGCTAGGGGGAAGGTTCAAGAAGGAAAGAGTGGTGTCAGGATGGAACAACTCCCAACTGAGTTGTCCTCAAAAGACAATGGGGAGTAAGAGTGTGGGACATGGCGAAGGGTAGAGTCAGTATTCGAAGGGAGTGGGAAGGGCCCACTGTAGTCTCTGGCTTAGGGGCTTCACAATTGAGCAGACTCAATAGACCACGATGCCTACTTTTGCTAGCTGTTTTGTATATTGTATGTATGTATGTAATTATGAGGATCATACTGTAAGAATATTTGCTTGTTATGTGGCATGATGACTAAGACTAAGAATATGATATTCTCAACATGGGTCATACGACAGAAAAAATATCAGTGATATTTCAGTTGTGATATACCCACAACCTTTGTTCTCAATAAGGGATATGACATGGGCCTAATAAAATATACCTGATACTGTATGATTGGATCAAGACCCCATGACATCACGAATGGTAAATTCATGAATTATGTCATGGGGTGCCAGATCACAAGTAGAATGCCAAGTATTTTATTAGTCTCATATTTAACATATCATATTTGATTTATGAAATGGAATTTTTGTGTGTGAAACAGCTGAGAGTGTTGCTGTCTCTAGGGATTAAAAGGAGTACAATAAAACAGTTAAAGTTCAATGAATAGAACTTTGGTACAATAAAATACTAGTCTGAAGAATCAAAAGTGAGAATAGATCAGATTTAACGTATTTTATTTCAGGCATATTTTACAGGTGTGGCAACATGTGGGAGACCTGATTCTGTATGTCTGAGAAGTATATGAGAATGGGGAGCGTTAGGGTTGAGAATCCAAGGAAGACTCCATCCCTGATTCAGTTGGGGGTGGGGATAGGTGCTAGGCTTAAACCCTAACACCACATTTCACTACTTTTGTCATTTAATGAGAACTCTAACTGGTTCATTACTGTAGTTTTTGCAAAGAATTTCCTTTCTTTTTGAGATAGTGGAATCGCATCGCTTTTTTTAGTGAACAGGTGCACATGTGCAGAGCCCTTTAGGCCATGTGGTATGGAAGGCGCCATCCACCCTAGAAGTGCGAGGCTTGGCACATTTCTATTTACACATTTACTCTTCACATTTACTCTTTACACATTCACATTTTTTTATTTTGACACCAGATTTTCAAGATAGTCATTTTATGACTCCGTTATAAGCATGACAGGTAGCATTTGTAGTATATTGGCCAAAATTTCATTTTGCACCAGAAGTGTGAAAATACATCTTGTCCACAGTTTAAAATGACACCTGCCATGTTTATGAGGTGGTATGAAAAATGGCTATGTTAAAAGTTTGGAGTCAAAATATTGAAAATTAGCGAGTTAGGAGTGAATGCTGAAATTTTACAATGTTCAGTACTTAGTCATTTATTACATTTGTACACCATATTATCTGCATAGCCTTCTTATTACCCCACCACATGAACCCGGTAAGGAAATTTTTCAAATACCACGAAACGTCATTCTGCATACAGGTGCAAAAACACATTTTGGCCAGGATTTGAAAAATGGCAGCTGTGATGATCATGAAATGGTGTGAAAAAATGACTGTGTTGAAAATATGGGGTCAAAATATTGAAAATGATACAATGGTAAGGAAAGAATCCTGGGCTCTCATTGGTCAGTTTGGGACTGGACCCATGATGTTATCCCAATGTACGCAGAAGACCACATCAACAGTAAACAGAATCAGTCCATGGAGCCCGCTTTACTTATCTCCACTTAACACCCACTGAGCGATACCCACTGCAAGTTGCCTTCAGTGCCCCACCAGGTCACACTTTTACTCCTGCAACACACAAAGCTTACACGAGCAAATAAGGGATATGTATGGGCAGTGGTGCAATATGGGATTTATCTGCATGAGTGCACACTGACCTGCTTCAGGAGTGGCAGAGCACAGCGGAGTCACAAGTGATGCAAAGGTCAGTGTGTGCACAACTGTAGATAAATCCTATATTCCACCACAGCCCAACACATATTCTGTTTATACAATAGGGCCCTAATATTTTATTTAATTTTTGTGGTTTCAGTATGTTTTATGCATGGTTTTCTTAGTTTCTTAGAGTTCACTTGTTGGTGTGCCGTGGTTGGTTTAGTTTTGTCTTGGGTTGTTTCTGATTAGTAGTTGTTATGGAGGTTGGTTCTGACTGGTGTATGTGCATGAGTGAATGGGGTTTTGTAATTTCTTTCAGTTTGGTTTTGGCATCTTTTCCTGGTGTTTTTGTTTATTTTGTGTTATGATATTTATTTTTGGGGCTCTGAATTGTTTATTCCAATGAATTAGTTACAGCATGAGACTTTTATTGGCACTTGCTATATGTTTTAGGATTGGAATATTTCATAACACAAACAAAGAAGACCACAAGTCTACCCCCTCAGCCTCTAAGAGGATAGATGCTGTGCATTTGGTGATTCTCCCCAGAGCACTATACTTATTTCAAAATACAACTGTAATGCTATCTCCACAGTTTTTAACAAATGAATAAACTAATTTCCCGTTTTATTTGGGCTGGACAGCAACCTTGGGTTAAATATCTTTCCCTAAGTATGCCCGGGAGAGGGGACCTAGCCTACCACACACTTAATTATACTACTGGGCTTCTCAAGTAAGATTCATAGTGCTACTTCAGTTGGGATACCCTCACACAATCTGGCTGGAGATTGAAGGGAGTCCTTGCCTGATGTGCAGTTCTTTACTGGACTATACGATCAAACTCCACATTCCCAAACACCATATTCTCTCTCCTTGGACAGTGTATTGGCTTAAAATATGGCTATTAGTCAGAAAGGCATTTCATTTAACTCCCTTTCTATCACTGATTTGCCTAATTTCATATACAGGAAATTTCCCTCCAGCAAGCACTGACCTGGCCTACCGATATGGGTCTAGATTATCTCTGGAATACCTCACACAACTAGCAACAGGTCCCCTATTCCATTCATTTGCAGAAGTCCAGCAAAATATGGCCTCCAACAAAATTATTTTTCAGATATCTCAGTGTGCTTGAAATAAGTGAAACCGATTAAAAAGACATATCCATCATGCAACCATCAAATCATTAGGCTATGGTGTCCCTCTGTTCTTCAACACTATGGCTAGATGATTGCAATAATTACTATCTGTAGTTGCCCACAAAGACAGCAAATTATCACACAACTGTTTTCATATTTCCATTCTCTTTATGGCCTGCATCTTCAGCTCCCCACAACCGACCTCATAATTTGGTTGATGTGACAAAAGAGCACAGAAGTACCAAGTATCAGGTACCTAAGCTCTAATGTTTTAACTAATGTTCAAATTATTTCAATGTTAAAAAATACCTAAGCACCAACAAAACTTTGCTCAACAAGTGTGATTTACTAGAAGCATTGATTCATACCACAACACCTGCCTTTTAAAAATCAACTTCTTCACTCTCACTATCACTGAGACTGCAACTATACTACAGTTAATTAAAACTCCCCCATTCAGCACAGTCTAATGTAACTAAATTGCATTAAACAAAATCTGAACAGTTACAGTGCAGTTCTGTCTTTTATTTTGTTTTCTTAAGAACTATAAATTTAAATATCAGCTCTCTTCAGCCAAACTGTCCAGCCCGAATCACCTACGTGCTTTCTTCACAGATATCATGCCTTCCCACTACTTTGAAAAGGATTTAAAAGTGAAAGAAAGGGATAATTTCTCCAACAGTTAAGTGCAGAATCCACCTAACTGAGTCCCAATGAGCAAGACACGTGTTGGTCCCACTGCAGGATGTCATTTTCTGGGTGTTGGAATTTTTAGGTTTAGGAAAAAAGAAAAACAAGATGGTGGCAAGCGAAAAGTTTCTCCCTCACAAGAAAAGGTTTGGCCCCAAACAAAAGGATTCTTTTTCATTTCATACAGCTATTTTGAAGTGCTTACTGAGCATGCTCAGAACCCAAAATCTTACAATTTAATAACTTTGGAATAGATTAATATATTTTCACTAAACCAGTAAAAGGCATGAATGTGGGCCAGCCCTTTATACTCTGAATATTACAGACCAAAATTCCAAACCATCTAGGCGCTACAGCTGTCTAAAAAAACAGCAAAAAAATGAAAAATTCACTTTTGGACTATCTGGATCTCAGAATTTGCACATCCAACGGAACAAAACTTGGCACATCCAGGGATCTACCCACAAGACTATGCATACAAAATGTCATGTAAATCCATTGAAAGGTTGTGAAGTTATTAAAGTGTATAAACTGGGGTTTAAAATTAAAGTGCTCTCCACCTAACTATAGTGGCACTATCGCGCCATTATAACATACAGTATATAGATATATAGATATAGATATAGGGGATGTGACATGGATTGGTTTAAAATATAAATTTTTATCTTCATGAGAGGATATTGGTCTGTTTATATCTCATGAGTTGCAAAGCCATGAGTGAGATAGCAAAATGGCCAGTATCCTGAAATTAAACTAAGAATGATATCTTAAGTCAGACTGTTTCATATTCAATTAATAAAAAGGTGTTTAGGTGGTTTTGTGGTAGAAATGGTAAAACAATACACAAGGAACAAAAGTGTAAAATGCAACTTGGGCTACCAAAGAAGCAGTGTCAAAAATAAATGGCTTTTCGCATGTAAGAATAAATATCTGAGCATGCTCAGTATGATTAAAAAACCTAAATACATTTCTGAGCATGCTTAGTGACCAACTTCATTTATTTTGCTCATGTTGCCAAAAATAACATGTTTATCTTGACAAATTGGGCAGACTGGTTGGGTCTTGCGGTCCTTATCTGCCGTCAACTTCTATGTTTCTAAATTAAATGTTCACACCTATTGTGCAATAGGGGCAATGAGATGCCCTTATAGTTAGGGTTACAAATACATTTCTATGTTAAACTATTATTTTTCACCTTGATAACTCTGCTATGTTTGAACACAACAGCCTGAAGTTTGGCATACCCATTCTGGGGCACAGGATCGCTGGATTCTGAAATTTTGGAAACAATCGGTTCAGTGGTGTAAAAGTCTAAATGTTGAAAATACATAAAAATTGCCAAATTAAGGCTTTCTTTAGCTAATCTGTACCTCAAAAATGCTTATTTTGTTACAGTTTGACCCAAGGAGGTGCTTTTGCTAGGTCATTTCACTGGAAAATGTTTAGTTTTTAAACTATTAACAATAAAACATGCTGTTGTCAGTCATGTGCAGAGCATTTTCTGCATGTTGCATTCATAAGGCTTTTTGCGATAACACTGGATTTGCAAGGCATGAAACCAAAAAAAATACAGTTCTGTGCCTTTTTACTTTTGACCATAACCTAGCCATTTGGGGGTGACTGACCCCAAATTTTCAGTTTGAGCATGTTGCCATTCCACTTCATGAACATATTAGTATGGTTCCATGTCATAACAGCAATTGCAAAATAGCAATCACTATTATGGTGAGTGTATATCGCTGAAAAGCAAATCAGGTGATATACACATTACAGCAACCTAACATCCGCAACCTAAAAGTGTTTTGTGGGGGCTGCCTGGTCGCACCTCATACCCCTAAATTTAGATTACTAACTCCAGAGGCTGCATGTCAGGGAGGGGTGACACTCTGGTTGCCACAGTAAAAAAGTCAGCAGCCACAGGCAGCAGCAAAATATCTGTGCTGGTCCCCAGCCCCAAACCCAGTACTTGCTTTGCTAGAGCTAGCCACCCTCACCACCACACACCACAGGGCTAGCTCAGCAGCAGCAGGCACACCAGTCCCAAAAACTCCTTCCCTGTCCCTCTTCTTCCCTTCCCTCGCTATACCCCTTCTAATCACCATTCCATACCCTCGCTTTTGCATAGGGTCACTACCCTTGCAGGGTAGCCCATTAGTATATCTCCCAATATGAGTTGCCGTTCTGATGGGGTGCCCATACTGGTTCGCTATACTCGCTGGATACCTTTGAGTATCATTATGTTAATGCACCTTAAAATGTGATTTTGGTGGTGAACCCAAATTAAATACCTAAAACAATCCAGAACTCAATCTCAAAGGATCCTGTGCAGTGCAACCTAAGACCTGGGTCCTGTTTTGTGTAGGGCCCAAAGGACCATGCATGAAACAAGTTAGAAGTCAGGTCCTGTTTAGCACAGGGATGAAGTCCTCTGCTGCCCTACTTTCTGAAGCTGCATGAAGCAAGTTAGTATTCAGGTCCTGTTTTCGTAGGGGCCCAAAAGACTCTGCATGAAGCAGGTTAGGGCTCAGCATCTGCTTTGTGCAGGGCCTGAAGTGCCTGCACAAAGCATTTTAGCTGTTAAGTCCTGATTCACAAAGGGGCCCTGTGTGTTCCCAGCTTTGAACAGGGCCTAAGGGCCTACACGAAGCAAGTTAGTATGCACTGCCTGCTTCACACAGAGCCAGCGTTAAGCAAGTTATGTCCCTACTTTTTCAAATACTAAAGATATTAACATGGTTTGTGCAGGCCCTTTGGGATTAGGATCTGAATTGTGCTTTGGAATTCAATTCAGTGGAGTTCACAGGGGTGGTGCATGGGATGGCGGGAGTTAGGGCTAAAAATATCATGACATCCTAAATGTTAGGTAGATCACAATTGATATCTTGGAGGTTTGATACATCGTAATGGAATACTGAACCAATCAAAGAACATCTTTCATTATACTGAAGACTTCACAATACCTCTTACAGCACTGAAGGCAATAGTTAAAATCAATGAAAGAGTTTTATCTTCACAGAAACATCAGGTTTAAAAGTCATAACAAGTAAACTGATATTATAAAATCAAATATTCAGTTGCTGTCAAAAATATGTGGTGTATCAATACTAGTAAGGAGCCAGACTTCATAACTCTCTTGTTGCTTCACCTCTTGGTCCTGCTTCCTGACACGTAAGATATATTGCACATTACATTAATGCACAAGTTAGGGTTTAGTGTTACATTGCAGACAGTAAGGAAATTTGGTTATTTTTTTAATCCTAACTCCCCAGTCCATCCCTCCCCCACCCTGGGGCATACTGAATTGATGCCAAAGTATTACTCTGGTTTAAAAAACAATTGTCCCCAGCACCCCCAATCACAACACCTAATTAGGCTTAAGCCCCCAAAATACTTTTTATCACCTGTGCTGGTTAACATGTGCTCTGATGTACCTGTTGTAATGTAAACATCCCCAGAGCTGTGTGGCACTGCACCACTCACTGTATCATTGTAAGATTGCAAAATGACTCTGCAGCTCATGGAATGTTTACATTGCAGCTCATACATCAAAGCCCATATTAACCAAGAGGTGATAAAAGATTTGGGGCGTGTATCACAGTGTCTTGACCACACAAGTAACACATTTGAGCTCACAGTCCTTTTTGCAAAACATAGAACAAAAATCACCGCTGTCAAAACTGGTTTCTCTGCTTTCTACAACTGCTATGACATATTGAACAAATACTTTTGTTCAGTATTTACAGAAGGAGGTAGGTGACAGAGCCACAGATAAGGGACAGGAGCATTAAAGGAAGGGAGGTAGATACTAGACATTTTACAGAGGAGAGAGTCCTCAAGGAGCTAGCACAGCTAAAAGTGGACAAGGCAATGGGGCCCGATGAGGTACACCCTAGGATACTGAGGGACCTCAAGGAGGTGCTGGCTGCATCTCTGACAGCCCTGTTCAACCTATCACTAAATACAGGGAAGTTCCAGGGGACTGGAGGAGGCAGATGTGGTTCCACTTCACAAATGTGGTAATGGGAGGAGGCAGGAAAATACAGACCTGTCAGCCTGAATTTGGTGGTGGGTAAAGTAATGAAATCACTACTGAAGGAAAGGTTGGGGAACTACCTTGTGACAAGTGGATTACAGGATCAGAGGCAGCAAGGTTGCCTTCCTGGTGAAACATTTCAATAAATAAAATAAATAAAAGGTTTCATGGGAGAGATCTTGCCAGACAAACCTGATCAAGTTCTTTGACTGGGTGACCAGGGTGACCAGAGTGGAGCGGTGGATGCTCTACCTGGATTTCAGTAAGGCCTTCGACACCGTTCCACAGAGAAGACTGGTGAGCAAGCTGGGCAGCCCAGGAGTAGGTCCAAAAGTAGTAAAATGGGTAAGAAGTTGACTAAGCAACAGGAGTCAGAGGGTGGTGGTAAATGGTTTCACTCTGAAGAAAGCAAGGTGACCAGTGGAGTGCCACAGGGGGCAGTACTAGGCCTGGTCCTCTTCTTTTATTTTTGTAAATTTCATCTTTATTGTTTTCAAACTTATTTATATACAGACACATTTGACAGGTCATTGATAGTTAATTTCATGTGAATAATAAATTAATGATTTAGTAACTATTTGTTAATAGATTTTCTCAGTAGTTACAAAGAAGTCTAAACATTTGATTCATGCATCGGGCTTGAGAGATAAACTGCCCCAGTGTTCAATTTAAGGAAAATCCACAGAACATTGTGGGATTTAGTCCCTAGAGTATCATAAACTTAGGGCTTCTGTTTGGGTGCTCAAGTACCCAACCCCTCTTCCTCTTTAGCCTCCCATTACATGTTACAGTCTAATGTCCTATTGTGGTATATTTCTCCCTGCACTTGGCCTCAGCCTTCCCCCTCTCAGGATCTCTGTTGTGGGAAGTACCTGCCAGGGGTCCCTCGAATACCCTCTATGGGACGAAGTGTCATCCCGGAGCATGTAGTATATTTGCCAGCTAGTCCACCTGGAAGTGAAAGTCTCCTTCCTTTCATTCATGTTGTGAGTAATTTGTTCTAACTGATAAATCTGTTTGATTATAACCCACCAATCTGGTATTGTAGGTGTCCTGGGAGTCAGCCAGAGTTTTGTTATTGATTTTTTGCTGCCGTTAATAGCAGGTGTAAGGCGTATTTAATGCTGGAACCCCTGTATTCTTTGGGGAGTGTCAGAAAGAGGACATTTCTATTGTTAGTTGAAGCTGCGGGTCAAATATCTCCCTCAAATGTTCCTCCTATTGTTTGAAGAAATTTTGAGAGCTGGGCATGACCACATGACATGTGTGACTAGCCCTTGCCTCTCCGTATTGTCACCAACAAGCTGCCGAGTTGGTGGGAGAGTAGTGCCTAATTACCACAGGGGTTCTGAAGTATCTAATGAGATCCTTCCATGCATATTCACGCCATTGGTGTGAGCTGGTGACTCGGACCACATACCCGCATGCTACCTGCCAGTCTTCTTGTGTGAGGGAACTGCCAGTCTCATCCTGCCATTGTAGGCGTATGCTCTCCGTCAATGTTTTCCCTTGAGAGTTCAGTGCTTGATAGTAGGCCGATATCAGGTGTGGGCTCTCTGGGTTGATATTAAGGTGGAGCTGGACGTTTAGCAGTGGAGGGTAGCTATTGGGGTTTGGACTGCAATAGGCAGGCTCTGAAAGAAGTGTCATAGCTGTAAATACCTGTAGAAGTTCTGAGGAGGGAGGCCACATCACCTCTGTATGGACTCAAAGGACAAGAGTAACCCCTATGAGACTATCTGTGGGAGATATCTCAGTCCATATCTTTCCCATTCTCGAAAACCATGGTCCAGTCAATTTGGGGAAAGTCACCCAAGCTGGCGATCGGGCAGATTAAGGCTAGGAAGGGGACTGCCACTGGGATTTTCTGATGTTCTGCTAAACCCTTTTTCTGTGCCTAATCCAGGGGTTGGGGGGACGCCAGTTCAGTCCCTGAGCAGTACAAGCACCGCAGTAGTCCATATCTGGGGTGAGGGTTTTCTATTTGCATCCAATGCAAAATGGTTGTCCTGTTCTGCCTAGCCATTAAGTGGGTTAGATTCGCTGCAAAGTAGTATAGTTGCAGGTCTGGGAGGGACAACCATCCTCCTGACGTGGGAAGTGAGCAATTTTAGCCAGACCGGGGTCTCTGACCAGCCAGATAAATTGCGAGGTAAGGCTATTCCAAATCCTAGAGGTTTTGGGAATAAAGATGGGGATATTCTGAAGTAAGCATAGGGCTCAGGGTAAGGTGACCATTCGGACTAAGTCTATCCTCCTAGTGAGGTTCAAGGGCAAAGTAGCCCAAGAGGCCAAATCTGCTTTTAACTGTAATGTAAAGGGCCCATTATTGTTTTTATAGGCTGTTTCACTTGCCTAAGAAATAAATACACCTAGGTATTTTAGTTTGGTTAAATTCCATCGGCATGGTATGACAGTACAAATCATTGCAGGGGAATAATGAAAGGTGAGTAGCTTGTTTTCATTAGGTTCAATTTATAGCCTGAAATCTGGCCAAACCTATCCAGTGCTTGTTTTATTATTGGGAAGGTTTCTTCAGAATCTGAATGCACAATAATACATTGTCAGCATATATTGCTATTCAATGTTCCATGTCTCCCATAGCTACTCTCTAATACTTTGGCTTCTCTTATATATTGTGCTAGGGGCTCAATGTAGGCCACAAACAGGAGAGGGGACAGAGGGCAGCCATGTCTAGTCCTCCTTTTCAAGAGGAAGTATTCAGAGTGGTGTCCCCTGACCTTGATGCATGCTCGGGGAGATGCATAGGTATTCTGGAGTGCTGCTATCAGAGGCCTGGGGAGGCCTAACTTGTCCAAGACTTTATACAGGAAAGGCCAGGTGACCCTTTCAATTCTTTTTCAGCACTGAGGCTAATCAGGGCCAAAGGAGAGTCCGAGGTCTGCATTTTGTGGGTGATGTGGAAGTACGTCGGATATTATCTGTTGTGGCTTGGTTCCTCTCAAAACCTGTCTGGTCTTGATTAATCAATTGGGGCATGACTTGATCCAGGCATTGGACTAAAATGTGCATAAATAACTTGTAGTCAGTATTCAGGACCGAAGTTGGCCTGTATGAGCTGCATAACCGCAGGTTTTCCCTGTTTTGGAAAACCAAAATAGTTACGAGGACCAGGATGATGGGGTGGGGTCACCTCCAAGACTGAGTTAAATAAGGTGAGGAGACCAGGGGCCATCTGTTGTTTCATGGCCTTATAGAACTCACTCCCGTATCCATCCGGACCCGGTGCTTTTAGGATTTTGATGTGGATATCGCCTTAAAAAGCTCATGCTCAGTTATAGAGGAGGTCAATGCCTCGCTCTGGTCCTGAAGAGTCGGGAGGGTTATCCCTGCAGATAATCAGAGATCAACTGCTCTCCAGGTGTACCTTCAGGGGTGTAAAGGGTGGAGTAATATTCAGTGAACGTTTCTGTGATGTCTTGTATCTTAGTTAATGGCTGGTCTCCAGAGGGGTGCCTAAGGGAAGTGACCGCTGAGACTTTCCTCTGTCTCACGCATCTGGTAAGCCAGTAATCTAGTAGACCTGGGTCCTACTTCATAATACCTCTGCCTCAGGAAAGTCAGAGCAATCTTAGTCTATTGTAGCACTAAGCAGTCCAACTCTGCAGAACAGATGAATCCCTAGCTTGTGTGCCATTTGTAAGAAATGGAGGTCTCCTCTAACTTAGTCCTATGCTCCTTGGCGTCTATTCAGTAGCATTGTATGCTGTATAATGTGGTCTCTGAGTGCCGTTTTATTGTGTCCCAGTGTGTTGCTCGGGATGTTTCATCTGGAAGATTAAACTCCAGAATCTCGTTATTTTATCTGAGACAAACTTATAAAATTGCTCTGGCGTAAATAGTACAGGTTAAGCCGCCATCTGGTATTTTAGGTTTTAAGGTCCATGTCCCATGTTGATATCAGGGAGCATGGTCAGAGAGGGTGATATCACCCAGATGAGCATCCCTAGTTGGTTCAAGCTTTCCAGCTGGGAGTAGGTTTGGTCTATGGGGAATATGTCCTATGAACCGAGAATAATGCAAGTAATTCCTAGTATGCGAATGGAGATGTCTCCAGACATCAACCCATCCAACCTCCGGCAGTAAATCTCTTAAGGAATTTTTGTGCTAGCGAACACCTTGGAGTTCTCAGGCTAGAGGAGTCTAGAGAGGGGTTGAAGTATCCTGCTAGTAGGAGAATGCCCTTTGTATTCTGCACAATTCTGTCTAGTAGGGCCTTGATTGGAGGATGGGGAGTGCAGTGGGGACATATACATTGGCTAAGGTGACTTCCACTCCATTCAGCGTGCCCTGAACTATTACTAGCCTGCCCTCTGGATCCTCCAGCGTGTGCTCATGCTGAAAGGTAGTCCCTAGTGGTATAAGTATAGCCACTCCCCGCCACCTACCCTGCCCACTAGATGAGCTGTATAATAATAATATACTTTATTTATTATGCCTTTCAAATTTCAAGGCGCAGTACAACAAGATATAAATACAAAATCAGCATCATAAAACCATACAAAATCAAGTCAGAAAACAATACAACCATAGTCTTTTCCCAGAAGAAAGATTTCAAAGCCTGTTTAAAACTCCCCACAGTCGTGCACTCCTTAATCCGACGGGGTAGAGAATTCAAAGGAAGGGCCAAACATAAAAGCACAGGCCCCAGCAGATTTTAAAGTCATCCTTAGAATCTCTAGCAACCCCTCATTGGCTGAGCAGAGCAATCTCACAGGGTGGTAAGAATCAGGAGTTCTTTCAGGTAGTCAGGGCCCAGATCATGCAGGGCTTTAAAAGTCAGTAATCCGACTTTGAAGGTGATCACGCCACTGAACTGGGAGCCAGTGCAGATCCCGCAGCACCACTGTAATGTGAGAAGATCTAGGAGTACCAACCAACAACCATGCTGTGGAATTCTGCACCAGCTGCGCGGTGGATATCAACCCCAGAAGCCCAAAGTAAGCGAGTTGCAATAGTCTAGGTGCGAGGTCACAAAGGCATGGATTAAAGTTGGCAGATCACCAGATGGAACAAGGTGCTTGATCCTGGCGATGTTTCTTAGATGGTAGAAAGATGACTTAACCACCGCTGACACCTGGGACCAAAGAGTCAGACCCACATCTAATATCACCCCAGGTCTCGACCCATTCAGAGACCTGTAGCTCGACATCCCCAAAACAATCCAGATGGGAGCGGCCACAGGTCCCTATCCAGCGATCCAAATCCAAAACCAACACCTTCATCTTCCCAGAGTTCAACCCGGCCAACTGGACCTCATCCAATCCTGGATTTCATTGAGGCAGCTGTTAAATACCGAGATAGCTCCTTCCTGGTCAGGTGCAAAGGACAGGTATAGCTGGGTATCATCGGCATAACAATGAAAGCTCAGCCCATACCATCTCACAATGTCTCCGAGGGAAGCATGTACACGTAAACAACATGGGGGACAATATAGAGCCCTGAGGAACCCCACAAAACAGAAAGATGGGATCAGAGAAAAAAACCTTAAACCACCCTCTGAGTTCTTCCGGTGAGGTATGGGTGAACCATCTGAGAACAGTCCCAGAAAGCCCACAAATACATCTCAGGTGCTCCAATAGAACCCCATGGTCAATGGTGTAAAATGCTGATGACAGATCTAATAGTACCAAAATGGACCGCTTCCTCTGGTCTCTCGCCATGAGGAGATCATTGAGCACATGAACAGCGCAGTCTCGGTACTATGCCTCTTTTGAAAACCTGATTGGAGAGGTTCAGTAGATGCTATGGGTGATCAAGTGGTTCTCCAACTGGGCCACCACTACTTTCTCGATCACCTTCCCCACAAAGGGAGGTTCGAGATAGGCCTGTAATGTGACAAGACAGTCTGGGTCCAAAGAAGTTTTCTTCAACAAGGGTGTCACCACTGTCTCTTTCAAGGAATAGGGATATTCACCCGAGTCAAGGAGCAGCAAACTATCTGTGCTAGAACTAGGAGAATAGACTCCCCACACCCCAAAATTAGGGAGGTAGGACCTGGATCTAAACTACAGCAGTAAAGGTGCAACCCTTGGACAATCCGTATAACATCCACAATTTCCGGGCGGTGAAGGTACTCCAGGAAAATGAAGGGATGTGACCGACTCTGACCAATTGCAACCCGCATAGAATGTGTCGGTGGATCTCTGACCTAATGTCAGCCGCCTTATCAGCAAAGAACCGAGCAAGCTCATCACACTGTAATTGTGAAAATGCTCTACGGAGCTGTAGACAGGTTGGGTTGCACAATCTGACCAGTTCTGAACAACTGAACTGGTCGAGTTCTGAGCAGCAGAAATTTCCGGACAGGAATTCTGCCTTCTTATGAGAAATTTCTGACTGATAGAATTGATAATGTTCTAACAGTCTAAGATGGTCGGCATACAGGCCAGAATTCTGCCAACAATGTTCTAACCTGCGCCCAAGTCACCATAACTCTCTCAAGGCCCCATCAAACCATGGAGCCCTAGGTCGAAAGGAGAGAGGACGCCATGAACTGCAGCAATAGAATCCAGGGCAGAGGTGATGGCATTATTATAGGCCACAACTAATGCCTCTGGATCACTGCAATGCACAGGAAATTTTGATAGGTCAAGGACCGCAGCAAGGCCACTAGAAGAAATATTCCGCAGGGCGGTACCTGACCATTTCCACAGGGGTCGGCCTACAAGGTGGGTTGCCAAATTGAATCTCACGTTTAGTGATCAGACCAGCCACCTGGTTCCACCCCACGTCAGAAGCCTTGATCCCCAGGAGGAAGACCAAATCAAGAGAGTGGCCACCTTTATATGTGGCAGTGGTAACCACCTGTGTTAGCCCAGTGAATCCATTAACTGGAGGAAGTGTTGTCCAAATTACAGAGTTTGTTGTCGATCCAGGCATTAAAATCACCCAGGACCATCAGCCTAGGAGACTCAAAGCCATGTCAGCGACAATTCCGCTACTTCCTTAAGGAATTGCTTCCCATCTCCGTGTGGACGGTAGATGAGAGCAATTTGAAAGCCTACACCTGCCACAACAGTACATTCAAAGAGAAGGTCTCCTCAACTGGAACACTAGTGAGTGCCAATTGGTCTTAAAACAGACTGCAACCCTACCCCCCACCCCACCCCACGGTCCAACCTAGGCGATGTATCACCGTATACCGGCTGGAATTGCGGCCTCAAGTATTGGTCCCAGTCATCATCCAGCCAGGTCTCAGTGATGCAATCCAGATCTGTCGAACCAACAAGATCTGAAATCACAGCAGTCTTGTTCCAGACAGATCTGGCATTGCACTAACAGCACCAGGTTGAACAAAACTCCTAGGCTGCCTAGCTACCTGCCCATCACCAACGATGGTGCCCTTGGGTATGGGGACCAAACAAGATGGTCAGCTCCAGGCTCCACTCCGCCCCAGGAGGCGTTGCCTGGGCTCAACCACCCTAATGAGAGTGTGCCGCTCCTCCAGCCTCCATTGTTCACCCCTCCACCCCTTCACCCCTCCCTACGGGCAATACCCAAAGCTCGACACTGTTGTAGATAGAAAAAACCAAACGAGGGGTATGAAAAGGGCAGAGGGAGGCGAAGAGCAGAGGCTGAGTAACTGCACGACCGGAGGGGTAACAGGCGGACACATCTCATAAGTCCACAGCCTAGCCCAACACTCAAAACTAAACAATCTAAAACAATATTCCTAAAATCCCAATCCAATAATAACCCCAGAAACAATATAAAACAATTTAATAACTGCAATACCAACGTTAGAGCATTCGTTATGGTCGCTAAAATTCACTAACCACTATATACCCACCCAAAATAAATAATAAAATACAACTAAAAATAAACCCTGCTTAACACTACATAGATGGTACAATCCAATACTTGGCTCTCAGAAAACACCAGGAAAAATAATAACAGAAATAAAAAGTCTCCTGCTACTCCTCTCACTAGGTATGCAAGGACGTAATGTTTTGAATTCCCTAGGCCCTCTCACAGCCTGGGAGATAATCTACTCAGATTAAATCAGAAACAGTTTGGAAGTCCAAGAATTGTCATCTAGTAATTAAATAAAATAAAGTTTGGACACCCAGGTCCTCTCACCACCAGGGATACCAGAGTAAGGGCACTCTCACTGTCCAAGATGGAAAACTAAAATCTGGCCACAGTTCTGGAGCAGAGTAAGGAGTTTGGTACTGGAAACAATCGATAAAATACTGGCAGTCCAAACAAAAAATCCAACACGGCTAAGGCAGGCAGGAGGACGCTGTGTGGAGATAGTAATTATTCCAGTAAAGGTGATCCAAGTCGACAGTAGAAGCAAGTGGGACTCATAAGCTCCAACTGCAAAACTGCAGCCAAAGTATTCACTGCAACTTTGATTCCCAGGCAGTGGCCACTCAGCAGCCAACCCTCCAAGGAACCTGAAATACTACAGCTCGTCAGCTGGCTCCCTGGCTGACCCAAAGCTCGGTCCCCATATGGCAGCAAAATCCAGTCACAGTTTGCCAAATGTTAAGCAGACCCCTCGCAAGCCGACTGTCAACCAACACCAAAAACCAGTTGAAACCCACCGTTCAAATGCAGCTCCAATGCAAGGTTATGCCACACAAGCAATCCAGAAACAAAAACTCGAGCAGCCCAAAATGGGGAATCCTTCCATGGACTCCACTTCAGTGGTGAAACCCCAATTCCTCAACAAGTCTCACTCACTCTTTCTCCTCTCTCTCACTCCTTCTCCTTGACTCAAGTGTCCTAACTGAGCAGGCAGAGAAATGGTAGGTCCACTTCTTCACAGGTTTTAGCGGGGAGCTGTAAACAACACAAGCCCTTTCTTAGGCAAACAGGACTGTTCAAGTGTCCATAACGCACTGCAAGCAAGTCTAAAATTCCGAACTACACACGGAGGCTAAGTTCCTCACTGCAAAGCCCTAACTAGCTAATAAGTTTGGGCTCGAGCAATAAACAAACAAAGCGGAAAACAGTGAGTAAATGAGTAAAAACAGCAAAACAGGAAAACAGTGAGTAAATGCGTAAAGGTAAATAAAACTCTATTACAGAATACAACTTGCAGCTTGCAGCTTACAGCACACCCAGCCCAGCAGCCATCTTCAACAACAGTTCCCCGACTTAATTTAGCCAGCTTGAGATGTTCTGCAGCATTTAGATGCATCTCCTGCAGATAATCAAGCCAACTCTGCTCTTATGTAGATATGACAAAACTCATGAGCACTTAATAGGAAGTCATCCCATTTATGTTTTGGGAGCAGCTTTACATAGGGTTAACCGTGTTGCCCTTATTGGGTTTACTTTCCTGGAGGACTCCATTCATACCTTGTTGGTTTCGGTTAAATCCTTTTGAAGTATACATGTCTTCTTTAACAGCCAATAACAACAACATTGTGAGTAACAACAGTAAACATTTAAACAGAATACAAATAGCCACAAACATAATCTAAGTCGTGATGAGTCCAACTGGGTTCTCATCACAGGTGGTATCGAACCGGTGCTTCCAATTGTGAGAATCTGAACCAGTATCAGATTCTGTAGTAAAGTAAAATCCTTACTATGAGGCTTCATCTCAGAGTGAGATGCCTCTGGACATCTACAGTGTCCGTTAGGGATAGGGGTTAGTGGGGCGTCTTGGGTAGGCCAGCCAAGACCACCTATATTAGTGTTGTACCACAACTGCGTGCAGGCTGCACTATGTAAGCCTCTGCTATACCTAACCAGTGACTAGTGGCACAGTTCAAAGGGAAGAGTTACCCCAGAAGGGTCAGAAAGGGGCCAAGGGATCGGGGAGAGGGGGCAGATGGAAGGGGCACAGGGGCGGGGCAAAATGTCCCCATCATCATTTAACCAGCTCTTGCATTTCTCTCTTCCTGACTGAGTTGCAGGCCTCCACCCTCAAAACCAAGGATGTCAACCACAGCCCTCGAGGGGTTTGGTACACCTATCACTGAAAGCCAATTGAAACAAATGGGAGTGCAGGCAGCATCATAGCACCTAGGGACCGGGACAACAGGGATCACCAGTCACCCAAGAGCAACCATGCCGCGTGCTGTTAACTGCGATACAGGGCCCTTGCACAGACTCACATTAAATGCAAGCCACAGGCCCTGTGTCCCATAACCCCCAGATGCAAGACTAAGATGTGATATTCAGCCCCTCATCTCATTTCAGCGTCACCCCAACAGTCTAACCCACTGGTGCATCTGAGCAATGGCCATGGAGTAGCCAGTTTCAAAATCTGTGCTTGGGGCGACTGCAATCAGGAAAGAGATCCATTTATCACCACCTCCCCACACCCCGCCCAGCCCTGTATCATGGATATAGCAAGTGCCACCTGGAGCCCTAGGGCAGAAGATGTGTGGTCCGCTTCAGTTGGGAAATAGCCCCACCATGAAGGAGCAGGAAGTTGTGTTGGAAGAGAGGCTGAGGCAGAGGTTGCATGGCCCAGAGGGATGAATCAGTAGCAGTAGTGCTGCCTAAGCATCTCACGATTGCTCGTTGCAACCCCACCCCCCACCACATGAGGCCCCAGTGGTGGTGCACTGCTAAAGTAAATTACCCCCTTACCTCAGATCCACTGTTTACCCACCATCCCAGTCCACAGCAAAGAGTTCATCCAAATTCAAGAGTCTCTCTCAGGGTCCTCAGTCAGCACTACATCATCTGCTTGCCGCTGTCAGCCATATGCTTTTCTGTTCGACTCGCTTCAGATTGCCGCTGTCTAGTCTTCAGGGCTTCCACAATGTTTTGAATCACTCTCTGCTTCCTGACGCCGCTTGACCTCTCTCTGACCATTGTTCCATGCCTTTTGGGATAGTTTTGCAGCAATGGATGTTCCTGAAGGTGGTCGCTGTTGCTGTATCTCAATCTTCCTGCTTCTTAGAACCTGCAATGCAGCAGCTGAGCTCTCAAAGGTAAGGGGCCCTCCTTGAAGAAAATAGTCAGTTTTGCTGGGTATGGGGTCCTGAATCGAATCCCTTTCAATTTAAGGCATGCAGGATTGGAATGTAGGCCTTCACCTACAACGATTTCGGGTGAATAGTCATTCTCAAAGTAGAGCCTTTCTCCTGAGAACACCATCGAACCTGCTTTCCACGCAGTATGGAGGACACATTCTTTTTCCTGGTAAGTAAGAATCGCACCAGGATGGTCCACGGTCATGCTCCCCAGGGGCCTTGGGCCTAGGGTGCGATGGGCCCTGTCTATCTCAAAGACAGTGTGCTTGGGAGTGCTAATACTTCATGGAGTGTAGTTTGCATGAATTGCAGCATATCGGTGCCTTCTGCCCCCTCCGGGAGACCAGAGATCTGGATATTGTTTAGTCGGTTTCTACTCTCTGCATCCTCTGCTCTGTCCTGCAGAGGTTTGATGATATGGTGCAGTTGAACAATAGCCCAATCCACCTCTGTAACTCTCTGATCTGTCTCCTGGGCCTGGGTTTAGGTTAACTCTTGGCGCTTTTGGTTTTATTAATGTCAGTGCAGGCGCTGTTGCCGTGGACCGCATCTCCTTGTGGAACTCCTGAGCTCCGCTACATTTGTGCCATTTGCCTTTGCAGAATATCGGTGGGGATCTGCCGCTTGTCGGCAACTCAGTGGGAGCCAGTTGAGGCCTGCAAGTCTTCGATCTCTGAACCATCTTCCTGCAATCCTTATGAATCTGGAAGGTCTGGCAGTCTGTTTTTCACACAATTGTTCTTTTGGGCATCTTCTACCTCCTGGAGTTGTTTTCTGTAGAGATCTGGATGTAAAGGTAGTATTGGGAGGTGAATTAGCTTAGTCTCAATGGAGCCTCCTAATTCAGGCTGCAATCAGGGTCATGGCGTCACGGAAGTCCAGCCTGGTTCTCTTCAATGTCTTTATTAGTGACATTGCAGGAGGCTGGAAGTGAAGTATGCCTGCTCATGGATGGCACAAAAATCTGCAACAGAGTGGACATACCGGGGTGAGGGATGATCTGAAAAAGCTGGAAGACTGGTCAAGGGTTTTGAACTGTGTTTCAATGCAAAAAAGGTCAGAATCATGCACTGGGGCACAGAAACCTGGGTCAACATACCAATTGGGAGGGGGTATTGGCAACCACAGAACAGGAAAGGGACCTGGAGGTAATCATTTCTGATGATCTGAAGGTAGCAAGCAGTGTGATAAGGCAGTGGGGAAGCTAGCAGGATGCTGGGGTACATAGGGAGGGGCATCACCAGCAGAAAGATGGAGGTAGTGTTACCCCTGTATAGATCAATGGTGAGGCCCCACCTTGAATACTGAGTCCAGTTCTGGAGACCCTGTCTCCAGGAGGACATAGATATGGTGGAGGCAGTACAGAAGAGGGCAACCAAAATGATGCAGGGCCTGCTTCAAAAGCCCTATGAGGAAAGGCTCAAGGAATTAAATATGTACTCTTAGAGGAAAGGAGGGAAAGGGGACATGATAGAAATGTTTAAATACCTCACAGGTATTAATAAGGTACATGAAGGTAGCATTTTACATAGAAAAAGATGCCTGAGGACAAGGGGTCATGCTATGAAGCTGGTTGGGGAAGACTCAGAGGAGATATGAGAAATACTTTTCATGGAAAGGGTGGTGGACACCTGGAACATCCTCCCAGCGGAGGTGGTGAGGCTAAAATGGTAACAGGATTCAATCATGCATGGGATAGACACAAGGGGACCTTACAAATAAGGCAAGGGGTGAAAGGCCAGAGATCGAGTAGAGTCTGCAGTGGCACAGTAGGTAGGAAAATATGGCAGACTAGGTGGCCCCAGAGGTCCTTCTCTGCTGACAACTTCTGTTTCTATGTTTCTGTAACCCACCCTCAAAATGGTGGACTTACCTTGTTCTCTCCTTGGACAGGCAAAGTTCTTCTTTCGACAAGGGTCCCAACTGGTGCTCTGTTTCTAGGAGCCCAACATGCCCTGTACTGAAATTTAATCCCATGTAAAGTATTGGTACTCTCCCTACACCTCATGGAGAAGATGATCTAGAGACTTGGACAGATTATGCTTCACTCCTGGTACAAGAGTGGCAATGCGCATGAGAGAAAAAAAAAAGGCTTGTGGAGAGTTTGGGGGACCTGCACTAGAACCATTCAGTTTTAAGGTCCATTAACCCTGATGCTTCAGTCCAAGAATATTTGTCTGCTCTACAAGAGTTCTTGGCAGCACTGAATCTGGGGAAGATTTAATGTGGAAATTTAAGTCCATCAAACAATGGAAAGGTGAAACATTGTCTGCATTTGTTGCGGGCTAGGTAGAGCACTGCAGAGAGCTCATAGGACAGGTGGGGTGCTGGCTAAACTGAGCATGGCTGAACCATATTTTGAAATCTGCCAGATTCTCCAGTGTGCTAATGCTAAAGTTTAAGCTCCAGGATAGAAGGAATGATCCCCTGCTTATTGCTGGCTTATGAAAAAATAAGGAAGGCTGAAAATGAGGAAGAAGTTTGGGATCCTTCGTGGCCCGCACACAGTAGCCCCAGCGCCTGAAAACCCAGTGAGAAAGAAATTGTAGTTGATCCCAGCAGCTTAAAGATTTGTTTAAAGAGTTAAGGAAGTGAAAGCAAGTGCTCAAAGTGCATTAGAGATGGTAAAAGGCCACACAGTTTTAGATGTATGCTGCTGAGGCAGCCAAAGGAACCCCAAACAACTGTAAAGGTGTAAGTGCTCAAGTTTCCAGTGGGAAAAACAATGGTGATGTGTTGAAAGAAATGAGAGAATTGAGAGCTTTAGTGGCTGACCTTACTAAGTCATCCAATCCAAGTTTGCCCTGGAGGAGACCTAATGAGACTGAAAGTGCTTGCAGACCCAAAGATGATCCTAAGTCGTGTTTGTGTAGTAGTGGTAAAACAACCCAGGAGCATGCCCGACCTCAAAACCCACAGCCTACTGTTTTCTGCTACCATTGTGGTGAAGATGGACACACAAAATGGGTATGTCAATTTCCTGAGGAAAGGTTAGACAAAGTAATATAAAGCCTTCTTCCAAGTCACCTTACAAGCACTATGTGGCAAAATGTACTGTGCAGCCCTCTGACCAAAGCTATTCCTGTCTGGGCAGGGTGGGTGGATTCCTCCATGTAGAGACCTGTTCCGTCTAAGGAATCCTTGCCAGGGCAGTACTTGATAGTGGGTCTCAAGTAACTATAATCTTTAAAGATTGGTACAACCAGCATTTATCTAACCATCCATTGCTACCCGTTGATGGATTGAATATTTAGGTTTGAATGAAAAGTCTTAACCGTACTAGGGATGTTCTAAAGTGTAGTTCTCCTTTCCATCCTCCATAGCTGGTGTGGGAGATCCTGTGGAGACAATGGCTTTGGTCTGCCCTCCTTCTGGACTTTATGATGGCATACCTGTATTGATAGGCACCAGTGCTCATATGTTCAGTCAATCTTGCCCAAATGTGTTAAGAGGACAACAGAAGAAGACTGACAGGGCTCTACATCCATGAAATGGTAAAGAAAGCATATGAACTGCAATTGCATCCTAGAGAAGGAGATAAAGATGAGCCTGTGGATATTGTGTCAAGAAAGGACCCTTCGACTATCATGCCTTCCAAATGCTGAATGTATCATCAGTGGAGAAATTCAGCTGAAAAAGATGTCACCAATCAGATATTATTGCTGGCGCCCTGAAGATGGAAAGCTACGTGATGGACTGCTGGTCAAGCCGAGTGTACTTCCTGTTTGAGCCAATGCTTATGCCCGATGAGTGGTGGTCCAAGTTCAAAATGTTACAGACCAAGACATTATGGCTTCTAGAGGATGCACCCCAGGAAAGGTCTACTGCACCGACACTGCTGTGCTACCTACCAAGGCACGGATGACAGAGAATGTGAGGTGTCCACAGACATGTTTGACTTTGAGGTCACCTTTTCCAGATGATTGCAAAGCTCATATCAGCCAAAAGCTGGCAGAAAGGACCAAAGTTTTCCCTCAAGGAATGGGATGTTGGGTGTGTTACTGAGGCTGAACACCACATTCATCTTCATGATGACAGGCCTTTTAGAAAGATTTAGGAGATTGGTCCCAGCTGACATCAACGATGCAAGGTGCCTCCTGCAGGAAATGCTCACTGCTAGCATAATCCAGGAGTCCGTAGCCCATATGCTTCTCCTTTTATGGTGGTTTCCAAGAAAAATGGCTCTGTGAGAATGTGTGTTGACTACCAAACACTAAATAAAGAACTTGTACAGACCAGTATACTATGCCCTGCATCCAGGATGCACTGAACTGCTTAAAAGGGAACAAGTGGTTTTCCATCCTTGATTTATGAAGTGGTATTATCAGATCCTGATGGCCCCTGCAGATAGGAGAAGACTGCCTTCATTTGTCCATTGGGGTTTTACGAATTCCTCAAGGGGATTTCAGGAACACCTGCCAGTTTTCAAAGGCTCACGGAGCATGCAGTGGTGACATGAATCTTCTTGAATGTCTAGTCTACCTTGATGATGTGACTGTATTTGAAAAGACTCTTGAAGAACATGAGACACATCTTTTCAAAGTCCTCAGCCGATTAGAGGAATCGGTCTCAAACTATCAATAGACAAGTGTCAGTTTTTCCAAAGTTCTATAAAAATATGTTGGCCACATTGTGTCTTCCTGGGCATCCAAACAGCCCCAGCAAGGTAGAAGCTTTGACAGACTATCCTAGGCCAAACAACCTGAAAGAGTTGCAGAGATTCCTTGGATTCTGCGGTTATTACCATCGATTCATTAAAGATTACACCAAAGTCATATGATCATTGCTCAGTCTGACTCAAGGCTACCCACCCACACACAAAACATTCAAAAGGAGCACTGCCAGAAAGACTGTAAAGACATATTTTCAGCCCAATGAAATCTTTGATCAGAGATGGACCTCTGATTGTGATGCTGCGTTTGAGGAAATCATCTACAGACAGACTCATGCCCCTGTGCTAAGCTTCTGTGACCCTACAAAACCTATGTATTACATACAGATGCCAGCTTGATTGGTTTAGGGGCCATGCTTTACCAAGAGTATCCTGAGGTGTTACAAACAATGGCTTTTGCCAGCAGAAACCTTTCATCTTCCAAGAAAAATTACCCAGTCCATAAACCAGAATTCCTAGCAATCAAGTGGGCGATAGTTGAACAGTTTCACGAATATTTGTGTGGGGCAAAAATCCTGGTCAAGACTAACAACAATCTGCTAACGTACTGTATGTTCAAACTTCAGCTAAACTGGATGCCATCAGGCACCGATGGCTTTTAGCCTTTTAACTATGATTATGCAGTAGAATACTGGTCAAGCTTAAATCATATGGATGCCAATGCCCTCTTATGTAGGCCTGCTACAGATTAACAGTGGGCCTGCCTTTCTGAACAATTGCTGAAAGCCCTATGTCTCAAGTTTGACAAAAGATGACTCTGCAGTAGCTGACAATGTCGACCATGTGTTGGATAGCCTGAGACCTCTAGACACCTGTGTGCCGCTGGCCTATTGTAGTTTTGCTGCTTTAGATCTAAGTACCCTGTCCCAGTTGACTAAAACTGATCTGCAACAAGAGCAGCATTGTGATTTCATGTTGAGAGATGTCATCCCTGTTTTGAAGCAAGGAGGAAATGTTCCTATTATGCATTCTCCTGACCATGACACTAGTCTGCTGTTGCATGAAGGGCCCAGGTTAAAACTAACAGAAAAACTGCTGTACAGAGAAACCCTAGTACTCCAGATGAACCGGCTTGGTGCCAACTGGTTTTGACTTCTAAGTTCAAGACAATTGTGCTAAAAAGCCTTGCACAATGATATGGGACATTTGGGGACCAAAGAACTCTAGATCTGGTTCAGTTACATTTTACTGACCTTTGAATGGGTGCTGATGTCAAAAGATACTGCAGAAATTGTAGTAGATACATTCAAAGAAAGGCTCAGCCTCAAAGGGCTGCCCCAGTGGTCAACATAATAACCAGTGCCTAAATGAAGCTTGTATGCATAGGCGATACTTAGTTTGGAGCCCAATTCATGGAACATTGGCAATGTGTTAGTAGTTACAGATCATTTCACAAGATATACTCAAGCCCATCCACAAAAACAAAAGTCTTCAACTGTGGCTAAAGTCCTGGTGGAAAAGTTTTTCATGCATTACGGTGCTCTCCAAGTATACATTCCGACCAAGGCAGAGATTTTGAAAGTTGGTTAATTAAAGAACTGTTATTGCTTTAGGGTGTAAAAAATCCCAAACTACCCATATCAACCTCAAGGAGATCCCCAGCCAAAGCAATTTAATTGCACTTTACTGGACATGCTAGATACGCTTGATCCCCAAGACAAACCTAAATGGAGTCCATGAGATCAGTGCTCTTGTTTATGCATATAATTGCACTAAAACAATGCAACTGAGTTTTCTAAGTAAAGTTTAATGTTTGGCGAGAAACTCGCTTTCCTGTGGACATATGTTTCGAGTTTCTCCTGACAGTACCAAATCAGAAAACTATCTACAGGATGTTAAAAAGCTCAAGAACAACTGAACCATGCTTACCAGCTAGCTAACATTGTGGCTGCAAAATAAATTAGCCAATAAAGTTCACCATGATAGATGAAACAAAGCTCAAGACCTTCAGCCAGGTGATCGTGTGGTAATCCACAATCTTGGGTTCCAAGGCAAGCATAAAATAACTAACCATTGAGGGCACACTCCTGCATTGTGGTCTCCAGGCTGGACAAGTTGCCAGTATACAAAGTACGACCAGAAGGGAACAGTAGAGTTACAAAAACAATGCATGGAAATCATCTGTTGCCTATTGGCCAAATAGTACTAAATGAAGTTCTCAAATCTGAAGCTCCATGGGGTCCCATAACAAGGTCTGCTACTCACAAAAAACAAGCCTGTCAACCACCTTCTGCTGAGCAGCCAGCTCCACCAACAAATAATAATGCATCAGCTAAAGAATATGACTCTGAGAGGATGATGAAGAGTTCTGCCCTGCCTATTATCCACTGATGAACCTGCTAAACTGTTTCAAGAACTGCCTGCTACTCCTCTCAGTAATGCTCCAGCAAACTCTGTGATTCTCAGTAATCCTGATCTGTCAGTAGTGCAGTACTTGAGCCTCCAGACAGTGATATCAGCAGTATAAGTTATGCAATCGACGATTCCCTCTGCATGGTGGAATTGTCTGGCATAACTGAAATCTCAAGTGAACCCATCGTAGATCAGAAAGCAAAACTGTTTTAAGTGGATTAAATGAACTGTTTCATTTAAAAGAAAGTATGCTGTCCCAGAAAATGCTAGCTTTGTTCTAGATGATTCCAGTTTTGTGGAGATACCCTTACCAATGAGGAAGAGCCTAAAGAGTTTGAAAGTAGTAGTCAAGAGCCTACAGAGACCAAGAGTGTTGGTAATGTTCAAGATCCAGAGCCTGACCATACTAATGATAATCAAGAAAGTGCAGTGGTGTCCACTTCCTCAGGTGCTGTTTCACTGCTGGACAACGAACCAGGAGCAGCAAATCTGAATGCTATTGTAGAAGTGCCAGTGCCAGTGTCAGTGCCAATACTAAGTTTACCCCGTCGCTCTGAAAGAACTGTTAAACCAGTTTTGAGGCTCACTTGTGACACTTCAGGAAAGCCTGTGGATCTACCCGAATGTTGTCCATAAGGGGTTGCATATCACAGCCAATTCCTTGCCCAGAATAGTGTTCTCTGCCTCCGCCAAATGCAAAGCCATCTCCCAGCCTAATACAGGTTATTCAAATAGAAAGAAGGAATTGTGTGAAATATACCAGTACAATATCTAAGGAGCCTAAGTCTGCATAGTGCAACTAGCGTCTGTCCAATCTAATGCCATGTGAGTTTGAAGGTGCATAATCAGTAACAGCTAAGTTGAAATGGCATGACAATGTTGTTAAGTAGTGTGGGATATCCGAAAGTGTAAAATGTAAATGTCATCTAAATGAAATAGCATGCTATACTGTATACAGTTAATCTTTATCTCTGCATATATATATATATATATATATATATTATGGTAGCATGGTAGTGCTACCATAGTTAGGGTTGAGGAGCCATTTACATGTTAAATGCAAAATTTTGCACCTTAATAACTTTGCAACCATTTGACATATTTGCCTGAAATTTGGAATACACGATCAAGATCCATACGCCTTGGGATCTGCTAAGTTTTGCACCAGTCGGATATACGGCCTGCGAGTTATTTACCACGTGCATTTACGCTTTTTCACAAATTCTACGGTCATGCCTACAGGTCGCACGGTTTAGTAATTAATCCGGTTCTTCAGGGAACATGTTTAGGCCCCGGCGAAGCCTTTCAAAGATTTCGTGAAAAATATTAAACGTTCAAAAGTTACTCAAAAACAAGTTCCATTATAAGTCAATGAGAAAAGTTAACAAAAGTACAACAGTGTCACAAATGCAGTTTTACTTTCAAAATGGCCATTTTACTGTGGCAAATCCACCATTTTGTTTTCAGTTAGTGATCATAAAATGCTTGGCATTTAAAATTGGGACCCTCTAGCAACCTGATTCTTTTTGTATTCACCTAGTCGGACTCTGGGATGCTAGCCATGTCTTTATTTTGGGGTAAAACACCCCAGAAAATATATTTTTCAAATTTCTAGAAAAAGTACTTTCATAGAGTACTTTCGTGCTTCACAACACTGTCGCATGAATTTGCGTAGCTTTAAATTGCGACAGTACTTTTCTAGGCTGTGGAAAATTACAGTACTCCTTGGCACCCGCTGCAAAAGAACAGTTTGGTGTTTTGGGCTGAAATTTGAGGAACGAGCTGACATCGACAGATGTGCCTCTTAGTGCTTTGTTGAAAAGATATTACACGGCACCAAAGTTACGCACTCCAAAGTTGATGCTTTTTCCCATAGGATAACATTACGGAAAGCGACGCATTACAGGAATCTTTGGCACCCTGCTGCAAAATAACGGTTTGGTCTTTTTCCTAAAATTTGAGGAACACAGTCAACATCCCACAGTTGTGCCTTTTAGTGGTTCGTGAAAGAATATTACAGGGAGCCAAAGTTATGGCACCGAACTTCTTTTTTCCCATTGGATAACATTATGGCGTCACGCTTCTTTCAGGTCCCGTATCTCGGAAGCGGTGTGAGATACAGACTTTTGTTGAAAATGCTTAGCCCCTGACAGGAGCTAAGTACAAAACTAGCCAGGAAAGTCATAAATCATATGACTTTTACATTTTTCTACGTCATACAGTTCCTGAGATATAAGCAATTTAGTATTCCAACTCCTCATTTTCTGCTTGAGAACCATTATTATGCATACATTCTTTGTACTCACTGTCTTTCTCTATGCAGCTTTTGGGAAAACCAGCCTGTCGCTTACAATATTGTTGCCGATTACTGTTTCTGCTTGCGGTTCCGTCCCCTTTCACTTACTGTTCACGTCTTATGCCACCATGTGCATTAGCCTTTGCATTTTCATTTGTGCTTGCTTTTCTGTTGCTTTTAACATTTCTCCTTACAGCATTGTTTCTCTTTCTGTTTCATGGCGCCATGATGCGCATTGTTATTTGGCGCTTAAGGGCACCATGTTACTATGTGACAACACATCACGTGGTGGACCGGCCCATCTACACCACTGTGAGAGTTACCATGTATGCCACTGTTAGCGCTTCTGTTTGTGTTGTTGTTCCTGTTACTATGTCACAAGACATCACGTGGCAGGAGTGCCGCCGCATTACATTCACTATTTCTCGCTATCATTCTCAAAAGAAGGGAAATTAGAGGCAAAAACTCCATTTAATGCATTAGTTAGGGTTGTTCCACAGTGACAAAAGCGAGGAAATTCGGTGTTAGGGTTGACACCCTTGGACCCCCCAGCCCACCCCTAACCAGCATTGGGTGCACACTGGAGTCGTCGGTCCTAACTCTCACCCACTCTCCTACACCTCTGCTTCTTCACACATCTGATGGGGTGAGAGTTGGGGCAGACGACTCCAGTGCGCACCCCCGATGCCGTTGGGGTGGGGCTAGGGGGTCTAAGGGGGGCTCTAAACCCTAACACCGAATTTCCTCACTTTTGTCACTGTGGAACAACCTAACTAATGCATTAAGTGGAGTTTCTTGCCTCTAAATATAGATATATATATATATTTATATGTATGTGTGTGTATATATATATAACTTTGAGCATCAGTAACTTCAAAGCCCTTCAATGGATTTACAGGAAATTTGGCATGCATAATCTCTAGGGTAGGTCTATTGACCTGCCAAATTTCTTGGGAATCTGTCAAGTGGTTTCAGAGATATAAAGTATTGAAGAAACAGAAAAATCCATTTTTGTTACATTTCTTTGGTTACCTGTATCTCAGGAATGCCTTTATGTTGTGGTCTGGAAATTTCAGCATAGAAAGCTTTGGGGTCACAGATGTGCCTTTTGAACGTTTGGTGAAAAAATATTATCAGTTCAAAAGTTATTAAAGTTTTACATTTCCCATTATTTCCTATGTGGAAAGTTAAGTGTTTAGCATGAAATGGGCCATTTTCTGAAAATGGAAGGTCTAATTTTCGAAAATGGAAGGTCCCATTATTTGAGTGTGTTGAATAGATTGCATCAGAGATTGAGCTATATGTGCAGGTGCAGCATCTGGGGCCTCACAACAGCATAACAGTAATGTCACTATCAGTAAACACCTGCAAGTTGGGCCTGTCACCGTGTACAGTGCAGTGGTCATCACTGCCTTACACACCATAGGCATTGCTGTGTCCCTCACTACTGGCTCCCTTGCTACTGTAGTGTCTGCTGTGCACCTATAACACAACCTACAGTGTGACCATTGCATGCAGCACTGCTACCACCTGTGCCTATGCTGTGTTGTCCCCTGGGGCACACTATGCTATGCTGAAGTGTATACATGTAGCCTGCAGCTATCACCATGCACTGCCAGACTGACTTACAGGTGGAGCTGTGGGTGAACCGGCCAGCCCTGTGACTTCCAGACTGACCTACAGGTGGAGCTGTGGACCCTGCAGTAACACTGGGCATACTGCATGCAAATCAGGGCATAATGAAATGCTAATCTGGATGTTTGCCCAGAGACTACCTAAGTAGGCTCATTTGCATGTCACTTTTGAATATGGTAAAGTTTAGCACCGGGCAAACAGATTAGCTCCATGCTAAACCCGTGCCAACGTGTTAGCACCACCTAACGGTTGGGGAATATTATACAGTTTTGCACACTGTACTTTCACATGCGCTGCTGCCTGCAGCTGTACTGGGTCCACGCATTTGCTGGTACACTCATTGGCCACATAGTTCACCTCTACCTACCTTCACATCACTGTGCACTGTGTTGCTGTTGTGGTTTGCACTTCCTGGTTGCTATATTCATAGCTGTCATATTGCAAGGCTAAGTTTGCCTCCATTCCCAGCCCAGTTTGCCTGGCTTCATATGCATGTTATATTCAGAAGCCGTTGCCTCTGGCTATTCCTTTTGAATATAGCAGGCTTTTATGTCCATGCTAAGTTTGCCGCTGGGCAGTGCTACTTAGCCCGGGGCAAAGTTTTGAATATCTGACCCTGGTGAATTCTGCTCCTGTGATTCCTATACCTGGCAGCCTTATACACAAGGATTGACTCTCCTTCATTCTTCTTGTCTCTAAGTTATAAAGTCCATGTTCAAATAGTCTCTCCCTATAAGGCTTTCCCTCTGTCCAGTTGTTATTTTAGTTGCCTCTGTTGGACCCTTCAACTTATATGAAAATATATATAACTTATATTTTAAATACAGGATTGTTGATCTTAAAGCTGCTGCCTAGTGCTAACTCGATAACAGTACTGTATTGAAACAAATCTCTATTATTGTTAATGAGCTCAGATATGTCATAATTGTACCTTACATTTTGTTTCTTAAATAACTGAAAACTAAAACAGGGATAACAAATCAATAGTAAATAAATTATATTCTATATCTACAAGTCTTAAAAAATTCAGTTCAAATCTGATACTATTCCTTATATCTGACCCTCTAATATTGATCATGACACCCAATGTGATGTACTGTGCATAGTACATAGCATATGTGCTCGAATAAAATAGCAAGTGTAATTAATCTAGTTATTAAAACATAAAATATTTGTGAATTAGTAGATATTTCCTTATTTTAAATTTTCTCAACAAATTATATACATGACTTATTTTTAATTCCTCATAATTTGTATCTTAATACCTAATAATATGAACACCTAATTTGTGAATAATACTGTGTTAAAGCAGTTCACCTCTTACATAAAACCATTGATGGGAATACCCTATGTTTCCTTCAAAGTCAGTAAAACCAACCAAACTGAAGGCTTTTCCTGATTTTCCTTTCTTAACTGCATAATATGCTTTATATGCTCCTAAAAAGAAACAATATGGTACTCAGTGTTAAATAGCATTTTGTTGCAGCTGGGTATAGCGTTTGAATTTGTCTAGTGGTTGTTAATTCATTTCTTACCATCACAGAAGTCAAACAGCATAACACCATCCAGTCAGCTTAGCACACTATTGACAGTGACTGGACCAGATGGCATTCACAATTTAAATACCATCATGTGGTAAAGAAGAGGTGATGTCACAAATTACATCATCTCCAGAGTGCCGCCATTATAATGTTGCTCAAAGACTGCAGTGAGGAAAACTGGAGCTGTCACTAACAAAATGGTTCACATCAATAAAGAATGGTCATTATGTGATACTAACATTCTGTCAGTGCACAGTAGTGGTTGCTCTCCACCCCAAGACCTTGCGTCCCACTGATTACTTGGTAAAATATATAAATTAATACTGAAAAAAATTGTTTTAAGATTTTTCTGAAACTGGCCCCTCCCAATGGTAAGCCAAAGGTCCAAACTGGAAATATGAGTACATCATAACATTGATTGGGGGCTGGAGAACAGGAGAACAATTCCTCCCTATGCATAAGTACATATGCATCAGACACTGAATGGATGAGTACTACCTGGAGAAGTGTGAAACAGATCTTTCCTCGATTATGATTATTAGCTAAAGGAGGAGAAAAACATTCAAATACAACCTGTGAAATAGCTGTATTTGTGTACTCCTTAGGTTCCTTGGAACCATCCCTCCCTATTTATTAGTACTTTGTGCCTCGGACTCCATATATCTAAACCCTGTATTCACTACACTTGCTAGCCAGTATTCAATACCCATTTAAAGTCAAAGGCTTCCTTTTCAAAAATGCACTTTTACCATCACATTTTATTTCTGATAATGACTGAGCACATTACAACAAACTTTATACTAATGCCTCTGTAGCCATATAATATTTGAGGAAATGATGATTAAGCATATCTCAGATAACCACATGCAGCTTGTCCTAATTGCTTATAAATACTATACATATGATGGATGGATGCATATATTGTTTATTTCTATATGTGTCAATGCACCTTATTAACTTCCTCTGTAATGTCTCAGTCCTGTAATATTCCCACCTAAATGAGTAAGAAATTCTGTTCTTTCAAAGACAGAATCCAGTTCTTTCAAAACAGAGTCCCATTAGCTCCTGTCAGAGCAGGGTCCAATTCACTTCTTCTTTCAGCCATCTGTCAGATAGTCCAATATTCATTTTATTAATCCAGAATACCTCTTCTCTTTGATAGAAAATGCCCCAGTCCTCCTTTTTGGTTTTCTTTACTAGTTCTAACCCCCAGGATCTCAAAGAGGCCAGTGAATGTCCTATTGCATTAAAGTGTAACATTACTGATGAAGTGGAATTGTTTCAGCAAATAAAACCTTCATGCTCACTGATACACTGTTTTAACTGTCTCATGGTCTTTCCTCCCATAATTGATCACAGGAACATTGTATGATGCAGATGACATGCTCAGACAAACAACTGATGTGATACTTGATGTATATCATCTCATTAGAGTATGGGTTGTCATACATAGTTCTTTTACAGGTATTTGTGCATTGTGCTCAATGCTCGCAAGGATACATGCCCTGCTTTTGTGACACAACAACCTACAGTAATTTCTCTTGGGGATCAGTCCTAGGACTGGTACTGCTGAATGTATGATATCCATCTGTGACACGGGAGGGAATCCAGGACCAGGTCTTTCTTTGCAGATAACACTAAGATCTAAGGCAGAGTGGATACTAAGGAGGGAACAAGGGACAATGAAAGGAACTGGAAAGGTTAGAGATGGCCCAGGTAATAGCTACTATAATATAACACAAAAAGTGCAAAATTGGAAACATTGGAAATAAAAGATGGGTATTGGATGGGAGGGTAAGGGTGGAACTGACCTCTGAGGAAAGACACATCAGAGTCATCATCAGTTGCCCAGTGTGGTGGTCCATGTAATGTCTATGACTAGAGGTTCAAACACGGTGGGAAAACACAAAGAATAATATGAACTACAAGATAAGGGATGGGGTATGCAAAGGAAGGGTTGTCAAAAAGCAACTAGGGTTATCAGCTAATAACTCTGATCTGGTGTTTGCTACATGGCTTCATGTGCTAGGGTAAACCAGACAGGCCATTGGCCTTTTTCTGCCTCAAACTCTGTACATCTGTATGTAGCATTAATATTTTAAAATTATTTTTAAACACTTGAAGAAACAACCTACACCCCACTCTGTCAACTACACAAGTTTCAGACTTAGGCTCCAAGTTGTTTTTACGTTTTTTGTTTTTGATGTGCACATTTTCCCCATCTATTTTTATCTGCTTTCATGAACTGCTATGACTTATAAAACTCAATTCTTATTTCACAAAACTTGTTTTAAGTGACAAAAACACTCAACAACATAATTTCATTCATATTTAAAATTGTTTCCCAAAAAACACTCTTACACCCTGCTCTGTCAGCCACAAAGTTTCATATGAAGGCTCCAAGCTGTGTATTTGTTTTTATGACAAAGTTTTCCTTCTGTATACAAAATCAACAGCTCCAGAGTCTGTGTAGCACAAGGTACAACTATTATCCACAAGTTCTAGCCAGAGTCGATATCGCTGTGGCGCAGCTTGAAGAAGTTTCAAGAAATGAGTGCCATGAGCACCGTCAAATGCCATCCCACATACACCATGCAAGGAAACCTTCAGCATTGACAAAGGCTTGTTTTGTTGTTATCTTTGCATGGCTTCCAGCAGTCTAACTGAGATGAAGACATAATCTCTGATTACACGCTGCAGTCACTAAACATTGTAATATAATTCATCTTGCCCTGTGCTATATATTAGAATGTAATCCTGTCTATAGTTTTAATTTCTGACATGACCACACTTACCCCTTGTATAAACCTGTCATAATAGAAAAATAACCATCACTGTTTTAACTAATAACATCTTCAGCAATAACAGTAGCAAGTCCAAATCTCAGATCTGAAGTAACAAAGCGTAGTGATCTGAAATGTGTCATAGAAAACAAAACAGTAAAATGTGGTACATCAGATTTATGGCACAACAGAAAACAGTATTCTGCTGTCTTATGTTTACAGAGTTGTTACCTGGCTTGAGATAAATGAATCACCTGCTACAAATCCCACCAGAGCCACTTATACGTGATGGCCCAGGAGCACTTGTGTTAGATAAGGCTGCTTTCATCATGTTCATGGCTACTGTTGCAAAATAGAATCTATGCACACATATTTGTTTTTTAAATCTGTGTTGAATACATTTTGTTGTAGAATGTACTTCCATTTCCCTGTTGCAACAAGGTTAAACTGGTTCCAGTGAGATGCATTATGTAAATTGACAGTAAATGTACACAGAGGGAATAAGAGAACAGAATTGAAAGGATACAGAAACCCTATTTTTGTGCCTGAAATTCCATAAAAATCCCAGAGTGAAGCAGAATAGACAGTGTCCAATTACAGAATGTGGCCCCTTAGCATGGAATCAGTTTAACCTTGTTGCAACAGGCAAACGGACACACATTCTACAGCAAAATATATTTAAACACATTTAAAATATATATATATATATATATGTGTGTGTGTGTGTTGCTTAAATCCCATGTTACAACAGTAGCCATAAACATTATGAAAGTAACCCTGATCTAATACAAGTGCTCCCTGTCATCATGTATATGGCTGTGGTGGGGTTTGAATCAAGCATTTATTTATCTCAAGCCAGATAACAACTTTGTAAAACATAAGAAAAAAGAATACTGTTTTCTGTTGTGCCATAAATCTACTGTATCACATTTGTCATGTTTTCTATGACACATTTCAGATCATTGCAGTTTGTTACTTCAGATCTGAGATTTAGAAATACTACCTTTATTTCCATATGCAGATGCTATTATGTTGAAAGAGTGATGGAGTTATTTTCCCATTATTACAAGTTGTGCAGGGGTAAGGGTGGTCATGTCAGAAATTAACAATGTATACTGCACACAGCAAGGTGAGTTTTATTGAAATGTTTAGTGATTGCAGTGTACAGTCAGAGAACATGTCTTCCTGTAAGTCAGACTGCTGGGAGTCATGGAAGATTGAACATAAAACAGGCAACCTGTCTATATATTCAAGCTCTCGAGTTACTTCATCTCTTAAACTGACATAAAACATCTCTGCACTTTAGTAAATGAGATAACAAAATTGTTTCTAAATGCCACACATATTACTTCTAACTACATACTGATTTACAATGTAGAAGAATGTGCAAAGTCCATTTAAACCATACTGTATGGTACACACAACAGATGTTATTTGTTAGGGAAGAACTGATGCTATAGTTAATAAGAGCATAAAAAACTAGTCAGAACAAGTATTGTTACAAATGGCAAGAGATATTGCATGCTATCATTATAATCTAATTGCAGTGCATGGATATAATAGACTACAAGTAAAGGAGATAGTGCATGTTACTAGATAATACATAGTCAGAGGACTTCAATAATCCCAGGTTAGTAAATATTTGTACACTCTTTTTGTTTGCTTTTTAAAGAAAAAGTGTTCTGTGAGTAAAGGGCTAATGACTGTTAGGAGTTTCCTAGGAGAGATGGAAAACTGATACAGGCTAGCTCCAGCAGGTCAATTTGAGGTGAGGCTTCAAGCCAGGTGCTGTCTGTTAGAACTGTCTGGTGTTACATGGCTAATGATTACTACTTGTTCTAGTAAATCCATGCGCCTGATTTACTAAACAAGACAGTTATTTTTGTGCACTTTGAATAGTTTTAATGGTATTTAGATTTATTTGGAATGTGTGCACTCAGAGAAAAGCAGCTTGGAGTTCTGTCCTCCAACATTGTAAACAGAAAGAAGGGAGTATTTTATGTAACTGCCACTGTGATTTGCAGTATGGAAGGATACAATGAAAAGTATTTAAAAATGTGTTCCATGATATCCCATTTTCAAGTTAGAACAAGATGGCTGTAGGCTCTTCCCATAGCCATAAAAATGAGGAAAGAAATCAGCACTACAATCAACCTCCTGTCAGGATTTACCCTGATAGATATACCAACACACTGAAACAATGGATTATTCCAAAACTTTATTATAAAAATTACCTATAAAACATAACATTCATAGTACAGCAGCTCTCAGATAGGGTCATGTCATAGCATCAGCCTTGCTCTACTACACTTCAGAGTTGCTTCATCAGAGGCTGTCTTCCTATCTGAATAAAGTGCTTAAATGGTGAGGTCAATTAATCAATCAATCAATCAAATCTTTATTTATTCAGGCGAACATCATTGAGCACAGCTCATTTGCAAAGATGGACCTGATAAGGTCAAGGTTCAATAATTGGTACATGTATAGGAAGATTTAAAACAATATATACTTATATACAGTAATCAAGGTTCAATAATTGGTATATGTACATGAATAATTAAAACACTTATATACAGAAATCAAGAACAGAAATTGTTTAAACATAACAGGATATGGTAGGAACATATAAGATGCACTCTAGGTAAACCAGTATATACATATCAACATTGGCAGTAAACATGGCATACATTCAACATGATATACCCATGATTCCAAAGATCCAAGGAAGTCAATGTGGACAAAGAGAAATAGTGATTGGATGACTGAAAGAGGTGGTCATAGACTGAGACAAGTGACATGGTAGGAAGGGGTATGCATGACTAGAGCAGGGGCTGGTGCTAGAACTGGGAGGTGAAAGGCAGTGATAAGGGCTAAGGTAGGAGCCTGGAGTTAATGAGAGAAGATTATAGCCAGGGGTGAGGTATCTGTGGAGTTGAATTCTAGGGAAGTGAATGCCATGATATGATGGCAGCCTGAGAGGGGAAGGAAAGGACTGCGAATAAACTAGAACTTGTGGAAGCAATTGCATTTTTCAGGGAAGAGACTTAGGTATAGATGCTTGAAGGATGCTAAGGATACCCAGTTGATCAGCTTCAGGACTTTTGAATCGTGTTCCATGATATAGCTAGATTATAGCTGATAGCAGATCTCCCATGCTGGGTGTTGACTTTAGGCACTTTGAGCATAATGAAATTGTAGCTTCTTAGGCGTAGGGTGCCAGCTGTGGCCTGTGCAAAGCAGTCTAATATATAGTTTGGAAGCATCTTAGTCAAAATTCTGTATGTCCACACTGCAGCATTTCTGTTTTAAATTTCTGTTTAATTTAAATTTTAAAAGATTATTAACAAGGCCTCAAAGTGCATGTGCTTATTGAAATGCATTACATAATAAATCAATAAATCAATTGCACTCAATCAGTGACTGAAAGGATCGTGTAAAACATTTATAACTGCATATATTAAAATCAGAATTGAGGATATTCTGAGTCTCTTAGGTTTTGGTGACACAGCAGATTGGTCCTTGTAAATGAAGTCACTCATTCTCACATCAGAACTTTAATTTCCAATAATGACAAGCAGACTTGTAAAGAATACAACACATACAAAAGCAAACATGAATACAAAATCAGCTCCCAGGAAGCCTGCCACAATGCAACTTCTACACTGGGAACCACCATGTTTGAAAGGATTGACACATGCAAAAGCAAAACAAGTTACGTGCCAAATAAACAAGATATACAAGATTAATTCAGCAGATTTAAATGCTAGATTAAATAGCCATTTCCTGCATTCAAACATGTGCATTCTCTTCTCGTAGGATGGTGCCTTAACCACTACCCTAGTTCAGAACCATGTTTGGTTACATTTTTCACAAGCTTTAGTGCCTGAATTGCCCTCCTATGTACAGCATTTGGCATCCTTTGATAGCAAACAGTTTTAGAAGTCAAGATTTGTTCAGTAGTTAGTGACATTCGCCAAGATAAAACCCAACTCTACACCATTTTGCAGCACTCTGCAGCATGCTGCATCAGAGTTACTATAGAAAACGATGTAATTTCAGTTTCAATTAGTCCCTTTTGTCATGCAGGAAACTCTGACACTGACTTCATCCTGGGAATGTCAATTTTCCTGCATGACAAAAGGTTAATTCCCATTGAAATTACATTGTTTTACAGCAACTCTGCTGCAGCATCACTAGAATGCCTTGAAGTGGGATTCATCCTAGTGAGCTTCACTGTATATCTATAAATTAGCAAAACAATTATAAAACAGTTAATAAATTTGTAGGAAGGTTCACAGATCAAACCATGATCGATTAAAAAAGTAACAATGCATCAGACCACTACTCCACAGGCATCCTATGTTCTTGGCTATGTTTTTTGATACCTAAGTTACCTGAAACATAGAATTTGATGGCAGATAAGGACCACTTGGTCCACATAGTCTGCCCATTTCCTACCTGATGGATAAGCTGCAGATTCTAGTTAATCAACAGCTTACTTCCTCCTACCCCCACTAGAATTGCCTTGTGTCTGTCCCATGCATTCTTGAATTCTCCCACTGTTCCTGACTCCACAACCTCCTCAGGAGGGCTGTTCCATGTATCCACAACCCTCTCTGTAAAAAAATACTATCTAACATTACCTCTGAGCCGTCCCCTCTATCTTCAAATTTGCCCCCTTGTTCTTGCACATCTCTTCTTCTGAAAGATGCTATGCTCTTGTACTTTGTTAATTCCCTTGAGATACTTGAAAGTTTCTATCATGTCCCCCTCTCCCTCGTTTTCTCAAGAGTATACATATTAAGCTGCTTTAGTCTTTCCTCATATGGTTTCTGTGCAGACCCTGCACCATTTGATTGTCCTCTTCTGAATAGTCTCCCTCTGTCTATGTCTTTGCGGAGATGGGGTCTCAGAATTGTGCTCAGTACTCAGATGGGGTCTTACTAACTGTCTGTACAGAGGGATAACAACTTGCACAATGCTAAGTTAACAATGATAATACAACTCACCTGCAAGAGAATGCAGTTTTACTAAAAATAAAATAGAAGAGGCAGATATTGAAATTTCTAAAAGATGGAAGCACCTCTGTACTGTCAAACAAGCTTGGGAGACTGCAAGCCCCAAAACATATATTGAAAATGCTCTCATTGGGACAGTTTGCATTCCCAGTCTCTTCTTCTTGGTAGCGTAAATATTTTTTCTAAAGCCATAAAGAGGAATTGATGATTGAACACAGATTGGCAAATAACATGTCTGGTTATCGCACATGTCTTGCCACCATTTCTGACCACCTGCACGTGTTCAGGAATTTTCCGTCTCCATCATCTTTTAGTTCTAGTAATAGTAACTGTGTTGCAATCACATTTGATCATATACAGTATATGGCTCCCATAAAGTTACATGCCACAAAATCTCTCTGATGGTACATTTCTTCCCTGTTTTAGCATCGACAACTGTTTTGTAGTTACTAATAAAGTTAAACTGGCTGCAGTGACACATTTATGATAACCTTGTGGAGCCGAGCCTAACCAGGTAACATGTTGGTCTTTCTTATAAAAACTAGTTTATCCAATATATTTGTACCCTCCTATAAAAAATCTGGATCTGTTTGAATAACTTCACTCAAAGATTGGTCCAACCTGAGAATATTCCAGTGTTTTTCTACAATATTCCTCACTTCCTGTACTTGATGAGAGTAAGTAGTAATGAAACTTAAACTTAGTGATTCCAAATTCTTCACTGTTTTTTCTAACAATTCCAACCTATTTCTCTGTTGCGTAGTTTCTTTTTTGTTCTATATACTGTGTTCTGTAACCTCACTGAATGAGACTATCTGACAGCTCATCAGCTTTCTGTTTAAAAGAGGTTCAGTGTTACAATTACATTTTGTTTGTAAAACTGACCCTTTGGTAGGTTTTTTGAAAATATGATGCATTTGCCAGCTCTCCAGTCTCAACAGTGTGTTTTGATTGTTGGGTTCCTGTAAAGATATGTTACATCACTGAGCGGAGGCTGTCACTGAAATCATATGATCCATGAACTTGATACTGTGCTGGCTGTAGTTCAAAGTAAATTTCAGGTTCAGGTTAATGGATTCCAGATAGGTTTTAAAGTCATGTAGCTCAGTCTAAGACCCTTTCCAGGCAAAACTGAGGTTGTCTATGTAACAACGCTATACATTGATTTTGTCCAGATAGGGATTATTAACAAGATCATAAATGCAATGCTCTTCCCACTGGCCTAAATAGAGATTTCAAACCAAAGGAGAAAGATGCTCTGTGTGGTCACACCACTCCATAAATTTAAATTGTTTCACTCAGACCGAGTCCAAATGGTTAAATTAACAGCAAGCAAATGATGCATCAATTGACCAGTTAATACAAACGCTATGAAGCATTTGTTACAAATACTCTATTTCACTACTTCATGTTAACACCAAAAACCATCAAGTAAAGTTCCAAAAATATTATATTTCTTTACATACATGCCAATCAACTTTTTTTATTAGTAGTTTGTAAATTTTTCCCTGTTTTTTCCCTGAGAGTCCTGGAACTCTGGCAGACATAGCAATGTGTGCACGTGGATGCACATGCACTCTGGGTACCACTTGGCCCTTCCACCCCACCCTTGGCTATCGCTGGGCCCCCATTCGAACTGCCATACGCCCTCCACTGGGTAACAGCCAAGGGCCAGGGAAACCCTCATCCCTCACAGGAGAGAGAGCTGTCTCACGGCAGCTCAGTCCTGTTCCTTGCCCTCCCCTGCTGATCCCCAACAAGCCAGGCTCATTCCTGAACCTGGGTCACCAGCATGGCGTGAGTGTGGTGTCCAGTGCCTCAACCCTCAAAGCCAACATGTCAATCAATTTAAAGCTTCCAAAAATGTTTACCTTCTGACTTGCCAATTGCTTTAATAGGCAAAGCCTTTTCACTCCATCATACGGTTGGTGTGAAAACACCAGTCTTAGCATGTCTGTTCCAAACTCCCATGCAGCTGGTAAAAATCTGCACAGGACAGTGATACCTTGAGCTATGAAGACTGCTGCAACAACATCAGGGTGTCACCAATACCTGAACATCAACGAAGGTGGGGGGAATATCCCTGCAAGGAGAGGAGAGGGGCAGAAGGACTAGAGGGGTTGGCCCAGAGAGCAATGGGGCACAGCATCAATGTGAAGGTGATGAGGTGATACACTGCAGGGTGCCCTGTGCAAGTGCAGACAGACAATTGGCCCAGGTACAGGGGTTTGGCAGGAAAGGACCATGACCCAGCTTCAGGCTGACACAGCCCTAGCACCTATCCCATAGGTGCCAATGACCAACACCATAGGTAGGCAGCAGCCTGTCTCCACGTGGGTGCCAAGTATCAAGAGACTGTCACAGTTGCCGGGGACCATTACGATCCACCACATGCACCCTGGAACCTGCAGCCACTGCTGCTGCCTACAGTGCTGGAGTCATCAGCACCTATGGGCAGGTACCAGGACTGTGTCCACCTGAGGCTGAGTCCTGGTCTCTTTATGATAACCCCTGTATCCAGGCCAATCAGCCATCTGCACTTGCACAGTGCACCCCGGTGCCACCTCATCACTCTCCATGCTGCCATGCCCCATCACTCCCTAGGCCACCCCCATGCTCCTTTTGTCCCCGGTCCCCCTCTGTAGTCCCCCAAATGCCACACTGCTCAGCATCAGTGCATGGCCTTTAGACACCTCCTGGTTGGTCTGAACAGAGCCCCTGTTGCAATAGTGTTGAGGCTTCTAAAATACCAAAAGGGGATGGAAGGTGAATTTGGCACATGGCATCCTGAATTCACGCAGCCTGCATTTGAAAAACAGTACTGCAGCAACCTTTGATGCAAGGTGCTATGTGCTATACCCATTTGGCAATCGCACTAAGGCTCAAAATTTCTTTGAAAATCGAACCCAGAGAGCATAAGGTTCTCCAGAGAGAGTGTGTTCTGACTGAGCAGTTTGGAACATTAAATAGTGAATATAGTCTCAACAAAGAGATTGACAGGTTACCACTGTTGTAACTACTGCTGGGCCCTATTGGTATACAGTTGTTGTTATAACTGGTGATCATGTTCATTAACATAATGTATTTCAGTGTAATTTGCAATATCTATTTAGTCTGTATGTATTTTTCTTTGCATATACAGTAGTTATTTGTTATATTTTTATTTGTTTTCTGACTGCTGTGTATTGGTGATGTGTTGTGGTTGTGGGTGCTTCCACTCTTCTTGAACCTTACCATCAGTGATCTCCTGTGACCCGAGCACTTATGCAGCTGACCTTCCCACCCCAGTTTGGCTGTTTAGGTAACTTATTAATGGTTTAATGTTTCTATTTCCCATTGACACCATTAACATCTTTGACCTGACTCCTTTTAAAACTTTTAATGCTACCACTTTATTCAAACATTTTCTGAATAGAAGGGAGACAGGCTGAACTTAAGGTAGGTGCTGATTGTGATAGTCACACAGTCACCCCAGCACCCAACACTCCTCTGAGTATCAGCAGTGATGACATCATCATGTTCAGTACTGGCAATGCCCTCACGTTGCTCGGCAGTCGCCATAACTCGAAGCATCACTGTCCCGTGAGATTTGCACAGATGCATGGACATTTGGACAGACATGCTAAGGGTGATGTTTTCACACACCGCCATATGAAGGAATGAAAAGACTTTGAACATTAAGGCAATTTGTAAGCCATAAGTTAAAACCTTTTGGAAGTTTTAAATAAATTGAAATGTATATAAATATGCATAAACATTTTGTAACTTCACTTACTGTTTTTTGGTGCTAACATGAGATAGTGAAACACAGTATTTGTAATAAATGCTTTATATGTGTTTTGAACTGCAGGACCACTCCCATTGATAAAGCTGGTAGAGGTGGCCAGCTAAAACATTTGGGGCTTATGAATGCTGGCCAAGTTTGACATTTTATGCAAATAAACTACCTGGATGAACTCTGCAAGAATGTTTGTATTAATTGGTTGAGAACCTAAACTGAGATTTGCCAAATTCAGGGTGAAGGTTGTCCCTCATGGAGGTACTTTTGTTGTAGGAGATATTCTCATCAAAAAAGAAATACTTGTTGTGCAAAATCAGGTGGGCAAGTTCTACCAAAAAGGGGTTGGAGAAAACATTTACTTTCTTTTAGCCACTCTCATAATTGTTAAGACTCACAAAGCAGAAGACTTTTCTCATGAAAAGGGATTTTGAGTTACAGAAATGGAGTCTTCTGCTTTTGCAAAAACACCTTATCATGCATTTGTAAAAAAAAAAACTGCATTTGTGAAAATAGAATCTTATTTCCTCAATAATTAAAAATCTACACAATTCTTAGTTAAACTACATAGTAAAGAATCACCCTTGGACTTAACTTTAACTATCCTACAGGCCCTGTGTGAAGCAGTTTACTCATGGTGCATGGCACTGGTCCTGTAACTTGCTTGGTACAGGTTCCTTCGTACCCTTACATGAAGCAGCAGACCCATGGTATAGGACCCCAGACCTGTAGTTTAGCCTTGAGTTTTAAGAAAAGGAGGAGGAGGTGGGTGTTAGGGTTGAAAACCATAATACCACATTTGCAGACTTTGTACCTGTTTAAACTTAATAGATTTATTAATATAGTTTTTGCAATTTCTTTACTTTTGAAAAGATAATTAACAACTGACACCTGTAACTTTCTTGGTGCAGGGCACTATACATGAAGCTGCAGACTCAGTGGGCACAATGCAGGATTTGTAACTTGCTGCACACAGGGACTTGCAGGCTCTACAAAAAACAGCAGACACAACAGGCAGGGCACCACACCTGTGGCTTACTTTGCACAGCCGCCACATTGGGCAATGAGACAGACTTGTTGCTCACTTTGCACAGGACCCTGTGGGCTTTAGGAGAGCAGCAGACCTGTCTGGCCATGGCACCAAACCTGAAGTCTGCTTTACACATGGCTTGAAGAGCAGAAGGAACAGCACTGGATCTGTGGTATGGAACAGAAGATGGTGACCTGGCATGGAGGAAAGAGAGCTGTGCCAGTCACCCACCGTGGAACAGTTTCCAAGTACGTGACATTGATCGTGGTGGGGAGAGGAAGATGGCATGGGTGACAGAGGGTGTGAATGGTTCGAGATAATTGAAATATAAAAATATTATGTGTGGGGCAAGAGAGTGGAGGAGAGTAAATGAACTTTACATGGGGAAAGGGAGTGATTTTAACTTAGTACTTGTGTGGCATGTGTGGGGAAAAGAGGAGGGTAACATATGCAGCAGGGGTCATTAAGGGTGGGTGCTTTACACAACTTGGGTGTTAGTGAGCCACCACGGTGGGGCACCTGGTGACCACACAAATTAATTAAAAAAGAAAACCTGATGGAATTGGGCAATTAAGTGGGTAAGATGTGAGGAGTGTCATTGAATGCCTTTCAATACCATGCATGGTTGGGCATCCAGTACTGGAACATCTAGGGGTATAAGAAACATTGCCAGCTCAAAAAAATACATTTTGCATGACATTTTGAGGAGTTAACATCAGACAAGGAGTAGTTTGTGCCTGTGTCTGATTGCATCATTCATGAAATCACGGACTACAGAGTTTTATATTTTGAGGATTTTGATCTGTGTATTAGAATTGTGGGAGGACTGAATCTGAGAGCACTTTGTCATTTGGTGGAGGTGGAAACCATTTATATGGATTATACATGGAAAAGAATTCCAAGAAGACTGCTAAGGTGGTGTCTTTAAAACATAACTGTTTGTGTTTTGCTTGCAATTGTGTGAGGGTTTTGTAAAATGATGTTGGGATAAGTTCATTTTCAGTTGTGTCAGCTGCAGCATGAGGCATTTCAGGCAACTGGAAAAGTTAGACCCAGTATTAGACAACAATGATGACATGTCTAGTATGTACAATAATGGTTGTGGCATGTAGTAGTAGTAAGAACATTTATTTATACAGGAGTTTAGAGACATTTCACACTATTAGGGCTATAAATACCCTATTTACAAGGTGTTCCTGTTAGTATGTGTATAAATATCAGTCAGAAGATGTATACACATACTTGTCACTGACCAAAAAAATCGTCACACAGATTTGAGGTCTACATATTGCATATAGAGAATTCTAATTGTGACACAGACTGAGAGATCATTGTCATGGTGAGCACTGCAGGTGGTGCATGTAGAGTTTGGCTGTTGCCATGAAGAGCGTGGGGAGGCACCATTGCAGTGATCAGCCATTGCCATGGTGAGTGGACCATTGTGTTGGAGATGTAGCAACAGGTAGAGCAAAAGCAGTGACTGGGGTGAGATAAATCAAGCAGCAAGTAAAATCTGAAACTTGAGAAATGGGAAACCGGGAAGGTCAGAAGGAGTCCCATGTATTACAGAGAACAACACATGGGACCCCATCTGTCTGACTTGGGATCCCATGACATCATAAACCTCCCATTTTGCTTTCAAAGTTTATAATGCCATGGAATCCCATGGTAATATAGACTGTAACAAACAGAGTCCCATGTTTTATTTTATTTATTTTTTTGCACAATATTTTTATTGACAGAAAATAGTTTGTCTTTTTGCCCAGGAAAAGATATCAGCATGACATGTATAGAAGCAATACATCATGCTTATACAAAGCTTACATGTTAGCTGGACTTCCTAAAACACTTGTACATGACAATTATGCTACAGATTTTATTTATTAACACCTTAATACAAATTAGTACACTTTTTGTGGCAATACCTTTTATCAGACTAACTGAAGAATTTTACACAAGCTTTCGAGACCGCACAGGCCCTTTCATCAGGCTGAGAAAATTATCCAGCATTTCAGAATATATACAAGAGTTTGTATATCCATGATTGTTTAACAAAGGGAGGGTGTAGAGGAAGCAATTTAATACAGTACAGTTGACTACCTGGAGATAGGCCTTGTGTAATTAAAGAGGAGCGATCAGACATGCAAATGGTGACTTTGCTGAGCTACATCAAAGTGATACCAGAACAAAACACATTGACACCTAACAAACACACTATGAACCACCTAATTACAACCATAACAACACATGTAACAACCACCGTAATGACAGATGTCAGAACCACCTTAATTATATATTTATTTATTTATTGACCATGTAGGTGCACTGATCCAAGGACCGTTTTAGGCACAACCCTCAACCATGGAGATGGCACAGGAGCCACAATACAATACTTAGAGTACAATACGGAGCACTGGGAAAATACAGAAACTATAACAATAGATTTGCACAACAAACAAGGAAATAAGATGAAAGTATTACACCCAGGAAAGTACAGAACTTAGAACAAATTGGCATGATACACAGAACAAGTATATATATTTCATTCAGTAAAAAACACACTAAAATAAACCACACCTCTCACAATTACAAGTCCTATAAAGCAATACATTACAAAAACAAGTTACATACAAAATATGCCCTTCTATAAACTATTACCACTCACCCAAAACCTCATTCCAGCCTCATTCACTAAAACCCATTTCCTCGATGCTCAACCATCATCTCTCTGTGACATAGGCCTTCCATACTGCTGTTGCTCTACCCATGCTGCTATGACTATAATTTCAGCCTGATGAATCCTATGACACTTCTGACCATAAACAGCAAGGCTATTCTCTACGGTGCTCCTCAAGACCTCTCCTGACTGCACAAAAAAGAGAATTCAAATTGCTACACCCAACTGCGCTAATAGGCCACTCAACACTGCAAAAGCCAACCACATGTGTCATCTTGAATGTAAAGAAAGGGCCACCCTGCCCACACCCCTTTATGAAAGCAACCAGCAACATGAGTATGTGCATAAAAACATACTATATAACAGAAAAACACTACACGCCTGCACATACCACTCACACTACAGAAAAACACTACACTATGGCAAAACACTTAAGAGTACAATGAACAACCTGGAAATGGTTGAAAGCAGTACAAAAATGCCCAACTCATGCAAAATATAAAACATCTGATAGGTAAGTCCCAGATAAGCATGAAATATCGCCATCTCAAGGTGCAAATTAGCTTATAATCCCACTTGCCTTTTAAGCTCCTGTGCAACACTGCAACCTTTACACAGGACTTTGTCTTCTACATATTTTTTACAGTTTTTCTTTTTTAAAGATCTAAATCGAATAAAATTGTATTTAAAAAAAATAAAATATTTGTATTATTGTTAATTGACTCATGTTATAACAATAGTAAGGCACTTCAAGGTGTGCATTGTGCTGGGATAACAGCTTTCTCAGATGGTGGAAGCACTCAGCCTTGGCCTTGTTCTTCAACCTACCTGAGGCACACCATTATCTCAGCACAGCGCGCACACACACACTGTCATGTCTTATTCCTAAAAAAGTTCTGATAGGTTTATTATCTAATGCAGCCTTGTTGGACAGCACTGAATGATGAAGATCATCTTGGAAGGGCTTATTGCTTTCTTGAAACCCTGCACATTTAGACTACGGCTGTCTTGTTGGTGGATCTGATCCATGTGAACAGAATGTTAAAACTGATACTGAGGAAGGCGTTAACTATATATACCCTGGGTTTTATGTTGACCATAAATGTTTTCAGCACCAACCTCTTTGATACTACAACTCTGGCTGCCCCATACTGATCCTCCTGAGCTAACCCATGTCTTCTGTGTCTTCTTCAATAGGATTTAAAGCTTGTTGGACTGGACACGCTCATAATGATGCTGATCTGCCCTCAAACAAATGTAAAACCGTTACACAAACATTCTGCCATGTAAGTATGCATAGAGGTCAAATCTAGATAATTGTTAAGGCATGCTTTCTGAAACCTGCTTAGTGTAAAATGTTAAACTTACATCCCCCTCCTCAACTGTTGGCCCAACTGTACCACAAACACGATGCTGCTCTATTGAATTTCTGAGCCACACCTCCATACATAGGAATGTAAAAGCGTGTCTTAGTTATGAGATAATGGTGCGACTCATCCTGGAATCTAAAAGGCTTCTGTGGATTCAGGGATGGCTCAGTGCATATCCCTAGGAGCTGCTGATTGTAAACATCTTTCTGAAAATAGCATACTAAAGTGTCAGAAGCCTGGTTCAGGACTCAGTTTTCTTAAAATCAAAATTCTGAGTTAGGTTTGTTAGTGACTGCACTGTTTAAAGGCCGAGTTCACAACTGGCTATCATTTTGTAAATGGTTCCCCTCCTTTGATATGTTTATACTGTAGATAATCAGTGTTAATGCCAGTAACATACATTCATCAGGCACTAAATAAAACAGAACCTGATTAATGGGGTTTATTCATATTTTTTTCCCTTTCACTAATGCTACCTCTCTCAGTCTCACTCGCCACCATTCTCAGTCACTTGCTTGCTCTCCAGAGGGTCCTTGGTTGGCATTTCCATACTCGAGGGCATTTCCACTGTGGTGGGCTCCATGGGAGTATCCATAAGCATGACCTCCCTCAGGCCCATCTAATGTATTTGGAGACCAGTGAACAGTTGAGTATAGTGGGGCCTGAGAGTGCTAGCTACATGCTGCCTCATGTCAGAGCTTTGCCTTTCAGTTTCACCCAACCCTCAGGAGTAAAGGCACCTAGTGCACATGTACATGCGAAGCATGCCAGCAGCTGACATCTTGCATCCTCTCTCCCACTTGCTGTTCCAACTGCACTGCTGCCTGTGGACACCTAGGTAGTGGTTTAGCCATGGAGCCTGCATCTCTCTCTCTCCAGAAGGCCAGAATCCTCTGGAACACTCAGTCCTCCTCCCTTGGCAGCCCCTGATGGTCTTGGCTCACTCCAGACCTGGGTTATCAGTGTTGTGGAAAACACCACAGCCGCTGCACTGATGGGTTGGCTCTGATTAATGCTGATGTGAGTCAGGAGATCTCACACAATGAAGGAACTTCATCTTTCTTTTCTAGGTAATCATGCCTCATCTTTTCTTTTGTAAAGACGCTGTAGTAAAGAAATAAAATAACTGAAGAGATAAAAAAGGACTGGTCAACACTTAAATAAATGAATTCACTTTGAACACTGCTCCTGTCAGCAGAAAAGAAGCATAATCTAAAACCTTCCACAAATGCCCCTTCTACAAGTGTCAGAGATTTGAGTTGGCGCTTACAAGCTTTCTCCAGAATTGGCTGTTTTCTGTCTTTTATCCCAGATTGGCTCCTGATGCCATGCCAGACTGCATCTTCCAGCACTATTCTTTTACTTGAGCCAGTTTATCTGAGCATGCTTTCCTGGACTGATTTTTACTGCTGTTGTCATTATTATTAAAGTACAAATGTGTTCTAAACTGCTTAGATAATTTTACTGTTGTACTTGGTTAGTGTGCCTAATTAATGTATTAATCTGCCAAGTTAATAATTAACAATTTAAATCCTTCTCTCTGCTCTTTCACTTTCTCTGATAACCACCCTCCCACGAACCTGGCATTGACCAGCACTATACCCTGCTTTGTCTCTACATGCTCTTCTTTGTAAATTCTCAGAAATTAATAATTTACCTTTTTAATTTAGCTCTCCTGTCTCTGTTCTCTCACTCTCTCTCTAACTCCCCTTCAGACCTGGCATTGCCCTACCCCACCCACCCCTGTCTTCTTATGTTTCTACTCTTCTGGGTGCTAATTCCTGCCCTCCTGACCAAACTGTTTTTACTGCCTCTCTGGCACCCTGCTGTGCATCTGTCTTCTCACTGGCCTTGGCCCCCCTCCCCTGTCATTGATATATCTATTGCTAAACCTCTCCTTTCCCCTACAGATCAGAGACCCCTTCCAGTGGCTGCAGCAATTTCACCAGCTTGTTGCTGCCTGCTGCCTGCATCACCTTGTCCAACTATCACTGCCATCAGCATAGCTTTTTTGTTCCCATTAGCAAGTTATACTGCACTGCCACTAGAGGGACACAATCTTCATCTAAGCGATCCCTGCCTGTTGTTCATAGATACCTTCCTAAACTACAGCTCCCCTCCATCTGACCAGCACCCCTCTGCGCTCCCTGCTTATAAATTCTTCCTGTTCCTCAATCAGTTGTTCAACAATTTCTCTGCCTTTATGAGAAATGCATCCCCTCTCCTCTCCCCCCTTGTTCTGCTCATATCCTCTCTTTACCACCTCCACTTGCTCACTACTCATCTATTCCTAATAACTCTCCCAACCCCATCAGTTACTATCTCCAATCCTCTACCCACATCCATGCAATCCTCCCTCCCGACTTGAAATATGGTCTCACTCTACCACTATTAGTCATGCAGCTTTGATAATGGTGTCCACTTTCACTGCGGTTCTCCACCTTCTTCTTCTTTACTCATCCATCCCTTCTCCTCAAATCTCCCAACCTCCTCACCAGCCACTTCAGACTCCCCTAAGCTCCAGTTTCTCATACTCGCTCTCCTCTTGCTCTCCGCCAGGGATATCCGCCCCTAACCCAGGACCTATTGCCCCTAGCCTCCTTGGTGCTTCCTTCTACTACCTCACCCGCTGTCCTCTCTCAGACCTCCCAAAGGGCTTAAAGATCCTACATCTAAACACCTGCAGCTTGTTTCAAAAATAGACCAGATTCAGACCATGATGTACACTCTAAAACCAGACATTCTAATCATCTCAGAAACATGGCTAAGAGTACTATCCCTGACCAGTCAGTCTCCATTTCTGGCTACCACTGCTAAGGCAAGACCATGCTGGCAGGAGTGGTGATGTGGCCATTATGTCCTAGTCTCCATCCAATATTCCATCATCTACTCATCTTCAAATCCTGAGACCCATGATGCCCTAGCTATCCATGTGACCCTCCCTTCACTCTCCCAATCTTCATAGCGCATTTACTGCCACCCAAATGGCCATCCTTTGGTCGTGCTAGACCTCCTTATCTCCATCTCTTCCCTTGCTCACTTTGGGGAATTATTCATCCTAGGTGACTTCAATATCAATTGTTTGTCACCTAAAACTACAAAAGTAAAAATGAAATCGACCTAAACCTCTCCCAACTGATCTCCGAACCCACCCGCCCAAACCATAAGACACAACAACACTCCCTACTTAACTGGCCCTTACCTCCCACCCCCACGCATCACCTTTGGCATCCTTCCCAATGTTCTCAGTGGCCATAGCCCAATATTCATAGTTAGGAAAGTCCACAGAACTAAATCACCACACAAAACCATACCACCACGCTCTTTCAAGTCTCTTGACCTTGAACCTCTCCTGAGTAACCTTGCCACTTCTGACTGGTCCCACCTAACCTTGTTCCCTTGGTTGATAAGGCCTTTACCTACTTCAAAGAACTCTTTCTTGTAAACTGGAACACCTGTGCCCCACCAAAAACCCAGAGTCAGAGGTAACCACTTACCTTCTACAACCCTGAACTTCTGGCCTGCCTCAAGGCTAGCGATCGAGCCTGGAAGCATCATAAAGCTACCCAGCATCCTAGTGACCTCGCAAACTACCGCATGCTCTGAAACACTTGCACCAGGGCTACAAGGTTAGCCAAGTCCGAATATTTCAAATCTGCCTTCACCAACAACATAAATTCCCTTCAAACTTCTGGCAGATGGTCCACGCCCCTATTACCCCCTCATATCACCCCCAGGTACTTAAAGTAAATAGCTCACTAGTGTCCAACCCATCAGCCATAGCTGCGTGAATATAACTCCTACTATACCACCTGCACCACTGAGCTACTGAAATCCTCCTCCTACCCATCCCCTCCCCCACCCTCTACCTGTGTGCCCTCCACCACTCTCCCACCCCTTCTCTTTGCTACTACAACCCCAAATGATGCCCTAAGTGTCCTCCTCACCATCAACCCCTCAAAGGTGCTTCCCGATGACCTTGATCCAAAACTCCTCTCCTTCTTCACTTGGCCATTGCCTACCCCTCTCAATAATCCTAAATCTCTAATTCTCTACTGCCTCAGTCCCCTCTTCATGGTAACATGCAGTGGACCTCCTTCTACCCAAAGGGTGACCCTCATCTCCTGGCAACTTTAACCTTTCTCTCCTCCCTATCCTTGCCAAGCTTCAAGAACACATTGTCCTCTCCCAACTCACCTCTTTTCTATCTGGCACCTCCTTTTTCACACCTTTCCGGTCTGGTTTCAGGAAAAACAGTCAACCACCACCCTCTCTCTCCTGTGGCTCACGACTGCATCCTAACTGGGATGGACAATGGTCAAATTAGCAGCCATTTTTGTCAACCAGGCCAAGACCTTCGACATCGTCTCTCACACTCTTCTCCTTGACTCACTCCTGGCAGCTGGCCTATCTCCCTCTGCCACAAACTGGTTCAAGGCCTACCTTATTGCAGGGAACCAATCAGTTAAGATCTTGGATGCCACTTCCCTCCCCTCCTGATTAGCACTGGCATCCCCAAGGCTCTGTATTAGGGCCCCTCCTATTCTCCATCTTCTTAAATGACCTTCCCTCTGTTTGCTCCCTCCTCTGCTATACATATGTATGTCGATGATGCAGTCCTGTATGCATCTGGCTCCTGTCCTGCTGAGGTTACAACCAGCTTACAGCAAGACTTCAACATTGTTCAGCTCTGGTTTGCTAACCATTAATCTTTCCTCAACGCCAAGAAGACTGTCTCCATGAGCTTTGGCACTAGACAGAGACTCTTAGGCTCCCTCCCTACTTACTTTCCACACACTTGATGGGACTTTACTTGATGACACATCCTCCTTCAGGTACTTAGGTGTTTGGTTGGACCAACACCTAAACTTCCTGGACATATTGACGCCATCCAGAAAAACTGCACCCAAGCTTGGTGCCTCTATTCAGGAACCATAGTTGCATCCCTCCTATGGCTAGATGTGAACTTGTTCAGAAGATGATACTGCCCATTTTCAACTACTGTGATGTAGTCTATAGTGCTGCCCTAAGTCTTCCCAGGCCAGACTTGACACCCTCTTAAATTCCTTCTGCCACTGGATGAGCCCCTCACCCACCACTGTAATCTTTATTGTGCCCTATCCTTCCTCTCTCTTACAAATAAGTGACTCTCCCACTGTGCTAAATTCACCTCAAGCAATGGTTGGGTGAGCTCTTCCTACCTCACCTCCTCCTCCTTTATAACAACCCCCCATCTTCCCATTCCCTTAGATCAACTGACTCCTGCACCCTGGTAGTCCCCTGCAGATCCACCCTAATAGGCCAATCTGGTTACAATCACAGCCTCCCAAAATTTGGAATTCCTCCCTCAAATCTAGCACTCATCCTCCACCTACTCCATCAGCTCTGCCTCAGTAATTACCTTATACCTAGCTGCTCTTGCCACGTCCCTCCCTAATTCCCTCCTCTAAGCCCTGGATAAACCCTACCCTCTACCGTCACCTTCATTTTACCCTGTGCACCCACACACCCCAAATTTCTAGCTCTCCTCCCTTCCCCAAATGGCTCCCCTTTACTGGCCTCCCTTGATCTTTTCAGAAAATGTAAGGGACCCTGAATGCTCCCAATGGGTCCATGCATCCTGATGGACTATTGATTAGGCCCCATCCTCTCCAAAGGTGCAAATTGTCTCCCTCAAGGGTTCATTTCTCACTCTCCATCACTCTCTTAATCCCTATCTACTGACCTTCCTCAACCCCATGACAGGGTACCCTGATCCTGAAGGGTCCTCTCTTGGTTTAGGTCCTATTCCCCTCAGTAGCATTTAAGTCACACCCTCCTTCTCTTTATTCTTCCTCTTAAATCCCTGCAGCTTTATCTCCCTTTTGTCTAGCCCATAGCCCCTTGGCAGGGTTCCCACTCGTGAAGGGGCTCTCTGGGTCACTGCCTATCCCTTCTCTGGTACCCCAGTCCCTTGCAGGGTTCCTCGCATCCCTAAAGGGGTCTCCAGGACATAACTCTTCCCTCCCCACCGCGACCTCCTTTCTTCTCCTTCCCCCCCTTTCTTTCACATAAGCACTTGTTTATTTATTAACCCGCACTTGTTATTGTCCACACTTTTTACATATTACGACAACACTGTTGTAACACTGTTTGTAACACTTACAACTGTATGTTAATGTTGATCTTGTAACTTGAATGTAACTTGAACACACTCTGCCCTCCACCACCACCACACACCTCCCTCTCCTTTCCCCTTTTCTTTCATGTAAGCACTTGTTTACCTATTAATCAGGCACTTATTATCGTCCACTCTTTCTACCTATTATGTGCAATACTGTTGTAACACTGCATGTAACACCTACCTTACAACTGTATGTTAATGTTGATCTTGTAATTGAATGTTTAATGTCTCACTCCTATTGTACCCTTTCCTCCAGATCGCACTGGGAGATGAGCGACTTGTTGCTCAGTGTGCTTTCCTGGTGAAACATATTCAATAAATAAATACTCTCTTGTAGATAATCTAAACAAAAGCAAAGCACAGCATTTCTCATTTATTTTACTATTTACCTTTACAGGTCATAGTGAGGGCTAGGGTGTAGAGAATTACAGCTCATGAAACATGTTTACTGTGGTGTTCCTGCAACAATAGCACTGTACATCACTGGCTGATTTAAGCCTGAGTCGAGCGTGTACTGTCCCGCTTGATGAGCCGCAACTTGCAGCTCTCAACTGCTGCAACACACTGGACCTTTACTTGCTTACAGCTGTCATCCACCACTGCCCCCCCACAAGTGATGGTGCTGCCCTCCAAACCAGTGCACCCCACCCTCACACAGAGTCAGCTCTCACAGTATGGCAGGATGGAGGGCGAGCCTACCAGACAGGGGGGCATGGGCGTGACAAACAAGTCAGGACTTCTGTTAACCTGGCTGATTGTCTAGAGCCTGGCAGGCACCATTGTCCATTGGCCAGTCAGAAAGAGGTGAATCCATGGGCTTTTGAAGCTTCCCACTAAATACAACAGTTTGTGGTTCTGCTGGAAAGCTATAATCAGCCAAGAACGTGAATCAGTGCCAGACTGCATTTCACTCCCCTTCCCACACAGCAGCACATTAATCAGGCCACAGGATAGGCCAGCAGGGGGGTGACAAGCAGCATTTGGGAAGGGTGGCATAGGATGCTCCTCTGCAGCCATCGAACATTGGTCCAGGTGGGACTGTCTCGCCTGAATGCCTGAGACAGAGAGAGTCCCATCCTGCAGTAATCCAGAGTCATTAGTTGGGAGGAAGTATGAGGGCTTGGATTACTTACAGGCAGTTGGCTGAGATGGTTTGAGGTGGCTGGTTCAGGAGCAGAGCAGGAGAGCAGGCGCTGTGCCCGATGGTGAGTAGAGGACAACAGCAGCATTAGGATGGCTATCCTATCCTATCCAGCCCAGACAGCATCAGCAAAGTTAAAAAAGTGTCTTAGACAATTCTAGAGCTCTGCCTGGTTGTGGATTTCGGAAGAAGCCATTGTGACTGGGCCACAATCGAGATGGTGGACTGGGGAGATAAGTGAAGGGGGCTCATGGTTGGATGTAAATTTCAGGGTCAGCAAGAAGGAAACAATGAAGCCCAAAACACTACATGTCAGCCAGGCCAGGCCCTCTCTCAGGTCTTAGCGGGGTCTCAGTTACGTCAGCACTCAAGCACTGACACAGCACAAGAGAAACAAGAGTTGGCTAGAGCGAACAACGGCTGCCTCAGAACTGTTTTGATTTGTAATGCTTTTTTTTATTTTGTTGTATTATTGTGATGTAAGTGTCATATACTGTACTGTAGGGAACTGAAAGGTAATATGAGTGTTATAACCAGCAATAATACTATCTCGACATTTCTACAAGATATCCCTCCCACACTTAGATCACAATAGTACAAATAAAATACTGCAAATTAAGTTAATGAATAAGGTGCAGTTTTTCCTGAATTAAATTTTATTGAGTTTTAAAGAGTTGTACAAGACCAATATACAAAACTAGAATGAACGAATGAATGAATAAATAAATGCCTCTGAATAGAAGCTAAAGCATACTGGTGGGGGTGATTTTGCACCAAGGCAAAACACATTTTGGCCAGGAATTGAAACATGATACAAGTGGTGTGAAAATGGCTATGTTGAAAATCTGGATAAAAATATTAAAATTGCCAAAGTTACAAGCATGCATAGAATATTTTCAACATATGCTCAAAACTTTGTTGTTAATATTTTACCCCAAATTTTCAGCATAGCCTTCTTATGACCCCACCTCATGAACAAGTGGAGAAAATGTTCACATCCTGCATGAAAGGTGATTTTGTACCACAAGAGTGAAAACACATTTTGGCCAGGATTTGAGAAATGACAGCTGTCACATTCATGAGGTGGTGTGGAAACGATATTGAAAATTTGGGGTTAAAATATTGAAAGTACCAAAGTTACATGCATGCATTGAAAAATTTCAATGTCGCCCATAACTTTGTTGTTTTTAATATTGTTACCCTAAATTTTAGCGTAACCTTCTTATGACCTTACCTCATGAACAAGGGTGGAGAAAATGTTAAAATCATGCTCGAAAGGTGATTTCATGCCACAAGTGCAAAACACATTTTGGTCAAGATTTGAAAAATCACAGCTTTCACATTCATGAGGTGGTGTGAAACAATGACTATGTTGAAAATTTGGTGTCAAAATATTGAAAAGTAACAAAGTTACAAGTGTGCATTGAAAACGTCAATGCACGCTCATATAATGTTGTAGTTTTTAATATTTTAACCCCACATTTTCAACATAGCATTCTTGTGACCCTAATGTAGCTTTTTATGACCCCTACTTCATGTCCAAGAGTGGAGAAAATGTTTAAATTTGGCCCAAAAGTTGATTTTGTGCCAAAGTGTAAAACACATTTTGAACAGGATTTGAAAAATGACAGCTATCACATTCATGAGGTGGTGTTAAAATGGCTATGTTGAAATTTGTGGTAAAAAATATTGAAAAGTATCCAGTCGTCGACCTGCCATTGGGGAGGAGAGCCAAATGAGGGAGTGTCTCTGGGGAGGGTTGCTTTTTGGGTGGGGATTTCAAAGACAGGGGATATATTAAATGTACTGGGGGACCTCTGTCTACCACAGAAGGACCTCCATGTGCTCACCACTACAAGCGAGTTTGTCACTCCTCGGAGTGATAACCACGCTGATAGGGGTCCTTTCCTCACATTAACTATGGGAGTTTAATCCCTAGCTTCCCAGATCTCATAATTACTGGAGCCTGGGTGAGCCCTCAGAGGGATCTAGTTTTATCCCTCCAAGATGGAAGCCACACTAGTTTTACAGTTCAGGGTTCAAAGTTATAAAGCTGGCTTCCCAGGTTGGGAGGAGCTAGGATGGGGGAGGAGGAGGAGTAAATGTGTTTTTAGCTATGAGAACCCGTCTTGGGGTTAATGTTAGTGTTTTAGGCACAGTTATGCCTGACATTATGTTACTACAGCCCAAGTTTAACAGGGTAACAAGTTGGTTATTTTTTTCCTGTTGCCCTCAATTGGGCCTAGATGTTGCTCAATAGACTTTGCTACATCATGCTTAAAAAGAAAGAGTCACACACACCAAGGTTTCAAAACTCTTTATTCTTTAAAGTCCCTGGGGGTCCTGGGTTTCAAAACTCTTTATTCTTTAAGGTTCCTGGGGGTCCTGGTGTGGGGCTTTCCTCCTTATTGAGGTATGATTGCAGTAAGCTCCACCAAAATTTTCTCTATGAATGTTATTGGCCTCCATAATCCCATAAAATATCCCACCTAATGTAATACTTGAAAAGACAGGCAGCCGACCTCTATTTTCTGCAGGAAACTCACCTTTCAGAACTGGAACACCAAAAGTTGAAATGGGAAACAGATATGAAGTATACACATCCTCTCACTCCAGTGCCCGTAGAAGAGGGGTGGCCATTCTGGTTCCTACTTCAACTCCTTTAGAAATCAGAGACAAGCTGGTTGACTCCCAGGACAGATTTATAATTCTAACAGGCAGACTCTACTCCCAAGGCGTAACTCTGGTAAATGTCAACCTCCCTCCCCAGTCCTCCCTCTGTTATGCGTGCCTTTCTACAGAAAATTTTCTCTCCCTGCAAGGCATTTTAATCTTGGGAGGACGTCAATGTAGCCCTATCACCTCAGCAAGACACTTCTGTTCCTCGGGCTCACAGATCAACAAGTGCCCTCAAATACCTGAAGGTACTTTTTTCTCAACTAGACATCAAGGATGTATGGAGGAAGCTTTTCTCCTTGGATCCAGGGTTTTCTTACTACTCAGCCCATTTCTAGTCATACTCCTGGTTAGATTCGTCTTCATTTCCTGCGAACATTTATCACTAATTCATGATCTTACCTTGGGCCCCTCGAGTTCTGTCAGACCACCACCCACTAACCCTTAAAATAAACCTTGGCAAAACCCCAAAATTAAAATTACGGTGACTTAATCCCTCACTTCAAGAGACCAGGAGTTTGTGGACTATATTTCATTTGTTTCATTTGTTTTTGTTTACCAGGTAAGGTGCACTAGCCATAGCAATGACTATTTTCAGGCTTGACTCAGGAGGTTACAGAAACAATACATTGGAGACAGTGAAAGTACAATAAATACAGTACATAATTTGACAATTTTTGAGGAGCAAAGGATACAGTACAGGCATGAGAAATACACTAAAGGTAGGGTAAAATATAATACAGTTACAAAATAGATATATAGGAAGGTAAAATAATGGTTATGTTCAAAAACAGCAACAATCCAGAAACAGTTGGAGTAGGTTTAATACAGAATTGACTGTACACATTCTAATAGTCATATCGGGTAGATATAGAAGAGCTAGGAATAGAATAGCAGTAGAGTTACCAGATAAAGGAGGGTAGTATGGAGTAATGAGATAGAGGAAGCAGTAGGAGAGTGGACCAAAATGAAATAGAAAGTAGGATAATCAAGGAGGAAAAGTACAGGGCATATTTATTGGATATTTATTGGTAACTGAATACCAGGATTCCACAAATTCTTAAAGAAATTTAAACTACAGACACTCCTGTTCCCATATTATGGGACACCTTGAAAGTGGTTGTTAGTGGAGAAATAACAGCATTTTCCTCTCGTAAAAATGCAAACTGGAAGCAACCTATAATTTTTAATGGAACAGCTACACACCTACCAACTCCTGTACGGGAGGGGGACAGGGTAATTCAAGGAAAATTAGGGAAGTAAGAAAGGAGATACAAAACATAATGGACATGAGGTCCTCCAAATGTTGACATACCTAAAACAATCTAATTACGAGGGGAGCTAAGGGTACTCATTTACTGGGTGAAAACTTAGATCCAGGAAACACACCTCAACCATTTTAAAAGTCAAACATCCAACCACAAGGTAACCTCTATGCCGATGAACATATCTGTTCATCCTTCCTCTCCTACTATTAAAACCTATATGCCTCCTGCACTGGGATCTCGGGATCTGGTGACCGCTGAAATTTCTGTCGAGACTCTCCCTTCCTATTCGTATCAACAGCTCCATGACCTCCCCATTCCACTACAACAGGGAACTCACCAGGGTTGCTCTCTTTCTCCCTACATGTTCACTCTTTACAGGGAGCCCTTGCGACTAAATCCTAATATTGAGGGTGTTCCCTAGCCCCAAAACATTTATAATGCCTCTCTCTTTGCTGATGATATCCTTCTGATCCTCTTGCCCCTGGTGGTCTCAATACCAGCTACATGGGAGATTCTGGGGAGTATGAAAGGTTAGCAAACTTTAAACTAAACTCACTAAGGCAGGGGTACTACTATTATACTACCAGCCATCCCTCTCCTGACAGCCTCTCTCCCATTCCGTGGCAATGTACCAAAATTAAATATCTCAGAATCCATATCCCCATAACTTGGACCATCTTGAACTACTAAATTATGAACCCTTATCCCTTCAGATTTAGGGGACCTAATTAAATGGGGGTAGCTGAAACTTATCTTTTTCCAATGCAAAGAAATAATTTGTATGAACATTCTTCCTAGATTATTCTACCTATTACAAAATGTCCCAGTCTTCCTGTCCACTTTCTATTTTAAATCTTGGAACAAAATAATTTCCTCCTTTATCTGGGATGGTCAGAGACCTAGAGTTTGTCTCTCCCTTCTGTCTCTCCCTGTGGACCGGGGAGGTGTCAACCTTCCAAATTTGAAATGTTATGCCAAGGCTGCTTTTCTGAAACCCTTATTCTCCTAGCTGTCCCCAAGGTTAAACTCATCTGAAAAGACATTGAATTCACAATAAATGATATGCACAATATTGAAAAAATACTCTATGCTTCTCCAGGACGAGCCCCCATCCACGTAGTCTCACCAACTCACAGCCCAAATTTTCAAGATTTGGTATAACCTAAAACAAAATAAATTATTAAGACAAACACTTTTCTTTTCACATTAATATCGGAGGAAAAAGACTTTCATCCCATTGGCTTGGACACCTCATTTGCCTCATGGCAAAGACTGGGTCTTAGCTATTACTACCAGTTTGTTAATAACTCAGGGTTATATCCTTCCTGAACTCCAAAATAGGTACACCCTACCTGACCGTGATTCATTCCAGTATGCCCAGGTGAGAAACTACATATTAAGACAAAGAGGCTTGACTGCCACAGCCAGCCTCCCCCTTCCTGCCCTTTGGGCCCTTCTTAGAGATACACTGGGAGGATCCCCTGGAGAAATATAATTGGTCACATATACAGAATAATACAAAATTCCTAGGGATAATTCCCCTCAATATTAGAGGCATGGAATAGGGACTTGGGACTGGAAATTCCCTACAGTTATTGCAAGAGTCAACCTTAGAAAGCAATTAAGATCACAACATCTAATACATCAATCAACCAATCAATCAAATCTTTATTTATTCAGGTGATCATCATTGAGCAAGGCTAATTTACAAAATAGACCTGATAAGGTCAAGGTTTGAGTTGATGCACAGCAATTACATCACATACTTATGAGACAGTTATACATACAGAAAAAGAAAATGTTATTTATAACACAATAATATACAGAGAATTCTCATGTTAAAGCTTGGAAGAGAAAGTTAAACTAACATCTACAATATGTACAGTACATATATATCACAATGAGGGCCATGACAGTCACTCACATAATGAGTACAAGGACGGTGAAGGAATATTGGTGCCATATACTGGCGGTGTCTGGCTGGAAGGAATATGCCATATTTGATTGGAATATGGTTTTGTGGGATAACTATTCTATCTCTAGTGGTAGCAACTGCATTTCTCTTTGAAGAAGGCTGTACAGTGCTGCTTGAAGGATGTAAATGGAATGATAATGGACAGTTTAGGGATTTTTGTAGGGTGTTCCATGCTATGGCTAGAGAATAGCTGTTTGCTGCCCTCCTATTTTGGTGTTGACTTTGGGCAGTTTGAGCAGGATGATATTGTTGCTTCTTAGGGCATAGGAGCTGGGAGTGGTCAGGTTAAAGCAGTCCAGGATATAGCTTGGGAGTTTTTATTAAAGCTCTGTAGATCCATAGAGCTGCATTGCTGCTCCTCCTGACATGAAGGGAAACCCATCCAACTGCATCATAGAGAGAACAATGGTGAGTATTATATGGCAGGTCTGTAATGAACCTTATTGCTCCTATGATATAAGGTATCCAACTTTTGAAGGTGGGAGTGGGTCAGTGACTATAGAGGAAGTCTGTGTAGTCAATGACTGATAGAAAGATGGCCTGGACTAATCTCATCTTTGAATCTGTATTAAGGAAGGGTTTTAATCTGTAGAGGAGGCCAAGCCTTAGGCTAAGCTTTTTCAGCAGTTGTTCTAGATGCTGAGTAAAGTCAAGTCTGTTGTCAATCCACACCCTAGGTATTTGGAATTTTCAACATATTCCAGATTTTCTCCAAGTATAGTACATAGCTGGGGAGACTGATTGAAGAGGATATGTTGGTGGAGTTTGGGTTGTGAACATCATTGCTTTGGTTTTTTTGCATTTAGCAGAAGCTTTTCTCGAGAAGCTGATGTTGTAACTGGGAGAATTCTGCTTGTAGGATTTCATGAGCAACTTTAGGTGAAGGGTTGCTGACATACAGTACAGTGTCATCAGCAAAGAGATGTACTGAGGACTTGGTAAGGGTTGAATCAATTTTATTTATATAAATGGCAAAAGGATAGGACCCAGAATAGAGCCTTGGGGACTCCTCTTGACAGTGGTCTTAATGGGGAGAGGTCACCTTCAGCTTTTACTTGCTGTGATCTACGAGAGATAGCATCTGAACCACTTAAGGAGGATGGATCTAGGCCAATGGAATGTAGGGATGACAGTAGCAGTTCATGGTCCACATGGAAGAGTTCACATGGAAATCTCACTCCAGATACTTCCATTCCTGCTAAAGTAATCAAATACCTTCCGGTTTCTTATGGGCACTGCTGGAGGGGATGCAACTGTAGTCTAGCAGACCTGGGCCATGTTTTTGGCACTGCCCTAAGCTTACTCCCTTTTGGTGCTCTCTGCAGGTGGAACTGGGGAATGCTTGGGTGAGACTATTGAATTGACAGAGGAAATAACCTTTTATCCATCTATCTACCTCATAGACCACAATGGGGTAACATGTTAGTACCTCTCTTCCTTCTGGCTGTCAAGAAAATGATAACCCACAAATGGATGACTACCTTGATACCTACAATTTTGGACTGGCATCAGATAATCCTAGAAATATACAGAATGGAGTATCTCACTGCCAGATTGCATTATGCTTCCACCCCTTTATTAAGAAATGGCAGAGGTGGCTCCTGTATGTATCCATGAGAGACCCGATTTTGTCCCATGAAGGGGAAGAGAGGAGAGCTCAGCCTCCCAATTCCCCAGTGGAGTGGGAGGGGTGCGATGAAAATGGTTCCCTGACTCTGTGGAGTCGAGATTCAGCCACCTGCCTAATTACACTGGGATCCCCCGAGACCAACTAGAAAATGACATAAGGCAAAGATTATTATATCAAATTGTCATACATTCCTACTATCAAACTGTCTCAGTTGTTGCTCCATGATCAAGAATGTAATATGTATTATGGTGTCTCTTTTAATAAAAAAAAAATAAATATATTGAAATGTACCAAAGTTTACAGTACAAGCGTGCATTGAAAGATTTCAACATACGCTCATAACGTTGCTGTTTTTAATATTTTCACCTCAAATTTTCAACATAGTATTCTTATAACCCTACATAGCCTTCTTATGACTCCACCTCATGACAAGGTGCTTTCGTGCCAGAAGTGCAAAAACACATTTGGCGAGATTTGAAAAATGACAACTGTCACATTCATGAGATGGTGTGAAACAATGACTGTGTTGAAACTCTGGGGTCAAAATATTGAAAAGTAACAAACTTACAAGTGTGCGTTGAAAAATGTCAATAACTTTATTGTTTTTTTTCCCTCGCTACTGCTATTTATGCTGTTACATCTCTGGTCAGCCCCTTCTACTCGGCTGCCCCAGAACCATAACCCTGGCATCCCTCAGGACTTACTCACTCTACAAGTGCCCCCAAGAGTAACCACCTCTGATGGGGTGGTGGAGACTGCCCAGAACCTGCCACAGAATGGATCCATTCTTGTGGCAGCGGTGCCTAGGTAGCCAGGTGCAGGGCCTAGAGCAGCAGGCATCATCCTGCCAACCAGGGTTTTTCTGTTTGTACTTCCCATCCCCTAGGACATCAGTGGCAAGGGTACACAAGAACGCATACATAGCGTGTGTGGTGCAGTAGTAGCTGACATCCTCCCACCCATAAGCAGCTCCTGATTGCACTGCCGCCTGTGGTCACTCAGGTGGCAGTATTTTAGCAGGACTGGATGTCCTCCCAGAGAAGGAGAGTATCTCCTGGGATGTTGATCTTCCATCCCCAGCTGGCCTCAGTGATCCAAATTCATTCCCGAACACGGATCGCCCGGCATCATAGTGAGTAGCATTACTGCTGCACCAACGAATCGCTAACTTTGTATTTTTTTTTTATATTTTACTCCCAGTTTTCTCACATAACTTTCTCATGATCCTTCTTATGACCCCCACCTCATGAAGAAGAAGGAGAACATTATCAAACCCTGCCCAAAAGGTGATTTTGCGCCACAAGTGCAAAAACACATTTTGGGCAGATTTGAAAACTAACTGCTATCACATTCATGAGATGGTGTGAAAAATGGCTATGATGAAAATGTGCAGCAAAAATATTGAAATTACCAAAGTTATGAGCTGTATTGAATAATTTCCAAGTACACTCATAACATTGTTGTTTTTAATATTTGTGCAGATTTTCAACATAGCCTTCTTATGATCCCACCTCCTGAGCAAGACTGGAGAAAAATTCAAATCCTGCCCAAAAGGTGATTTTGTGCAGTGACGGTGACATCACCTTTTTGTATCTATTTGCATAATTTCACCACATTGTGCATTAGGTGGGGTCCCAAAAGGCTACGTTGAAAGTTTGGGGACACAAATCTTTAAAATGACCAGGTTATGAGGAAAAGTTCAAAACCTTATTGAAATACATTGAACCACATACCTGATTTCCTTAGTTTGCAGTCCTGTGTCCAAAAGAAAGACATGTCTCCAAACCAGAGATTACAGCATTGGACTCCAGGTAAGTAAGTAAGTAAGGGGTGGGAGTGGGGATGGATGCTGAGTTGGAGGGTAATGGAAGCAATAGACATCAATGAACAGTTTTTTTTTACAGGATATTACAAAAAAAAAAAAAACACTACGGAACAGTTTTCTTTATTTCAGATACTGACACTGGGACTGCATCCCAGTGTCAGTGTATGTTGGTGGCACCAGGATGGACTCCTCGGTATTGCACACTGAAAATGGGCACTGTTGGGGTACTAGCCCCAGGGAGGAGCAGCCACTGAATGCGGCTTTGTTTTGTGTGGGGGCTGGGAAACAGCTGCCGCTTGTAGCTTTGTTTTGTGTGGGTGGGGGCTGAGAAGCAGCAGCCGATCACAACTTTATTTTTATGAGGGGGCTGAGAAGCAGCTACCAATCTCAACATTGTTTTGTATTGGGCAGGCGAGAAGCAGCCACTGATTGTGGCTTTAGTGAGGGAGCAGTCTGCTACTTTTTGTACAGTGGGGATAAGAAGCCGCCTATCATGGCTTTGTTTTGTATGGGGGTTGAGAAGCAGTCACCCATTGCAGCTTTGTTTTGTATTGAGGGATGAGGGAGCACTATACTGTTTTCTGCAGATGACTCCATGTTGCTGCCATGGTTACTGTGAGGTCACATCACAGTAATCGTGGTAGGAATGTGGGTTATCCGTCAGCCAGATTCTGAGTCTGGTTATAGTACTTGCAAGATGTCTGTCCTGACTAAGTCAGACAGTCTTAAAAATAAAGAAATCTTCTTTTCTACCTATTGTGAGTACTGTAAAATGAACAAAAGTCTTCATTTTTTCTTAACTTGTCTATTCTTTGTGTGATTTTATTCTGAAACAAACTGTATTACTGTTGCTGAATGCTGATGAAGACTGCATGCAGTGCTGAACATAAAGTTTCAAAGTTTGCAGATTATTATAATAATTGTATGTCTAGTTCATATCAGCACTTACTGTTTTCACAATGTGCTGATGCTTGCTGTGGTGTTGAATATCTGATCTGAGATATTTTTACAGATTTATTATAGGCTGGGCTGGTGTTCCATGTGGAATACAGTTTATCAGTTTGATAAGTCGGTGTGAGGCTGACAGCTGATGTCAGGACCCTCTATCATAGTTTCTTTTTGCTGCAAGTAGTGACAAGTCATTAGTTACTTACAATTTAGTTCCATTTTTGCATGTGGTAAGACTAGCCAGGCTAGGGGTCACTCATTGGTTCCCACTTGCAGAGTATGCAAAAAGTAAAAGAGCTGAAGGAATTCTGGACCTGGAAGGGTCAGTCAGAAGGTAAAGCTTCAGATTTAACAACTACTAGGCCCCCATATTCACAGCCGGCCATGTGCACTACACTGACAGGAGTCCTGTGAGTACCAGGTCAAAATGTCAACACCACAATAGCGCGGGTTATAACCGTGATGTCAAAACAGCTACAGGGACATAATAGCACAGGTAAAGCTAGCACTATCCCTGTAGCTGTTTTGAGACATAGGAAGAAAGCTTCTGTTGTGGGGTATGCTGCCAAGCAGCTATTGTGGTTCAGTGGATACAGCCACAGGCAGTGAAGTGTGATGGAGTGTCAGTGGACTGGGGTTCAATTCCTGGTCCTGGAACACTTGCTTTTTTGGGTGGTGGGGTGTTGTCATTTCCCCATCCCAACTTACCCTCTGTGTATGTGTCTGTCTCCCACCCTGCACCTTTTGCTCCTCCCGGTTGTCTTGCTGGACCTTGTCCCCTCCAGAACAATTCTTCTCCCCGAGGTTTCTCCCCATCCCAAAGCTGCCTCCCCTGGAGGTAGTTATATTAAGTTGGGTGGTTCGGGGCTGGAACCCCTGTGAACAGTTTTTTTTTTTTTTCGTTGTTTGTGGTGGTAGCGCCGCTGTTTTTACCAGACGCTATCTTTGCCATCATATTTTTGCTGCCCGGTATTTGACCGTGCTGTTATTGTGTTAGTTGTTTGACACCTTACCGCACTGCATGGCAACTGGCGCATGACTGGCTCAGAGGCAATTAGCGCATTTCAACTGGTGTACACTGTCAGAATATGGGGCCATGTCAGCATAAGCACATAGTGACTGTGTGCACTTGACACAACATAGTCACTGTGTGCTGCATTGACACAACCCCAGACTGAAGATGACCCTCGAAGCCTAGTGAAGATAGTGCTGTGGCCCAAACAGGACAGCACCTTTGCTCCTGTGCACCATATTCAGCCATAATATGCTAATGAGTCCATTGGACATCAAAGGCACTGTGGTTCATTTGCATGCCCTTTATGTACTAATTAGCATGCGTGCACTCTCCCTCCTGAACACCCATCCTGTAGCTTTATATAATGCTGTTGGTGGTCTCTTGTCCCTTCCCTGATCACCTGTCCTGTAGCTGTATGTAATATTCCTAGTGGTCTAGTGGTCCCTCATCACCTGTCCACTAGCGTTGTATTAATCTCTGGTGGTCTAGAGGACCCCATCTAATGAAAGAGAATCTAATCCCCTCCCAAACCACAGGGCAGCTCAGGTGTACATTGCCTGCCCTCCTCAGGTAGCACCCTGACCTGTGATCCAGCCAGTCTGCTTATGGCGCCAGTCCAGTTCCAAGCTGAGTGATATACAGGCAGGATGCCAAGCAGACAGGTACAGTCTCCAGGCTTTAATTACATGGAACTGGACTGAATCTTGGATGTCAGGTGGGAGAGAAAGTTTGGGGACCCCTTTCAAGTTACCAGCATGTCTCAAATAAGTTCAATGTGTAGAGCTCTCCTCCTGAGGCCAGGCTGTGTTGGACAGGGTGTGATGGGAAAAGAACAGGAGCAACTCACAACACCCAGTCAAAGTAAGAGGCTTGTTAACACTCACCGGGTGGGTGCTGAGCCGAACTGGTTTTCAACTAATCCTGGGGCTCTATTGCCCCACTTGACCATCAGTCAGCGTGAAGAAAATCATCAGAAAGAGTGAGTGAGTGAGGCAGGGAGCCAGACTTGTGGGAGTGAGATTTGATCTGGGATTCTAGAGGAGCCACAGGGAGTATGGTAGTGATCTGGGGGTTAAGATTGTATCTGTGATAGTAAGCTGTGTGCTGATGATCTGAGGCAGTGATCTTTTGTGTCGGGCATCTAGGGTACCGAGCTGTGTATTGGGTATTTTGGGCTCTGGGGCCATAAACAGTGTGCTGGGGCTCATGCAGCGGGTGCATGCTGGGGCTCAGGCACTAAGCTGCGTGCTGCGGCTCTGGGGCAGTGAGCTGCATGCTAGGGCTCTGGGACAGTGAGCTGCCTGTTGGAACTCTGGGACAGCAAGCTGCATGCTAGTACACTGGAACAGTGAGGTGCAAGCTAGGGGGTTCGAGGCAGTGAGTTGTGTGCTGGGGCTCTGGGGCTGTAAGCTGCGTGCTGGAGCTCTGGGGCTGTGAGCTGTGTGCTGGTGTTCTGGGGCAGTGAGGCTGAGTGCTGGGGCTCTGGGGCAGTGAGCTGCATTCTGACACTCTGGGCAGTGAGGTGTATGCTGGGGCTCATTGGCAGTGAGCTGCGTGCTGAGGCTCTCAGGCAGTAAGCTGTGTGCTGGGGCTCTGTGGCAGTGAGCTGCATGCTGGAGCTCTGGGGCAGTGAGGTATGTGCTGGGGCTCTGAAACAGTGTACTGTGTGCTGGGGTTTGGGGCAGTGAGGTGCATGCTGGAGCTCCGGGGCAGTGAGCTGCATGCTGGAGCTGTGTGCTGGAGCCCTGGGGCAGTGAGCAGCCTGTTGGAACTCTGGGGCATTGAGCTGTGTGCTGGAGCTCTGGGGCAGTGAGATGTGTGCTCTGGGACAGTGAGCTGCATGCTGGAGGTCTGGGGCAGTGAGCTGCATGTTGGAGCTCTGGGGCTGTGAGCTGTGTGCGAGGCCCTGGGGCAGTCAGCAGCCTGCTGGCACTCCAGGGCAGTAAGCTGTGCTGGAGCTCTGGTGCACATTGGAGGTCTGGGGCAGTGAGCTGTGTTGGAGCTCTGGGGTTGGGAGCTACATGCTGGGGCTCTGGGGCTGTGAGCTGTGTGCTGGGGCCCTGGGGCAGTGAGGCAGCCTGCTGGGGCTATGGGGTGGTGAACTGTGTGCTGGAGCTCTGGGGCTGTGATCTGTGTGCTGGGACTGTGGAGCAGTGAACTGTGTGCTGGGACTCTTGTGCAGTGAAGTGCATGCTGGGGCTTTGGGGCAGTGAGCTGCATGCTGGTGTTCTGGGGCAATGAGCTGCATGCTATTGTTCTGGGGCAATGAGTTTCAGGCTGGGGCTCTGGAGCAGTGAGCTGTGTGCTGGTGCTCTGGAGCAGTGAGCTACATGCTGGTGCTCTGGGACTGTGAGCTGCATGCTGGTGCTCTGGGGCAATGAGCTGTGGGCTGGGGCTCTGGAGCAGTGAGCTGCATGCTGGTGCTCTGGGGCAATGAGCTGCATGCTGTTGCTCTGGGGCAATGAGTTTCAGGCTGGGTCTCTGGAGCAGTGAGCTGTGTGCTGGTGCTCTGGAGCAGTGACCTGTATGCTGTGCCTCTGGAGCAGTGATCTTTGTGCCGGGGCTCTGGGGCAATGGGCTATGTGCTGGGGCTCTGGGACAATGAGCTGTGTGGTGGGACTCTGTGACAATGTGCTGTGTGCTGGTGCTCTGGGCAGTGACCTGCATGCTGTGCCTCTGGAGCAGTGAGCTGTGTACTGGGGCTCTGGGGCAGTGAGCTGGGCTGTGGGGCTCTGGGGTAATGAGCTGCATGCTGGGGCTCTGGAGCAATGTGCTGTGAGCAGTGAACTATGTGCTGGGGTTCTGAGGTGGTGAACTGTGTGCTGGATGGCTTGCTGAACCTGGAAGTTTTTCCAGGTCTGGGAGGGGCTCAGTAAGTGGAAGGTCCTGGGGAGTATTAGGTTAAATTATAAGTCTACTTAATTATGTATGACATGAGCCCTGTGAACCTCCTGATTGGCTACTGGAGTGGTCATTAATGTTTTGAAGTGACTTATCCAGCTGCCCACTGATGCTGTTCACTAACACAAAATCTGAAAATGTAAAACATGCTCGGGCCACACAGCTCTTGACACATTCTAAAAATCATAATATAAGTTAAAAAGAGTTGTAAGATGGAAAGTTGTTGTGCAATTAGACTTACGACCACAATAACAAGCTCAAAGCTGGCCATTTCCTTGGATTAATGACTGGCTGGAGGGAAGAGTCCTCAACAACGCTTGGACCACCTATAATCCAACCAACTGTTACTCCTTCAGAAATTACCAGCTTCACAGTTGTTATTGCTTAAAGGAGAGAACTGTGCTGACTTGAAAGTCATTTTTGTGTTAGCTTGCACATATCTGCAAGAAACACATTGCGTCAGCTTCTTCACAAAGGGCTGTGGAGGCGCTGCAGGCAGTGTAGGCCAACAGCAGCAGTCCATTTTTGGGATGGTCTCTGCTGCACCAATAGAGTAGCATGCTGTCAATGATGACAGTTAACCTAGCAGGCCACTAGATCAAAGTAATTGAACCACTGCAATCAGGAGCGCCCGTCAGCTGTTCAGATATGCTCCTGACTGCAGTGGCCAATTACAAAGCTACAAGCCACCCCCCTTCAGTGTGCCTTCCCAGTGAATGAAACATTTAAAAAAAACGTAGCCCACTCCCCCTCGCACCTCTATGTGCCGACAGGGATGCCCAATCCCCCATCGGCATGCCCCTCATTCATCATTTGCCGATGGGGAGCCCACTCCTGTTGGCATGATGTTCCCCCAAAACTGTTTTTTGCTGAGGGGTGCCCAATCCCCCTCGGCTCTTGTCTCTGCCTGCCCCTGATAGGGTGCCGACAGGGGTGCCCAATCCCCGTCAGCTACAGCACCCCCAAACAGTCAGTTGGCACGCTGGGAGCCCACCCCAGCATGCCCAAACAAATGTCCCTATAAAAAGAAAACCTTCCACTGATGTTTTTTTTTAAAAAATAAATCTGTAAAGTAGAAAATGGTTCCCGTAGATTCCTCCCCAACCTGCGCCCACCCTCTGTGTACCCCACCTCTCCACACACCCCACCACATACTTACCTCCGGAGTCTGGCGCGACGATCTTCAGTGGACCAGGAACACGCCTACACTCTTCAAAGCCGACTGCGAACTGAGGAAATGCCGTAAGCTGTATAATGGGATAGACAGGGTTTTTCAACTTTGAAGCATATCTCAGGCATTTTTGGGAGTTTTTTCACCAAATATTCAACATGGGTTTTTGGGACCCCACCTCATGAATTCTGTCACTGTCATTTTGTTAATCAGCCCTGAAAGATGATTTCACAGTCACTGCGCAGAAGCACCTTTCAGGACCCGATTTATGAAACAACAGTGTCACAGTTCATGAGGTAGGCCTCAAAATCCTATGTTGAAAATTTGGTGAAAATTCCCAAAATGACTATTTTACAAGCATGCGTTGCACTGTTCCTACGCATGCTCGTAAGTTCATGAATTTTCAATATTTTCACCCAGATTTTCAACATTGCCATTTTACCACCTCTCCTTATGAGCAGTATAGCTGTCATTTTTCACATCTCGCCCAAAATGTGTTTCCGTGCATGTAGCTTACAATGGTGCAGTTGGTTCGTGAAATCAGTGTTTGGCACACATTAAGAAAATCATAGTGACACTGTTCATGATCAGAGGTGCTAATATGACTATGTTGAAAATTTGGCAAAAAATTCTCCAAATGACTGTTTTATGCATCACATTGTGCAGTTCCTACACATCTGGTAACTCGAGCATTTTAATATTTGACCTACAGATTTTCAGCATTGCCATTTTACCACACCTCCTTATGAACAGTACAACTGTCATTTTTCACATTTCACCTGATATGTGTTTTCGTCATGTAGCATAAGCAATGGCACAGTCGGTGTGTGAAATCAATGCTCAGGACAGAGTAAGAATATCACAGTGACACTGTTCATGAGGTAGGCCCCCCAAAACCCTATGTTGAAAATTTGGTAACAAATTCCCAAATGACTGTTTTACTTAATCGTGCATGAGTTACCTACACACGCTCGTAACTTCAAGCATTTTAATATTTTCACCCAAATCTTCAGCATTGCCATTTTACCACACCTCCTTATGAATAGTGCAACTGTCATTTTCACATTCACCCGATACGTGTTTCAGACATGTGAGATGGGATATTCAGACTGTGCCCGGCTGTGGCGCAAGCCTGGGCACAGTGCAACTAGGGCTGCGCCCAGGCGAGGACCAGATGATATTCAATGGTGTTGCACCATGGCTCAGCACCATTGAATATGGCACTGAGGTGCAAGCATTGCACACAGTGCAGTGGCTCTGCACCAGGCGCAAGTGGCAGAATGGGGAAGGAATGCGCTAGCACAAGTACACTTGCGCTAGGTGCATCAAAGCGATATTCAGAACTGCACATGCAAATGAGGCCAATATGCATGCAAGGCACAAATGGGGCCATTTGCATTTCATTATGACCCCATCTGCATGTGGGCACCGATCCCAGTGAGTTGCACCTGGCGCCTGCGAGGCTGCAGCCATCTGGGACCGACGCCTGCAGTCTCCCTGCCTCCGCGGGCATACATGAACAATATATCCCTGGTGGTCCAGTGGACCCCCTCACCTGATCACGGGCAGAAGTATAGGACAGATCCCTGGTGGTCCAGTGGACACCCTCGCCTAATCGCAGGCAGAAGTATAAGACAGATCCCTAGTGGTCCAGTGGACCCCCTCGCTCGATTGCAGGCAGAAGTAACACAAAATCCTTGTAGTCCAGTGGACCCTCCCATGTCCAATCACAGGGATAAGTAAATAAAACCTCGGTGGTCCAGTGACCTCGCCTTGATCGCTGGCAGTAGTATAAATGATTCCTGGTATCCAGTGGAAACCCCATTGCCCGATCATGGGCACAAACATATGGAAATACCCTGGTGGTCCAGTGGTACCCCTCTCACCTGCCCACCGCGGTACTGCCACCCTGCACCCCCCAGTCAGCAGCGAGCGGTAACACCACCAAAGCCACCCAGCCACCCGCCCGGCTGACGATACTTGGTTGGCTGTGTAGCTTGGTCTCTGCATGAGACACGGGCGTGCAGTCCAAACTGTACCACAGTCCCAAGCCATGAATGAACACAATTTGGGATCAGTATAGTACGCGTTGACTGCACGCCCATTGGCCCACGTAGTGACCAATAGACACAGCCAAACCGTATGCTCGCGCCAGTTGCGTGGCGGCCGGGCAGCTTGTGGCATGGTGCTGCCACCCGCTGCTGACTGGGGTGCAGGGTGGTGGGGCACTGCAGTGGGCGGGTGGGAGGGGGTACCACTGGGCCACCAGGGTATTTCTGTGTGCCCACGATAGCAATGGGGGTGTCCCACTGCACCACCATGAAATCATTTTATACTACTGCCCACAATCGGGCAAGATGGGGAGAGGTCCACTGGACCACCAGGGATCTGTCTCTTAGTTCTGCCAGTGATCAGGTGAGGGGTCCACTGGACCACCAGGGATCTGTCTTTACTACTGCCCATGATCGGGCAAGAGGGGGCCACTGGACCACCGGGGCTGTGTGCCCTGACATGGTGTCTGGGAGGTCGGTGGCCACCTGTGGCAGGCAGCTGCTGTGTTGCACCGTGCAATATGGCAGCCCACCTGTGGGTGTCCCTGACTTGTTCCCTGTTTTTCAGGAACATCTTTGTGCCCCTCCCTGTGTGGCGACAATGCAGAGGTGTGCCGCATCTGTGCACACATCTAAACTGAATATCGGAATGTGTCACAGAAGCATGGGCACACCTTTGCCATTGCGCAGCATATATTAGGGTTGCACCCTTAGTGCATCAGAATTTGGGCAGCTCAGCTTGGCCTTTTCAATATTGTGCTGGGGTATTAGTGGCTGCGATGGTGCAACCCTGTTGAGCATGCGATCCTTTGAATATCCTGACCATAGCATACAATGGCGTGGTTGGTGTGCAAAATCAATTTTGGGACAGATTAAGAAAATCACAGTGACACCGTTCACGAGCTGAGGTGTTAACATGGCTATGTTTAAAATTTGATGACAAAAGTCCATAAAATGACTGTTCTGAGCATGCATTGCACAATTTTCACACACCCTCATAAGTTCACAATTTGTAATATTTTCAGTCCAGATTTTCAATATTGACATTTTCCACACCTTCTTATGAACAGTAGAACAGTCAATTTTATACCTGGACAAAATTTGTTTTCGCACTCCTGGCACAGAATAGCACATTTGCTGTGGGAAATTAGTGTTCAGGACAGATTAAGAAAATCACAATGACAGTGTTCATGAGCAGAGGTCCCAAAATGCCTATGTTGAAAATCTGCTGTAAAATCCCCAAACTAATTACATCATGGGTGTACATTGTGTATTTTCTACACACACTCGTGACTTCACCAGTTTTGTATATTTTCACTCCAGATTTTCAACAATACCATTTTTTACACCTACTTATGAACACTACACCTGTCACTTTTCACATCCTGTTCGAATCTGTCTTTGCACCTGTGGGCCAAATGATGCAGTCGCCGTGCAAAATCACCTTTGCCTAAAGAACTGATAGTGTCACTGTTCATGCAGTGGGGTCACAAAAAGCTCATGTGGAAAACTTGGAGGAAAAATACCAAGAAACATCCAGGGCATTAGGATTTTTGACCATAACGCCTACCCTGTAGGGACTGACAGGTGTCAGGGGTGTGACTTGGGATTGTTGACAGTAATGTTCATGCCATTCCACCCCACTGTGCAGCCAGTGATAGGCATTGAGGTGCGCTAGGACCCTTTGCTGCCAGAGTTCACCTCATTCTCCTATACTGCACCCATTTCAGCATATTTCCTTGTGGAATGAGGTGAATGTAAAGCCCAAGCACTCAGGCACACCTCGACACTTGTCAGTGTCTGAGGGGTAGGGTGAGAATGTCATGGGCCGCCATGGCGACGCCCAGAGGCACACCCCAATGCCTGTCCATCTCTGCAGGGTGAGGTTGAGCTGGCATCAGTTCAATACTTCAATGCGATTCCTGTGCTGCATCTGTCTAACTCCTGCATTACCACTGCTAATGCCAGCAAGCAAACATTCAGCATTGACAAATGCTTGTTAAGGTTGTGTGAGTGGAGTTCTGCAGACGTATTGCTGTCATTCTGTGGAAAGAGCACTGTGGAAGCAAGTGACTGGACAACGCCCGGCATGCTTCCACAGTGCTGTGGCACAGTTCCACTTCATTTTCTGCTGTAGGCCCTTCCTCCACCGGCCACAGAAACACAGCCCCTTCACAGGGCACTACTTTTTCTTCCGCAACTGCAGAAGTGACAGCCACGTGCCCAAGATGGCTACGAATCAAACTGCACATGCTAGTATTGTGCATGCAGTTCTGTTATGGTTACATCTGTGTATGGCAGAATCCAGCATGGCCAGAACTCTGAGAACTCTTCAATCAGTCACACAGCCTCAGAGCAGCCGCATTGGCTCTGGACCAGAGTTTGTTTCAGCAGAAGCTGTTTTTTTTTTCAACTGTTTCCTATTTTATTAATATTCCATCTACACTGGCTTATTAGTAATCTCAGTGAGTGTTTCATATTTACACACTGTGTTAGTACAATTTTAGAACTGGGTGATGTTGTTTATGCCCCTCCCAACCACAGATTATATAGTGGAAAATTAATGCATCGTGACAGCAATGTACAAACTGCATAAGGACAAACTGCATCACAAAGTTCTGAAATGGTACTTACTACCAATGTGCATACCTCTCAACTGCTATGAATTCCGTGATAGTGCTATGGATTTCACACTCAAATTTACCCTTGCTCTTCATAGGTTTACTGATGTTCCTCATAATGTTAGAGCTATTTCTGGACATACAAACTATTAAATCATTGAACTAAGTTGATGAAAACATTCCTTATCACTAAGTATATGGGTCCACTATCTGTAGACATATTACTGTTTAAAATAAGAAAAGTGCTACACATTCTGGCCCTTTGCTATGATTTTGAAGGCCAGTGCTATGATTTTAATGCTATGAGGTTGGAGCGGTATGCCAATGTGTAAATCAGAAACAGCCAGTATGATAATGCAAAAGCCTATGGAGATGAGCTCAAGCTCAACACCTAAGAAGACGGTGTCTGTGACCTTTGGTACCAGCCAGACATTGGCCAGGCCCTCCCCCATTCTCTATATAAGAAAGCACCCTCTGAGGTGGTCCCTGCCTTTAAGAACCATGACATGTGGCTTGAGGGTAATTTTGACTTCTCTGTCCATGTAGACACTACCACGCCAAACTTTTTCCAAGCTAGGCACCTTGTACCAAAATAAAGATTCTCTCATTTTCTCTCTCTCTCTCTCTCTTCTTCTCCTCCCCCATTCTCTCTCTCTCTCTTTCTGTCTCTCCACATTTTCAGGGAACTAGTAACCAAAATGATTCTCCCAGCCTTTGAATATACAGACATAGTCTATGACACCACCCCTCCTCCGCCTTTGCCAGACTAGACACCCTGTGCAACACCTCCTGCCATTTCACTATCAATTCCCTCCATACCCACCACTGCTCCTCTACTCTTCCCTTTCCACCCTCCCTCTGCAGTCACATTGTCAGGCCAACTGCACTGCCTTCATTGCCAAATACTGGTTTGTGGCCCTCCCATCCTACCGTCTTTCACAGGCTCACCTGCTCCCCACTCTTGCTACTCTCTTTGATCTAAGGATTCCCGCACCTTCTCCATACCCCAGCCTCACTCTTCTGCTGTCCAAGCTGCCTTCTCCTGCCACCTCCCTTCCCTCTGGAATCTGCTTCCTTCCCCACTTCATCTCTTCCTTTCACTTCCCACCTTTAGACATCTCCTAAGGCAACTTTCTGCATGGTCTTGTTCCTGTTGACCTCCTCCCTAACCTCTTATCCTTTCCCCAACCCTCTCCTGCTCAGCCCCCAGGTTTGATGTTCTCAGCACTTGTCCAACCTCAACATGCACTGTGCATTTTACTTTCTCTCATGGTTGCTCACCTTCCACAGTGCTGTATAAATGCTATTTTATGTTTGGCTTTCTCAGTTACTGTCCTCTGTATCTTTGATTGTATCCATATTTTGCATTTTTGTATTTTGGTATTTTGTAATTGTAAGCCACATCTATTTTATAAGTTGTTTCCCTAAATTTATCTTCCCAGGTTGCACCTGAAAACAAGCCTTGGCTCAGCATGCCTTTCCCAATTAACAAATGTTAAATAAACAAATAAACTAAATAAATGAAACAGTCACTGGCCCAGTGGTGCTGAGGTTTGAATTGCTGGATGTCGCACCTACTGCCATGCTGGTGACCCATGTTCGAAATGGACATGGGCCACTGGGGTTAGCAGAGGTGGGAAGGTTTGAGCATCTGGAGGACTGCCTCCTTCCCGGGAGGGGATTCTGCAGCACCGCACCTGAGTGCCCCTGGTGAAGGCTGGGGAGCAAGGTGACGTGCATGAGAATGGGGAGCTGAGTGCAGACACTCGAGGTGAGTGCCACAGGAGCATGTGAGTTCTGCCTCAGCTGGCATCATTGCAGACACCCAGCTCCAGAGGGAGCAAAATAGAAAATCCCACCACAGCACCTCCATGACGTCCACCTCACTGCCCCTTCTCACTCTCAGACTGGCTCCCAACCGACCCATGTCTGTGACACCTTGGCAGTGCCACAGCCCGCACTGGGGGTAAACCAGGGGCAAACGGGAGAACAGCTAATTTGGGAGCGAAGGCGATGGAGGCCATGACCGGCTGAAGCCAGCACTGAGACTGACAAAAATAAATAAATGAAACAGTCACAGAATTAGAACCGTATTAAAATCAGCTTCTACAGGAGAAAGTTATTTACAGGTTCAGCACAGTTCTCATTTAAAGGACAAGAAAACAAGATTTTTACATTTTGTTTTTTAAAAATGACTCCATGGGCTTGTAAAGGAGAGGCTGTTTTACATTAATACTGAAACAGCATTTATTAAAGTAGAAGAAATGTAGTTTCATAGCATTTGAAAATTTTAAACACAGCCTCCTGATTCAAAATCCTGCTTTGAGAATCCTAAAATATCTGCCTTGATGATGTCAATGAAGTGAGAGATGCCAACTATGTAGATGTATTCTAGCTCCACTAACTGTACTTCAATGCGAATAACTTTAGAATGAAAAATGATAGCATGGTACTTTGAGCATGAAAGTTGTTCAACACAAATATATTTACAAAGTGAGAGGTGTTTCATTTACAGATATCTTTTATTTTTTTTAATTAGCAAAACAAGCAGCAGAAAATTCAATTTTGTGTCACTCTGGCAGCAAACAAATGCAAATAGCTTTAAAACAAAAAATGAGAGTATGATACTGCAAGCACAAAAGTTGTTCAGCACAATCATATCAATGAAATGAGTGGTGTTTCATTTATATATACTTTTAATTTTATTTTCTAATTCACAAAAAACAGTAGAAAACTCAGTTTTCTTTTCAACAAACAAATGAAAATAACTTTAAAACAAAAATTATGGCATCGTACTGTGTGCACAAAAGCTGTTCAGCACAAAATATCTACAAAATGAGTGCTGTTTCATTTATAGATACCTTTTAGTTATTTTATAATTAGCAAAAACAGCAGAAAAAAATCAGTTTTCTTTTCACCTTTTGCAACAAACAAATGCAAATAGCTTTAAAACAAAATATGACAGCATGGTACTTTGAGCATAATAGTTGTGCAGCACAAAATATCCACCAAATGAGTGGTGTTTCATTTATAGATATATTTTATTTTTTTTCATAATCAGCAAAGAATGGCAGGAAAATCAATCCCCCCTTTTTTTTTTTTTTTTTTTTTGAGGCATGGCATAAATGGAATGTGCTACCTCCCTACTGGAAATACTGTTGACATTTTTGTTATTGTGCATTTCCCAATTAACCAAACTGCAATTTTCTTTTCATCTAGCTACCACCTCCTGCCTTTGAATGGGGTGGGGAGGAGAACTCATAAAACTGTTATATGCTAATGGGTCAGACTTTGAACAATATTTCCAGTAGGGAGGTAGCATATTCTATTTATGCCATACCTCCAAAAAGTGAAAACAAATTGATGTTTCCTGCCATTTTTTTGCTGATAAGAAATCTAAAAGGTATCTATAAATGAAACACCACTCATGTGGCAGATATTTTTGTGCTGAACAACTTTTGTGCTCAAAGTACCATACTATATATTTCATTTTAAAGCTATTTGCATTTGTTTGTTGCAAAAGTGAAAAGAAAATGGAATTTTCTGCAGTTTTTGTTAATTATAAAACATAAAAGGTATATATAAATGGAACACCACTCACTTTGTAGATATGTTTGTGCTGAACAACTTTCATTCTCACAGTACCATGCTATCATTTTTGTTTTGAAGCTATTTCATTTGTTTGCTGAAAAGTGAAAAAATTTTAATTTTCTGCTGCTTTTTTGCTAATTAAAAAACTAAAAGGTATATATAAATGAAACACCACTCATTTGAAGATATTTTTGTGCTGAACAAATGTCATGTTCACAATACCATGCTATCATTTTTTGTTTTAAAGTTTTTTGCATTTGTTTGTTGTCAAAGTAACCAAAAATTAATTGTCTGCTGTTTTTTGCAAATTATGAAAAACTAAAAGGTATCTATACATGAAACATCACTCATTTTGTAGATATTTTTGTGTGGAACAACTTTTGTTATCACAGTACCATGCTATAATTTTTCTTTTTAAAGTTCTTAGCATTCAAATACAGTTAGTGGAGCTAAAATACATCTACACAGCTGGCATCTCTTACTTCATTGACATCATCAAGGCAGTTATTTTAGATTCTCAGAGCAGGATTTTTGAATCAGGAGAGGTTGTGTTTAAAATTTGCAAATGCTATGAAACTGCATTTCTCCTACATTAATAAATGCAGTCTCAGTATAAATGTAGACACCTGCCTCTCCTCTATAAGCCTATGGGGTCATTTAAAAATGTAAATAGCTTGTTTAGTTGTTCTTTAAGCAGGGCTGTGGGTTCTAAGACCTCTCCTGTGGGCCCTGTATAAAACTGTAAAGAGAGGATATTGAGACAGTCTTGTCGGGTACAACATGTAACATTTTTTGGGGGTCCAAAACTGAGGGTTTTTTCAGACCTAAGGTAGCATTAGTTTCAAGCAGTGCCACTACATAAAAGCCACCCCGTGGCACTGTATAAAACTGTGAAGGTCAAGATGATGGGTGCAATTTAAGGCCTGCAACCGAACCTGGTGAGGGGCTGAGAATTTCTGGGGAGATAATTTTATATTTATGTATATTTTAACTGTATTCCTTAAGAACACAAGGAATACTATATGTTAACTATATTTCAGTTGCATTTTGCCCTGTGAATGGTTTCATGGGTGGGGCATAAGAATGAGTAAGTAAGTTAGCACAGGGTGTAGCATTTGGGGTACTGTGCACAAAAGTGAATTTGCTGGTTATACCTCTGCCCCATTCAGAATGCATTCTGGATTAAACACACACACACGTCGGTAACAACAACTGGCTCACCAAAGAATCAAGGCACTGGAGACTAGACACAGACCTCCTATAATTAAATTATTCATTCATCATCTCAGTGGCTGGGTTAGCAAATAAAACTTACATTGTTGTTTTTCATCACCATTACTGGCGGGACTGACTTAGAAACACAGGAAATGTTGGCAGAAGGTGACCTGTGGTCCATCAAGTCTGCCCAAGCATGGTATCCCTGAACCTATTGTACATTGGTGCCCTGTTCCCTGAGATGCCCAAGCTAGCATTGAGCCCTAGCCTTGTCCCACATGTGTTTAAATCTGGAGGCTTTCTAGGGGCTACATGGTGCTTGGCTCCTGTTCATAGTTTGGAACCACAAGGAAAAACATTTAGCAATACAGTACCATGTGTTTTCAAACTGAGAACACAAGATCTGAGTAGCTTTTGCTCAGCTGAGCCATATGGGGAGGGAGTCTCATTAGGCTCAGCTGCAACACTCTGTGAGCATCATGGGTAGGGACAGTCAGCTCCCTAAACATTGAATGGAGATGATACAGTTGAGGTAATGGAGGTAGGGATTACATTTTATTTACTTTTGTTACAACTTGCCTTGCTGCTTTAAATAACTCCTGGGAGGGAATAGTGGGGGTAGGGGGAAGGGCTGGGACACTGGGTGGACATTTGGTCCGGGGTTACAGGGTCAAAATTAAGTTGAATCACTATTACAGGGCTAGTGAATGGAAAACCCGTAGTCCCACAGACTTTTCAACTTGCCCAGCTGGTGTTCTTATTGAAATGTTAGCTTCAGGGCTAGTTGAAGGAAAATCTTACTAGCCCCACTCAAACTCTGCCAGTATTTGACTAGTGGGCTGGTACCTGTTTGGGCCTTAGGTTAGATAGGGAACTATGGGCAGACTGGATGGACCACTGGCCTTTTTCTGCCATCATTGTCTATGTCTCTATGTTGTAGCAGAACAACCAGCCATCCCCTCAGTTTCCCTCTCATCCATAGAAGGTAGCCATTATAGTTTTCAGCACCACTGTGATGAAATGCAACTAATGAGATTGAGGGTGATCCACACTTTGCTCTTGAACCTGGGCTTAAAATGCAGCAACATGTACCATTTCACACATTGCATTTTCAAAATGTCTTTGCTGAGGGCCTGCCCCAGACCACATTAGAGAGATTGTGTTTTCTCAGGCCATGTGTGCTCCCTGTTCTGTAAATTTCTGGATATGCCACTGTACATGCTGAGTATATTATAGATGTATACAGTACATAAAAACTAGAACAGTGTGAAACTCCCAACAGTTAAAATGTTTTAACTTCAGACATTAAGCCCAGAAAAGTTCTTCAATCAGTGACTCAACAGGTAGCATGCTAGCCTCCTGGACTAGAAAATCAGAACATCATGGGTTCTAGACTGCCACAGGAATTTTGGCTAATAGCCAGTCATGACACTATAGTGCAGCACTAGGGAGAAACTGAACTGTTGAGGTCCAGTCCTTCAGATAAGGTGTTTAACCCAGGTTCCTTCAGCCCCTATCTGGTGGCTGTCTGGGGGCATTACAGATCCCACGGCACATATCATAAGAGATGGGGATTTTCCATAGTGTCCCAGTCAACATTCCCCATCAACAAAACAGGCACATATAACCTACCTCCAGTACATATGAAGAAGTGATCTGTCACAGCTCAGTGTGTATTTCCTGGTCAAAACAATACAAATAAATAAATAGTCTGGTTCGACTAGGTCTGACCTACAGTACCTCCCTAAGAAAAGTAAAAAATTAAAAACTGTTAAATCACTGTTAAAGCATGGAGATGGGGAGACAAGAATTCAGGAAAGACATGGCTAGGTTGGAGAAGTGGTCTGGCATTTGGCAACTGGAGTTTAATGCAAATAAGTGCATAATTAATGCATTTGAGGTAAAAACCCAGAGATCAAATACTGGTTGGGAGGTGCACAGGTTACCAAGTCAGAGGAGGAAAAGGACATGGGTTAATCATCACAAGTGACCGCAAGCATTCAGCACACTGCAGGAGAGCAGCAGCAAAACACATTGGATGCCTAGCTCCATAGCCAGGAGGATTACCAGCACAAAGGTAGAGATCATGCTACCACCATACAGGTCACTGGTAAGACTGCGCCTAGAGTATAGTGTGCAGTATTGGTGCCTTTATCTGAAGAAGGATGTTAACTTGCAAAGATTGTCCAGAGAAGGGCAACAAAGATGGTCTGGGGCCAGCAGGACCATATCTAGGAAGAGAGGCTGAAGAGTGCTCAACATGTGCTCCCTTGAGGACAGAAGGGAGAGGGATGATATGATCAAGACCTTCAGATACCTTAAAGGTATTAACAGGGTGAATACAGAGGGCCTCTTCAATCTTAATGGAAACAAGTCCACTAGGGGCATAGCCTAAAGCTGCCAGGGGTCAATTCAAGAGGGAGATGAGGAGGCACTTGTTCACTAGAGAGTGGTGGTCAAGTGGAGCAGAGTTGTCAGAAGAGGTGGCCTTCCGGAAAACAGTGGATAGCTTCAAGAGAGGATGGGACAGAATAAAGGGAAAGTTTCTGGTGGAGTAGGGGAGGGCAGGGGCACTTGAGGGGGTCAGGGGATTTGGAGGGAGTAGGTCCAAGTCCCTCTGTAGATGCGGGGGCTGTGCACTTGAGCAGATTAGATAGACCATAGGGACTTTATCTGCTGGCATATCCATACGTATTAAATGTGTATTTCATTTCACTGTTCTATTTGCTTTGAAAGTACTGCCCACAACACCATGATCCAGGGTTGCAGACTATGTGAGGGGATTGCAAGATGGGTGTTGCCAGCTGTGGACTGCTGAGTATTGGGACTAGGCAGTAGGGGTGTGAGTAACGAATAGTATTTCCCAAATACCAAGAATATACACTATTCATTATTCAGATCCAAATAATGAATAGTGCCACTATTGGGGAATGGCTAGCTGCCTGACTGTGCAGACATACTTTCAGGGAGCTCCCTGTATAATAAAAGCAATAAGCCATGAGGGGTGTGGGTTATCGGGGATGCCAGCCGTGGAAAATCCCTGATAGCCCACATCTCCTGATAATTATTGCATAATTTACCATGGGAAGGAAGTAAAGGATTAAAAATATTACAAAATTAAAAAAAAATTTTCATTGATTTTAATGTGAGGTATCCTTCATCTATAGTAAATAGTGCCCTGTTGCTAGGCAGAAGATGTGCTGTGCAGCTTCTAATGCAGCTTCACCCCATCATCCCCCCACCTTTCAGCCACTGCACAGTTTCTAAGACAGGCTCCCCCTCCATGTACACACAAAGCCACATAATATGCTGTAATGTGCTGTTTTGTTTTTGCTTACACTTTGTGATAGAGACAGGTAGCGCAATATTACGTAGGAGCAGGCAGTTTTGTGAGGTGCGTGGGCGCTAACGCTAAGAGCTGCCATGTTTGAGCTGCTGCCTCAGGGTACAAGCCTCTGTAGAAGAAAAAAAATCCTTGTGACATGTGGAATTTTTTTTTTGTTATGTGGGAAAGTGGAGTTTTGTCAGTGACATTGTGAAGCTGGTCTGGACGTGGCACTGCGCGGGTAGCTAATATTGGAAATGGAGCATTGTTTCTGACATGAGGCAGGTAACAGGTTTTAAGTAATTATTTATTGGTTTGAGTTAAAAAAATGTTACTTGGTATCTCGCTGCTACAGTCAGTGTGTTCTCTGTGTGAGTTAAGCGTTGCTTCGCTTGATGTGTGGAGGTGTAGTTTCGTGATGCCAGCTTAGCGGGGAAAGAAGATGGCAGTTGGACTTCAGTGATTTGGGTCAAATTTTTTTTTAACATAGTGGCAGACTGGCACCTTTGCCAGTGATTATCATAGGATTTACAACGGGCTAAGGTGCCAGTTCTGCGTTTGTGATTGGCTGTTACTTTATGTACATGGTATAACATCCAATAACTGATTTATTGTATTATTTAGAACCTGTTTGTGTATCAGGAAATTACCCTCAACAGTTCTACCTGGTGAAGGACCTAGCTTGAGAAAGTTTCAGCAGGATGAGTGTAAAACAGCTGAATGAAAAGCGAATTTCTTTGCCCTCTGTGGTGGGGCCTCCAAGACACCATTAACTCCTGTAAGGCCTTCTTCAATGGAACCAGACAACAATGATCCTAGGACAACTACACTGGAATCTCTACAGCTTGCTGTGCAAAATCTACCAAAGCAGTGCAGCATATGGATATAAAATGGACACTTACTGCAAAAGAATGGTCACAGCAGAGCAAAAACTGGATGGCTTGGTAAGCACGGCTCAGGCTGCAGAGAAGTTGTCAGAACAGGCTCAGGCTATGGCAGTGACATGTGTTAAGGAACAGGACCTTCTTTACTCTGAGACTGGAGCACTTGGAAAATGTGACCCAGGCAGGGAATGTCAGAATAATAGAATTCCCAAAGGAACTGAAAGGAGGACTTTAATTTTTCTGGTGAACTGGGTGGCTGAGACATATGGGTTGGACATCAATGGCTTGGTGATCCGGGCATACAGAGTTAATCTCCACAGAGCCGGCAGCCCACCTCGGGAGCACAGACCATTATGCTCATTACAGCATCCATGACAATTTGGGATCAGATTCTACAGGCCACCAGAAACAAAGAGGAGTGGAGATAGATGGTTCTAGAATTACGTTGTTCCCTGATTTGTCGTATGCCACCCATACAAAATAGAAATGTTTTGATGTGATCTATGGTCACTTGTGGGAGCAGGAGGTTCCAAATAACATGTTGATGCGGCTTGCCTGTATGTTACCTCTGGATGCAAAGCATATATATATATATATATATATATATAAATATATATATACACATACAGTATAGCCCCTAAAGAAGCTGCAAAGTTGACTGAAAAAACTGAGAGAGAAAGAGCAGCTGGGACAGGGATGCCTCCTCGGACTCAGATGAGGGAGACACTTGAATCCCTAGCAGTAAGTCAGCTTCCATCACTTATTGGAGTAAAGGTCATTTCTTTATTCTTTATTAATTGTTTACATTGACAAAGGCTGGGTCTGAGTACAGCGTTTCATCTCCATACCTTTATGTTGGGCCCAGGCTACGGATCAACTTTTATTTGAAAACCAGTCATCGAATTGATTATAATCTGAAGTACAGTGCTCTTACTGTTTATGTATTGGGACTTTGGAGTAAACTGGACTATTCAAAATGGCTACCGTGTTCACTGTATGTGTTGTGCAAGTGAGGATCATTTGCTTTTTTACCAGTTGGTGGCAGCAGGAAGAGCGTTATGAGCTTTTATTTTTCCCTACAAGACCAGTTCCAAATAGGAAGAGACTATATATCTGTACTGGACACGTTGTGTTTTCTCATTTCACATGCTACAAATCATGGAACTGTTTCAGTTTTATGACAATTCTTAGTAATAATACAATTTCTAGTGGGTAATTTACACTAAGTGGTGAATATTTTTGTTTCTATATGGATGTGAATAAGGGGTATTCTGAGAGGAAATATTGAATTTTAGCCCATTTAAAATCAACTCAAAAGCTGGTTTGTCGATTGTGTTATTTTGGGACTTTACTATATTGGACAATAATAGTTTAAAGAATTGGCAGCAACAGCTAAAGAGATTATTCCTTTCTTAGTGACTAAGTAGACATTAATCCCCCATCTTGTCACAAATGGCACAGTGACTCATCAAACCTAATATCATTTTATTATATTTTCTTCTTTTTGACTGATGTACGTGATGCCTTGTAATGGCATAAATCTTATATATAAAAGTACAAAGAAAATAGTGCCACTATTCGTCCCCTGCCTATTTGGGAAATACTATAAAAAAAAAAAAGAAACAGCTCTCACCATCCTCCTCAGTCCAAATCCTTAAATGCAAGCCCCTCATCCCTACACCCACTGTTAGTAACAAAATCCCACCCTCTTCCCCCAGCACCCACAATTTTATATTTTAGTAGGAAAAACTCTCACGATGGGTGACCAGCTTAACCTGCCCACCTTCACAGCCAGCCACTATCTAAGCGTTCATTTGACCTTAAGAAATCAACCCCCCCTCCCCTGGCTGGCAGCACCTACAACCACCTCCCCCCACCCCATCTGGATGATCACCAACATGGCTTCATTCAGGGCAGATTGTGTCACACAAATCTTGTGGAGTTCTATGACTGGCTGACAGAGGCCCTGGATCAGGGCAGGCCAGTGGATGTCCTCTTTCTAGACCTCAGCAAGGTGTTTGATTCAGTGCCACAGCCTGGGTTACTGTACAAACTAGAGGGAATGGGAGGGGGACAGGATGGTTGAGGTGAATAGAAAACTGGCTGACTGGTGGCTTCAGAAGGTAGTGGTCGGGGGTATCATCACCAGGGAGGGTCATTAGCGGCGTCCCATAAGGGTCGGTGCTGGGTCCACTCCTTTTAATGCTTACATCTCAGACATCAGGGATGGTATCAGGAGTGAGCTGAGCCCCTTTGCCCATGACTCGAATCTGGGGTGGTGGTGGATGGGAGGAGGGTAGACAAGCCCTCAGGGGACCTGGAGGTGCTGGAGAGGTGGACAAGCACCTGGAAACTGAGGTTCAGTACAAAGAAATGTAGTGTTCTCCATTTGGGGCTTAGGAACCCAGCTCATGAGTACTTTTTGGGTGGGGAAGCTGCAGGTGTCAGGAGGAGAAAGGATCTTGAGGGTTGTAGATGCAAAATGAATAACTCGGAGCAGTGTAGGAGGGCTGTGGCAAAGCAAATAAAATGCTTGGGTGCATAGCCAGGATAACCTCAAGGAGGCGGAGATGCTACTCCCTCTGTATAACTGCCAAGTTAGACTGCACCTGGAGTACTGCGTGCAGCTTTGGTGCCATACTTGAAATTGGACATTATACCTCTGGAGAGGGTCCAGAGGAGGGTGACCAGGATGATTCAGGGTCTGGGGAAATGTCCCACGAAGAGAGACTTGAGGAACTTGACTTGTACTCCCAGAGAGGAGGGACAGAGGTGATATTTATTTATTGAATTTTGTTGACCCGGTAAGCCCACTGGGCCTAAGTCCCTTTTCAGGGGCGACCAGGGAGGGAGGATACAGATGGTAAGCAACTGAAACTGAACCAGATTAAGCTATTGGTGGTATTTTTAGTGAATGGGAGAAATTTGGCCAGGACACTGAGAAAATTCCCCTACTCTTTTTCGATAAGTGCCATGGGATCCTTAGCATCCACCTGAACTACCACCAATCCAGGCAGATGGGACCTTGGTTTAACATCTCATCCGAAATATGCCACCTCAGAAGTGCAGCACCCCCTCATGCTGCACTACAGTGTCAGTATTGGGATATTAACCCAAGTGCCAGATGTGGGAACTGAACCCAGAGCCTCTGATCTCCCAGCCTCAGAGGTGAGTGTGCTGCCTACTGAGCCACTGACACTGATATGATCAAGGTCTTTAAATATCTGAAGGGAGTAAATAGGTTCAGCCCAAATAGGGTGCTCCAACTGAGGGAAGGGGACCACCAGGGGTCACCACATAAGGCTGGTTGATGGGAGGCTCAAGGGGAAATTAGGAGGTGCTACTTCACTGAGAGGTGGTGGACCCTTGGAACATTAATACAGAGGAGGGTGTCATGAAGGGCTGGGACAGGTATAAGGGAGGGTTAAACTGGATACGGACAGATCTGGAGGTGAGACTCCAATGGTAGGCGGGCAGAAGGAAATTACGGGGAGGCAGGGAGGGAGCAACAGTACCCAGACTGGGTGATGATCTCCCACCAGACTCAACAGACCTTTAGACCTACTCTGCTGGCATCTTAGTATGTTAGTATGTGATACACTTGTTTTTATTTGTGAAAACAATAAAATAAATAAGTTTAAAAAATGAATGCATAGATGGTGGCCAGTCAGAGAGGTGGGTGGGTTGTGCCTGTCACTGGTCATGGAGTTTTCCTACTAAAATATCAAAATTGTGGGAGACTTCTGGTGATGTTACGGAGCACCTAGCAGCCTACAAACCAGACTCTCCAAACCCAACTACATAAAACTCCTTCAAATCGACCAAATTTAAAAATCAAAATGCCTAGGAGGAGTAAATCAAGAGAAGAATAAAAGCAAACATCAAGCCAGAGGACGCTCGTAAGGAACAGATGGCAATGGATTAGCAGAGGAGCCTACGAGCAGATCATCCTCCCAATAAGCTCCCACATGGTGGAATATGATACGGATGGTGAATCAGAGCAGCTTTCTCGCAGCCAATTTGAAACCGTGCTATGGGAAATTAAACAATCTCAGACAGGAGAACAAAAACATTTTCAAGCTATACAGCAACAACTCTCCATGCTGGAAAACCAATTAGACCACATGGAAGAAAGGATCTCTACATCTGAGGATATCTAGGCCCAGTTATCTCAAATTGTGCAATCTAGTCTAGTACATACAAGAGACCGCTACTCCCTTTTCTCTTACTGATATATATTTCTTTCTCAGAAAAGCAGTGGGATAGTACTTCATTACCTATTTTATATGAAAGCACTGTTCCTATTGTTAAGCGACTAGGACTAGAAATTTTAGTTATGTCCTTTTTTGCTATAGGTGGCTTTTATTCTTATTTTATATCAAAGTAAATGAGTTAGATGGGTGGAGAGACCTGGACGAAGCTATATGACACCATTGCTCACTCCAGTGATAAGCCCTATTTCTATTTTGAGAGGTGTTCTATTGTTTGGCTCCAGAAGAGGCTCCAGAAGAGGTCTCCCAGAAATGGGAGTGCAAAAATTTTCTTCACTTCTCTTTTCAGGGAAGTCAAAGAGGCCAGTCAATCGAACCTGCCTCCTACCTTGGAAGCAAAACCCTGTTGGTTTTCTTGTTGTTACAGTTTGCCATGTTGGCACAGTTTGTAAAAATGTTACTTGGGCTACAGTATTCTTTTGAATAATGATGTAAAGCTTGACAAACGTACTCGGGCTAAGGAAGATATACAGGTACAAGGAGAGAGCCCGGATAATTTTTCTCTGGGCTCTCACTTACACAATCTGTACATACAATGTACATGGGTTTTCTAACCTGGTTAAACATAGCAAGATTCTTTCCTCCCTGCAATGCTCTGGTGGGGATATATTGTTACTAGAAGAGACCCACCTCTGGATGACAGAACACAAAGATTTGAGTGCATGGGTTTTTCTTAAGTGGCGCCTCTTCTTACAAGGGAGGCGAAGGAGAGAGTGGTTGTTCTAGTCCCACACAGGATTCCATTTGAACTTAAAGACAAGTTAGTTGACAAACAGGGAAGGTATGCCTGGCCAAGGTATTCTCAACGGCCAAATGATAATGCTGGCCTCAGCTTACTTCCCCAAATACAGAATTAGCCCTCTACCACTCCTTTTCCCTTCAGTTGGCACAATGGTCAGAGGGACGGGTAATTTGCAGTGGAGATTTGAACCTGACTCTTCCAGTGGTTGGGGTACAGGATAACATAACACAAGGTAAAGTAAAGAAACTGCCACAGAGCTAGCTAAACTGCTGAGGGAACTTGGGTATGAAGACACGTGGAAATTCCTTAATGGAGGCTCCACAAAACATACCTTCTACTCCAGGCCCACTCCACATATTCTTGTCTCATCTACCTCTTAACTACATGTGAGCATTTGGGGATGTCTGTTAAATGTTGGTTGGGGGACTTTGTATTGTAAGACCATGCACCTGTTTTCCTGAACATCCAAACTGACGACTGTAAGAAAAACACATTCTGGAGACTTAATTTGTCTCTATTAAAGATAAGGAAACAATAGAACAAATCACAGAAAGCTGCAGCGGGCCCTAGCTGACAATGATAACTCTGACACAAATCCTGCTATACTTTGGGATACTTTAAAGGCTGTAGTGAGAGGGAACGTGATAGAGATTTCAGTTTATAAGAAAAAGCTCCAGAAGCCCATGAAATTCTCCTCATAGCAAATTAGAGACCTGAAGGAACAGCAATGTATTAAGGTATGTAAAAACAGGCTTTGGAACTAGCCAAGCTCAAAAAGGAACTGAATAATCTTTTAGCTTACTACATTGGCCAGAAATAGCTTTTCTTAGACAAAAGTTTTATGACTGTGTCCCTAGATCTCTTAGACTGCTTGCAGGGAGGTTGAGAGTGCAGAGGGCAAGAGCCACCATCACAAAGGTGAGGGACCCCCACTCAAACAGTTTGCAAACTTCTATGTCAGACATCACTAGGGCTTTTTAAAGTACTATACCCAACTTCATTCTCCCCCGAGGTCTCAGAACAGGCTATATACACTTTCTAACTAGTTTACAATTACCTACCCTGTCAGAAAACCACAAAACCACGTTAACTTCCCCTATCTCCTCTGGAGAAATAGAAGCAGAAATTGGCCTGCTGAAATCAAGGAAATGCTCTGGATCAGATGGACTCCCATTGGAGTTTATAAAACCTTTAAGAAGACGGTTACCCCTATGTTGCAGTGTTTATTTACCTTTGTTTCCTCTACCCTGGGGTAATTCCCACATCCTGGAATTATGCTATTGTGTCAGCGATCCCAAAACCAGGCAAATACCCACTTTTTTTCATATAATATACTTTGCTGAATTTTAAACAGCACATAGTCCAATAACCATTAAAACAGTGACCTGAAAACATCATTTGCTGTCAAATAAAGAAAGAAAGAAAGAAAGAAAGAAGAAAGAAAGAAAGAAAGAAAGAAAGAAAGAAAAGGAAAGAAGGAGAAAAACTCCTCCTCCCTCCACCCCTCACCATCCACTCCCTCACCCCCCCACCACCATCTGCAGCCAGGTCAGAGTAAAAGGCAGCAGGCCTAGCAGGTATATTGAGAGACTATATCTTCCAAAGGAGAGTAATGTATACAAGGGCTCCTAGGTATTATGGAAGGAGTGTGGTCTGTTTTGCATGGCGCAATGCGTTTCTCTAATTGAATAGCTAGTAGGATCTCACAGTACCACTCAAAAATGATGAGAAGGAGTCCACTTTCTAATGTCACAACATAACCAGTTTTGCCATCGCAGCCACAAAGGTCAGATAGGTTTTTCTGATTGCGTGTGCCAGGAAAAACAGATAATAAACAGCTTTCGAGAGTAAATAAGGGCTCCAAACCCAAAAATGGATCCAGCACTTGTTGGTTGGAATTCCAAACAGATTGAGTCTTAGAGCAAGTCCAGAGCAGGTGAAAGAGATACCCAGGAGCTTCATTACAGCAGGAGACGTAAAGGGGATGTGAGTATGTCCATTCTGTGCAGTTTACCTGGTGAAGTAAAGGTTGTGCATTATATTAAACTGTACTAGGCGTAATCTGTCCTGTCTGATGAACTTATATATGTTACACCAGGCCACTCTCCAAAGGTCCACACTGGTTGGGAGAAGAAGTTCCTGGACCCAATGATAGCACATCCTCGAAGGGAGATGTAGGTCCAGGGACTGGAGGTATTTATAAATCATGAAGACCGCATGCGGTTGGTCAGCTACGGTCAATACAGAGGCTAAATCCTCTGATGTTGAAATATTCAGGGTTTAGGCCCAGGAAGGAAAGGGTTGCGTTTTTAACTTGAAGGAGGACCCCACTTTATGCCCATCCTACAGACCCATATCTGTCCTTAATACAGATTATAAACTTCTTTCATCAATTCTAGCCCATAGGCTCAAGCAGCTAGCTACCAGAATGATTCACATAGATCAATGTGGCTTCATTCTGAGCAGAAAAACTCAGGCAACATCCATAGAACTGTTTACCTAGTGGATTACATACAAAGTCAGACTCAACCGACACTTTTATTAAGTTCAGATGCCCAAAAGGTTTTAATAAGGCCTCCTGGCCCTTTTACGAGGTCCTTGCGTCTTTGGTTCCCTCCACAGTTCATTTACCTGATTTTCTAATTTTATCACTCCTCGAAAGGATATATCAGAGCTAATGGCCACATGCCTCAGAGCTTCCCCTTATACAGAGGCACACGATAGGGCTGTCCCTCTCCCCACTCCTTTTTGCCTTCTACATAGAGCCCCTGGCCCAGTATATCCACCTAACACCTGAAATACAAGGTATCCATCTGGCTAGCACTGAGCACAAACTAGCACTCTTTGCTGATGATATTCTGATTTACTCATCTAATCCGGACTCCTCCTCCCAGCCCTTTTTGGAATTTATCCCATTTTTCAAAACTAGCCGGATACATCCTTAACACTCACAAGACTGAAGCCTCCCTCTCTACTATACAGCCTCTGCAGAAGTCCGGTTCACGTTTACTGTAAAGTGAGACTTACCATCCCTTAAGTACCTGGGAAATAAAATTCCCGAGACTTAACACAGCTCTTCTCAGCTAACTATACCCACTTGAGAACTACTTTGAAATCAGATATGAGATGCTGCAATATTCTCCTCTTTAATTTTATACACGAAATTTAGCATTAAAGATGAGCGTGCTTCCCTGTCTGTTATATTTATTTCAGCGTGTCCCATGCTCTATTACAATTAAAAATTAATATCATGGCAGAAATTAATAAATAATTTCTTATGGAACTCTGAAAAACCATGCATTAGGCAACAGAGGCTATTTCTCCCTAAGTCTCAAGGGATATTGCCTTACCATCTCTCCCTCTGTACTGGACCGCATCCCAGATGAGACTAGCTCTTTTGTGGGGTAATGAGAGATACTGTGCTTCGTGGAAAGCAATAGATCTATCTAGACAACTCCCTTTTCACTTCAGGCTAGCCTTTTAAACCCCCTACCCTTATTAAACAGGCACTACAGCTATTACCTAATGCCAGCTCAGTGATTGTAGAAGGCTGGAGGAGAGCATACAAAACAAGTTTCTCCTCCCTCATTTTCGAAGTACAGGTGGTTCATAACAAACTCATAATTCACCTCCCCTCCCCACAGCATGACCCATGGTATACCCAATAATCTACACAGGGCTTTGTGGTCCCCTGGCAATTACTTGAGGAGACACACTGCTCTCCTTTGAAGAGACTCAGACAGCTTTTGCTGGAAGGACAAAGAAAGGCTATGGTACTACCAATTGACGGTCTTTATTAACAAGGATAGAGAATTTAGGACCCAAGTATTTGTAGATAATACTCCCTACGCTAAAATATGGAGTTCAGACGCAGGAGAAAGAGCCATCTCCATAATTTACAAATCATTGGTACAATTACTGACATACATGGCTGACCAGTTCAAGCCTAGTTGGGAAAGGGACCTAAGTTTAGTGATGGGAGATGGGAATTGGCTCAGAGTGTGGAGAGGAACCTGGTCAACTACTTCCTCGCCAACCTGGAAAGAGCTTTTCTGGAAGGTGTGGGCCAGATTCTTTCTAGTACCATTGTTTATGGCCAGAAGAATTCCAGGTACCCCAACTTCTTGTTGGAGGAGATGCAGAGCTCAGACAGCATCCCAGGCTCACATCTTCTATGAATGCCCTAAGTTACTTCAATTTTGGACCACTTTTACTCAACATATTTCAGCTATATTTGGCATTAACCAACCCCTCTCCCTTATTACTTCCTACTGGGTATCCCCCAAAACAGTACAGAGGCAAGGATGTTTTTATACCTGTAGGCGATTTGTTTTGTGTGGCCTGTAAGTCACTCACAAAGAAGCAGCTACAGGGGACCCATCTTCTATAGGTGATTGGAAAAAATAATGCTCCAGATACAGTCTAATGAACAGCTGTCTTTTCCCTACAAAACAAAGCTGAATCCTTTGTTCAGAGATGGACCAGATGGGAGCTATAACAACAAAAGATATAAATAAAATTACAAAGTTTAACACACTTATTAACATTTTATATCCTTGCCCCTAGCTCAACCTTTATTCTACCAGATTTAAGAAATATTTGGTTCAGACCCCGCCCCGACTTTCTGATATATTCTCATAAGCCTTAATAAATTATGTATATTTAAATCCATTATCATGCCAAAATTATTCAGCCTATGTGTCAGTGAGTAATTTTCTGTTAACTTCTTAAAGCCCAAGGTTTTTACCTTTTTATTTTTGTGTTATAGTTAACACTGTTTTATTATGTGAAATGCACTAGAAGCTACAATGTCAAATTATAAGACACCCTGTAATTTGTTTCAATAGATGTATGCAAAAGTGAAATGTACTAAACTTGTACTCTTATGACTAGAATAATTCAATAAACTAAAGTATAAAAAATATATATTAAAATTGTGGATACTGAGGGTAAGGTGGTGAGACTGTGTTTCCTAAAGGGGGACAGGGTGCTTGGATATAAGGATTTGGGCTGAGAAAGAGGGAAATAGGGTGATGGACTGTTTCTTTTTTATTACATCCCCAAATACAAATACAAATATGAATACTGAATACCTGAATATTTGGGACCCGAATAGAATATGTGGCCTAAATATTTGGGACAAGGTATTAGCACACCCCTATTAGGCTGAGCCATTTCTGAAGCAGAAAAATGTTAATGTTTCTATTTTTTTTTTTTAATCAAGCTTTTTCTAGTCATTGGTTTTGCTGACAGCATCCCCCCCAGCACCGTCAGTAGCTTTCTTACAAACTTATCAGTTATCTGCCACTTACCCCTAGGACCACATTGTGGTAGGTGATCTGTCATGTCAGGCATGTGGGGCTTGCAGGGGTGCCAGTATGGGCAGACCAAGCATTTTGCTCCATCCTCCTGATTTTTCCCCAGGGTGCTGGTGCACAATGAAACAAGCACCCATGTGTGCAATGGCCTACATGCATGTCACGCATCTGGCAGTAACCCCTTCCTATGTTGCCATGTGTGCTCCCACCTGGTGTCCACCAGGTGGCAGACAAACAGTGGAAACAGTGATTTCCCTTCCCAAGGAAACAGAGCAGTCCTTGGGACACTCAGTCCTTCCTCCCCAACTGAACAGTGCTAATTTCCAACGCTGGTCACCAGCGTTGAGAGTAACTGATACCACTGTGACAATAAGCTGGCTAAATTATATTATACTTAAAAGTAATGCATTTGAGTGTGGTTCCAAAAATAATGTCCATGGCAATCTGCAGCATACAATCATGTACTTTCCAACTTTAATGTCTCCCAAATTATCACACTACCTGCAGAACTCAACTATGCCACCAACTACCATAGCCTTTTTTTTGTATGCTTTTATTTATACACCCTACCTTTGGGGCATCTCTCAGGGTCCCATCCAGATGCCTCACTCAACCTGCCTGCCTGAACCAACTGCTCAGGACATGCATCAGGTAAGTGAGGTCTGGGCTCTCCTGGCCCCATGGAGAGACCCCAGACCCCAGGGAGAACTAGAGAGTCAGCCGACTCTGGATGTGTGTTAGGTCAACCTGCTTGATTCACCATCGCCTCAAAGGCAGAGGGAGTTTTTCTTCATTTCACCCCAGAGCACGGACATGCAATGATATCCCGCCAGCGTGCCCACGCCCTGCACACACCTGGAAGACATCTGCCGATGCTCCAATCCCCATGCCTCTGCTACCATGCACTGCAGAAGCCCTAGCCTCCCCAGGGGTCACCAGTGCAGCAGTGATGCCCTAACCTCCCCAGGACTAGGAGAGCTGTCCTCACGGATGCTCAGTCCTAGTCCTCCCTGCCAACCCCTGACAACCCAAGCTCGTTCCTAAACCCAGGTCGCTGGTGTGGCGCGAAGTGTGGCATCCAGTGCCTCAATCCTCAGCTCCACGGGACAGCCTACCATAGCCTTTGAGACTGGATTCTTGGTAACTGTCCTGATAGAATCCCAACATCTGGTGTACTTTCAGACTGCTTCAGTGATCAGCCCATCACGTTCTGTGTTTGAAAAACACATGAAAAAATACCCTCTGAAAATGATCACAGTTCATTCATACAGGCATTTTGTACTGGGCAGCTTGTACACAGGCTAGTCAACCATAAGATGAGATAGTATCAATCCTATTCCTTCAGTAGCTGATGCCTGGGAATTCTTTGCCAGTGATTTTCTCAATGTCTGTAACAAACATGACCCTATCAAGATATACAGTGGAGTCAGCCAGGAGGCAATGCTGTCATCATAGTTTCTTCCAGTGACATGCTGCACAATACTGCAGGAATGTCAGGTAATCCAATGTCAGTTATTCCAATGTGTGGCACAGGGAAGTGTGATATGCTCATTACAGAGCATTCCATCCTGGCTGACTCTGCTGTACATGGTCAAAGACACCATTACTCTTGGATCTCTAAGGAGATTATTGAATTGTTCTCTAAAGGGATGCTGCTTGGACCAGATTTAGAAATACTATATCCCCAATGATAGCATTATAGAAAACCTTGGACTCTAGTGTAAGTAAATCAGCAGTAGCTCAGCAAAAGTGGACTACTACCACAAATACTGTGAGGAAAACCAGCATTCCAACAGATTCTGGTCAGAGGCTGGAAATCTGAATGAAATGGATCTTCAAAACAAATTGACCAAATCTACAACATAGAAACATACGTTGATGGCAGATAAGGGCTGCAGGCCCACCAGACTGCCCTGTTGCCCTACTAGAGCTCTTTGGGGCCATTCATGATTGATCTCTCATCAAGCAAGCCAGAGCCTGACCCTCATGAGCTGTAAAACATTAACTTCTGATATATCACTACAGCAGAGGTCGCTAAAGCACTAACAGGCCTCAGCCCAAACAAGAGAGCTGGTTCTGACTTCACTGACCAAGCTTCTCTGCCTTGTGGCGAATCACGTCTTTTCCCCAGTTACCATGCTGTTAAACTTCACCCTCACCTCTGTTGAGAAGCCTTCTGTCTGGAAATGTGCCAAGATTGGACCCTCCACAAATGAGGGGCTAAACAGGATTTGAATCAATACAGGTCTATTTCACCCTCTTCTTCCTTCTCCATGATTCTTGAAAAAGTGTATTTACTCACAGCTGGCTGAGCATCTCATTCTGCACAATCTGCTCTCTCCCATGCAATCTGACTTCAGCAAGGAGCATTCTTCATAACTGCATAGCTTAAAGTCACTACTAATCACCCAAAAGCCATGAATTGTGGTCTCCTCACTGGAACTGTCTTCATGGACCTCTACAACTCCTTCAGTTTGGTGGCTCTACAGTACTCTTGCTCAAGCTTAAGACTCAAGAACTTCATCAACCAGCCATTAAATGGTTTGAAAACTACCGAGTAACAGAACCCAGTTAGTGTCCACCACGAAGCTTTAGTTCGACCCCTGCTGTCTTAAAGGGCACTATCAGCTTTTTCCCTTAGTTTGTGGGCATATGTATGCAGTGTAAGTTCTGGCACAGACCCATTCTACACGTGCTGTAAAACACACCTAGCTATATAAAAACACAGTTTTGTACCTGTTTTGCTCATTTTCACAAAATTCAACAGTCCCTCTGCCCAATCTGAAAGTACCCACCTCCGGAAGCATCACCAGGTTCAGAGCGGGCATCAGGCATGACGCGAGTCATGAGCACAATTTTTATCATGCCACTTGTAATTAGAGGTGTCACTAATAAATGATTAAGCAGCTGAATTGTTTGTGGTACCTAAAAACAAAAACCAAGCGCTGAGAGCATTGCGTTTCACATTTTAATCCTGACCCAAATCTCAACAGCATGCTTGTGAGGTATATGTCTTGCACATGCACGGATTTTGTGTGTGCTCTCTCATGCATGCTGGATTTTGGGTCACATTAAAATGTAAAATGCAATGCTCTCAGTGCTCGGTTTTGTTTTAGGTACCACAAACAATTCAGCATTTAAACATTTACTGGTGAAACCGCCAATTACAGGTGTCATGATAAAAATTGTGCCCTACTGCGCTCATGCCTGATGTGGCGTTATGATCCTGGCAATGCTTCCAGTGACAGGTACTTTCAGATCAGGCAGATGCTTCCAGTGACGGGTAATGCTTAGATCAGGCCGAGGAATGTTGATTTTTGTGAAAATGAGCAAAATAGGTACAAAGCTGTGTTTTTATATATATTTTTTCAAAAGAAAACAAATTATTCGGTTGTTGGATGCTGTACACTAGTGATATTTAAACTTTTTTCAATATAAACTGGTGAGGGTAGATTCAGGACAGATGTAAGAAAGTGCTTCTTTACAGAAAGGGTAGTGAATATATGGAATTGTTTAAGGAAATGGTACTAGTGTAAATGCCAAGGCAGTAACAGGTTTCAGGAAAGTAAAAACAAAGACAGCTGAAGGGCATGGAGGGCAGGGCGGGGTGTAAAACTACCAGTGGGCATTCAGCCTAGGCACATTTAATGGTAGAGTGGTATGGCTCAGGTAGGAAAATGGGCAGTCAAGATGGACTGTGAATCTTTTTCTACTACACCTTTCTATGCTTCTTCAGTATGTTTCTAATAATTCTGATCTATTTAGAAACATTATTGAACATAGCTGAAAAGCTATTAACACTTAACGTGACTAAATTACAGGAGCAGCCAGGTTTTTCTTAAACTTTCAAGTCTTTTACTGATGAAGGATATTAGGGTAGGTTTGCCCCACTTTTGTTGATTTTGCAAGAAAAACAGAAACTAATATCTAACCTAACCTGTCACATTCACTACAATATTTTTTTTGTTGCTGGAGGATCATGATAACTGTGCCTGCCTCATGGGACTGCAGGCCATGCTCTTTGTAGTACCCCTAATCCCTTTCCTGGTTTCCTTAGTTTTTGAAAAGTTTAAACTAAGAAAATGCCAGCACTCTGCTGTTGAATTTGTTTCTCTCTCTCTCTCATTTTGTTTTTACTGTACAGTGCTCTGCTGCAGCATCTGCTGCACTCTGCTGTTGAATTTGTTGCTCTGTCTCTCTCTCCTCTCTCTCTGTTTTGTTTTTACTGTACAGTGCTCTGCTGCAGCATCTGCTGCACTCTGCTGTTGTCTGCTGTTGAATTTGTTGCTCTGTCTCTTTCTCTCTCTCTCTCATTTTGTTTTTACTGTACAGTGCTCTGCTGCAGCATCTGCTGCACTCTGCTGTGAATTTGTTGCTCTGTCTCTCTCTCCTCTCTCTCTAGTTTTGTTTTTACTGTACAGTGCTCTGCTGCAGCATCTGCTGCACTCTGCTGTTGTCTGCTGTTGAATTAAAGAGCTGCTGATGCCTCAAAAAACTTTGAAAAACATAATAATTAGGTACAATTCAGCTTGCATTCTGTATATATTCTGTAGATTTTTCTCCCCATCTTTTATTACAGAGGAAATTTGCTCAAATACATGATCTTTATCTATTAGAGTTCATCTGCCTCTAGAGCTTACTCCTACTTCATGTCACAATCCTCTGTTGTGACATCACAGTCTGTTGCCATGGGAGTAACTGTGATGCCACAAGCAGTGCATTATGACCTCAGGTGGGGAGAAGGCAACAGGAACAGATGAACTCTTCAGGAAGCAACGATCCTGTTTTCATGCAAATGGCCACAGTAATAAAATATGAGGAGTAAAAATACAGACAAATGTGGACTACAAGCTAAATTGTGTCTAAATATTATGTTTTGTTCAAGTTATCCTGAAGGCATCAGCTGCTCATTAATTTGTCTTTCTACTCTCCTTCTCTCTTTCTCTCTGTCTTTCTTTCTGACTAAAGAAAGAAAAGAAAAGTTTTGTTTTGTTCTTTTTGGGGGAAGGTGGAATCTCTCTGCAGCACACACACACACACACACACACACACACACACCCACCCACCCACCCACCCACACACCGTCTCCTTTCAATGCAAAGTCCCAAATGCACTCGAATGACCTTTGGTGGGTGACACAGAGGACTGGCTAGAAAATGAGTCAATCACAGAACAAAGAACCTCAATGGTTGGCTCCTTCAGCGCCCCAGTATCACGATTGTTTGCCTTTATTGGTCATGTGACAGTCCAGGGACTCGGGAGTATTCATGAGAGATTGTAACAAAAGTTTTTTTGTTTTTTTATTTCTGCCCCTGCCCTGCCTTGTTTAGTGACTTGCATACAGTACTGGTGGTGAGAGTGCTATTTCCAGACCAGATCAGACCCGGACTGCACTTCCGAACTGGGCCAACTCGGCAACTCAGGTTGAGCCACGAAAGCTCAGTATTCCTGAACAGAGCCAAGTTGGCCTGCTCTGGGAGATTTGGAAATGTGGCAGAGCCAGTCCGCCCATCCTAAACAAAACCAGTCTGCTTCTCCTGAATCGTTAGTACACCAAATTGTGCAGATCCATCCTGTCCTGTGAGTGGTCTCCCCATCATTGTTTGCTATTTGACCAGCTTAACTGGCCAAGTCCATCAAGCATGCATGACTACCACTGACTTTCTTTGTTGTACAGCTGTGCACAAGGAAAAGCCCCTGGTTGTAGCCCACCTCACACAGTCAAACAGTGCCTACTCACTCCATTCAACAGCAGCACTTACTTTCCCAATTCCCAGGATGAAGCATGAATTTGGAAAAGGCCTTTGCAGTTGCAGCACCAGATGCCTGAAACAAACTGCCTCTCACGCTGAAGAATGCTTCTAGCTTGCAAGTGTTCGGGTCCAGTCATTGCAGCCACCTTAGAACCCTCTGTATGTGTTTTTGGCCCAGTAAACCCCTCCTGACCATGATCATGTCACTAACAATGATCATGCTCTTTGTTTTGCTGAACTCCCACTTTGTTAGCTTGCTTTGATCACTGTTTGGATGTGCAGTACTGTACTCCTTTATACTTTAGTTTTGACTTGTGTGCTGCAAACTACTGGTGACTTTTCCTTTTTGGACTACGTTAACCTTTTGACTGCTGTTGTCTTCCTGGGGTTCCCATTAAAGAAGATGTTGCATCTTATGGGGTTATCCCAGTTTGAGAAATTTCAAATGAGCACATAAATTGTCCTGACTGAACTAGGTTTTTTTAAGAAGGTACGTTACACTCTATGGCTTACCAGTCAATTGCATAACTTATTTAAAAAATTCTACTAGCAATCTGTCTTCTTTGTTATGGTATGCACAATCCTAGTTTTACAACATATCAACACCTGCCATTAGTGTTTTTCCCAGTCCCAACCCATCACAGTAGGTGCAACAGTTCATAGGGTAGGCTGCCAACTTTTCTAAAATTATGCCAATCTGGCAAGTTGCAGTATATCTTACTGGCTGGATGAAATAGACACAGATGCAATAGAAATTTGGACCCTTGAAGACAGTCCCAAATTGCTGGCAGTATAGCCTAGACATTAGAGTAATGAGTTGTGAATGAGCATGGTACATCCAGCAAACCTGGGTTTGATTTCCACCCTCTACTTGCATACTGTGTGACTCTGAATAAGTCACTTAACCCTCCCTAGTCTTCCAAGTCACCACTGAAAACAGGTACTTTTGCCTACTGGGCCTTACCCAGTTACCAAAGAATTAAAAAATAGTACACCTGTCTTTCATGTTGAAGAACAGTTTTTGCTAGCTGCAAGAGGTAGACAGTATGAGCAGTAGTTCACCGAGCAGTGGTTGACAAGGTTATGCTAATCTGTTACATTGTAGCACACTTTTTCACTGGTTGGATGAGATAGTTGGTGCAACAGCCAATGGTGGAGCCAAGACTGAAAATGATTCCAAACTTATGCCCTTCTGATATGTAGCAGTGTTGCAGCATAGTAATAGATGAATCAAGCCATGTGAAGGCTTTTTATCAATTACAGGCAGGCATAAGCAAGTGGATTTGGTGAGTAATCAGCAGGGATAAGGAAAGCTGTATTTCTTACCAATGACAGTAGATCTTTGAGAGAATTTCCTCCTTACTGGAACACACATTGAACTGTAAGTCATTGGTGTCCGGACCCTGCCAAAGTCTTTTAAAACTGGGGCCACCCACATTGCCATGTGGCTAACATTGTACATTGGCATTACCTACATTATATAACATTGGTGGACCCCATCCACTTCAGTTTCTGTCAATGATAAACATTTACTAACCAAACAGGACAAGCATCATACCATGATATGCAAATAGTACTTAAGAGGCCAATCCTAACAGCAGAGGAAGGAAGATGCAGAAACATGCTGGCTGAAAGAGAAATCAGAAGGAAGACGGTGCACTGATCCTTAAGAAACCTCTGCACTCCTCCACAGGGAATGGAGGAAACTTCTGCACTCCTCCACAGGAGGATGGAGGAAACTTCTGCACTCCTCCACAGGCGTTGGAGGAAGGATGACTGTAATTCTGTGGAGGAGATTCCTCAAATATCTACTGTTACTTGTAAGTATCACAACTGTCTTTTACGAGGATATCTCATCCATAGAGCCACATACACTGGATGAGTACAAAGCAGTACCCAAATGAATGGGTGACAGAAAACAGAAACATAGAAACACAGAATTTGAGCAGATAAGGACTGCTTGACCCACCTAGTTTGCCCATTTCCCTACCTAACAGATAAGCTGCAGATCCTAGTTAACCAACAGCCTACTTCCTCCTACCCCTACTAGAATTGCCTTATGTCTGTCCCATGCATTCTTGAATTCCCCACTGTTTTTGACTCTTCGACCACCTCAGAAGGGCTGTTCAATGTATCCACAACCCTTTCTGTGAAGAAATAGTTCCTCACATTACCTCTGAGCCATCCCTCCTCTATCTTCAAACTGTGCCTTGTTTTGCACATCTCTTTTCTGAAAGATGCTACCCTCTTGGACTTTGTTGATTCTCTTAAGGTATTTGAAAGTTTCTATCATGTCCTCCTTCTCCATCCTTTCCTTGAGGCTATACATCTTTAGTTCCTTTAGTCTTTCTTCATATGTCTTCTGATGCAGACCCTGCATCATTTTGGTTGCCCTGCTCTGGACAGCCTCCGCCCTGTCTATGTCTTTATGGACATGGGATCTCCAGAACTGAACACAGTACTCCAAATGTGGAGAAGAAGCATGTCCCCAAGGTCAGCAGACCTTGCAACACAATCCAAATCAAACCCAGTTCACCTACGAGAGATTAGTTCCAGACTGTAATGGACATATGGATTTTACTCCAGGTAGCAACTTTATAGATCTCAGCAGTGGACACCAAATGAAAACATGGCTCAGAAGCAGCCATGCCCCGATGGCAGCCAGTAACATGACAGCGCAGTTTCATGATGGACTTTTAGTACTAGAATCCAATGCAGGATAAAATCCATCTGGTGATACATTGCTTGGGAAAACCAGTTTCCCCAATATATGGGACCAAAGGAAACAACAGTCAGGAAAGTCCACCTGATATCCTTGGAATTATCCAGGAATTAACTGAGCACCCTGCAAACATCCCAAAATTGCAGTAGCACCTACCCAGGGTTCTCAGGGTTCAGAAAGCAGAACACAATAAAGTTGATATACTTGTTAAAGTAAACTTAGATACCACCTTCAGCAGAAATATAGAATGGGTCCAAATCACTACCCAACCCTTGTGAAAGGTCAGATAAGCTGGGTCAATCATCAGAACCTGTAACTCTAAGACCCTACTAGTAGAAGTGAAAGCCACCAAACACAGTTTTTCATGTAAGGAATTTAAGGCTGCAGATTGATGCATCTCAAAAGAAGCTACAGTCAAGGTGTCAAGGACCAGGTTAAGATCCTAAGTTGGCACAAGTTTGTAAATTGGGGATATGTGTGAAGGATTTGCCATGTGCCAAGATCAGTGCTGGTTTTAAGGGGAGAAGCCATGGCAATTGCATGGGGCCCCAGACCATTGGGGAGCCCCACTAGGCTAAGATTAGGTCATATCTACAGAGTAGTGAAAATGTAAATTTAATGCAAAAATTCATAATAGTACTGCATATCATGCGAACATCGTCTTAATTTCTCATACATTCTCTGCAAAGCTTGACAAGCACACAGTATTGATTTGAGATTGCAAAGCGCCAATTATTGCCTTTGTCCAATCAGCCAGTGTTTGAAAATTCTAGAACCCAGTTCTAGGTCATAATAATGAATGTAAAATCATGACCGCAAAAAGATAGCAGCACAATAGTGCTGACAATGTTGGCGATGGAGCAAAATGGTGGCAAATAAAATAGTGACTTGACCCACTTCTATTAGCCATTATTGTGGCACTAATATCACCTAACACCCTTGACCCAGTGTTGACTGCCTGCAATGGCACCACGTCAGTCCGCCTGTGGACACAATAGTGTGCAGTGGCAGTGGATCATACTGTAGTAGTAATGAAACACTCGTGATTCTAGCAGTGCTCAAAAATTATGGATTTTACAGGAAAAATAACGCTTGGCACCATATATTAAATTAGCCACATTCTTTGCATCACAAGAGGCAGAAAATTACAAAAGTTCCACCTCTGTTGATCAAAGTGCTTCTTTGACTGAGATATCGGCTTCAACTTCTGAGGTGCTAGATCTTGAAGAAATTGTGGGAAATATGCAAACCAAGAACCTTGAATCACAAGGAAAGCCCACTGATGCACAAAGATGTGAATTCATCAAAGAGAGTCTCAAACAAATAATGGATATTGAATTTTCATAAAATAATGATAACGTTCCACGATGCTTTATGAAAGCGAACTACTACAGTCACCTGAATATTGGAGACAAAGTTCTCCAGTCATGATTTATGTATTCTCAGTCTTCAGATAAAGTGTTTTGCTTTTGCTGTGTTCTTTTGGAAAACGTGATAACAATGTTTGAAGAACAGCTTCAATGCGTGGAAGTGCCTTTCATCTACTCTGAAACAGCATGAACATTCACCAGCACAGCGTCTTGATAGCAGAACCTGAAAGCAGAGATCAGTGGCAATAAAACTATTGACAATGTCAACATGGAGTTACTTGCAATGGAAAAGAATTACGGAATCTGTTCTAAGAGACTCATTTGTATTGTTTGTCATTTGGCAGAACGTAATCTGGCTTTTTGTGGAACTACAGAAAAACTTCATGATCCTCATAATGGAAATTTCCTTGGTCAAGTTGAACTGCTTGCAGAGTTTGACCTCATAATGAGTGAACACCTGAGGCAAATTGAGAAAAGAGAAATTGCTGATCATTACCTTAGTACAAATATTCAAAATGAATTGATTACCGGAATGGGAAAGCACATCCTTCAGGATATTATTGAAAGGTTCATCGCAAAGTATTTTGGTGTGATCATGGACAGCTCACCAGACATCAGCCACACTGAACAACTGTCAATTACACCGTGCATTGTTAATTGTGAACTATCGGTTGATGCTTCAGTTTTGGAACATTTTACTAGATTTCTTGCTGTTGAGGCGATTACCGGTGAGGCCTTATGCGGTACCTTTTGGGCCACCTTGAGAACTGAAAAGTCAATATTGATGACTGCAGAGGACAGGGCTACAAACATGGAAGCAATATGAAGGGCAAAAGGCAGGGTGGACATCAAAGAGTGCTGGACATTAACAAAAAAAACCCTGTTCATGCTCTGTAGCAGTCACAGCCTGAATTTGGCTGTTTTGGATGCTGCTAAATCATTGGTATTGTCCATGACATTTTCGGGTGTTACAGTGTACTTTCATTGTCTTCAGTTTTTTACTCGGCGTTGGTCCATACTCAAACAGTATGTAATCCAACTTACTGTCAATAACTGTCAGACACTCGCTGGGAGTGCCATATTCAAAGCATTAAACTGCTTCGATATCAACTCAATCAAGTGCATGGTGACCTCAAAGCACTGGTAGATCACACAGTTCAGAAAACAGACAGTGTGACTGCATTAGAGGCACATAACCTTGCAGAGAGATCTCTTTAGGGCCCTTCCTAATGTGTCTTGTTGGGTTCACCCACACTGGTGCACAAACAAAGATCGCTCAGTAAAAAAAAGCAGGCAAAAGGCAACACAAAGTTGAGCGACATTTGTGGAAGTGGCATTGATGCAATTGGTCACCCCCAGCCAGACCGCACATGGTGTCTGCATGATTTTCTGCAGAGGCTACCCCAGCACCCCCCATTGTGGGGCTATGCCCCCTGCACATCCCCTACCATGTGTATAATCACACACACACATACACCCGCCCTGTATCAAGGAGGTGATGTCACAGTATACCACGCCCCAAACTCCCGAACTGCACATCGGGTTGCACGCTGTTGTGGGTGCCTACATTATGGCACCCTCTTTACTGCACCCTGGCAATGATATATGGTCTTGTTGTATGGTACAGTGTTTTGATTCAAATAAATCATCTGAACAAACTAGTTCAGAGCCCTAATGTAACAATGGACACCCTTAAAAATGAAATTCACGTAAGTACATCTTAATGGTCTGACTGAGATATCCACTGAGCATGATGTTTGTCACAAGTTGAACTTCTCTAACATAATTTAGGACTTTGTCTCCTCAAAAGCACGAAAGATCAAATTCTAAGTGATTGGGGTGAGTTTGTCTTCAGTCACTAAATTATGCATTCTGAATTTCTAAAGTGATTTGTTTATTTCTTATGTGAAAGTCCTTTTCCAAGCGAAGTAGCAGTGAAAGTCATCCAATGTGTGGGTGGTAGGAGGAAAGGCCCATGCCTTAGCCTCTGCCCAGGGCCCCACGAGTCTAATAGACGATGCTGGCCAGGTATGGAAAACACGGAGGCTTTCTTCAATGTACAGCAAGAAGTTTCAATAAAGAAATAGCAGGTTACAGGGCTGTGCTCTCTTTTGTCCCAGTCTCTCTCTAACATAGCATCACTCTGACCTTCATCCCAGCCCTCCCTGCTTTCTTTCTAGCTAGTTTTCTTCTATTTTATTTAAATATACAGTGCCTATATCCTTACAGTGAACTCCATTTAAAGATGCAGTGCCCACATTCTTACATCTCCTCCATCTAGCAGAATGATCCCACATTGTCCAACATGCATAGTTGTAATTTTTAATCATTTGTTTTTACAATACAGCCAGATCAGGCCAGATATCGGGTACATAAAGTATTGTATAACAGGAAATATTCACTGTTTTCATTTTCACTGGATTCATATTAGCACGAAAATAAAGACAGTGAATATTAGGTGAATCACTGTACAATAGCAGTGCTAGTGATCCACCAGTGAAAATAAGATGATGTGAACATGCTGAGAGTGCTCAGAGCACTAAATATAATGGGCATCAATTTAAGCTGTTACACAGTAAAACCAGTGTAATGAGAAAACTAATGTTCTCTACAGTCTCTGGTGGAACAAGTAGTCTTTCAGTAGGTGAACTAGATTTTCAGATGGATCACAGGCTTCACCACATGGCCAGCTCTGCTGTTGTTCCTGACAGCTTCTGGTGAGAAAAGTTGGCGCCATCGACTCATTAAGACTAATAGCTTCCTCACTGGTCACCTTCTGTTCTGTTGGTATGGGATTGCCACCAAAGTTTTCTTCCATCTTTGAGAAAGTGGTGTTGGGTGTACAGTTAGAGAGCTAAAGAACACTAATTGGGTCTGAAACTCACTGAAGATGTCAACAGTTTCTTCAGTACTGTGCACCTTGTTCAGTTTAAATGATGTATGTTCTGAGTGCAGTGCTTTCACCAGTACCAAAAGCTGGTATTTGTCCAATATAACATCCCCTGGTTTGATCTTTGGTAGCTTTAACTACATCCCAGTATTTGAAGTAAAAAGCCTCCTGAGACCACTCCACTTGTGGGGCTGGACAGGTATAGAATCTCAATAAATCTGGAGAAATAGTCAATGGCTATTAAACAGACTTGCCCCTTTTCTTCACTCAGGTCAAGTGCAATTTTTCCCATGTTCTTTCTGGTGATGGGGTAGGTATGAGCAGTTCTTTAAACTGACTCCTCCTTATTGTTCTGCAAAACTCACATAACTCATGGTTCAATTTCAGTTGGTTCCCATCTGTATCTCTACCTCCCTCCCCTGGAATGAGGCTGACAATAGGCAGAATTGCTAGTCCTCCTTTCCCAGCAAACAAAAACTAATAATAATGATAAATTAATAATTCCTATTTGAGCTTGATATGTTGCCCTATGCCAGGCCACTAGACAGACATTTTGGCTCTCTCTGGATATTTTATGAGGCCCTGACATCCCTGATATGCCCTGGCCATGATTTTGTCTTTCACAGACCAAGGACAACAATACTAGTATTGTAGGTGATGAAGCCTTCAGCTTCTGACATCTGGCCTCTTACTGCATAGAAGCCTCATGCTGCATTTGGAACACTTCATACGGGACTGAGCCATCCAGTATTAATGGATGGCAATCCTGCATGTAACTGGCTATCAGTCTTGGTAGCTGCATTTATCAAGACCAACTTCTGTGATGAGGACTCTGCCCCAGGACCTTTGGTTCCTGGGCCTTTGCCAACAGTTCCCATGCTGGTCCATCCAACTCAACAGTCCCCATCATCTCTATTGCCTCCAATTTGGATGGAAGCACCTCCACCACAGCCAATGTTTGGGCACTAACCAAGGATCTGGCCAGGCCACTGGCTTGCCAGGCCAGTTGTCAGTGGAAATTACCCAGGATGAGAATATCAGGGTTGTCCATGATGGAAAACATTTGAGAGATGTCTTCAAAGAATCTTCAGACTTGGAAACCAAGTCATTGATGACCTCGACCAGGACTCACAGTATTGACTAGGACTTGTTGAAGAGCTTAAAATGGCTCATAGGCTAACATCATTCAGGGCTTTGGTCCAATTAGTGCCAGAATCCATGAAAGTGTCCTAGGAAGCAGTCCAGAAATGAGCTAAATATGTTTACTAATATTTTGGATAGGGACAAATCTCCATGGGTTGCCTTTCACTAGGCTAAAGCCATTTTGGGACTGGCCTTGGAACTCTGGCAGCATCTGGCATCCTGCCCAGCACCCTCAATGTATATGGTCCAGAAGTATGTGGTGCCCACTAGCATCCTATTAGGGTTCTCTGACTGCCCCTCTGCAGAGGGTCTTGTGACAGACTTGGATTTCTGCAAGTTGAAAGGTCAAGAGGATGTGCACAAACTTTCAGACAAGAAGTCCAAAAGGATTGACCACTTGTTAAACACATGTATGCAGCCACTTCACTAGGTCTCCATTAAGCCAGTTAACCAGTCATGATGGCAAATTTTGGTATCATGGGGCAACTGCTCCCACATCCTGCTGATAAGCAACTTGTAGTACAGTATATCAGAAACCAGGGTCAGTCACTGGTTAAGCACTAGATTCAGACAGTTCTGAACATGAGCAACTCCGTGCCTGTGCTATGGCTATGGCTATGCTATGGCCTCCTCTTGTGTCATAAGGCCTGGCTGAGATTGACTACCACACACTCAGCATATAACCAACGTCCCTTCTTGGCACTGACCCTTCAGCCCTGGGCTGCAAGAATATCCAAGCATATTGATAAGTCAAATGCCACCCTGGATTCTGTGGCTTTGTCCCAGAAGGACCCAAAGGCCCAAAAGCCTTAAAAAGGCCTTCCAGTTTAGGTCCTTTCAGGCACAACAGTCTCAGCAGTAGATCCAGCAGGGGCACATTCAGCACTGGCATCCAAAACCCAAGGTCAGTGCCCCAGTAAAAAAGGGGGACAAAGGTGTGATGCCTCTGGCGTCTCTGTGGTTGAAGCTCCCTCCAAGGTTGCTCAGTGATGGGTTGGGCAGAAGTCATTCCCTCCCATCCAGTCCCTGCCACAGTTTCTGGTCAGGGGTCAGTTGCACCATTTCTTGTCACAATATTCCATCTTTACCTTGGATGGGGGGTTCAGGAAGTGATGGGCAAGGAACTGCTTCTGGATTTTGAGGCTGTCTGGTTATACCATCTCCTTGCTCCTCAGGTGTCAAGGATGCCAAAGGATATGTTGTCTGCACTGCTAGAATTCAGGGTGATAGCCTGTGTCCCAAATGCCCTGGCCAGTCAGAAAGATATGTCCAGATACTTCCTTGTTTGGATGAGGGGGCTGGTGCCCATACTGGACTTGCATGATCTGAATAAGTTCATGCAGAAGTGCAAGTTCTAAATGGTCACTCTGAATCAGATAATATCATCCCTAAAGCAGGGATGTGGTTCTGCTGCCTGGACTTCCAGGATGCATTCTTCCACATTTCAGTCAGTCTAGCCATCCCATTGCCGTACCTTCAGTTCCATGCAGAGGGATCCTGTACCAGTTCCAGGTCATGCCTTTCAGTCTCTTGTTCGCACCCAGGATATTCACCAAGAGCATGGCAGTAGTGGCGGCCTTCCTGTGACACAAGGGCATCAGGGTTTATCCTTATGTGGTCTACTGGCTGTTAGCCAGGCCATGCAATGAGGCTGTGGAGTGGTCCAGGACCTGGCCCTAAGATCTGTCAGGATTTGGGCCTTCAGATTAACCTGGCCAAGTTATAGCTGATCATCTTGCAGGTGGTCAAGTTTATCTGGAAGGAACTAGACTACCTGTAGATCAAGACCTTACCTCCTTCAACTGTTCATTTCATCTTGGGCACTCACACCCTTCTCGGAACTCTTACAGCTGCTGGCAGCTTCTGTTAGCATGATCCAATGGGCACACTGAAGAATCTCCCCAAGTGGAAGTTGGGCTGGCAGTGGTCCCAACTCCTAGGACACCGGGACCAGCCTATCTTGGTGACTCAGCCGATGTGGGGTGTCATCCTGAGGTAGCTGTTCCCCAGAACTTGGAGGAGAGAATCCCATTTATGTGCCCAAAACCTCTCTGTCATACTTATGAGGGATACGTCTCTGGTAGGGTGGGGTGCTCACATGGGAGTCTACAGAGCCCATGGGTTCTGGTCACTTAAAGAATCCTGTTATCACGCCAACCCACTGGATCTCCATGCAGTGCATCTGGTTCTGATGAAATTTTCTCCATTGATTAGAATCAGGTATTTTAGGTCCAGATGGACACCATGAACATCATGTTCTACCTGAAGAGGCAGGGAGGGATGTACTACTTTCCACTGTATCAGGAGGCTCTCTACACCTTGACCCTCATGTGTGGCCTAGAAGCAGATCTCAAGTGATTCATGTCACAGAGAAAACAACCAGCTGGTGGATGCTCTCTGCTGGGTGGAGAGATGTCATATAAGTGTTCCCTGAATCAGGAGGTGATAGACCACATGTTCTCCAAGTGGGGCACCCCTCTAGTGGACTAGTTTGCCTCATGGCAGAACAGAAAACTGAAGCTCTTCTGTGCCTTCCCCTCAGTCCATGGCACTACAGGGGGATGCCTTCTCAAAGCCTGGACCCCGGCCTTCTGTATGCCTTCCTTCTTTCCCATTGGTTCACAATGTTGTGAGCAAGGCCTGGAAGGACAAGATGTGGATGATCCTGGTAGCCCTAGACAGGCCCAGGCAGTTCTAGTATCCAGATCTCCTCAGCGAGACAGCAGGCCTCTGTGGAGGTTGTCTCTACCCCATCTGCTAACCAGACAACAGGAGAAGGTCCTGCACCTGGACCTTCAGTTTCTGCACTCTCAGCCTGGTTCTTGAGTGGTTAGTGTTCCAGGCATTGATCTTTTGGAAGATGTCCTCCATGTCATGGGACATCCCAAAAGGAACCAACTCATAAATGTTATGCATTTGAGTGGAAGAGGTTTTTGATCTGGTGCCAGGGTAAAGAGCTTGATCCCCTTACCTGCCCAATGGTGAGCACTGACGATTACCTCTGGTCCTTGTTTCAGTCAGGACTATGAGCAATGACCCCTAAGATGCATCTGGCAGCCATCTCTGGATACCAGGTGTGGGCTGGTACACCAAATGTGGTCCAGGAGAAGGTGGTCAGGCACTGGTTAGGCACTTTTCAAAGGCTTGGATCATCTGACCCTCCAGTATGGCACCACTACCTCATGGGACATACTGTTGGTGTTAGCAATGCTCATGGGCAAGCAGTTTGAGCCTATGCACGAGTGTGAGATATCATGTTTGTCATGGAAGACTGCCTTCCTGGTGGCCATAATGTCAGCCAGAAGGATCAGTGAGCTCCAGGCACTTATCTGGTCTTTTATAGCATAAGGTGTCCTCGCAACAATCTGAAGTTCCTTTGACAGTCATGTAGGAGTTTCACTTTAACCAGGTGATTAACCTGTTGGTGTATTTCACCAGTCTGACCTTGGATGCCAATTGCAAGCTCACACATTGCAACTGCAGCGGGGCTCTCTTGTTACAAGGAACAAGGCTGGAGTTTGGGAGAGGCTCACCAGCTGTTTCTAACTTATGCTGAACCTATGCCTGGCAGACCAACAGCAAAGTGGATGATTGCCAGGTGGATTCCATTCTGCATCAACCTCTGCTATAGCTTGGCTGGTAAGAAGTCGTCCAAGGGGACTTAGGGCTCACTTCACCAGACATACTGCTGTCTCGATGGCTGCTTCCAGGGATATCACCATTTTGAAGATGCAGGGCTGCAACCTAGACAAAAACAAACACATTCATCTCCCAATGCAGCATCGATGTCATGAGTTGTCAGGATGTTACTTTTCAGTCCTCTGTACACCAGTGTCTGTTCACCAAATAGAGGTGACGACTTGTCCTCTCCTCCTCCCAGAGTACTGCTAGGAATCTGCCAATGTGTGGGTAATAAACTGTATCTACGCCTTTAGAAATATAGGTTACTCACCTGTACTCATTAGTCTAAGAGTGGTATGCAGTTCACATCCACGCCACCAACTCTACCTTCCTGGCAATTTGGAATCCAGATCCCTGCTTCCAGCATGCAAAGATCTGATGTCACGGTGCAGAACTGGTGAATATACCACCCATGAGGTAGGAGGAGGTTAGCTTGAAGGCATTCCAGTGACTCAGCTGTCTCCAGGAAGATTGCCAATATGTGGATGTGAACTGTATATCATTCTTAGAACTACATTTACAGGTGAGTAACTTAAATATCTCTGACACCTCAAGGCAACATTGTCCAGGTCATTGCTGTTTGGAAGTGGTACCAGTGGTTTATGCGCTCAGTTATGAACTTAAAGGAAAGTTATAAGAATATGTCTGGCAAACTATTAAATACAGCAAGAGCTCCTTACCTTTGCAGGAGTTAACAGGTGAAAAAATACATTTTGAATTTACATTTTATTGAAGTTTATCCATTACAATATAAACTGAGACTATAGAGATACTGTTCTTATTTATTTATTTTAATTTGTTAACCGGGTGGAGTACTGCATCAAGGGTCCTTTTCAGGCTCGACCTGGGCAATTTATGCAACACAAATGTAAGCCTCCCACTACCAATGTCTATGGGTATCCAGGTGGTTTCTTGATGGGAGGAGAGCACTGTACAACCCAGAAAATACAGTCCAAGAGAATAGAATATGCTCATTATCGGATTCTTCTGATGTTGCTAGTTGGCTTCCCAGAATGAGGAGCAGTTATATTTCTTCCTTCAGTGGCCTAGCTGCAGGGGCAATGTATGTTAACAGGCACAACATGCACAGTCTGTATCAATTAAATTCAGTCTCCACTCCAGAATCAAAAGTGTAAACTGATTCAATACAAAACGAGAAATTTGATAACCACTCCATGGAGCTTGAGGTAACAAATACGGTAGGTGCACTTTATCAGGTGTAAATCTGACAATCCCTTCTGCAACAATCTCTTTTTCCAACAAACTGATTTATTGCTATGCAGACATTCCCTCAAGCTGAAAAGTCTACATTCCTGACAGCGAAAGCGCAGGAGGGTAGGCCATGGGCTTTGTAGAGTACGTCAACATGCAGACTTTTCAATTCACGCCTTCACTTCACACTCTTCCTCAATACAGGCACTTGCTTACGCTCTTCTCTTTGTCTCAGCAATACTTAAACTGAGGTAGCACTGCGACAGCACTAGATGTTGCTACTGTCCCAATCCAGCTTCTTACTTTCCCTTGTTACAAATAGGGGTTACTTTGAAAACACAAGAGCTGCTTTTAAACAACGGGAGCTATTTCTCTTACTGAGAGGTCATATCTTCCAGAAAGGTGTTCAATTTAGCATGAATAGAACCAACAACGACCTACTGGATACCCAATCGCTGATGCCACGCACCTGCTTCGAGCATCCCAGGAATGTTTTCATCCCCGGCGATCCCAGAAATGCAAGACACTGTCCGCTCATGCAGCAATTCCAATTTCTGGACTGGCTTCACCCAAGGGACAGATTGCTGTGCAACATGGAGCACCTGGACAGCTGCCACCCCACTGGGGTCCCAACCAACCACTCCCCGTATGGATGTTTTCCTGCCCACAGGCTGCATCCCCGAGAGCCCAAACACTGCAGTGGCCACCAGCCGAGGGAAAAGGGTAGGCTGCCACTACAGCCCTCAGCAATCCAGGCTGCCACATCCTAATCGCACCCCAGGCCCCATCTGCCAGAGTAGGCCTGACCAAAGATACACTCACTGGCTCTCAGGCTGCACTCTCCATGGGTGATATTATCTTAAACATAGGGCCCCCATCAGTGCTTACCCTATCAAGGTGCCAGGGATCACTTGGTGAGCCTCCATTCTTCTTGTTCTGTTGGCTCTAGCTCCCAACAGCACTGACAGGACCCATATTTGTGCTCTGCTGCCCTCTTCACTTACAGCCTGAACCACCACACTCCATGCACAGGTCTTCGAGGGAGGAGGGCTGGGGTGGCAAGCGGTCCACCCTGGCCCTGCTGCTGCCCTCTGGCTGAACTTGCAGGCTGAACCCCAACTCCTCTTCTCTCATCACTCTCCCCTCAGATCTCTCCTCTTGGCTCCAAACCCTCTTTTTTATACCCCTAGGGTTAGGGCCCACCTGCCGCAGCAAGCAGGCCCACATCCCAGACCTACCAGCACCATTGCCCTCACTCTGCCCAGCTATAAAATTTTTAACTCGTAGCTTCTAGAGGGTACTTACACAAAATATACAACATTCAGCAAAAGATTAATTTACAGTTACAAGTACATAAATCAAGCAAATACAATTTAGTCACTTTTAAAAACTTGAGAACAGTTTATATGCAAAAGTTCAGGTAAACTATTCCAGAATCAAGGAGCAGCTGCAGTAAAGTACATAAACCAGCTTTACTTTTACAGGATCCAACATTAAGAACAACCCTGGTTGATGACTGCAACTAGGCAACATATCCCTGATTGAAAGAAGATCAGAGAGTAGGGAAGTGGTGGAGTAAAAATATTTTAAAAGCCTAAACAACCAAAAAAATATTGTATACGCTGCACTGGGGATAACCAAACCAAGCTGTGAAGATAAATAACAGTGGTGAGTACCTAAAGGAGCTAATAAACAAAACAATGAATAAGCAATGAGATGGCAGTAAGGAGGGTTGGGGATACTGGCATGCATAGGAGAGGCATCACTAGTAGAAAACAGGAGATTGTTATCCTTCTGTACAGACAGTTGGTGAGACCCCATCTGGAGTACTGTGTGCAGTTCTGAAGACCCTATCTCTGCAAGGATATAGACAGAATGGAGGCAGTCCAGAGGAGGGCAACTAAAATGGTGCAGGGTCTGCAACAGAAGCCATAGGAGGAGAGACTAAAGGAGCTTAATATGTATACCCTAGAGGAAAGGAGGGAGAGGGGGACATGATAGAGACCTTCAAGTACCTCAAGGGAATCAACAACGTCCAAGAGGGTAGTATATTTCAGAAAAGAGATGTGCAAGAACAAGGGGCACAGTTTGAAGATAGAGGGGAAGCCTCAGGGGCAACGTGAGGAAGTATTTTTCATGGAGAGGGTTGTGGATGCATGGAACAGCCTTCACGAGGAGGTTGTGGGGTCAAAACATGGGGAATTCAAGAATGCTTGGGAAAGATGTAAGGCAATTCTGGAGGCAGGATGAAGTAGGCTGTTGGTTAACTAGGATCTGCAGCTTATCCAGTAGTAGGAAATGGGCAGACTGGTGGGCCAGGCGGTCCTTATCTGCCATCAAAGTCTGTGTTTCTATGTTTCTATTATAGTGTGTGGTACAGCCAGTACAGCATGGAAATCCATGCTCAGAATAGCATTGTTGTGTTGCACCAGTGCGCTGGCCACGATGTTGTGCTGCACTGAGTACGCCACCAGTGCAGCACAAGATTGAATGCATTCACGCATGCATAATGTAGGGCTGCAGTGGTGACAGCAGACCAGGAAGCAAGTGGCACTTGAACGAATCACGCTCACGAAGGTACTTTTCAGTACGGGGGTTTGAGAAACGGAGTGAAAGTATGACTGCCCATACACTATAAAAGATTGTGTATGTGCAATCATCACACAGACAAGAAGTTTATAATCTCAAGGTTTCCATGGTAACAGACCTCTTGAGCCGCTGCCCGAGTCTCAGATTACCACGGAAACTTTCAATTGTAAATCACTTTGTTGTGTATGATTGCTCATACACAATCCTCACATAGACAATAGAGAGATTTTGTACCTCTTTGAACCCAAGTCCAAAAAGACTAGATACATAATCAAAATGAGGCAAAGAGAACCAACAGCAATGGTGCTTGTGATTCAAAAGAAAAAACTTTCAATTTATAAAGGGCTCCAATTTTTGATGAATATTATGACAAACAGGCTGAATATGGTCAGAAAGAGTGAGCAAGGGATCCAGAATAACTGAATTTAAACTGTGATATTGCTCAAGTAAATTACTTTGTCATAAAGCTCAAGAGCAGGGTAATTATTTTACATGAACGTGACACAAAAATCATAGATTTAATTTTCTTTGAGTTAAGAATAACTAAATTCTTAGAAAACCAATTATGAACAGAAAAAAAGTCAGTCTGAAGATCTTTGGCTAACTTAGGAAATTCCTTAGCTGAAGAAAAAAGAACAAGATCATCAGCATAGAGTAATGAATGACGATTTGTGATTACAGATGGAAGACAGTTAATAAACAAAGTAAACATACGTGGCTCTAAAATTGATCGCTGAGGTACACCCCATGAATTTTACCAATACTAGACTTCACATTAGAAACCATAACAAATTGGTAACGATCCATTAAATAATCTTGGGTCACCCACTTTAGGATAAAACAGCCTGCGTGGTAAAACAGAGCACAGGAAAAGGCGCGAATCAAAAGAGCAACATACAATTCTTTCACCACACAAAGAGATGGCCATACCACAGTTTGCAATCAGACCTTGCTATTGCACTACATGCTTTCTCCGAGGCCTCTGCCTCGCACTCTCCCAACAAAGCCCTTGTTAGTTGAGCAGTGGCTTTGATTTATGTCAAAATGAAACTAACATAAGCATTCTTTATCTACCTACACTCAGCATCTGTAAGCCTTCTAGTACAATGTGACACAGGCTTCAAGCCATCTCTGCATTGCTGGGTAGCACCTCTAGTACATTAGCTGCTGGCATCTGTGGAAATTATGGTAGGTCAGGAAGCATCATAAAATATCAGCGCTGGAGATGAGGTTAGTGAAGTTCTCAAGTCCTTAAAGACAGCTCTTGAGCATGATACCAAGTCCATCTGAAATTTAAGTAGTTTGCAGAGTACATAACCTACTGAAGACAAATTGTATACATAAATGCCTAAGTAATTGATCATGCCATGGAACGACTTCAGTTCAGGTACCTTTTTGGGTTGTGGCAATTTGTATATTGCTTTCACATTCTCTGAATCAGGCCTTGTCCCTGTCCCACACATTTGATACCCCGAAGAGTGTAAGTGGGTTATCACAGCACATATTCTTCTCTACACAATTTCAGCCTGGTGGCTGCAATAGCTTAAAAAAGGTTTTCCAGCCTAATGCCCTGCTCATTTGTAGCCTTCCCATAAACCAAATTATTGCCCATGTAGATCTCCACCCCATCAAGACCCTGCATTAAGTGCCTCATTCATTATCCTTGAAAGCTTTTTAGTGCACTCATAATGCCAAATGACAGACAGTGGAAGCAATATCTCCCAGTGGTGTTATGAATATAGTTAACTTGGCATCTGTTGGGTGAAGTAGTACTTGCCAGAGTCCACTGGCTGAATCTAGGAGGAACACACTGTTGCATCAGAAAATTTGGAAGCAATATCTTCCACTGTAGGCAAGATAAATCTTTCTCTGGCTGCTGCTTCAATAAACCATTTTTAGGTTGGCATAAATATGAACTTGCCCTTTTATTTTTATGACTGACACCATTGAGTACACCACTCTGCTGGCTCTTCGATCTGTTCTACAATGTCATTCTTCTCAAAAAACAAGCATTTGTCAATGCCGAATGTTGCTTGCTTGTATGTGCTGTTCAGGTATTTGGAAGTGATAGTTCCATGCCTTCCTCCCAAGGCATGCACTGTGTCTTCTGTTCAGTATTCACAGAAGAGTGGAGGGGCAAGGGCCACAGCAGTACAGCAGTTGCCAAGGGAGTGAAGAGGTGACAACAGTCCATTCAAATGCAAAAGAGTCCTGCAGGAGCTCACTAACTTGAAGGTGACAAAGCGAAGGAACCAGATGGCATACACCCAAGGATATTAAGAGAACTGCAAAGGGAGATAGCAGTACCTCTGGCAGCCATGTTCACTGAGTCATTCAACATGAGTGAATTGGAGGAGGGCATGTGGTCCCTCTACACAAGTCAGGCAGCAGGAGGAGACAGGGAACAATAGGCCATTCAGCCTCACCTGAGTAAGTGGGAAGATCATTGAGACATTGCTTAAAGAAAGGGTAGTGGGGCATCTAGAAGCCATGGAGCCCTCGGACTATAGACAACATGGATTCACAGTGGGGACATCATGTCAGACAAATCTGGTTGATTTCTTTGACTGGGTGACAAAGGAAGTGAATCAGGGTGGGCAGTGGACAATGGTTACCTTGATTTCAGCAAAGTTTTGACACCATCCCACATATGAAGCTGATAAACTAGCTGGGTAGGCTGGGCATGGGGAAAGGGTGGTAAACTAGATTAGAAACTGGCTAACAGACAGGAGGCAGAGAGTAGTGGTAAATGGGGTGCAGTCTAGGGAGAGGGGTGACCAGTGGGTGCTGCAGGATCGGTCCTGGAGGCAGTCCTGTTCAATGTCTTCATTAGTAACATTACAGAACAGCTGAAGGAATTTTTTCACCAAATTTTCAACATAGCCATTTTAAGACCTCTGCTCATGAACAGTGTCACTGTGATTTTCTTAATCTGTCCCAAACATTGATTGCACATGTAACCCCTAGATGGCGCTATCCCAGGGCTACTACCCCTGCCTGATTTGCCACTAACAGGTTGAGGGGCCTGATCCAATGGCGGTGCCTCCACCCAGAGGTCAGGGTTTGCAATAGTTAAACTAACTTGGTCACAGCCTCTGGGACACTGCAACCCCTCTTCTTCCCACTAGTGGCCCACACAATATATCAGAATTACCTTCACAGTATACACTTACCCCCAGGTCTGGTTCCGCACTGGGACCTCCTGTGAAATGAGATACAGTGCAACAATCACAGTACAGTACTTTAACATAGACAAATACCTCAGGCAGTATAACTTTGCTGAAACAAGCAGCTCTGATTTATTTAGGGGATATAACAAGGACAGGGGAAATCAGGTTAATTAGCTTATCACTCTAATAATCTACCTATGGCTCTGTGCACAGGCCTATCCCTATCAGTTACTGTCCCTGGGTACCCAAGCCCTAGTGGCTAGTCCAAACCGTGGCAGCTGGTAGGCCCTTTCACACAGAGAAAGGAGAATTAAACAGTCAGCAGTACAGTAATTCCATTTGGATTTAATGTGGCAATCAACAGGAGCGACTCTGAATTAGTACTCACGACCTCCAAATAAGATAGGGTCCTTCAATGTCAGCAGGGCTCACTTGAGGTACACAAACCTCTTCACACATCCTATAAAAGAAAGCACTATACCAGGCAGGCTGCATCTGTATCCCGATCGCAATTACTGCACAATACCCGGGAGAACACACAGCAGATTCAGTTCCTGACAGACAGAGTGCAATTTCAGCAATTCCTCCAGTCTTCTACAGGGTGAGCCTGGTTTCTACTCTTCAGAGATCCTTTGATTCTTTTCACAGGACGGATTCAGTCCTAACAAGCTGTTACACAAGCTGCAGACCGGAACTCTGGGCCTTACACACGTTTTTGACTAAAACTGCACACTGAAAAAGCACAGGGCTCCTTCCTTCTTCACTGCCAAAGCTCAACTGAACTCCAACCGACAAAACTGGCACTTCCTTTGAGTTCCTCCCAGTTCTTGACTGGATTAGCTGTCACTCACAATAGACTGCTGCTGTTGGTCCAAAAGGCACTGAAGTCTAAACTACATCTCCCAGAGTCACTGCCCATACAATCCTCTTGTGGCTGGCTCAGATTATGAGTCCAAGTTCTGATTCGTCCAAGGCACCATTTTAGAGCTAGCTTACCCCACACTGATTGGTCCAGTTCAGCAGTTCAAACTAGAATGGGAACTAGCAGACACAGTTCTGACTGCAAAGAAAGCAGGTTAGACAAACTGTAATTTAATTATTACTCTAAATAATTTCTGGCAAACAGTTACATCTTTCAGATAGGTTCCCTTTGCACTCCTAGTGACTGCAAAAATGAAGTGAATTGGCAGCAGCTCGAGTGGTACTCAGAGAAGCACACAGTCCCCCATACAAACTAATTATGTCTCCAAGCAGACAGCTCTTAAAGAGACAGTACCAGAGGCTCTAAAAACACTCACTGATAAATGGCTTAAATGCCAAACACCATTCAGGCTTGGAGCATTCAAGCAAGCTCTGAAGTCTTTCTTGGGAACCCCATTTGCAGGGGTTATACACACATGATCAGCGCCCACTGTGCGCTATACATGCACGGGAACACATTTTGGGCAACATGTGAAAATGACAGCTGTACTGCTCATAAAGAGGTGTGGTAAAATGGCAATGTTGAAAATCTGGAGTGAAAATAAAATTTGAAATTATAAGCGTGCAAAACAACTTCATAGCATGCCTTTCATTAAAACAGTCATTTTGGAATTTTTTCAACATATTCAACATAGGGTTTTGAGGGCCTACCCATGAACTGTGACACTGTCATTTCATAAATCAGTCCCAAAGGTGGCTTCACTCAGTGACTGCGAAATCACCTTGCGGGCCGATTAACGCCATGACAGTGACAGAATTCATGAGGTGGGGTCCCAAACCCTATGTTGAAAATGTGGTGAAAAATTCTCAAAATGCCCGCGATATGCAGTAAAGTTGAAAAACCTATTTATTCCATTGTACAGCTTACCGGCATTTCCTCAGTTGGTCGGCTTTGAAGAATGCAGACACGCTCCGCAGTCCACTGAAGATCATCGCTACTGGACTCGTAGGTGGGTATGAGATGAGGTGAGGGTGGGGAGGTAGATGCACAGAGGGTGGTGCGGGTGGGGAAGTCAGGACAGTCTGCAGGAAGGTTTTCTTTTTTACTTGACTGACGCTGGACTTGTGCCACACTGGGGTGGAGGCTCCCAGCGTGGCAGCTGGAGAGGCTGTTTGGGGGTGGGGCAGTGAAGCCGGATGGGGATTGGGCAACCCCATCGGCCATAGGACCTGTTGCCATGCTGGGGTGGGCCCCACGTGGCACCCAATACTCTGGGGAAACAGTAGAGCTGACGGGGTATTTGGCACCCTGTCGGCCATACAGACTGCTGCCACACTGGGGTGGGCTCCAGCGTGGCACCTGGAACTCTGTTGGGGAGGTGGGAGCGACAGCACAGCCGACGGGGATTGGGCACCCCATCGGCTATACAGTGTGCATGGGGGAAGCACAAGCACGCAGTGCGTGGCGTGTGTGTGGGAGGGATCGTGCATGAGCACGCCATCTATCACTGCTCACCGAAGCGTAGCCTCCTTTCAACTGTACGGACACTGCATTTTCAACTGCTGTCATAGACAGATGCAGCATTGATTGGAGAACTGCGCGCGCCTGCAAACACACTGACTGAATTGGAAGAGGGCTGCCACACCTCTGAAAACTCTGATGATGGCACTATGTTTCTTGCACATGCATGCAAGCAATATAAAATGGTATTGGTACCTTCTAACATGCTGACTGCATAGTGTGTGTTTCCACATTTAGCAAAATCTTCACCGGTTCGCCTCTTAATCAGTGCATTCACCTTAGACATAGTCTGAACCTCTTCTATATATTTAATGAGGCCCATTTCGTGATTGTGGGTCTCCCTAGAGACTACTTGCAATGGGTCATTTGATAATTAAATTGATAAATGTGTAACCCTTGCCTTATACCTTGTGTGGACCTTAAGCTGCCCCAGACAATTTAACTGGCCTCCAGGACCATTAAGCACAATCTGAGGTTGTTCAATTATGAAAAGGGGTCAGCTTTAATGACCCCAGAAAGTATATCTGACTAGCAGTAGAAGGTTTACTTCTCCAATTCCTTTACTATTTTTTTTATTTTTATTTTAGTAAACTCAGGATTACAAATACCTTTGAGCAGGGACTGCTCATTTACAAAGGTCCACGTCAAAGGAAGCAGGGTAACGACAACACAAAGGAAACAATAGTTACAAATATTACACTCAAGGTTGACTACAGTGGTTTGCAGAGAGATTCAGCGATTGCCAGCATGAGTCGATTTTGAAGGGGAACAGAAGATGGAGAGGAGAGATGCAGGGATGAGTGAGCAGGCAAAGGCCATTGTCAGTTAGTAGGGCAGGTGGCAAGAGATAGGTGATGGTGACTCTGGCCTACAGTCAGCTGCTAGGAGAGCGGTGAGTAAAGGGAGGAGTGTGGGGGTGAGCAAGGAGGATTAAGGAGGCAGTAGATCCAGAGTACCATTGTCACTGGTGCAAGGTGAAGTCCATAGTTTAGGAGTGGCAGTCACACTGCGAGGTTGAGGCAATGGAGCATCAAAGTTCCTTTTAAAGGGACCTAGAGTCATAGCTGTAAGTGCTTCTTTGCTTAGGTGTTGTACCACTGAGGAGCCCTGAACGAGAATGATCTCTGCCCCATAGATGTCTGGCATCTTGGGACCTAAAACATCTGTTGAAGAGCTCTCCATGTAGGTTGGATGTTGCTGAGGGTGGTAAGGAGTTTAGCAACCCAGGCGGCATATGCACAAGAAATAATTTTTGGGTGAGTAGGCAGGTCTGGATTGAATTCTGCTCATGAGTGGAAGCCACCCAGTCTGGGCATATAGGTCACAGGTGTGAGTTAGGTGGAGACACCCATTAGAGCCTACATGCTTTATTGAGTGTCACGAATATCCTCTGCAGAGCAGTTTGGGAGGCAGAGCTGTAGATGGCAAGACCATAGTCAATAATGGAGATGACAGACCATAGATAGCCAGTCTGAGGGCTTGGGGTCAGGTAATGCTTGTGTTTGTGGAGCAGGCCAATCCGTATGTTGGTAGCTTTTGCCACATTACCTATATGCTGTGTGAACATAAGTGAGCTGTCCAGGGTGATGCCAAGGTATTTAAACGCAGGAATATGCTCAAGTGAGGCCCCGCTTGGTTCATAATGTTGAGGAGCAGAGGTTTGTACTTGCTCTGTTGGTTGTAGAATGTCATAACTTTAGTTTTGCTAAAATTCAGGATGAGTTTATAGGAGCAAAACTAATCTTCAACATACCTAAAGTTGCTTTGTAGATGACTCTCTGGAGGCTGGTATCTCGTTCCTAGTGAATAGTACTTCATCATCTGCATAAAGTAGGATTCTCTGTTGGCAGATGCTAGGAAGATTTTAAGAAAGAGAGAAAAGAGTAGTGGTCCCAGTATCGACCCTGGGGACACCCAAGAGGACTGGTTTTCATCTGAGGTGACTCCATCTATCCTGACATGTTGTACCCTGTCCCTCAGGTAACTAGCAAACCAGCTTATTGCATGTTTGAGAGGCCAGGGTGGACAGCTGATCTAGAAGTAGCGGGTGGTTAACGGTGTCAAAGGCCTGTGTTAGATCAATGAGTACCGCCTCCACACATGCCTTGGTCAATGATGTCATGGAGGAAACTGGTGAACTCCAGCAGTGCTGCGGTGGTGCTATGCCCTTTCCGGAAACTGTGTTGCTCTGGGCAGAGGATTTCATACTTATCCAGGAACTCCACAAGTTGATCAGAGACTATTCATTCCAGAGCTTTACATAAGGGGGGAGGATGGAGATGGGCATGTAGTTGTGTGTATCATCTTGTCTCCATTTTGTACACTGGTGTGATAGTTGCCTGTTTCCAGAGTGATGAGAATTGACCCAGGCTTAGGGAAAGGTGAAGTATTTTTGTCAGGGGTTCAAGGAGCTCATCGAGAACTAGTGAAAGCAGCTTTAGATCAAGGAGTCACCACTGAAGCCGGTTTTGCTGATGATCTTATGATGTAGGTTCTGGCTAGGTGCATTGGGACCTCTTGGAAGAAGAACTGTGGGGTAGGGTGTGCTTGGGATGACGATATTGGAGTGGGAGCTGGAAGTGGGGACATTGAAGAATTAAGGTGGTAGGATGCTGCTCAAGTTAGAGAACGCATTGTTGAATGTCTTAGAGATCGTATAGGGGTCAAGTGTAGGTGTACCATCAATGTTGAGCATAGTTGGCAGTGACTTAGCCTCTTTCCCGTAAGGTCCTTCCGGTTATTCCAGAATTTTTCCCATCTCCCAGGAGTTGGAAAGTGCCTCTCTAAAGTGTTTGCGCTTGGCATTGCGAATCGACTGGGTACAGCTATTTCTTGCTGCTTTGTATTGCGAATCGACGGGTACAGCTATTTCTTGCTGCTCTGGAGTGCTGGATGTCCTTTTGCTCCTGTGGCTCGGGCACACTGCCAGAGGTGGTCCCTGAGTTTTAGGTGAGCTATGAGTTCAGAGTTAATCCAGGGTTCGATCGCTTTAACTTTCTTCTTGACCACTGGTGCATAGATATCACAGGCTGTAGTGAAGAGTCTGATGAACAGTTCCAGCGCTTTGCCGCGTCCTTAAGAGAATCAATTTTAGACCAATCAAGCCTACTTAGATGAGATGTTAGCTGGTGTAGGTGTCCATGTTTGATAACCCTAGTGTAAATGATTTTCGGAGGAGGCTTAGTGATTTAGTAGCCCATGAGCAGATCACAGGTGAGTGGTCACTTATCGGGTCCGAGAGGACAGACACTTTAGTAATTCTATCAGGGCAATTTGATAGTATCCAGTCTATTAGGGTGCTGGACCCTGTTCTGTAGTTGTTTCTAGTAGGAGAGAGGACTAGCTGAGTGAGGTGCTGTGCTGTGATAGAATCCTTACAGCTGCAGACCTCGGTGCAAGCCAGTTGATATTGAAGTCCCCATTATTATGATCTCCATATTATGGTGCAGTCCATTGAGGCATTCTATTAAGTTGTTGAAGCCGGTATCCTGGTGTTTAGGGGTATATATACAGAGAATACAGTAAGATTTTTGTTGTGGGCCCCTAGAAGAACTCTGATAGCGAGGACCTGGGATGGTGAGTTTGGGTCTGAACTTGGATAGCATGTCCCATGAGAGAGTCTTTTAAGTAAATGGCACAGCCACTGCCCTGCTTCGAGATCCTGTCCATCCTGAAAATTGAGTATCCGGGAATTGCTAGAGTCAAGGATCTTGGGGAGAGCCATGTTTCAACTACCGAGAGGATGTCAGGATTGTGTTGTTGGTTCCAGGTTTGGAGATTGTCGAGTTTGCTAAGAAGGCTACAGACATTAATGGATGCTAGGTGAGAGATCCCATTGCTTTGTTCTGAGGGTAGGTAGTTGGTCCATGTGGTCCTGGGTTTGGGTGAACATTTCAGATAGGAGTAGCAGTATAAATATAATTCTCAAGAGAAAGGTTTTAATAATTTTGAAGGCTTGTTTGCTTGTTCGGTGTCTGTATGTCTTGGCACACCGTGCAGGGTTGTCTAGCCTTATTGCAGAGGGCTGCCACAGTCAGTAGGTAACACGGTGCGCCAGACATATGGGGCTGAAGGAGATAAGGAGTAAGCCATAGTACGAAGCAGTGGTTCAAGGGATTATTATAATGGATCCCTGTTATCATGCCAGGAGTGTAGTGCAGAGCAGTGGTTAGCATTAGCTGGCAGTTGGGGTAGGAGGATGCAACCTATTGCCCATTGGGGCAGATCAGTAATATAAAAGCAATAACTAATAGCGTTGGCCTCAGCTTGAAGCCACCATGGTTAAGGGAGAGAAGGGAGGCACAGAAGTACTTAGGGGGAGAGGAAGAGAAAGATAAGGATGAGGACAGATGCAATGGTTGAGGACAGGGGTGCTGAGCAGATAGGTGTATAGGTCAAAAGTGGGAGGGACAAGACAGTATTTAATGGAGGCCTGGGAGGGGTGGTGGTGGGACAAAATATTACACACTTCTCCCAAGCCCGCCTAACTGAAAAGCTGCGGGAGTTAGAAAAATAGCAGTCTGAGTGCCCCACCAGTGGTTGTGGTGAGAGGAGAATGTCCTAGCCAATCACTGTGCACTGTGATCAGCGCCAACCAATCGGAGTACAGCCGCAAGAAAGGGGCTCTTCCCAACAGCTGGCGCTCATACCTGAGGAGCCGGATCCGCTGATGGGTTCCAGCGAGGCGGCCAGTTATTGGGGAAGGAGTCGGCAAGGCAGCCATTGTGTGCTGCTTGGAGGATCGAGTGAAGAGGCATCCACCGAGGATGCTAAGTGAGAGGGGCTCGCTGGGCTCCACGGAGGCAGCCCGAGGATAGGCAGAGTCAGCAGGCAGCCGTGAAGGCACCGCTTCGGCGATGGCGCTAAAAATTCAATCAGTGAACTTAGGGCAAGAGGAGAGGAGGGTTATTATAAGTCCACAAAGATTGAAGGATTGTGGGCGGAGGCTGGCGGCAGCCCGTAGCAGGAGGCGGGGTGATAAAGGGATTAAGGATGGAAGAGTGTTGAATCACAGGGTGGGGTTGTTAGACAAAGGAGGCGAGGTGTAGATTGAGAGGCAGGAGGACTGGTCACAGCAGGGGAGGGTAGAGAGCTCAGAGGTTGAGGTGAGAAGAATTCAAGTCTGCTTAGTGTGGCTATAGATGGTGTGGGGGCAGGAGCTGGGGGTGGGAAAGCACAGCGGTTCACTATGGCAAACACATTTCCAGTTTCCCATCTTCATGCATCTAGTGTCTGTTTGCTACCTGCAGTTGCACTAGCCGAAGTTATGAATGGGCCCTTGATCACAGCTATATGTTTTAATGGAAGATTACTGTATTTCTCTGACTTCTTTGGCTAAGAAATTCAGGACAAAGCTAACAGTTTTGGTACCCACAGGGATTGCAAGAAGAAACTCTCACATTGTGCTACTGGTGACATGGTAAGAATATATATAACCCTATTGTAAATAATATTGAATGCTTTTTGATGGAGCTTTCATTCAAAAACTAAAATGGTTAAAGGAGAACAGCAATTAACATGAAAGCCTATATTTTCTGATAAAGCTGTTTTTCAAAATGCTGGTTCACATTATCTTTACAGGCTTTTAAGTAACTTCTGTGCACATTTCTGACTTGTATTCTGTTGCTAAATACCATTTTAGAACTATATCATATAGTCAAGGTTCTTGCTAGCCTAAGCTCTTATGTAGTTGGCACAATGTGGCTGTACTCTGCTATAGAACTCTGTGGTTAAAAGGACATATTCTACAGCATCATATTCTAAAATGGTTCTCACTACTAGTGCGTACAGTAAATCAGAAACACCCACTGACTTTACTAAAAGCCAGTAAGGCCTAAGCAATAGACAAGGCAAGGCAATTTATGTGTTAGGCATCCATCCAAAGCTCTGTGCACCATGCAGAGGAACAATTTAAAATTATCCAGATGAGCACAAAGTGTAGCATCTATGATTAAAACAGGTCAAGATACACATGGCAGTTGGAAAATACACCAATAAGAGTTTAGGCCATCCCAAAGCTGACTTAAACAAATAGGTTTTAAGCAACCCCTTAAAACATTATTTATTTATTTATTTAATACCACGATTAACCAGATAAGCATACTGAACGTATATCCATTCGTTTCAGAATCGACCTGGGGTTACAAAGCATAAAGTGTCACGAAATACAATTGGTACATAGGCAATGTTGATGAGGAACAGAGGCAGAGAAATACATACATCTGGATCGTTTCCAGAATGCGACCTGGGGTTACAAAGCATAAAGTACACGAAATACGTTTGGTACATAGGCAATGATGAGGAACAGAGGCAGAGAAATACATACATCTGGAACAACAGACTAAATACATACATCAGGTACAATCAAGGCGAAAATGGGTAAGGCAACAGGTCCATGAGATGTTACAGGCAGGACTTATGCATACTTATTAGTTACAAGTTTAAGACCGAGAGCGTAATACTATAGGGTCTGAGTCCATAGACATAACTTATTATAGGGATGGGGCTTCTCTAATACGAGCAGGCAACAAGTTCCACAAGATAGGTTCAGCAATGCTAAAAGCTCTATCAACCAGTTACTTAATGGGGTTCCATAGGAGCCTCACCTCAGAGGAACAGAGGGGAACACAGGGGTGTATTCAGTCAGAAGGTCATTCAGATAGCCAGGGCACAAATTGTGCAGGACTTTATGGATTAACAAACTTATCTTGAAGCTGATGCACCACCACACTGGCAGCCAATGCAGTTCCCACAAAACTGACATGATATATCTGGACAAAGAGGTCCCTGCAATTAGCCAGGCTCCTAAGTTCTCATGGTTTCCAAGTGATGCACAACCCTGCAGTTAGCCTTAGGTAGGGAGCATTGTGATAATCCAGTCTGGAAGTGACAAATGCATGAACCAGTGTTGCCAGGTAAGAGGTCTTCGGACAAATTTGAATTCGGCAACATTACTCAGGTGGTAACAGTCACTTCAGACAACAGATGACACCTAGTGTTCTAGAGTCAATCCATTGTCCACAAAGACACCTAGATGTCTTACCCTATCAGCAGTTTGTAGTATAATGCCACTTAAGGATGGCAACAGGGCACTATCACTGTTCATTGCTGCCCTCGCATGGCCTTGTTTCACCAGTAACACCTCTGTCTTCAATGAGTTCAGTCTGAGACATCCTTGAGGCCATCCAGTCTTGGTTTCAACCAGACACTGGTTTAACACAGCTAAATCATTAACCCCATCAGTTGCACAAGGCAGGTACATCTGGGTATTATCTGCATAACAGCCCAGACCATACCACTTGATGGTTTCCACCAGCAGTAGCATGTGCATGATAAATAGCATGGGTGCTAAAACTGATACTTGAAGAATTCCACCAAAGACAGCAGCAGCCTCCAAGATGTTATCTCCTAAAATCACCTGCTACTCCCTACCAGACAAGTAGGACTCAAACTATTGCATCATCATCCCAGTGAGTCCTACATAGTGCCTCAAATGAGTCAACAGCACTCCATGATCCATTGAGTCTGATGCTGGGAAAGCTCCAACAGGATCAGAATGGAAAATCGACTGCTGTTTCTTGCCAGGAGAAGATCTTTGAACACCAAGCCTAGTGGTGTCTCTGCACTGTATCAAGGTCTAACCCCATCCTGAAATGGCTCAGATCTCATAACACACCAAGCAGTTCTGAAGTTGTGCCACTACTATCTTCTTGATTACTTTCCCTAAAATGGGAGGTTTGAAACAGCCCTGTCATTTGCCAGATCCTCAGGGTTCAAAGATGGCTTTTCAGCAGGGGTTTCAGAGCAGGCCAACAATTTAAGAGAAGGCTGGTAAGCCCTGGGTTCAATATATAGTATATAGGGGTGCAACCCCAAGACCACCTAGGAGATATAATCCATCAAGAATGGCCCGAACTCTGCCCATGGTGGCAGACTGCATAAGTGCCTCACCTCCTGAGTACCACCAGCCCACAACAGGCCACCTGAGGAGATCCCAGCCTGATGGAGGACACCTAGCAAAGGAAAAATTGGTTGAACTTATTGCATTTCTCTGCTGTTAGCACTCTTTCCAACTGAAGACAGAATGGATTTAGCAATCTATCCATAGTGTTGAAGAGTTAAGCTGGTTGATTTTCCTTCAATGATTACATGTGACTGGAACGCTGTTTTTTTTTTTTTCAGTGTGATCACCAGATGATGTTCACTATATTGAGAATTCAGTGTCAATCTATCCTCCTCTGACTTAGATCCCTGCCAGGAAAATGCCATCCTCCGCCCTTTAGTCTTCGACCAACTATGGGCATCATCAAACTAGGCTGACCAATAATGGGAAATCAAGGGCAAATGCAATAGTGTGCCAAAGAGTCGAAGGATGCCATAAGAGCTTTATTATAACCCTAACAGCATTCTCCACTCTACCAGCACATTCTGACACCATGCTCAAGATGTCCAGAATAGCTAGGAGGTTATCAGGCTCCAAGTTTCAAACAGGGCAATATCTAACCATCTCTACAGGACAGGGTTGACAACAGGGGCCCCACAAAGGAACTGTACAGCATGATGAACCAACCACCTGACCAGATTAACCTTGACATTACAAATGTCAAGACCCAATCTGAAAACCAGATCTGAGGCATGGTCTTTTGGTGAGTCTCAGTAGCAACTGCCTATACTAGGCCCAGTGAAGACATGAACTGTTGTCCAAATAGAGAATCTTCATCATCAACCCAAGCATTAAATCAACCAGCCCTAACAGGCTAAATGATTTCACCACCAGGTCAACCTTAAGTGCTCCAGTTCCTGAAAGACTTTATTCACATGCTCCAGAGAATAGTACATGAGAGTGAATCTGCAGCCTGTACTCATACCACCTTTAACAACCCTGCATTCAAATGAAATGTTTTCCACCATGGGGAATTGGAACCGCACTTTAAAACAGCTTCACAGAAAACACAAGTTTAGCGCAGTTCTCCTTTAAGAACAAAATACAGACATCCTTCAAGACAGCATGGGTTTACAAAGGAAGGTCCTGTCAAACTAATCTCATAGATTTCTTTGACTGGGTAACCAGAGTGGTGGACCAAGGGAGCAGTTGATGTCGCTTACCTTGACTTCAGCAAAGCTTTTGACACTGTTCCACATAGAAGATTGATAAATAAGCTGGGTAGGCTCGGGTGGATCAGAAGTTGGTCATCTGGGTGGCAAACTGGTTGACGGGCAGAAAACAGAGAGTGGTGGTAAATGGTATACAGTCAGAAGAGATGCAAGTCACAAGTGGGGTACCTCAGGGATCAGTCCTGGGGCAGTCCTCTTCAACATCTTCATTAGTGACCTTGCAGATGGACTAGAGGGTAGGCTTGTCTGTTTGCAGATGACACCAAGATCTGCAACAGAGTAGATGATCCAGATGGGGTGGGCAGAATGATAAGAGATCTGGATAAACTAGCAGAATGGTCAGAAGAGTGGCAACTGGATTTAATGCAAGAAGTGCAAAATCATGCACATAGGGAAGAGAAACCCTGAAGCCACCTATAGGCTGGGAGGAGTTGCTAGCAGTCACAAAGGAAGAAAGAGACTTGGGCATCATCATCACTGATGACCTAAAATCATCAAGCAGACCTCTAAAGCAGTAGGTAAGGCTAGGGGGTGTTAGGGCGTATTAGTAGGGGTATCACAAGTCGTAAGAGGAGTAATAATCCTCTGTACAAGACACTGGTTAGGCCCCAGCTGAGTACTGCGTGCAGTATTGGAGGCCACACCTTCACAAGGACATTAACAAATTGAGGCAGTCCAGAGAAGGGCAACCAAAATGGTGCAGGGACTGCATCAGAAGACATATGAGGACAGATTAACGGAGCTCAATATGTATACCCTTAGCAAAGGAGGGAGAGGTGATATGATCGAGGCATTCAAGCACCTTAAGGGCATAAACAAGGTAAAAGAGTCTAACATGTTTAAATATAAGAAAAATAGCAGGACAAGAGGACACAGCATGAGATTAGAGGAGGCCGATTAAGGGGAATGTGAGAAATTCTTTTTCACAGAAAGGGTGGTGGATGCATGGAATGGCTTACCACAAGAAGTGGTGGCTATGAATACAGTGCAGAGCTTCAAACAGGCATGGGATAGGCATAGGAGCAATACAAATGACTATGAATAGATAGGCCACTGACAGAGCAAAGAAGCGATGGCACATTTATAAGGTAGAAAAAGAAATGGGCAGACTGGATGGGCCTTACCGGTCCTTATCTGCAAATCAACCTCTATGTTTCTATGTTTCTGATGAGAAAAATAGGGTGTTGTAACTTTTAACAAATTTAGAATTTTGAAGATGCATCTACAAATGTGAGAGATATACTAGCGCCTTCTAAGATGCACTGGCATACATTGATTAGAAATAAGCTATTGTTACTGTCTGAAAAATTATTCTGACTGATGCTGTAATAAAATTTTTATAGATGTTGTGATAAACAGTTATTTACAGCATAACAGAAGAAGCCATGTTAATATATTTCTGTTTTATTTCAGATGATTTTAGCGTGTCAAACTAATTTCCATGCATGGAGATGAGGGTCGGACTACATTAACGGCAATTACATTCCTGTAAGTAGCACTGTAATGACATGTGAAAGCTGTACCCAATAACTGCCTTTGTTAGAGTACCAGATGTTTCAAGGGTGAACCAGCGCTACTCAGTACCAGGGATGCTTCTTTACTGAAAACATTTCTTGACCAGGGTAGTTTAAGCTTCAAACTTTTTTGTTATTTATTCCTGATCTAGTTCTGAGCTACAAGGGGCAATGTTATGCTCTTACCCTTTGCATAAGCTACATGTCTGTACCACAGGTAGGAGATACAAGGAAAAAGTCCAAACCAAAATTAGAATCAAACAAGTATGTTTGCTTTATTAAACAAAATAATCTAATGTAATACAAACATTGCAGGTATCGTAAAATAAATAAATTAACATAGTTATAGTTTTTACCAGACCGTGTCATGTTAGGTATTTGTGCATTCAGTGTCACTATGAAAAGTGTTATATTTAATTGAAATAGTTTAATCAAACACAGTTAAGAAAATGCACATGCCTTCCTCCAGATAATTAATGATTTACACACAGACTATAGATTATTTGCCACCATGTTATATGACCGCCCTCCCCAGCTTGAATAACATACCATTTCAGAGTCGTGGGTCCAGCTTATATCAGGTAGGAATTATTAAGGGCATCTCAGCCAGGTTTTGAAGTACAGAGCATTCAACTGGCTTCATGCTTCCAGTTTCTGTGTAGGTCATCTCCCGGAGGTTGATAATTTTTTTTTTTAGTTTCTTGACCAGACCGTGTCATGGTTAAATATCTGACCTTTCAGTCTTACTATGATAAATGTTATGTTATGTTTAACTGAAATATTTTAATTCAAAAAGTTAAAATGCACATGCCTTCCTCCAGATAAGCAATGATTTAAACACAGACAATAGATTTCTTTGCCACCATGTTATATGACCTCTCTCCAGCTTGGCTAAAGAAATGTTTTAGACTGTGCCATCCTCAAAAGCAGTGCATGTACTGGCCCACTCTGTCACCCTGTTTTGGCTGGTAAGACTGTAATGCAGTCAAGCTTCTTGTTGCTATGGATTGCATTTTCTGTATGTCAGGAATGGTCGTCTTCTGTCAGGTCTCTATGGTACCTTCACCTCAAGAAACAGTGAAAATATTCAGCTCTTACTGGAATTAAATGGTAAAATGAATATGGGTGAATTGTTAGTTAGTCTGTGGCTAGGTAGACATTACTGCTAATAATGAACATGTACAGTTAAAGTACATATTATTAGAGGCTGCATGGATAAATTGCTTCTACTATCCAGAATGGCCTTGCACTGCACGTCACATGCTTTCCAATACAGTTTCTACAACGGGCCTTTTTAGCTCAGTTGACCATGTTTGCCTTCATTCTCTTAAATCTTTTTCTCAACCATCTCACAGCCCCAGCTTCTGGATCTGGAGCTTCACCTTTTGAATGCAGCTCCACTCTCAAATGTTTTTAGTCCACCTCCCAAATGTTTATCCTTCCATGTGAATTCTGGCTGAGCAGCTCTGACTCCATTCAATCAATCAATCAATCTCTCTCTCTCTCTCTCTCTCCTCATCCTCTTTTTCTTTCCTTCAGTCTGCTCTGTCTGATGGTTTATTCCCAGTGACTGAAGATCTTCTAAACAAACCAAGTCATTCTGTGTCTGGTGTAGAGTCCCAAGACCTTATCTCAGCGTATCTCTCCTACAAATCAAGCGTAACTAATGACCTCTGTTACCACAGTGAAAATGTTTGAAATAAACCCTTAGCTGGTTCATTTTTTCTCTGACTGGAAGTTGTCCTATACAGCACCACCCTGTAACATCTGTGGGCCTCTGACAGACTGTCTGCCTTAAACACTAATAGTCTTGGGCTGTATTAAAAATTACAATAAGGAATTAAAAGGCTTACTCTGTACACTTGACTAGCAATCGTCTTTTAACAAACCATCAAAATAGTGAACTATATTCCTGGGAAAACCAAGTTGTTCCATTGTCTGAAGGAGTACAGATACAAATTAGCCCCTCCTTTACACCAACAAAATAACTAGAGGACAACAACATTCCACTATCCAAGTAGCTTGTGACAAACTAAAATAGATATGTCACATAAATGGCATTATATGTGGCTAAATAACTATGGAATATTGTGTGTGTGTATGTCCACTACTATTATGACAATAAAGGAATGGCCATCAGCTGTTTTGACTAGGTGATCAAATGGCAATAGAATGTCACACACAGAAGTCTCATATGTCTTTTCAAGCAGAGTTATGGAATTTGCCCTTTGTTGCTTGCCTTTCTCTCAAAGGTTACATACATTTAGGTGTTTTTTTTTCCATCTTGAAATCTGTCATGTTTCCATTAGCTACTACATCTACTGGAAAGCTATTCCAAATGACACCACCGTTTTGAGAAAACCACATTCCCCTTTTTTGGCTATGATTCAAATCACACTTAATTTGGAATAGATGTGACCTAGTATCATGTTGTAAGTTTCTTGTTTCCAACCCTATACAATCCATGGGCCACAGTTGTTGAAAACTCCATAAACTAAACATCGTCACCTCTCGTCCTGTGGTACACCAGTGTATCTAGCCCTAGTTTGTCCATCCTCTCCTCGTATCCCAGATTTTACATGCCTGCTATTATCCTAGTCGCTCTACTCTGAACCTCCTCAAGGTTTTTATCCCCATCTTGGAATATGTTGCTCCAAACTGGCGCGATAGTCCAAATGTTGCCCTACCAATGAAGTGCACAGTGGCAGCATCATTCTTTAATCCCTATTATTTATGTGTATTTGAATGTAGCACAGTATGCTATAACATTTTCAGTGATCAGACTATGTTGTTTTTTAAAGCTTAAATCATCAGTTACAGTAATTCCCAGATCCTTCTCCTCAGTTGTTTCTTCTAATACCTCACCTTTTAGTACAGATGTTGTTTTTTATTGTTCTTCACTAGATGCATTACTGAGCATTTGTCTACATTGAAATCTAGCTTATGTTCTTGGGCCCAGTGTTCAAGTTTAGAAAGTTCCTCGTAATGTTAGCAATTTCAGAGATGATACTGACCACTGAATCTATTTTGGTGTCATTGGCAAACTCTGAAACTCGGATTTCCTCATTGCTAATCATAGATGACACATAAACTGATCCCTGTGGCACCTTACTAGTCACTGCTGTCCATTTAGAGTTTTCCCTCACAGTGTCACTTGTTCTCTATCAGTGAGCCAGGAATTAATCCAGTCAACCAATCTTATGTTTAGACCCATATTTCTTAGTTTGCCAATCAGTTTGGGATGTGGCACCATGTTGAAGGCCTTACTATAATTGAGAAAGACAACATCCACTGGGTTCCCCTGATCCAGAGCCCTGCCGACCCTAACAAAAAGTTTAATAAGTTGGTCTGGCAGAAGCTGAATTTTACACCCTTGAAACCATATAAAGACAGTGTGCTTATAAGGTTTGGCTAATAGTACAATATATTACAAAAAATTAAGCATTATGGCATGAAGAGGGTTTAAATTACAGTCAGTTAATCTAACCCTATTGAGTTATAAGACCTGAGGCATAGATAGCTGAGGGACTTATGCTCCATGGGTTAGAATAATGATAGAAAGCAACCTTGGGAGTATCTTAATGCTATTATTAAACTAAAATGTTTCAATTAGGCCGGATAGGCAGGGAATAAAAAGGAGAGAGGTGTTCCATGTCAAGGGCAATATTGTTACAAAGCTTATAATTGTGGTTATTTTAATAACATAGAAACATAGAAGTTGACAGCAGATAAGGACTGCAAGGCCCACCAGTCTGACCATTTTTTTCTGCCTTATGAATGTGCCATAATAATTGATTTTATTACTTTGAAATTAAGCCTCAGAAGACATAAAGGCAAACAATTACTTGTGTCTTGCATTTCCAACCCAGCAAAACAAAAACCTCAGCTGAAAGTTCTGCAACATGGACTGTCTTGTGGGATCCCTTAAACTGAGCTTCAGGTTTTCTACAGAACACTGGCAGTTGACATCAGGAGTGCTCAAATCTTATAGCATTTCCCAGTTATCTGAATTTAGGACATTCCTTTCATTATTGCTAAAGACATTTGCAGAACATTAGGCTCTTTTCCCAGTTAGACTTCATCTGTTTCTACTGCTTTCCTGCCTTGAAATCATAATCCACTGCTGTGACATCACAACCTGTTGCCACAGAAAGATACTGACATCACAAGCAGAGGACGTGGTTTCAAGGCAACAACATCAGGAGGACAGATAAATTCTAAAGGGCTAAAAGCCTGTTTTTATGTAAATGTCTTCAGTAATAAAAAATGGAATGTCCAGAAATTCAAATTGAGGAGGCATGTTGTGTAACCAAGTTCTGCTGATACTAACTGTGGATTTTGGCTACAAATCAGAGATCACTTTAACTAATAATAATAGTAATAATAATAATGATACATGTAATTTATATAGCACAGTTTACAAGCTTCAAGATGCTGTACAATACATAGTACACACTTTAATACAAAAACAGTCAGTAAAAGCAGGTTTTCAGTGTACACCTAAATTGATCCAGCTCAACAAATGATTAAACTTCTAGTGGAAATTGTTCCAAAGGCAAGGACGATATATATAAAAAAATCATTATTCTTTAACGTGGAACATTGAGAAAGTGTGCATCTCAAAATTGAACACAGGGTGATGGTGCACAGTCCTAGATTACCTCTGCAAGGTAAGTAGCAGTAAGTCCATTGTGGCATTTAAACACAAATAAAAACATTTTCAAATCAATTGTAAACTACATTGGAAGCCAGTGAAACTTAACCAATAACAGAGTATTATGTTCAGACTTCTTGGAGCCAGTAAGCAACCCATTTTGCATGAGTTGAACATGCTGTAGCTTTGCGGATGGGAGGCCAAGAAGAAAAAGTTACAGTAGTCTATATGAGTAAATATAAAACAGTAAATGAGAGTTGCTGTAGTGTCCTGGTTGATGTAGGAACTGATCTTAGCAATTACATGTAAATGATAAAATGCTAAGCTGACAATACTATTAATATGAGTCACCAGTTGTGATTGATCAAAGGGAAAGGCAAGATGTGGTACATCAGGTGGAAGGTAAATAGCTGCAGGACCAAAGTGTAAGCCACTGTCTGGTACAGCGAGAGAGCTTATTTTGCTAAATAAAGAATATATTTGAATGGATGACCTGGACTTGGATTGGACAGATTAAAAATACAAAATAAGATATAAATAAGTTATCTATTTTAATTATCATCAATTAGTGCAGTCTCCAACATGTTATTATAAAACTGGTAATTCCAAGCTAATTAATAAAATACTTACTGATCCACTTTTTGTAGTAATGAATGCAAAGCTGTCTGTCTTAATAACTGATCACAACATAGGACATTGTGTAGGAAGCTTAAGAAAGACAAACAACAGAAAAACTGATTGAACAGTTATTGCAGAAATCAAGTGGCTTAAAATTGAGAACTAGAAGACAATGTAAATGATGCAGCTAACTTTCTCTGCTAATAGGACAAACATACAAAAGTTTGCACCAATTATCAAGAGCTTATCTAGGGCAAACTTATACCATGGTTGAATCAATGTAAAATGCAATATATTTCTATGACTTTGTGACAAATTTGGGAAATCATACCATACAACTGAAAATGCTGAAGATTTTCAAAAATATAAACAACTGCAAATCAAATGTATTGCACTTACATATGACCCTAAACACTTCATCCCAGAAAACAGAATACAGTTGAGATTCTTCACTTTACTTACAGCTAACTGCAATAATATTCCCCGCATCGTATTGGAAGAGTTAGCACAGCACTAACGAGTCTGGGTCACGTTAACAGTAATAGCATGCTGGAGGCAGTTAGCTCAGCACATAGTATACTGAATGCAAACACCAGGAGGGCATGCAAATGAGTGGTGGTGCCATGCATACAGTGCACCACTGCATATTGAAAGCTTTTTGGAAGCACTATAAGACTGTCTGCACAGTGCTAGTAAACTCTTTCAAAAAGCAGGTGCTAAATAGAAAATGGAATTTATAGATGGGAAAGGACTGAGAGTCCCATGAGTCTGTTCTGGTTCTACCAAGCAAACAGCATGGCACCCCGACCCTGTAGCATTTCCATGATGTTCAGTGGTACCTCCCCTCACTCTACAACCCTAGCATTGAGTGGCACCCCTTCTTCACTTAATCCCTTGGTACAACAACTCTGGCATCTAGTTGCATCCTCCCTCACCCGATCCACCTGGTGATTGCTTCCCCACTTTCATTGCCCTATAACTAAGCTCCCTGTTGTCTTGTAGCCCCTTGGAGCTCCACAAACCCTCACCCCAGTGGTGTCATCTGGCACACCCTCCACTCATCTCCATGTCCAGCAGCTGTCTGATTTGTGCAAACACTGTATCAGTATGCTAGCATATATACTGTATATATATATATATATATATATATATATGTATATATTCATTGCAAAAATACATTAATACATCAGTTAGGGTTTTATTAAATCATCAAAAGCTGGGAAATTCAACACTAAATTACCAACCCTACCACCCCACCCCCACCCTCTGCACTTAACAGGCAGCGAGGTGTGCCTTGGGTCATTGGCCCCTCCTCACCCCATTCCATGTGTAAACAAGATGAGATGGTACAATAGGAGAATGGGGTAAGAGTTGAGCCTAATGCCTCAAGGCACACCCGACACGCCTGTTGAATGTGTGGAAGGACAAGAATGAGGTTGAAATGATAGGGTGGTAACCTAACACATCAAATTTACAGCTTTTGACGCTCAATAAAACCTAGCTGATGCATTCATTTAGTTTTTGCAATGAATTTCCTCTTTTGAGATAGTATAATAGTATGTGGTGAAGAATAAATTCAACGGTGTACATAACTTGGGCATTTTCAGTATTTACACCAAATTTTCAACATGACCATTTGGGGATCCCACATCATGAACACTGGCACTGTCATTTTGTTAATCTATCCCGAAGTTGATTTTACCAAGCAGCGTCATTCTGCACAACAGTGCGAAAACATGTTTGGTCAGGATGTGAAAATGACTGCCTTACTGCTCATGAGGAGGCGTGAAAATGACAATGTTAAAATCTGGAATGAAAATATTAAAATTGGTGAAGTCAGCCGGCCCAGTGGCACTGAGGGTTGAGGCGCCTGACGCGACACTTCACGCCACGCTGGCAACCGGGTTCGGACCGAGCCTGGGGCCAGGGGTTGGCAAGGAGGATAGGATGGTGCATCCAAAGGACTGCTCTCCCTATCCCAGGGAGGATCCAGGGTTCCATCGCTCTGTAGCGGCCCTGGTGATGATCAGGGAATGCTACCAGAGTGGTGTAGAGAGGGATACGGCAGATGTCGGCTACGCCGCCTGACGCCACTGCACGCCAGTACCCACAGGAGGAAACAGTGAAAAGCAGGTTCCAGGTCGGGCAGCATGAACTTCCGACCCTGCTGGCCGACCCAAATGGTGCCTCCTCATCTGGATCCTGTTTGGTGAGTTGAGTTGGGGTAACTCCTCACCACCCCGCCACGGGGGTAATCCGTGGGGTTTGAGGAGGCTGGCCTGATCTCGGTGTCTGGGCTAGGGGTCCAGTCAGGATGTATCGCTGACGGAACCGGGGAGAAAAAAGTATAACAAAAAAATAATTGGTGAAGTTACAGCGTGCATAAGAACTGCCCAACACACGCTCGTAATGCAGTCATTTTTGTAATTATTTCACCAAATTTTCAGCATGGGTGTTTTGTGACCTCCCCCATGAACAATGCCACTGTAATTTTGTTAATCCATCCCAAAGATGATTTTGCACAGCGTCCATGCCATTCTGCACCACAGGTGCAAAAACATGTTTCAGGCAGGATCTGAAAAATGACAGCTGTACTGTTCATGAGGAGGTGTGAAAAAATGACAATGTTGAAAATCTGGGTAATATTAAAATTTGGCGATGTTACTAGCGTGCATAAAACTGCACGCATTCCGCTTGTAACACAGTGATTTTTACATTTTCCACAAATTTGCAACATGGAATTTTAGACTTCACCTCATGAACAGTGGCACTGTCATTTTGTTAATTGGTCCTGAAAGGTGATTCCATGCAGCAACTCTCACAACACCTATCGGGACCGAGAAATGAGATGACAGTGTCAGTGTTCATGAGGTTGGGGTTCCAAGAACCCCATGTAGAAAATCTGGGGCCAAAATGCCTGAGATATCAACATAAGTTGAACACCCCCATTGACTGCCATTATAGCTTCCCAGCATTTCTTCATTTTGCGGTTCGGCTTTGAAAAGTGCAGGCGTGTCCGTCCACCAAAGATTGCAGTCGCTGACTACCGGAGGTAAGTATAGGGTGAGGGGGCGAGGGAGGTGGGTGCTCAGAGGAAGGATGGGGATGGGTGGGAGGGTGAGAGACGACGAGGGACTGTTTTCTTCTTTTAGGGAAAATATGTTGGGGTACTGTTTTCTTTATTTCAGGGCTTTTATTTATATTTGTGGACTTCTGGGAGTGGGCCCCAGAGTCCAAAAAATATTAGGGGCGATGGACATCTGGGGACACTGGGGAGGGCTACCCAGTGTCCCACACTATTGGGGAGGGGGTCTACTGTCAACATGGGGATTGGGCACCCGCTGTTGGCAAATTAAAGGAATATACTGGGACACTGGGAATGGGCTATCAGTAGAAAAATGGGTGTGTGAGAGGTGAAAATGCATGTGTGTGGGCACCATGCAGCCCTTTTTATCTCTCCAAATCGGTTAGTTTGTTTATTTTATTTGAAACAACATTAGGCACTCACCCCTTTCTAGTAAGTTGATGCCACTCCATAAAAATATCTGGTCAAATTGCAAGTTTATTGGTGCTAGATGACCCACATTCCTGACATGTTTCAGATTTTAAAATCCTTTGTCAAAATAACAAACACGCTCAAGCATCCTCCTTACATCCCTGGTACATAGTGATGACCTTGTACTTCGTCGACAGGGAGGGAGGTTGTCAGTTATAGCTCACACAAAATATTGAACAGTGCAAAGTAATTAACATTAGCCACTCTGTGCAAAAGTGCAAAGAACATTAGTGAAACACAGTCTAAATATCTAAAACATACGTAAAACAATTAAATATATTAAATCCTACACCCCAAATATTAACCCATAAGGGTCACTCTGCACTTAAATAGCTTCTTAGTAAATACACTTATAAGGGCTACAGTACCTGCTTAATGTTTGCAAACAATTGAGGATAAAAGGATTCACATTCAAAGTCCCAAGTGGTAAATGTGCAATATATCTTGTGCAAAGTAAAGTGCAAACTGTATAATTTCCAAACTCTAGGGTACAGCAACAGTCCAAAGAAATGCAGAATATCTTTAGTCAGTGGGAGATCCAGGAAAGCATCATTCATCCTCTGAAGATGCATGGATGTTTCATACAACAGTATTGGGATCGAACCTACAATGACATCAAGCACAAAATGGCAACAACTCCCCATTGCAAAAGTTAATCGCTTTTCTGAGCTCTAGGAATGGGTGGAGAAGAAGAGACATTAGCAACAGTTTAGGGAAAAAAAAAAAGCAAAATCCACTGTTTTATGTTCACAGTCATCATTTCAGAAAAGGCACCAGGTCATATCTGGAGCATTCAGGCCTGGGTATTTAGTTGCATTCGAGGTGTAGATCCAGAATGCCTCCTTTTGAGTTTGTCATGGCGCACAGGTGCAGATGAACTCATTGCTATAAGGTGTTCAATGGAGGTCCATTTCTTGGGGCAGGTCAGCGGCAGGCGAATCAGTCGGCTGGCTGGCGATGACCCCTCTAGCTGTTCAGGCTGAGCTGGACAACTTTTTCAAAGGGCGCAGCCGCGCCAATAATGGCACAGCTCAGTCGCTTTTGAGCTGCATTCCTGCACTTCATTCTGTTTGCTTATTCACACTGCACAGCAGCTCACGGTGTGAGCGCACTGACCAATACTTCGCGTGCCGCCTCACAGTTAAAACAAAACACAAACCGACGGGGTGCCCAATTTCCTGTCGGCATTCCCTCCCAGTTCATTTTGCCAATGGGGAAGCCCACTCTACATCAGCATAATGCCCTCCCAATTTCTTGTGTGCTGAGGAAGATGCCCCAATCCCCTCGGCTCTTGCCCTCAACACTTATATGTGCCAACGGAGTGCCCAATCCCGTCCGGCCTACAGCCCCACAAAACACTCTGGTGGCATGCTGGGAGCCCACCCCAGCATGCCAAAAGACCCTGTAATAAAAAAAAACTTCCCGGATGTTCTAACATTTTTTAAACCTGTAAACTAGAAAACAGTCCCTCATTGAGTCCGGTGGCACCTCCACCAACCCGCAGCCACCCACTGTGCACCCCACCTCCCACACACCCTCCGGAGCCTGGTGCGATGATCTTGGGTGGACTGGGAACACGTCTGCACTATTCAAAGCTGACCACAAACTGAAGAAATGCTGGTAAGCTTGTATAATGGCATAAATGGGTTTTTCAACTTTGGTGTATATCTTGGTCATTTTTGAATTTGGCACCAAATTTTCAACATGGGGTTCTTGGGACTCCACTTCATGAATTCAGTCTCTGTCATCTGGTTATTCGGCCTAAAGGTGATTTAGTGGTCACTGCATGGAATCACCTTTGGGACTGATTACTGAAACAACAGTGTCATTGTTCATGAGGTGGGCTCCCAAAAGCCTATGTTGTACCAATTGAAAAATTCCAAAATGACTGGTGTTTATGTGCATTGTACAGTTTCAACGCACCTTTGTAACATCACTAATATGTAATATTTTACTCAGATTTTCAACATTGATATTTTTACACCTCCTCATGAACAGTACAGCTGTCACTTTTCAATCCTTGCCAAAATGTGGTTTCGCACTTCGGTGCAGAATAACACGGTCGCTGTGGGAAATTAGTGTTTGGGATAGATTACAAAAATTACAGTGACACTGTTCATGAGTGGAGGTCTCAAAATACCTATGTTGAAAATTTGGTGACAAAAGTCATAAAATGACTATTTTATGATCGTGCATTGTGCAGTTTCCATGCACACTTGTAACCTTGAGGATTTGTAATATTTTCACTCAAGAGTTTCAACATTGTCAGTTTGCACACCTCCTTATGAACAGTACAGCTGTCATTATTCACAACCTGCCAAAATGTGTTTTCACACATCTGGTGCAAATGGCGCTTGTTGCTGGGAAATCAAATTCGGGACAGAGTAAGAAAGCATAGTGATAGTGTTCATGAGCAGAGGTCACAAATGCCTGTGTTGAAATTTTGGTGAAATTATTCCACTAAATGACTGTTATGAGCATGCATTGTGCAGTTTCCACCTACACTTTCGAGCATTTTAATATTTTCACTCCAGATGTTCAACACTGCCATCTCTTCACACTCCATATGAATGGTACAGCTGTAATGTTTCACATCCTGCCTGAACTGTGTTTTCACACATCTGGTGCAGAATGGAGCGAGCTTTATGAAATCAACGTTCAGGACAGATTAACAAAATCACAGTGCCACTGTTCATGAGCAGAGTTCCCAAATGCTTTCATGAGGTGGGTGTCACAAAGGCCATGTTGAAAATTTGTAGTGCAAATACTAATAAACACCGGGTCGTTAGGGTTTCTAACCATAACATCACCTCCCTCCAACCCATGGTGGGGCTACAGTGCCCTCATCTTCTCTGAACCACAGACACATCAGTCACTCTTCAAAGCCAGATCACGAATTGAGGAAACAGATATGCACTTCATTGTATTTCAATGGGAATGTAAACTTGGTGGCATAACTTGTTCTTTCTGCTGGGAACTGTAGTCCTGCTAATCAGTGCATACCAACAGCAATCCCAACGATGAACTCTGGCATTGACAAATGCTTGTTAGTACTTTGTTGTTAAAATTCACCCCTTGGAATTTAGAAACACTTTATCAATGCTCTAAACATAAACTTATGCTTCTCAGGTCGTCTTGATTCGTTGACATGCTGAGCAGTTGCATATTGTAGTACAGTGGCTATTTTCAATGGCCCTGCAATGCTCTCCCACTATCAGTTTCAAACTTCATATAGTTTTCCTATATAGAAGGTATTGCAGGTGCATTGGGCCACATAAATGATTCCTACAATGTTGCACGTCAAGAGATGCCTAATATCTGGTCCGTGGTGTAGAGGGCTGAGGCACTGAATACCTTACCTCCTTTCACACTGGTGACCTGTGTTCGGCAACAAGCACAAGTTACTGGTGGTTGGTAGGGTGGGAGAGGATAGAGTGTCCCATGGACTGAGCTTCTCTCTAGGGAGGGGTGGGCAGCCTGCTTGGACTTTGACTGCCACCAGGTGGAGGTCTGGTGGTAGTGCAGGCAAATTAGCAACTTGATGAGAGGGCCGCGGTTCCACAGGGTGTGCATGCTTCCACATGCAGGTCCTGATGTGCCAACACAATGGGGAGTGCCTGGGAGAAACAGGGACCCAAAGGTGATCATTACTCTGGGCATCTCCTTGGGCCATGTCACCACCTGGATGCCTGGAGTGACTATGGATTGTGGACTTGGTGGGGGATGGCCTCCCTTTCAACTCCACCACAGGGGGAAGCTAGGGGACTCACACCAGGTAGGTCGAGGGAGGTGGATGCCAGCCAGGGGAGGCTGGAATGGATGCAGGGTCTCGGAGGAACAAAAGTTATATGGAAAAAGAGATGCCTGATATCAAATGTTTTCCCAGTAAGGGAATTCATGAAGGCATTCTCTGTGCAGTGTACTTACACACATTACAGCTTACAGGGTAACATCCCATTACCCTTTTCTAACCATGCCATTGCTACTTATGGCAACTGTTGACTAAAGTGTCCTTTAGTTTAATAGCTCATGTAAATGGCATCCTGGGAAAATCTGAGGCAATCTCTGTTAGACCTTAATCTCCCAATAAAACATGCCAGTGTGTTTTCACAATTTTTCAAAGTAACCAACATGTGGTAAGTAATGAAATTAAACCTGTTTCTCCCCCATTTATTTCTCTCCTCAAAATTACACTGCATCTGTTCTGTCTCCAGGTATTTTCTCTCACTCTCTCAATATCCTTAGAGTAGCTGCTTTCCAGGAATCTGTTACTCAGATCTTTGATGCTTGCTTCAAAACTGTATTGTTGTGAGCAGTTCCTTTTAAGTGTAAGAACTGCCTCTTCGGATGTTGGTGACAATGTGGCACAGATGACAACTGGATGCTAATAATAAGGTGTTTGTATCAGTTTCCTTCCTATACCCATCTGTAGTTACTACCCTTGGTTATCTTTGCATATTTTCAGATCCAGGAAGTTCACCTGCTACCTACTTGCATGCCAAGTACATCTCAAATTGGTGTTTGTGGAATGTAAATACCAAACAAACTCGTGCTGTTCTTGCAAGTCACCACACCACACTGCCACACATCATCTATAAAGTGCCTTCACAAGGACACTTTATCAGAAAATGAGTTGCAGTCTCTGTCTTGGACATGCTGTCTTTCCCATAGCCCTATGTATAAATTAGTCATTGGGGGCAAACATCGCCCTCATTGCTGTCCCTTGATTACTAAATAGTAACCGTCTCAAAAGTGAACACATGACCTTTCAAAATGCATTCAGATAACTTCAAAAGTAACTCCATTGGGGGCTAGTATCACAATCTCTCTGATTCAAAAGAATGCTAGTGCCCCCATGCACACTTATGTGGCCTGTTTGTATACACTGACATAATATCTAGGTTACTAGATATGAGTCACCTTCCAGATTGATATCTTCCAAGACTTGCAAAACTTCTTTAGTGTCCTTCAGGTAGGACTGAAGTTAGTGACATAGGCTGTAATGTGGTAATCCACATATTCAGATAATGGTTCAGTTAACGACCCTATGCCACTCACCATTGGCCTACCTTGTTATTTGTCAAAGACTTGTGCAATTTGGGTAACATAGAAAGTAGCTCTAATTGAGTAATCAGTTGTTTTTTCTTGCAGTTAATCTGTTTATGCTGCTGGTCCCTGACGGGTACATCATGCCTGATGCCCCATCCCTGTCCCCTGCTCACAGCTTACCTTCCAGCTTCCCCACGGCTTGCCCCTCCCCGTGGTGGGGCAGCGGGATCCCTCAACCTGCCAAACACACAGATCTGGTGCTGGAGGTTACTGCTAATCGTGGGTGGCGCCTGCGAGATCCCGGCTGTGCCAGGGCACTTTCCTCCTCCATTATTCCCCAAGATGAGGCTTGCAATGATGGCACAAGGAGAAAGTGTCATGTATTCATACTGCACTCCATGCACTCCTCCCGAGCATCTGCTTCGTCTCCCCTTCCAAAGCATCGGTGCACAGCCCAGCCTCCGCTAGGGGCTGGGTCATGCACTGAGTGCTGGTGTCCCCTCCCTGGAGAAGGAGAGCAGTCCTACAGATGCTTGATCCTTCTTCTCCCCTACAGACCCCCAGCGGCATGTGCTAATTCCCAAACATGGCTCACCAGCGTAGTGCGAGGTAAGGCATCCAGCACCTCAGCCCTCAGCACCACCGGCTGGGTAATCAGTTGATAAAAATTATTTTGTATGCATATCTATGTGTCCCTCACTGTAAGCCTCATTCAGTGTTTCATCACTACACCACTTAAAGAGCACCTTTCTCAAGATTTTTCAATTGTAACAAGATTAAACAGGGGTTCCCTTACCTCATTGGGGTCCTCAGGCTATTTTCACTTTTTATTATACAGCCCCAAAAGAAGGAAGGGATCATAATTTGCCCCCGAGGGCTGGCCACATGATCCATCACCACTTCTTGACTCTCTGATCTGCCCCTGCACTCTGGCGTTTCCTGATGTCATTACAGATTGGCATGGGTGCCTCCATTCATTTGAATGAAGGCGTCTTTCAAATGTAATTTCCTAATTGTAAATCAGGTTTTGGTACCTATTGATGCCAGGTTTCAACTAACAAAGGGCCTTGTTAGTTAAATCCTGCCATCAATTGATACCAAAACCCAATTACAATCAGAATATTACATTTGAAAAGGATGCTCAATCAAATGAATGAGCGCCCCACGCCGACCTATAATGACATCAGAAAATGTCTGAGCTGACGCCGATTGAACAGTCAAGAAGTGAGAGGGATCATGCAGCCAGCCTCAGGGCAAATTACAATCTCATCCCTTCTTTTGGGGCTGTTTAATAAAAAGAAAATAACTGAGGCGCCCTGATGAAGTAGTTTAGCCCTGTTTAATCTTGTTACAATTGTGAAAGGTGCTCTTAAAATCATTTGTTCGATCATGATTGAACTTTTAATCAAATTCTTGGTTCCCCTGCCTAAACACTTCCCTTTCAGAGTCCAGTCTGGTGTAAATGACCATGTTGCCACCTTTATCTGTGGCTTTGATATCAATATCATGGTCATCTTGCAAACTCTTCAAAGCTTTACTTTCAACCACTGATACATTTTGGTACTTCAGGCGTGGTTAATCATTAAAAGAGCACTGAAGTCTCTCGATAGATCCATGAAAGGCAGTATGGCAGCACTAGGTGGGGGCAAATATGATATTTTCCTGAACTGTCCACTTTTCTGCATCATCGTTGATGGCTCTAATGTTGTTTCTGGAGCTTCATTCTGAGCTGAAAGTCCTGCTCAAGCCATTTTATGGAAGAAAGATTTTAAACTGAGTTTGCAGCACGCCACTTGGCAGTCCATTACTGATTGAAACTTGTTTATTGGGATTGTCAGGTCAGAAGATAAACCTTTATTTAAAAGTGATATTTCTCCTAGGGATAGGCTGTGATTAGACAAATTTATCACCTTTTGTTTATTTAATATCTCATGGGATATCTCCCTCTGCCCTATATCCTCATTGAGAGTATTGCTGTCCGCCTGCACTTGATTCTGTGTCTGATTCTGTCAACCTTGACCTCCTTCTCCCAACCCTCCTTGTCCTCTTTCTTTTCACTTTGGGATGGATTTCTGAATCCCTGATATCTGTTGAGACATATGCTACTCCTCAGTACTTGTGGAGGCTCTGGTGGGGGCCTGGCTTCCTCTAAAAGAAGCTGCACTCTCAAAGCTCTCTAGTTCCGTTTCACTCGCTCTGAGCTCAGATTAAATTAGACCTGCGGTCTCTTCATTATTCCCCGTGTTCTATTGGATTTCTTTCATGTATATACTCTTTCTAACTCATAATCTTCTTTATCCTGAGTAAATTTCATTTCTTTCAACTATCAGCTCCTGGTCCCATTTAGTAATGGCGTATTTTGATTTCTGGTTTAAGCTCTCAAACTCAACATGGTTTACAAAGTTCAGTTCTTCTCTTCTTTTAACATAATCTCTTCTTTCAGAAAAGCATCTACCTGTCTGCTATGTTCTAGGATTAATTCCATTAACTTGATGTTTGCTTCATTCAAAATGGCTCTCCACCTGTGCTTAACATTTTCCTCTTGGATGCCACATGAAGGATTTCTAAGAATCCTCAGTCCCTGGGTATCCTCGCTACTTGTATATAGGTTTCAGTACTTTATTGGGTCCAGTATAACTTTCATGCCTTATAAGTGAGTTTCTCTACATTTTAAAAGCTTCCTGCATGGCTGGCTAAGGACCCATTCACAATCCAAAAAAGTTGCCTGTGCCTGCACAACATTTAAGGAAGCAATTTACGTACTCAAGTGGGTCATCTTGGGTCAGGAGATTCAAACTAGGAGTAGCTTCAAAGACATCTTACCCAATGCTTCTGGCACCAGAAACAATTGAAGTATCATAGGCATTCTAAGTGGGGTTTTACATGAAAATGTAGCTGAAACCCATGCATTAACTTTGGCTAAAGTCTCAACACAACACAGGACAAAGTTGCATCAGGCTGTGGTGCTCATGATACACTTCCCACAATGAAACAACAACAAAATCAGGCACTCACCCACTTTGTAGTAAGGCACTAAACCGCATAAAAATATCTGGTAAATTGTCCTTTTGGGGTAATGCTTGCTGTGCAGGTTTTAATCTATTTAATTGTATTTATGTTATAATGCATGTTTTGATATTTAGAGCGTGTTTCACTAATGTTTTTCACTTTTGCACAGAGAGTGGCTAATGTTGTTAATTGCTTTGCAAAGTTGTTCTATATTTTGCATGAGTCGTAACTGACACCCTCCTTGATGACCAAGCATGATGTCCTCACTACGCATAAGGATATAAACACAGTGTTTGAGTAAGTGTGTTACCTTTGACAAAGGAGTTTTTAATCCAAACTGCATCAGGAATGTGTGTCGCCTGGCACCAATATGCTTTGCAGTTTGCACCAGATATTTTTATGGAGTGAGTCAACTTACTACACAGGAGTGAGTGCTCAATTTTGTTGTTGTTTCACTGTAGTAAGTGTATCGTAGCACCACAGTCTAGTGTAGCTTTCTCCTGTATTGTAGTGGGATTATTTATTTTGTTTGTCCGGTTTTTGCTTCAGTCAGAAGGGGGAGGTGTACATGAAGTATTGACTTTATATTGGGCCATGTTAAGCTGCTGGTACTGTATTTTTAGTGAATGGGAGAACATTGTCCAGGACTCCAGGGAATCCTCTACTGTAATGTTCCAACTCATCAGTTTCTTTCAAATCACATGAACAGAATCTGAGATTAGATAGGATACCCTAGACACTACACATTGACACTGCCATGGGCAATAGTTCTATTGCAGACTTGCAAAGCCTTTCCTTAACTTAGAGTTGGAACTCAGATTCACCTTGTGACAGATAGCCATTCTTAGTGTGTGATATAAGGTGAGAAATATAGAAGGTGACAGCAGATATGGACCGTGTGGTCCACCTAGTCTGCCCCTTTTCCTACATAATACAGTCACCATGAGATCCTAGTTGATGAGTGGCTTACCCTCGCTTCCCTATTGCAAAAGTACTCTTATGTCTATTCCATGCATTCTGAATTACCCTACTGTGTTTGCCCCACCACCTCTGCAGGGAGGCTGTTCTAAGCATCCACTACTCTTTCTGTGACAAAGTACCTCCTAACATTGCCCCTGAGCCTACCTCCCTCTAGCCTCATATCATGTCCCCTTTTCTTGTACACCTTCTTTTCTTAAATATGCTACCATCCTGCACCTTGTTTATACCCTGAGGTACTTAAATGTCTCTATCATATCCCCTCTCTCCTCTCTTCCAAGGAATACATATTGAGGTCCTCTAGTCTTTCCTCATATGACATTTGGTGCAGTCCTTGCACCATTTTTGTTTCCTGTCTGGACTGCTCTTTATTTTGTCTATGTCCTCCTGGAGGTGCGGCTTCCAGAACTGGATACAGTACTCCAGATGAGTTCTCACTAGTGATCTGTACAGTGGCATAATAACCTCCTTTTTTCTGCTGGTAATACCTCTCCCTATGCACCCTAGCATCCCATTGGCTCTCCCACAGCCTTCTCACATTGTTTGGTTACCTTTAAGTCATCCGATATGATTACACCCAGGTCGTTTTCTTGACTGGTGGCCATCAATACCTCTTCCCCATCTTGTACTCCTCCCTTGGATTTCTGCACCCCAGATGCATGATTTTGCACTTCTTTGCACTAAATCTTAGCTGACACACTCTAAACCACTCCTCAAGCATGATTAGGTCCTTCTTCATTTTTCCACACACCCTGGAGTGTCGGCCCTGTTGCAGATCTTAGTGTTGTCTATAAAAGGGCATACCTTCCCCCAGCCCCTCTGTAATGTAAACTTGAAGACATTAAGAGGACTGCCCCAACACGGATCCCTATGACATCCTGCTGGTCACCCCTCTCCTCAGACTGAGCGTCATTTACCACCACACTCTGTGTCCTGTCCACACAACCAGTTTTCACCCAGTTTACCACCGTGGGGCCCACTCCCAGGCTGCCAAACTTATACCAACCTCCTATGTGGGACGGTGTTGAAGGCCTTGCTAAGCATTCTGTTTGTTGCACTACATGCTGTTAGATTGTTATTGGTCTCTACAAGCTTTGATTTAATGATTGTCATGAATTTAGAGGTTAGAGCCACCATGACTTGAAACTGGCTCATCAAGCCAAACTTCTCACTTTACACAGCCCTAGTGAATAGATACCACAGGGAAAACTGGTACTTATATTTAAAGATAATTCCTTCTTCTTCATATTTTTAATATAGTTATTCTCTCCCACCTTCCTTAGGATACTTGCATTGTTAAATAATTCTTAGAGTGCTCCATGCTATCTACACTTAAAGACATAATGCTGTGCTAGTTGTGACACCATTCTCATTTCCATGGAAACAGACCAATGTCACAAAAGAAGAATTTGATCACAGGTGTACACAAGCATCATGAGAAGATAGTCAAAGTCATAAAGGCACTGATTTCATACAAGGTTAAAAGAAAGGGGTAGAAAACTTGAGAAAAAATATATCAGCTATCAGCTGCATGATGTTCAAGTTAAATATCAAGCATTTCAAAGTTTCACCAGAGATGCCATTATAGTAGTTCTTAAAATAAAATCTCATGAAAAATGAATTTTAAAATGCATTTTAGGCCGGTAGCGTCAAGATGTCCGCTATGGCCAACATCCCAGGTTCGGTAATGGACTCTGGAGTCAGAGGGCCAGCTGGGCAGAGAAGGATTAAGCACCTGAGTAGCAGCTCTCCTTCTCCAGGGGGGGGGAGTGCCTGGCACATCAACAACCCCCAGTGGAGGCTGGGGATCTGCAGGGATTGGGCTGAACATTCTGGGAGGCGGGCTAGACATTGGGCATGCCTGTTGATGTAATTGCACATCCCATTTCAGGAATAGCATCCATAAAAAATCTGGCCCCATCAATGACACCCTGCCTCAGCCACCACTCCCGTTGCCACCTGTGTCCACCGAGGGGTACCACTCCATGGCCCCACCCTGGGGGCAAGCCAGGCTAAAAAGACCATTGTCCATAGGAGGGGTGCCCACCAGGCAGCCCCATCCAGGGGGAAAGCCTGGGCATGGGTAGTGTCATGCAGGGTAGGGCTGAGCCTCAGTCCAGAATGGGGTAAGAGGGGTCTGGGCCCCCAAAATGCATTTTGTCAAGCTTACTAAAAACAGTCCAAAGGTTGGTGCCTTTGATGATCTTTATTCTTCTGTAATTTACACTTTTATTCCCATCCTGTCTTCACTTTCTCCATCTCTACTGTACTTGATGCCCTTCCTGTTCCAGCTTCTGCTCACACATGCTTACCTATCTCTAGCATCTCCCAGACCAGCGCTGTCCTCCTGGATCTTCCATGGCTTGCTCCTCATCTCAGGGCCCCAACAAGCCACCTGGACACTGTTGGCCAAAGGAACCTCAGTACTTAGTGGAGATGAAGCAGGAGGATATCAGGCATTCGGTGGCATTGAGGTGTTTTTGTCAAGCGGTGCTATCAATCACATGGAGCAAACTGTTTTCTCCTCTGCTTAACCCTCCCATTATCCCTGGCATCAGCCAAGGCCCTAGCATTCTACGATTCTGGGGCTACAGAATTTTGCACAGAATTTGTATCATGCTGCAGAATATGCAGTGCACAGAATTAATTGTGCTTGGTGAATTTTCATTAAAATATACAGTTTTTCCATAGTGCCAGCTCCCTTCCCCATCTTGTTTATCCTGAAGCCCTCCTCCATGCTCAGCATGTGATGTCATCAATGACATTACATCACATTTTAACCAGTGGCAGGACTGCATTCAGCCACAGAAATGAATAAATCATGCTGCAGAAATCCAAAATACTGCCGCAAAGTCGAGGAGTCCTGCCGGAGAAAGAAGGATAACATGCTGCAGAATACCAGGGGTCCTGGCATCAGCCAAAGGGCACTAGTGGTGTAAATCCTCTGGACAGGGAGTGGCCAACATCACATGATCACCCACAACATCAGTGCCACCACCACAACCACCACAGAAGGCATTCATGCAGTAGGTAGCCCATCTCCTTCCCCAGTTTTAGCATAGGATGCCTTTGCATTGGGCCCTACACCCCAGTAGCCCAGAGCATGGAAGTAAGACTGAGAATTAGTCTCATGCATAGTGGTACCATGCACCTCCAGCTGGCACCAATGAGCTGGGCATCTTAGACTATTTTAACCTGTCCCTTGAGCAGTAAAAAGCAATGCTTGCTGATTTGTTCGTAATTCTGTGTGAAAGGACTTGATATAATTGTTGACTGATATCTCTAAATATCAATGTGTCCATTTAGGCTATAATTCTCCCAAGAGTACATTGCAACTCAGGGGCCACTGCCCGAGACCGGGATGACTTCTGGAAGATGGTGTTGCAGCAAAAATCCCCAATCATCGCCATGCTGACACAGTGTAATGAAAGGAGAAGGGTATGTTAAAATATCTACGTATAATACTAAGTCTATTTGTTCATGTTTGTTTTTGTCTAGCGTTTTCATGTTCTGGTTCTTCTTTCAGGACATTTTATTCCTAAGATACTGCGGTATGAAAGGCACATAAATTCCATTGCATCTGTAATGTCACATTTTCTTCAGAATGCTCACCTAATTTTGTGTTCAGTGTAGGTATGTATGTATATATGTGTGTAATGGAGGATATAATTTGTCACCATATTATCATAGTCTTAATCTCTGTAGATCTATAAGTGAGGAGACTCAATACCAAGTGGCAACTCCACAAGTCTCCATGTTCTGTGATTAAATCATCATATTATAATGACAGTCTTACAATATTTCTTACTTCTACAATTAGTGTGGATTTTTAGTTTTTAGCTTGAACTATAATTTGTATTGATTCTGGGGCTTTTGTTATAGCACTGCTACTTTCTATTGGATTCCGACTTTGAATATGAGGTAGGCCAGCACCTGCCAAGACTGAACTTAAGTTTCTGGTTGTTATCATTCATTTCTACCTGGCTCAGTTCCTTATCCAGCGGACTCATCCAAATCTTTCTTTATTCTGAAAGATTCAGAAGTCTCCTCATAGCTCCTGCTGTGACCGAAGGATTTTGGTGCTTTTCCTCCTTTTTGTATTGGATTTTGATTGTTTTCAAGTTATCTTCTCTGTGAGAGATCCGACTCATTGCACACTATCCCCAGATTGACATAATGGACTACCATATGACCAGATCTAAGAGTGGTGTGTGGCTTGTAGATTTAAATGTCCATCACCAGTGGGCATGGTCTGAATTTATTGTTTGTGTGGACCATAGTCCAATGATCTATGACAGGTTCCAGTGGATGCAGTCCAAATCACTCCAGGATCATTTTGAGCAGGCTAAAAAGGTAAGCCCACTTCTCCTCTTTGTGCTTTGAAGGCAGTAATATCTGAAGCTCAGATGGCTATGTGGTCCACTGAGGACTGAAGAGAAAATGAGGATGTACTCATGCTTGATCTTATGAAATATAGGCTCAAGTCACAGACTGAGGACTTCTTACAGAGGCTGAACAGCTTTTAGTGATTACCTAAAATGAGGCCTCCCTATTAGCCACACTTGTCTTTTGACATCTATCACTGTGAACTATGATGTATTCATCATATGTGGATTCTCCTTGAGAGTCATCATTTTGAAGTTTTCAATGCCAGTCACAGTCATTAAACTGTTCATTTATTGATCTAACGTTTGGTGACCAGGATGAGAATGTTAATTCAAGGCTTATTTCTAGGTGAGATCAGGGGAAGGGGAAAAGTGGAGGAGCAGTCAGACATAAAAATATGCTGAGTAACCATGTATGCAAGGCAATATATGTACAGTACAATGGTAGTGCCAAGTTATACAAATGCTAAGAAGAAATAAATACAAAATATGAAAACATCAAGCAGGATAAAAACAATAAGGTGGTGTGGGCCAGTTACAGCTTGCAGACAGCGTCAAGTCAAAGTACGAAGACAAGTAATGGGAGGGATAAAGGTTCAAAACAGGAAATGTGAGAAAGTGCAGAGAGAGGAAACAGAACAGACTGTAAAAGAAATAAGCTGAACAGGAGAAAATCACTGAGAAGAAGCTTAGGAGCATATGGCAGAGAACAGACGTATATTTATTTATTTGAATTTGGTAACAGGTAGACCCACTGAGACCATGCAGTCCCTTTTTCAGTGACGACCTGGGACACATACAAACAACATGCAACTGGTATGAATAAAGTGCTAGAGTAAACAGAAAACATGGCATTTCAGAGACTTATACAGCTAAATACAATCATAGTAAGTGCAATGAGGGCAAAATGAAGTTTGTATACAGATTAAGATCCTGAATGTACAGGATTACAGGATAGATTACAGGACATGTGCTGAACATATTTACAGACATAAACATCTTAAACATTTCAGGAAAAACGTAATCTTAGCAAAACTTGGCAAAAAAATTATATAGTGTGATCATACTAGCATAAGGAAAATCAAACTTTTAGCAGAAAAGTAGTACTGAGTGATAGGGATTAGTGGAAGCAAGAGCAGTTCGGAGGTTTAAGAAGGAGAGAGGTAAGTTCTGTTTTGAAAAGTGAGAGGGTAGGGCAGAGTGCAGCAGATGGGAGGGAATTCCAGGCCGAGATGGCAGAGTAGGCAAATGAACGCTTACCCACAAGTTGGAGCAGTTTCTGAGAGGCTAATAATGGAAGGAGGTAGATCTGGTGGGCGAGCACTTGTTTTGCGATATTTGATACCCCTTAGACAAGGGGATTAAAGATGTTCACTAGCTTGAACACAAACATAGCATGAGATACTGCAGCTTAGCTTCATAATCTGGCTAGGTTAGGGAAGCCAGGATGTCATAGCGGTGTCTTCTAGAGTCAGCCCCAAGGCAAAGCCCAATCCTGTAGTACAATTGTCTCAGCCAGGCAAGGAAGAGGGTTGCGCAGATAGCAGGAGCACAGCATCATGGAGTAACATAGGAGGGGAGGGTTGTAAAATAAATTTTTTGACAGGCTGCGGTTGATAAGAGGGGCACAGATGATATAAGAGACCTAGCTTCTGGTTTATGGCTTTGTTCAACTGGGTTATATGAACCTCTAGTGAGAAGGAGGTGTCAAGATGCTAGCCTGAGACATTTAAAAGTTTTGACGACTTCAATAGTGTCACCTGATTGTGCTCGGTTGGAGAGGATACAGAGAGATGGAGTTGGATAGTTTAGGAGGGATTGTGGAATATCATAGCTGTAGTTTTTTCATGTTCAGAATTAGATGATTAGCTGAGAACCAAGCCTCGAGCATATTGAAGTCTGAGTTGAGACTTTGGTTAAGCCAACCCAGGTTTTCTGATGAGCGGTATAATATTGTGTCTCTGACATATAGTTGTACAGAAGCACCACCACAAAATCTGGAAGCTCATTTATAAATAATGAGAACAGCAGTGGAGCAAGGACTGAGCCTTGAGGAACACCATGCAATATGAGCCTGAGGGAGGAGAGATCCAGACCATTTAACCCTTTGTGATCTTCCAGTAAGATAGCCTTTGAACCATGTTAATGTCAGGCAATCAAGGCCAGTTTGATGCAATTTACCAAGCAGAAGGCTGTGGTCAATGAGGTTAAAGGCCTTCATCAGATCTACGAACACTGCACTAGTAACTAGGCCTGTGTCACTAGCTTTAAGGATGTCGGCTGGAAATCTTGACCAGTGCAGTGCTAGTGCTATGTGCCTTCTGAAGCCATGCTGGCAGTCTGTGAGAAGCTTTATGAGTGTCTAATGTAGACTGCAATTGGTTATACAAGATCTCTCTTGTATTTTAGCCAGGGATCATAAAATTGAGATCAGTCTAAAGTTTTCAATGGCCAGAGAGCCGCCCTTGTGGAGAGGGACTATAACAGCCACTTTCCATTGACTAGGCACAGTTCCAGTATGAAAGGACCTATTCAGAAGACTACAGACAGGTGCAGCAAGAGCCGCTGCCCCTAACTTGAGGAACTTAGGTTCTAAAGTATCATAACTGGGGAGCTCTCTACCTTGAGTTTTAGTAATAACTATGAACTTCATTTTGAGTGGTGAGTTTTAGGTGGAAAGCAGGGTGGGAGCCAAGGGATGCAGGGACTGGGCAGTGAATAGAGAACTCAGGGGTGGTCTTAAGATGAGAAGTATACTTATTGAGATTGGTGAAGAACTGGTTAATTCCTTTCTGCTATTGAGGGTGGGTCTTGTAACAGCTCACCCCAGACAATATGGAGCTGGGACATTGAGTAGTTTTGCCTTTGATCAATGAATTAACTTGACCCCAGAAAGCCTTGGGCTTACTTAGGTTATCAGTTTGAGAGAATGGTAATAGGCCCGCTTTAGCACCCTGGATCCTATTTTGCATTGATTTCAGATGACGATAAGATAACCAGTCAGAACGTAGGTGGCTGTATTTATAGACTTTCCATAGCAGTATCACGCTGCTCATAAGGGACCTGATTTCACTGGAAAGCCATGGTGCTTTGATGCCCTTGGCTCTACATTTAGTTAAAGGTGCATGACTATTAATAATGTCCTTAAAGGTAGTTATGAAGTATTCTAGGGCAAAGGTCTATGGTGGGAGGTTTACAATGGGGTTCCAATCAGTATAGTAATAAAGGTAAGAAACTCCTCTAAATTAAACTGTGTCATGTTTCTGGATTCAAGGAATATGGGTGGTGGGCTTCAAAATTGTTGCGCCAGATGCAATAGACAGGTGAGTGGTCACTGATACAGTCTTAGTATACTGCAGACTGCCTTGATCCTGTGAGGGCAGTTTGATACAATCCAGTCTAATAACGATTGAGGTCCCAGTTTTAGGGTTATATCGGGTTGGTTCATTGATATGTTGGGTAAAGTTAACATTGGAGATGATTGTTTGTGCCTTGTTTTTGTGCATGGATAATCAGTCATTGTTAAAGTCTCCACAGATCACAGTATCATAAGGGGAGATCAACTAGGGATGAGCATGAGGGAGGAAGCTCATTGGTCACAACTTTTAGGGAGATAAATACAGCCAACTAAAGTTTCTTTACATTACCTAGTGTTAGTGAAATAAACAGAGATTCAGCTAAAGATTGTTTAACATCTGGTGAGGGATACCACTGCGTGAAGATTAGATCTACCATAGAATAAGACCCCACCTCTTTTTTACCCATGCGGTCTTTCCTAAAACAGGAGTACTCTTGTAATTCTACCTCATGTTGGTGTATATTGGGTCTTAATCCGGTTTGGATACTCCAAGGATGTCCGGCTATGTTTATCAGACCAGGCCTGAATCTCAGCCTATTTTAGGTCAGAGACTTTGAACATTAATGTGTTCAATTTTGATGCCTTTTAAATGTGGTGTGGAAGATAAGGATGCAGGGCAGGCCCACCAGTGAGACCAGATGGACCAGGATTTAGTTCAACACTGCCCAAAGAAGGAGTCTGAGAAGGTGAAAAGCTAAGGATAACTTTAGTGGAATGAGGAACTAGATCTGAGTCAAATCTGGCATATAGAGAGCAGAGAGGACCTTGCACAGTACCCAAGAAAGAATGCATCATTTTTGTTCATGAAAAGAGTGATATATTGGGGTGAGGCTGACTCAGGATGAAAAGCGTTAAAGTGAAGGGAAGTGGATTTAATGGGTTGGAAGACTGGGCAATGTGCAATGAGATTGTCTATATATGAAAAGAGTAGTATAATTAGCAGTGCAAAGGCAATTCCCTGTCTAGCCATGGTGGTGTCCGGGGTGTAAGCAGCCACCAGAAAGCAGGTGCAACCACGGTATAAAGTCTGAGTAACACCTATTGGGGTATTAAGATTAAATTGGATGCAGGGACTATAGTCTAAGAGAAAACATAGGAGTTCCAGCTATTAAGAATTGGAGCCCTTATAAGCAGAATGTGAGAATCTCTGGTATCACTTTAAATTGCACGGAGAATGAACAATGTACAAGGAGGAGTACTGGGTACTAAAGCTTATCTTTGATTGGATTTAAAATAAATGAGAACAAATAACTCACAAGCCTTGCCAGGGAAAAAGAAGTCTTGAGTTGAGATCCACAGAGCTCCAAGAGCTCAATTAACCTACCGTAATAGGAAGAGGGAGTCTATTCCAAAGGTTTGGGAGCCAAACAGATAAAGCATATTGACCTATATATATTTTACAGCATGGAGTATAAAAAGAGCAAGCATCAGAGGAGAGCAGGAGTAGGAGGATAAGACAGAGGGTGTAAGAAGAGCAGAATGGCAGGAGGGAAGGGGGATACCAGTATTTATCAAGAAAGGAAGAGCAGTGCAATGTGAGTCAAGTGAAGGGAGAGAGGGTAAGGTAGTGGGAGCACTGATGGGGAATAGCACAAAGCGAAAGCAGGAAAAGGTGGGGGGAAGGGTCAGTCTAACAAGGGTGGCTTTGGGGACTGCACTATAAACCCAATCCACATAGTCAGACACTGGCAAAATCCTTTCAAGGATGGTCTTGCAGTAGACCAGGAGCAGAAGGCAGGTTTTGTTGCAGTACAGTAGACAATGCTGAGGGCAGAGATTTTTAGAAATAGGTTTGATGTGGTTGGAGAAACTGAGGTTGCAATCCAGCCACATGCTGAAGCATTTGAATTGGGGTACTTTCTTCAAGAAGAACCCTATCAAGGGTCTTGAAGACTGGGTTTCTTTTGGAGCCTAGTTAGCCTCAGTTTAGTGTTAAAGACCATGGAAACAGTCTTTTGGGCATTAAGAGAGCACATTTGAGTGTACCAATGTTGAGCATTTATTCAAACTCACAGTAGTGACAATTCCAACTCAGGGACTGGGCTCATGAAGTAGAGTACAATGGGGCTGGCAGTATAGCCCTAGGAGGTTAGAGTAATGAGCTGTGAATGAGCTTGGTACATCCAGCAGCCTTCTGGGGTTTGATTCCACAACCACCACTTCTGCATACTGTGTGACCTGAGCAAGTCACTTAATCCCCAGTGCTCCCAGGTTGCCCCTGAAAACAGGCTCTTGTGCCTAGTGTGCCTTACCCTTTTAACAAAGAGTAAAATTAAAATAAAACAATGTCACCACTTACATACGCATGCAAGGAGGCACTGACAAGCGGAGGTCATTGGCGGACACTGTCAACCCTTAGGTTTCAAACTGTCCCTTGTTTAAAAAATACATTTTATAAGTGGTCACATTCTGTAGAGATTGCTGATGTTGCTAGTAGTTTGATTCTGATTGATTTTTGTTTTAAAGTGAAAAACAGACTTCCCACACCATACTGGTGTTACCACTAAAATATGTTTGTTTACAATCCTTGATCAACTCCTACTGCATCTTTCATGGATTTAGGAATGTCCCCACACAGTACAGCCACTCTTGATGCTGTGGAAGGAGAGGAGATTATTGAATCCTGAGTGGCTGCAATGTTTGAGGATTCTATAATGTTCAGGAAGTATGCAATAAGAGTAGATCAACAATCTGGAAACAAAACAAGGTTGGGTATAGTTAACAATTGCCATGCATTTCAGTCCTACTAAGAAAGGAGGCAGATAAAACAGCCAGCAACATCAATGAATTTTAGAGATGATAAGCAGTCAAAAAATGGACTTTCAACAAGAAATAATGGATGGAAAAGGGTTGACAGTGTTCCCTAAGGCAAAACTGAGCCAGTAGGGCCTGGCAAAATGTCTCACGTGGGGAGGAGGCTGTTCCTTAATTATACCACTGCACCACAAAGCAGGAAACAGAAGTACATATGATGAAACCAGATGAGAGTCAGAGCCAGATTTCAGCTAGCTGCTAGTGAAAAAATGAAAAGAGGATATGACCCAGAAAGGACCTTTGGGGACTCCAAACTTGACAGGAAAGGGGAAGGTGTCACCAACCTGAACTGACTTCTGACCAGTCAGAATGGTACAAATAGAACCAGCTGACTGCAGGGTAAAACAGTGCAGCCTCCCCCACACCACCACCCACATTTATCCAGGACAATGGGGTGTGCCACAGTATCAAATGGTTTGGCCAGGTCAATGAAAATATCCACAGTGATTGTGCTCCAGTCTGTGCCTGTAAGAATAGAATCAGTGATACAGTACAGCAGGAAGGAGATGTCAGAGTAAGATTTGTGGAAGAAGTGAGAGGAAGGAGGAGGAAAGGAGTCAGGGGAAGGAGATCTGGGAAAGAACAAGCTTCTCCTGCTCTTTGGCTAGGACAGGGTGGAGCAAATGGGTTGGTAGTTGTGAGCTTGGCCAGCTGGTTTTTATTGTTGGATGATATTTGTAATATAAAAATATAGTGTGTGATTGTCACAGTGCTTCCATGGGTGCCCCCCAGGTTTCAGTGAAAATGACAGGATATATATTAAACCAGGAGATCTCTGTAATGTAATTAACTTCCGTGAGACATTGCATTTTATGGCCTTTTTATGACCTGTTGCTTCTTTGAAGTGGAAACGAATGGGACTTTATGAGTCTGCCAGAGGATGGAGATCTTAAACTTTTATGACGCGTCTTAAGAGGAAGAACATTTAATATCAACTGGTGTTAAAAGCTATAAAACCCTTTGAAAATGCCTGGGGAGGAGGAACTGGGAAATCACAGACTTATAATTTGGGAAATGAGTTTTTGCTGATGTCACTTTATTTAAAATACCTTCTGATAGGACATCATGTTTGTATTTTTTTTATCTTAAAAGGAGGAGCTAGATGACTCATAGAGAGGTGTGGGAGACACAGTTTAAAACTATACTGTGTTTGAGAGGTTTGATATATTCCATCTTGGAGAGAGAAACACACAGCTCTCTGATAAGCACTTAGAGGAAATACATTAGATAGAAAAGTATCTAACTGAATGTTGGTAGGAGTTTGTATGTAGTTTCTTTGTTTTCTTGTAAGTGATTGTATGCTTTGTGCCATAGTGTTCTGTTTTATAATTTTCATATTTTTATCCATTTTAATAAAATCTATATTTCAAAAGATACTGCCTGGGTCTTCCAAGTTCTTTTTTTTTTGCATATGACATATAGAGGTTAAGACTGACAAAACTGTTCAAAAGCTTGGTGGTGTTACTAAACTGGGAAAAGGTAAGAATATACCTACGGTCTTTTATAGAGTTTTAAGGGTTCATTTTGAAGCCTGGCTGGGTGCTCTGGCGAAGATTGTACCGCAATCCCAAAGAGGGTACGAATTTGTACCAGTACATTGGGTACGCTTAGCATAAGGTTCACAGTTTGAATCCCCCAGACCCCAGAACTTGAGACTAAAGGTGATTCAGACCCACAAGCAGACAGGAGGGTTACCCTGTCTGTTACCTGTTCACACTCTTGCACTCTGAGGTTGACACTGTGGGAGCAGAGGGCCTGACCTGCTGGGTATGCTTGTGACAATAGTTACCAAAGTAAATGGTGTCTCTACCTTTGTGGGGGAAGGCCATGAACATGACTCCCAACCCAAGGGACAAACCCAATTTAAAATGAGAGACAGAGAATGGTTGCATTAGGAGTTATAATAGCAAGGGCAGATTAAGGAGTCTGAGGTCCAGTCAATCAGTGTTATGGCCTTAGTAGGATTCAGAGAGAGCAGAGCAGTTTGGGTGGTAGCAGGATAATGCAAAAGGGGGTGAGGGTAGGATGTAATAGGATGGAGGGAGGGGAGGTGCAGTTGTAGAAGAGGGAGGAGAGAAAGCACAGGAGGTGAAAAATCATTGAAAGTTGCAGCAACCTTGGAGGGTGAGCGATGAGAGAGTTGCCCAATTTGAAGACCGGATAGACAACTGGGCTGGATGGTCAGATAAAGAGTAAGCACTGTTCCTTAACTACTCAGGCAAATTAAGGCTAGGTTAACAGAGAAATAATTTTACCTTGTCCTCCTGGTAGCCTTTTGCTGTCATTACAAAGTAGTTTCTATCTCTCTATAAGTCTTCTGGGGTGCCAGAAACCTTGTGAAGATGCAAGGCAGTATCACAGACTTTAAACTGCTTGATGAGCACTGTAGAGATCCAGGGTAGATAGACCCACAGACAACAGACTTCTAATGAAGGCATGTTTGGTCCAGGTTGTAGTGAATTTGATCTGGAACAGACATAATGCTTCGTCTATATTGATGGGCAGAGAGCACCTGTAAGTTATGCAGATCATCCAAGAGGGAGGACAGGTCAATGGACCTAAAGAACAAGGCCCATATGAATGGAGTGGGGGTGTAAGGACCACAGATCTTGTGGATGCAGTAGACCATAAAAGGTCACTGAAAACATCTTGAAGGTTACCAGCATCAAGACTGCAGTGGTTGTAGGTGGAGAGACCTAGTCAATTAGGGGAGTGACTCAAAGAGAAGGGATTGAGGTATGTAGGCTCAGAGGTTTATTGTGTGAGGTTAGGGATTACATTTTTATACAGAATACCTGTAAGTGAAATATGCACCTTCCAATTTCAAGGACATGGTAGGATCAAGTGTTTTCTCAATCTCTGTATCATCAACATGGTTGGGATTAACCTTTCTCTTCCCATTGTCATGTTTCTTGAAGACCATTGAAAATTCCACTGGGAGTCAGACCTGCACACGGGTTAGCAGGTGTAGGCAGACACTTCTTTAAAGTAATCCAAAGTGGGTTGAATGCTGTTGTAAGCGTTTTGTCAATGGATCTTCCTATCAAAATTGCACTTTGTTCTCAGTTTAGATCTTGACACTGTTCCAAATCTCAACAGCGTAAGAAGAAACAGTTTAATTATTCCTTATTCTTCCTAAGTGGACTCAACATCTACATAAGAAACATTGTCAACATTCCCTTAAGTTTCCACCCTCTTGGACTAAGTGGCTCCTTCCTTCTTTGATAACCACCTATAGCACCTCAACATGTGCAGCTGGTACTTTATCCTCTGTGCCCAGTGCCTTCATGTAGGGTCTCTGATTAAAGTGGTACCTCTGCTGTCCTAACCTTGTGAGGTGATCTCCTGGTGAAACTGAAGGAGGTTTCAGAGGGTAATCAACCTAGACTGCATCCCATGGTGCCTCCTAGACAAAGTTTGGCTCAGGTTGCCAGCTCTCAACTTTTTCCTTTTCAGGATTCCAAAACACCACCACCACCACAGTCTGACTCCAGTTTACTTAGACTATGGGTCAAGAAATCTCTCAGTTCAGGTGAAAATGAAGAGGTTGGCATACATCTTTGTCATGGGGAGGAATGGAGGTCTGGGGCAATCAGGATTTCACTTCTGGAAGACCTTCAGTCATTCTCAGCCTTTATTTGGTCATATGTCTGGGCTTCTTTAGGGTTCCTCTGGAAGAGATTCAAGGAGTGGGCTTGCTCCCATTTGTAGACATTCTGTTGAAAGAAAACTTTTCTTTCCATGCCCTCCTACTAATGCAGTCATTATGGACCTGATCATCAGATTTGCTATAGATCAGCATCTGCTGGCCTCCACATCAGCATGCAGATCACTGTTATGTGGTTCCTACTGAAAGCTTCCTAGTATTTTTAGACTATCCTCTCATGGAAAGTTTTATCTTCTCAGTGGTATTCTGGAAAGCAAACTCCCAGAACCAGAGCTTCCAGACCTCCAGACAAAACCTCAATGAAACTGGACATCATTGGACATATAGTTCATACAAAAAGGCTCTGGGAATCTTCCAGGCAAGTTACTTAGCCAGTATTATGTCATATTACATTCATGACATTTTCAAGATTCTCAAGCTCATTCATGGTTTTACTAATACCACATATCTACTTAATTCCATCTTGGGATGCAATAGATTATAACTTGTATGTCAATAAGTGTGAGCACTGTTTTGACTCTTTAGATGGTAACTTTTTATTGATTTTCATCTGAGCCAACAGGTACAGTGAATAGCCATGTGTGATTTTTTTTTCAGTTGTTTAACCAGGAGTAGCACACTCAGCTGGAAAGTTTTTTACAGGTGTGACCTGGGAGCACAGGGAAGTTGAGTGACTTGCTCAGGGTCAAGCAGTATGCAAGTGGAAGCTGTGGGATTTAAACCGAGGTTTGGTCTGCTGGATGTTGCTAGATTTGCAGCTCAGAGCCTTAAACCACTCACGCAATACTGCCTCCTGTATTGAAAGGTTACAGAGTGAACTCCTTAGAAAAAATTCTCATCACAGTAGAATTACCCCATATTCTTTACACCAAGGAAATGGGGAAGAAAACAATACAGTACAAGAGGAAAATAGTATCCAAAATGCCAGCCAAGACAATGACTGTTGTAGTACAGGTATCTATTGCAAAAATATGTTTACTGCAACCATGGGCTGCTGTTTAAACTATAAAAATCCACATTTTAGAAAGGCAGTAATATTGTGTAAAACATAGTCTACTAATCTATAGCTAATAAATTCACCAATTAGACTATTAAAAATGTAATTAAGACATATTAGAGATACTCCCCCAAATGAGGAAGCCCCATGAACATGTAATAGCAAAACAGTTGGCAGATGTAATTATTCAGGTAGGAGTTAACAGTGGAATATGCTGATACAAAATCAGAGACCAAGAAATGTTAATGGAATTACTAAGACACATTAGAGGCACTCCCACAAATGAGGAAGCCCCCGATTAACATATACATAGCAAAACAGTTGGCAGATGTAATTATTAAGGCAGTAGTTAGCAGTGGGAATACGCCGGTACAAAATCAGATACCTAGAAATGTGTACCAGAAAACTGAAACAAAATCCTATTATATCTAAGAATCTCCATGAAGCCAATGCCATCTTATCCCTTGAAAACAGACAACCCTGCAACATAACATGAATAAAGGAGAGACTGGAAATAAAACCCCAATATTCCACAATTTTTAGACACAAAGCTCACAAAAGTCATATTACAAAGAGAGGTATGTCCATAGGGTGGCGTTTATAGACTGAAGTGGAAAAAGTTATCAATCAGGTCTCAACTTCCTCATCTTTGTCTCTGACAACTGTAGCTGTCTGCACGAGAATGAAACTCCAGGCCTGTTTTCTCAGTCCATCACCCTGCATCCCGGCATCAGAAAATTGAAATTGTTTCCTCCCATACACAATATGGATTCATGCAGGAAGAGAAGGAATTAATTGCAAGGGATTGTAGTTTAGTCCAAACAGTTTCAAATTTTTGCATTTATTCCATGTGGCGAAAGACAGATCAAGATAAAGTCTTTCATCCGTATCCTCAGTTGTTAAGGGTAGAACCTTCTAGCTGCCAACAAAAGTTGGTCTTTTATGTTGGAATTAAAAGTTTTAAACAAAACAGTATGGGAGGTGTTTGTGGAGGTTTGAGCATCCCGCATATTGACTCTGTGTGCTTTTAATAAAGAGTGCTCCACAAAATCCCCAACAATTGCAGTACATACTTGAGCCATTTCCCAGAAATTGCAGGAGGTTTTCTCCTTTGACTCTCTCTGGTATACCTATCAGTCATATGTGAGAAGCCCTGGCGTCATTGTCATGGGCCTCAGTTGTACCTTGCTGTGGGGAATTCTTCATCATTGATTTCGTTATAGCTGCCACAGTATAAATCACGTGGGTATCCACATCCTTCACTATGGCTGTCAAAGCTTTCATTTCGTGTCTTGAGATGCCAACCACTGTAAGGTGCTCTCAATTTTTTCATCCATGGCTTTTACTGCATCCAGTACTGTTTGCCATCACTGCTTCACACCCATGTACTCCGAGCTCCCAGAACATGCAGGTGGATTCTGCACATGTTTTGGTCCTCCTCCAGTCACTCCTTTAGGTCACCCCATATTGAATTTGAGCTCAAACTGCTCCACTCAGATAAGGAAGTCAGAACCGTAATGTATATGCCAAAAAGATAGATTGATCAACTTAATCTGTCTAGATAGAATAGATTAGCTGAAGACCATGTAACACACGTCCTGTCAGGTCTCTGGTTCTGTAGCACCCCTAGATGGTTACTTTTATTTTTATGCTTAACAGCTCTGCTATTCAGGCTCAACAGGAACCTCTTTGCAAATGAAGTGATTCACCAAAATGAGACTGTTCTGTGTGCAACAATCCTAAATAAAAATAAATTAAGAAGCATCCAGGCTGGTGGCACTGAAGGTTGAGGATCTGAACACCACACCTCACCTCCCGCCAGCAACACAGGTTCAGGAGCAAGCCGGGTCAGCAGAGGTCGGCCAGGGGGATGGAGGGAGCAGGACAAAGCAGCTACTTGGCAAGCTCTCTCCTCTCCCAGCGAGGGATCCGTGGATTCTAGCATCACAGTGGCACCAATGGTGACTGGGTGTTCCTACAGCTGGAAACACCTCAGGAGGGGTTGACGGAGTAGGTGGACAGTTGCATGGGCTGCACAGGAGCACGTGCCTCGATGTGCTAGCATCATTGCACATCCTCCTCCTTCAAGGGTAACTCAACAAGGAAAACCCTCCGGAGTGTGCAGAAAGATGCCTTCTATGAACCCATGCTCTCCTGACCCAAACAAAGCCCAGCATAAGCCGGGCAGGGGCTCAGGGTGAAGTCGGCTTCTCCAGGGGTTCCTTCTGTGAGGGGTAAGTCGTGGTCCCACCTGTCTGTGTCCAAGACAGAGGCTGGGTCAAGTGGGAGTTTGAGGGTTCATGCACCAGGGCTGATGATAGGGGTCAAGTGTTTCCAGCTGCTCCAATGTGAATAAACTGAATTTGAAAAAATTAAGAAATGTATGACTGTAAACTGAAGTTTTTTTATTATTTATTTGTTTCAAAAGTTTTACAGAAAAATACTGAGCTGGTAACAGCTCAGTTCTGAATCATCCTGGTGGAGAGGAGAAAATAAGATGTACTGAGTACAATAAATTAACAGATAGGCACCGTGCTATGACTGACTCAGGTTCCTGAGGAAGCTGGGGTCACTCTGCCATCTGCACTGGCTCAGTGCTCTCCTCTTCTATCATCAGGTGCTGGATTTCCTGTTTAAAGATAGGTACTATCCAGCATTTCATTTCACAAATGCATGCTATTGAGCTATTACATGGGTGGGGGGAGGGGATCAGTTGACGACACTAGACATTTTTGCTTTTTACAGTTTAACAAACAAACAAAAAGACTCTGGGGACCATTTACTTTATAGGTTAAAACAAAATAAAACTTTTGGGCACACTGAGGTGGGCTTCCAGTGTGCCACATGAGTTTGGGGACATGATGCTGATGGGGATTGGGCACTCCCATTCAGCAAGCTTGGAGGAGGAAAGATGATGCCGATGGGGATTTGGCACCGCGGTGTAGAAAATTGAGCTTAGGGGCATCCAACACTGGGAGTGTGCATCCTGGTGTGGAAAATAAAAAAATGTCTGGCAACACCTGGGTGGGTTCCAGTGTAGCCACAATGTGGCTGGGGGGAGGCATTCCAACATAGGATTGGGCACCCCAGATGTCAGCTTTGGAATGAGTGGGGTGGCAGGAACTGCCATTGTGGAAAGCTCGCACCAGTGGCTGTTTTATTTATTTATTGAAATGTTTTCACCAGGAACAGCACACCAAGCAACTGCTCATAACTCCGGCCAAGACATTACTCTGCACTGTAATGCTGGGTGGCCAGAGTCTTGTCATCTGCTGCTGTGATGAGGAACTGCACCTCATTGGAGCGAAGATTTTTTCAAGGTTTTGGCTCTCTTTGAAGTTTGCTGTCATTGCCAGCATGCTCACTGGTTGGCTGCTGAGGGACACCCACTAAAGCGCCCTCTGCATTGGCCACAACACTGACACACCTCTGAAATGTGCTACTACTACCACAAGATGGTGTTAGCAACGCTAAGCCAATACAAAATGACAAGTCAAGCAAAAATCTAAGTGTTGTATAGTGTCTGTTTTACTGCATTTCAATCAGTGTGTACTACTGTGCTTTCTTCTTACTGCCTTAATTCGTCATTTCTTTCTGCTGGCTGGTGTTGACTGCTTAAATAAAATTTATGTAAAAATAATACATTATTATTGGTGGGCTGGGCTGTTAGATTTGCTGTGTATGTATAGACATCATGCCAGTGAAGCATGGCAGAAGGGATGGGCATGTTATGTTAAAAAATAAGTCAGGAGCTGGCTGGGAGGAGGTTTGAGCATCCCTAGAGCATTCTCCTCCTGAGAGCTGCCACACTGCTCCATTACCACTGCTTGTGGATACATGGGTGGTGGCGCGGACTCCACATGTGGGAGGGAGGACACCATTAGGCACTTGGCTGTGATGTGCACCAGCATATCTACAGCCTGACTTTCGTCCTTCGCCAGCATCTTCAGGGGTGGGGTTTCAGATATCAAAACAAGCAACTGGAAAAAATTTAAAATCCAGCCCCACTGCTGCGCAGCATGATTCCCCAATAAGCTGGAGGGGGATGGAGCATGGATGGTCGGTACTACCCCACCAAGCCCTGTCGGCAGTGGAGATAAAATATGATGTAAAAAAGTGATATAAATGAGAACAGTTTTATAGCATTGTGTTATTTCTGGCCATCCCTAGAACATTTACAGGCCACTCAATATGATAAAAACAAAACATCATACTTTGATTTTGTTACCAACTATAGTTTAACTATAACCCCACCCTAAAACTGTGCCCCCAATTTTTTTTTTTTTTTGAGTTAGTAAGATTGCCCTGTTTTATGGGAACAAAAATACAGCCAAATTGTTAACTAATGTTTTTAGTAGTGGGGACTGAGGATGCCATCTGGGAACAGTGGTAGTGGGGCACATGGGGAGGCCTCAGGGTGAAGTCAGGTGAATGGGGTACAATGGGGGCAATGGCCTTTGGGGTTCATGAAGACCATCACTTTCAGGTACATCTATAACAAAGGTAAGAATTATTTTATGTAAATGTTTTAGCTTGGACACTTGGGATGTAGTACTGGGGTACCAGCATATGTGTGCACTGGAGACAGTACCAGGAGTATCAGACAGTCTGGGGATCAGTACTGTGCATGGGGAGACAGTACTTGGGTGTAGTTGTGTGTAGTGTCAGTACTGCTGCCATAGTACTGAGATATCAGTGAGGAAAGGTAGATATATATAAACCATATATGACTGAACTAACACGTCAAATCCATATCCTTTGCAAAACCAAATCCAAACCCACTCTGGATTTGGCAAATCCAATACCAAATTCAAATCCACTCTGGATTTGCCCATCCCTTGTTTTTTATTATAGGATACCAAACTCTGTAGGAGAGTGGAGAGACTACAAAAGTGGTTGGGCATTTAGCAAGTGAAATTCAATGCTAGAAAGTTCAATGTGATACACTGGGTGCAGGTATCCAAATACAGAGTAGAGGATAAATGTGGTAATGGTAGAGCACCTGAGAGGAAAGAGACCTGGGGTAATAAATGGGTAAGAGAAATACTGTACAGTGATTGGTGGAATCCAGTCACATGACTGTGCTGTTATCCCAGCACAATAGCAGAGGTCAGAAATGCTTAACTTTTGACCCTCATTTCTTGGTCCTAAAATAAAAAATCAGGGCTGTTTATAATCGCAATAAGGCATTCAGGGTGTGCTATAATTGAGAATAATGGCACTTCCGAGGTGTGCCATTATCTCACAATAACACACCCTGTAATACCTTATTGTTAAATAACAGTCTAAAGATCTCCTTTTCAATGCAACAAAGAATATGCAAAAACAAATAGGAGTTTCATCAGTATGGCTTTCACCAGTTGTACAAAAGAGGTAATTCTGCTATTGTTAGGTCCCTGGTTAGACTGCATCTGAGTAGTGTGTGTAGCCTTGGAGCCCACATTTGAAGGACAGGCTAAAGAAAATACAGAGAAGGGCGTCAAAGCTGATCCAAGGCCTGCAGGGTAAGACCTATAAGGAGAGACTGAAAGACCCCAGTGTGTACTCAGTGGAAGAAAAAATGTAAATAAATATTCTTGCTGCCATGTTGTTAGAAGCCCTCTGACTCCACATGGACTTCAGAGTTGTGGTTAGAGGTCCTATAGTTTCCATGCCTATGAAAATCCACTAATGATGAGCTCAGCGAATTTGCAGAGCTCTGGGCCATTCAAGCCAAATGCGTGGTATCTGTCGCCCAAACAGGCATCAAGCCCAAACTCCATAAAAGACTCAGATGAACTGAAATTTGGGGTCTGCCTAGAACAGCTCTGCAGCCAGGGCTGTGTAAGTGTGATTCAGTAAGTGATATACTGTTGATATCATGGCTCAGCAGAGCATGATAGGCCAAAGATGTACATGGAAAGAACTTTAGATACTGAGAGATTGAGTGTGCCTTCTTTAAAGTACCAGCCAGAAGCATTTTGGAATGGAACAATCTTGTTTTTTGGTTCCTCTCAGGAAGTTTATTGATTCCTGTAGGCTCCTGCAAGGCCATCGCTGAACTCAATGACCCAGCAGAGTACATCCTTGAGATCAGCTATAGCCTTGCCTGTTACTCCAACTGTGTTCTATTACTGGACAAAACCAGCTACTCTCTTGGGCAACAGTGTCTGGTCCTAAGTGAAGGCTTGATGCGGCACCCAACCAGGTGGGTCGGGGTCAATAGCCACAATCCCAATGAGAGAGACAGCTACAGAGATGAAGGGGAATTGCTACTGAACTCTTTGACAGCAGACATCTGAGATATCCTAGAAGGAAGCTGCATAGAAACTAAGGGTGTTCAGAGTCTCTGGAATCCAGTCCATTTGGATGTAGTGGATTTTAGAAATTCTGATTCTGAATCTGAGTCTGATTCCAATCCAATTTCTATTATAGCACTGGAACAGGAATCGAAATGCAACTGGAACTTCCAATTGCGCATTTGAACAGCCTGCAAAAGTAAAATCTCCTCCGCACATGCAAAAATACTACAAGTAGCACAGTTTCTAAGTAAATGTGTCCTCTGACATGTCCCTTCACCCACTCTTGTGTCCACACCTCTGAGTCCCTCCTCCATACCTAAAGTCAACTGTTGGCCTTTTGGTCCCATCTTCCACTCCTTCTGGTGGTCTCTCTTTGCTGTGGTCACTAATGAAATGGAGGGTTCAACACGGCAGCTCCTCTCTTTCATCAGTGAGAGACACCCCCAACCTTCCATCTTGCAATCCCCCACTGATCCCTCCTCATCCTCCTGTCCTCAAGCAGTCCCACCATGCTCCCCATGCCACCACCTAGTCACTGACCAGTCACACCACCTGTAGACTCATGTGATTCTTGGGAATGATCCTCTTATCCCAAATATAATCCCCATCACTGCCCCAGTGAGCAGCAACAACCATCCTCCGAGTCCTGCTCCTCCCTGAGAACTGATGTCTGCTGGGAAAACTCGGAGTGACCAACAGTATGCCAAGTTGCTTGTTCCCAGTGCAGCACTCTGAAGGGATGGGTAAGGGGCTAACTCTGGGACTGGCATTAGCTAGCCACCTCCCAGTGCCCATTCAGACTCAGCAGGAGGACTGATGCCAGACAGACAAGCCTTTTTGTGATGGGAGTTGTCCTCCTCTTGTTGCTAGTGCACAATTGTGCAGTGCTTGGTTTATGGCAAAGGTGGTATCCTGGGGGCCCAGCTGATCTTCGAGGCTGGTGATATCCAGGGTCAGCAGCAGGGATGTGAGGTAGGCTCCTTAGGGTACTGGAATATACTGGGCCAGGTAGCTCACAGTTTATACCACCACCACCAGACTGATGCCAGGCACCTGGGCAGTGGTGCAGATTGGGGACTGGCAAGATGCTAGGTTTGAGGTGGGGGTGGGGCATCACGATGTGTGATCTCATCTGATGTCCCTTTTGGTGGGAGCAATTTGAATGAATGCATAGACACCATTGGATGACAGATGCATGCTCTGTAATTCTATAGTCTGAGGTGGACCTGCAACATGGAATCAGAGGTCCTCTAGTGGACAAAAGCAGTGCAGCAAAGCAAACACTCAAAGTATGGGGAGACAAACATGGTGGAAGAGGGGAACTGTTTAGGGTCCCTATACTATATCGTTTCACTGGGTGGGGAGGTTTGCATGTTGAACTGTAGTCTGATGTGAAACTGGAGTCAGATGGAGTATGCCAGTGACTGGTGATTACACTAAAACTCTTACGTGATTTTAACCACTCAATTATCAGAACTGCAGGACTGCTTGTCCTGCATACAGCTGGCATCTCATGTAGCAACATTAAACATGAAGCATTCCACTTCAGAAGTGAAGAGAGGTGTCATTTCATCCACTTTTTATTATATAAAAATGAACTTAAAACTATTATAAATCACTCCTAGTCAAGTCAAAGGAGTTTAGAAGACCTTTATAGAGTTCTGTGCAAAATGATGCATGGTATAAGAGCATCATTTTGCAGTTTTTGCAGACAGAACTACTTAGCTTCACTTGCGGTCCTCTCACCCAAACTTGCATGAAATGGCACTCTGCAATATACTATAAGAAACCCCATGGCACATATAAGCTTGTACTATATTCGTATTCAAGGTGGAGCCCAGTAATTATAAACCTCTTACTATATGTGATCCAACCTGCAAAGGACTTTCTCCTTTTAACCCCTACAGGTGAAGTGTGACCACTACTGGCCCTTTTCAGAAGAGCCCATGAAGTATGGCGACATCACTGTGGAGATGGTGGCTGAAGATGAGCAGGCAGAATAGGCCATCCGGCAGTTCAGAGTCAGCTATGTAAGTTTAAGTAATGACCCTCAACAGGCAGGTAACTTGTTAGGACTATCTATAATTCAGAGGTAAGGGTGTGTGTGTGTGTGTGTGTGTGTGTGTGTGTGTGTGTGTGTAAGAATTAGACTACATTACATACCTTTGTATAGCCAAGTGATGTTTTGCTTTGATCAGCTATCGTTGCAGCCTACTTTTTGTGTGACCATAATGTCGCTTTTCTAGCAGTCCATTGAAAATTCTGTAATATCGCGTAAAAAAGCATTCTCAGAGATATTGTTTATTGCTCATGTGTTTTTTTAATATTTTGCCCCTTCCCTTGTACTGGTGATAACAGACTATAACAATGGGTGTCCCTTAGTAATGTTAGGATGATTGATATCCTCTCTGCCCCCAGCAATTAACCTGAAAAATAGATCCATTTCAAACCATTCATTGGATGATGAATTACTGCTGCTCTAAGTATTCACAATGTATGTAGCCAACCTCTGACAGTGAGGTACTATGGGACCCTCAGCATTGGCAGGTGTCCAGCAAGGGCTCTTCTTATATTGTTTCCAGTAGAAGCACAGCCACTGAGTCCGAGGGGCCACCATTAGCATTTCAAACTGTAATTTAAACAAATTCTTTGTCCACACAGTCTTCTCCAAATAAAAGTAGAGGTTTATTCAGTACAGGTGACCAGGCATGAGGCAGATGCAGCTGATCCACCTCAGAAATTCAGATATCACAGGACCCTAGACAAGGGATATCAGTTAATTCACAACTTCATCTTGACTGTTACATTCAATCAGTTGCTATCACACTGATATATGGTTAACATACATGTAACCCCTAGGTGGTACTATCCCAAGGGCTACTACCCTGCTATAGCAGCTGGTAGCAGGTAAAGGGCCTGGGTAATGAAACGGTGCCTCCACACGGCAGTCAGGGTTGTTATTGGTCAAGCTAACCTGGACACAGCCCTCCAGGACACTGTAACCCACCTCTTTCCCTTCTCATGGCCTGAACAATATACAATTACTTTCACAATGACCCTTATTCACCAGGCAATTACCAACACTGTTTGCACTTACCACCAGGACTGGTTCCTCTAGCTTGACCCTGGGGACCCCTGTAAAACAAGGTTAATCACAGTAAATAGCAACAGCACAATACATTTGGCACAAACTGGAACACACTCAGGTTAAATGCAAATAAGTTAAATCTGATTTATTCAAGGGACTTGAACAAGGGAGGGCATAATCAGGTTGATTTGCTTAAAAGCTATATTAATCAGACAGTTATGCATGCAGTTCAGAGTCCCTACACAGTCACACACTCTGGGTACCCAGGTAGGAAAATGGTGGGCTAGCCAGGAATGTTGCAGCTGGTTGGGGCCCTGTAATGGAAGAAAGCAACATGCACAACACACACTATTTGTAATCCAGAGCTAGAGGGCTCAGTTCAGGAAAGAAAAGGCAACAAGACAATCAGATGACAACACTTTTAGATTTAGCTGTTGTTGCAGGAGCTACCCTGATGTTTACCCATGATACCCAATACTGGACGCAGGCAGGACGAAATTGAGACTGCAGGCTTTTTGAGCTGGAGTGCCCGGAGAGGCAGGGCCCACACGAATCACTGAGGCACCATTCCTGTTCAAGGCGTTGAGCATGGGGCTGATCCCTGACCAGTCTCTCATCGATGACTTTCTCTGTGTAGGAGGTATTTTGGCTGGGCCAGTGTAGTAGGCCCAGGCAAATGGAAATGGATACAGATTCAGTCTGTGGAGCTGGATACAGCCTCCAGCAAGCAAAGCACAGTTCAGACACACAGTGGGGAACCAGATCACGACCCATTATAAGCACACAGAACATTCACATGTAAGGAAATTCCACTGTACCAGGCAAATGGCTCTACAGTTGCAAGTACAGAGTCTCTACACGATCTGGGAGTTTGAGGTAGCAGAAAGTCCTGACAGGCCGATCGCATTCAGCAAATCCTTGGTCTTCTTCAGTTAAAGCCTGATCACAATTCAGTGGCTTAAGTCGCTCTCAAATTTGGATTCAGTCTGAAAAAAGCACAGGTTCCTCTCAGGGACAGCAGGCAGGCATGCAGGCCAAACTCAGGCTCTTTCCACAGTTCTCCCACACAATCCACTATGGATTGCTGTTGAACTATCTCGAGCAGTTACTTCCTGACTGAAACTGAAACTGCAAGCAGTGTGGGACTTTCCCCAAGATCAAAAGGTTCGGGTTGGCTGATCTGTCTATCAGTCACAACAAGGGCTCACCCTCCGGGTTATTTTTGAAGGACCCAGTGTCTGGGGACCAACCCTCAAGGGACACTCATGGTATTTCAACACTCCATCCATCCATCCTTCCTTTCCTCAAGGATGGCATTAAGGGTCTGATCCACACAGAAGCCCAGATACGCACTGAAGGTGTGTGTCCAGGCTGCAGGGCTCCACACTCACTGAATTCTGCACATGGCAGCATCAAAATTCTGTCTCCACCCCCACCACGTAGAATGATGGGGTTGTTGTGGGGAGTGGTGCACAGGCGTGACACCTGGCCTTAAATGGATGTCCAGTTGGGTTGTGGAATACTTTTTTTTTAATACTTTTAAATGTTTGGTATTCGCAGCCAATATGCAGACATTTGTGCTTACTCGTGCTTTAATAAAGCAGAAAAAACACCCTTCCCCCATCCTTGCTTATTTTAAATATCCAGCCCACCTGACCCTGCCCAAAATAAACACAGTATATTACACCCATCCCCCACCCCTGTCTGCACCCCAATCACACTCCCTAGCACCCTAATATTGGTATAATGTTTATTTATTTATTTATTCATTCATTCATTCGAAAACTGGTAACCAGGAAAGACACATTGAGTCGGAGTGATCCAGGAAGGGGAACACAGAGTACAAATGCAGTGAGCAAATCAGCAGCTGCACAAGTGATAACATAAATAAGGTTCTGAGAATTGTCTGTAAAATAAATTAAACATGCTATAGTACTGCAACGAAGCCCTGGACCAAAATTAACATACACAGTGACAAGTGTAACCCCATCCTCATCTTGTGTCTAGAGGTCCCAGTGTTTTAGTGAGAGAGGGGCAGAGACCTGAAACCTTCCTGGCATCTTGCACATTAATAGAGGAAACAATAAGGCCTTACCTGGCAGTTTTTGAATGCAGTGACTTTTCTTACCCTTGGCTGAGTCTCAGAACTGGCAGCATCCCACTGATCCTGAAACAGAGGAGGGCTGGAAACTTTACTCAAACTGCAAGAATAACATTTCTGCTGGGGATTAGTTCATTGAACACACAACATATGCAAAATCACAGAAAAGTAAAATTCTTTATTTTGGATGGAAATGATTGCCCAAAGTATATTAGTGGAGCAGCTCCATGGAGCTGAGATATTAGGCATGAGTACAAATGGCATTTAGAGAGCATAGAAACCAGCCACAGCTACCAAGATTTTACAGTGGCCCTAGAGCATAGAGAACACTGGCTCCACTCTAAACTTCCCTTGGGCAGAGCTTTTAATATCTTTGAACTGTCTTTTTCTTTTGTTGTGCCTTTAGTACTCTAATGGGGAGTGCCTTACCTCCCTGCCAGCGGGCCTAAAATGGAACCTGGGGAGATGTAGCCTAATGCCTCCATGGCTGCTCCCAAATCAGTTACCCACTCATCCACTGAGCCAAACAGTGCCAACATTTCTCCTTCCCTCCGAGCTAACCCCGGCACTGAGCCAGAGCCTGCAGGACGGATCCCTCCTTCCATAAATACTGGTTCCTGGATCCACGCCCCTTACATGGGCATGGCAGGGCCCCAAGGCGAATCCTAGAGGTGACTTCCTTACTTGCCTTACATTTCATGACAGTGTGTTATATGGGATAGGCCCACCAGAGCTTCCACCTCTGGTAGACCCTGCTGTGGTCCTGCCCACTGCCTAGATACCTCATCATGTTTACAGTTACTGGGACCACTGTACATTAGACGGGTTCCAACCTTTCACATCCTTCTCCTCCTGCAGCAGCTGATGGAAATCTCCTGGCCCCACAGTCACCAAGCTCTAACAGCCCTCCCTCAGAGACCTCCCTGTTGCACTGATGCTGCCCACTGACTTCTTTTGGGCCAGAGGGTATGCCCCACTGGCCTCCTTGCCCTCCTCAATACTGCCGGCCCCCATCTCTACCCACCCAGGAAAAACCCAGAGCTTAAATGCTAGTGAACCCTGCCCCCTGGTGAGAGTAGAGGAAATACTGCCTAGTTGACTAAGAAAAGGCACCCTACCAGAAAGGGGAGAACCTAACCTAAGCTAGTTAGTAAGCCCACCCGCAAAGAGGGGCTTACATGAGATAGGCCAAGAACTAAGAACTAAACATGAGGTGCAAATTAGATTGCAGTAACTTAACTTAATTCATCAGGGTTAGGGAATGGTATGATGAGGGAAAGTGCAAGAGGAAGCAAAGTAAGACCATGATGTGATTTGAGAGAGAGAGAGAGATAAGAGGGGCTAAACAGATAGAGAATAGAAGTGAGTTCCAGAGTGAGGGCAGGAGACTTGACAAAGAAAGTTGCCCTGACAATGAGGAGAGGTGGGACATAACAAAAGAGTGACAGTTGGAGGACTATAGAGATTAGGGGTGGGACAGAGGGGCAGATCAAGTTAGAGAGGTATGATGGAAGTGAACAGAATTTAGAGAAGAAGGAAGCACCATGGGAGGGTGGCAAGAGAAGAGTGAGGGAATGAGAGGAGTTGGAAAAGGGCAGTGATGGGGAGGGGTGAGGAAGAGGAGTTATTGGCAAAGTGACAGAGGGAATGAAAGATAGGGTAAAGTCTGGCTAAGGTGGGTTTAGGAACCTACCATACACCACATCTGCATAGGCAAACAGGTAGGATCATCTTGACCAGAAACTCCACTTAGACTGGAAGACAGGATTTGTTCCTGTAACAAGCTTCTAATTTAGGGTGCAACATCTTGATGGTTGTATCAACATGGGCCTGAAGTTAAGATGCCTATTAAGCCACACACCTAGGTATTTGAAACAAGGGACAATGTTAAGGGAGGGACATCAAGAATAGAAAACATGGGACCAACTGAGCTTCGTGAGTTGTTGGTGAGAGTCAAAAGTCATGGTGACAGTTTTTGGCATTCAGTGAGAGTTGGTTAGCACAGAACCAGCACTGGACACTGTCAAAATCCCATTGTAGGGCATGCTTCAACTGGTGGCTGGATGTTCCAGTGGCATGGAATATGGTGTCATCAGCATACATGTGAATGTTTGTTGAGAGACAGACAGAGGGAGGTCATTAAGAAACCTGGATAAGAGTATAGGCCCCAAATTGGAGCCTTATGGGACATCAGAGTTAATGGGTAGGAGAGGAACTCCCTACTGGCTGTGTCCAGTGAGGTAGGTTCGACAGTGGTCAAGTGCAGAGACTGAGAGCCCAGCACACTTTTAACTTATCTAAAGGTAAAGGGTAGGCTACTGAGTCAGAGGACTTTTCAGGTCAGTAAAATGGTACATGATTACATTCGTTCTCTGTAATAGTAAAACCATGTGATCAGCTGGTTTTACTATTACGAAAGTAAATTGATCATTCATTAGAAGACGTCAACCATGGAGGAGGGTGGGCTGTGCCGGCTGCTTTCCAGCAAAGTAAATCTGGTGCTGGCGAGGTGGGTGGAATAAAAGTGCTGCCAGGATGGGGATGGGGAGAGTCGAATAGGGGATACCTTGTATAGAACAAAGAAGCACTTTTCTTTATAAGACTGGCTGGTCATGGACATGGGTGGGTTGTGCCAGTCATACTCTGTGGGACTAAACATTTAACATTATACTAATTATGTGAGTGCTAAGGAGGAGGGTGGGATTGGGGTGCCGACAGTGGATGGGAGGACAGTGAGTAATATACTGCATTTGTTTTGTGAATGTGAGGAGGATGGGATGTTTAAAATTAAGCAAGGGTAGGGGAAAGGTGTGTTTTTTTCACCAAATACAAATTCCCAAATACTGATAGTCCCCAAATATTCAGGTGCTCTACTATTTGTGGTATTCAGGAAATACTATTCGGTCCTTGCACAGACCTAATGTTCAGGTAGGTTCCAGAGTGGATCCTCTACTCCATGCGGAGTAGAGGACTGTGGATTTGGCAGTCCTCAACAACTTCAATATCCAATTCTTAAAGGATCTTTACAGTACATTTTACATTTCTGTAAACTCCCAGCCATCCATGCCAGCTTTGAGACTGTAGGTACATGGCTCAGTGCAGAATGGGCCCCAGGGAGGCTAAGAGAGACTTACGAGGAGAGCAGACAGCCAAAACTGCAGACTCACCACTCTCATATGTAATTCTGCCATCCACTGCACCCTCCTTGGCACAGAAACCAACTTGTGAATCATACAGATCTGCTTCCATGGCCCTGTGGTCACCCCTGATACAGATACATAGAAACATAAAATTTGCCATCAGATAAGGACCACTTGACCCACCCAGTCTGCCCATTTTTCCCTGCCTTTAGTATCACTGCAGATTCTAAACTTCCTTTCCCTGAGATTCCTGTATGCCTGTCTCATGCATTCTTGAACCCCACCCCAAGTTTTTGCTCCCACCACCTCCACTAAAAACTGTTCCAGGAATCAACCACTCTTTCTGTGAAGAGTATTTTCCCTTGTCCTTGAGCATCTTTTTTCAGAAAAGTTCTTCCCTCCTGTACCTTATTTACCCCTGTGAGGTATTTAAAGGTCTCTATCATATCTCCTCTCCCTTCTTTCTTCCTGAGGTGTACATATTTAGGTCCTACATCTCCCTCATAGGGCTTTTGATGGAGACCTTCACCATTTTAGTTGACCTCCTCTGGACTGCCTCCTCCACTCTGTCTATGTCCTTCTGGAGATGTGGTTTCCAGAACTGGACACAATACTCTAGGTTGGGTCTTACTAGTGATTTATACAGAGGCAATACCACCTCTCTCGTTCTGCTGGTGATACCCTCCCTATGCACCTCAGCATCCCACTAGCCCTCCCAACTGCCTTGTCGCACAGCCTGGCCACCTTTAAGTCATCAGATATGATTATCCGTAGGTCTCTTTCCTGCTTGGTGGTCATCAGTACCACTCCTCCTGTTTTGTACTCTGCCCCTGGGTTTCTGTGCCCCAAGTGTATCACTTTGCATTTTTCACATTGAAACCCAGCTGCCATACCCTTGACTACTACTCTAGTTTTCTGAAGTCACTGCTCATCCTTTCCACACACCCCGGAGTGTCCACGCTATTGCAGATTTTGGTGTCATCTGCAAAGAAGGGTATACCATTAGTATAGTGACTGAATATGGGCACCACATCAATCGGTGACTCTTATTGGGCGTAGCTATACTCTTAGGCTACCCTGCAGGGTAGCGACAGTATACAACCACAGTGGTAGTGGATGGTCACAGGAAGGTGGGGAGCAGCAAGGGAGGGACAGGGAAGGGTTTTGAGGGACAGTTGTACCTGCTGCCGCTGAGCTAGCTGTGGTGTGGTGGTGTGAGTGGCTTGCTCTGATGCAACAGGTTCGGGTTCATGACCAGGTATACACACATTTGCTGCTGCCTCCAGCTGCGGCACTTAATTTTTCCTGAAAAGGATTTTGCCCCTCTCCGCACATGCACCCCCGATTTGAAAATCTATATTCAGGGACAGCCTCCACGCCACACACCACCCCACAAAACACTTTTGCTTTCTGATGTTCTGTTGCCTAGAAGTATATATCGAAAATTTGCTTTTCGGGCGATATACACTGACCAGGAATAGCGATCGATATTCCATCGCTATTATGACATGGAATCCAAAGAAGCATACCTTCCTTCCAGCTCCTCTGCTATGCCACTTATAAAGACATTAAAGAGGACCAGTTCCAGCACTGATCTCTGAGGCACCCACTGGTCACCTTCCCTTCCTCTGTGAACTCAGTTTACCGTCACCCTCTGCTGCCTATCCCTTAACCAATTTCTTACTTAATTTACCATCTTTGGACCTACTCTAAGCTACTCATCTTGCTTACTAGCCTCCTCGTGGAGCAGTGTTGAAAGCCCTACTGAAATCTAGGTAGGCCACATCCACTGCTCCACCCTGATCTAATTCATTGGTCACCCACTCAAAGAAATTCTGTCAGATTAATTTGTCATGAATCCATGCTGTCTCAGGTCTTGTAACCCATTGGGTCAAGATATTCCACAATCCTTTCCTTCAGCAATGATTCCATTAACTATCCCAACAACGATATCAGGCTGACTGGGATATAATTGCCAACCTCTTCCCGCACTACCACTTTTGTGATGTGGGACTACATCTACCCTTCTCCAGTCCTCCAGAACCACTCCTGTTTCCAATGAGCTGTTAAATAGGAATATCAAAGGTGCAGCCAATACCTCCTGAGCTCCCTCAACACCTTTGGATGCACCCCATCTGGCTCCATTGCTTTGTCCCACTTTGAATTGGTGAGTCCTTTCAGGACCCTCTCTTCTAGCTTGAGCTAGTGTCCACCTTCCTCCCTCTAATGCTCCTGTTACTTTTTTTTGTGGCACAGCCTTCTTCTCCTTCCTCTGTGAACACTGAACTAAAGTATTTGCTCAGGATGTCTGCCTTTCCTGATCCCCTCTACACAGTCCTCCCCTTCCCTTTCTAAGCTTATGATCCCACCTGTCTTCCTTCTTTTACTTACATATCTAAAAATGTTTTGACTTCTTCAGTCTACCGCATGGGATATTCTCTCTTCAGTTTGCACCTCTGCACTCCTTACTGCTCTCCTTGCTTCCTCTGTTTCCCCAATACACCTCCTATCCACCTTCCTCTGCATCTCTTATACCTTCTATGATACCCTTGCAGCCTTACCTTTTCTGCCACCTCTTTCAAGAACCATAATGGTCTCTTTTTCCTTTGTTGCCTCTCCTGTGGCTCTTTAGCTTGCCCTGTTCCCCACCCCAACCAGGTCATCCCAGGGCCTTCATCCATCTCTTTAAAATCTTCCCTCCTGAAGACCAGGACCCTCACCCTTGTGTGGTTCAGTTCCACAGCTGTCCTTATATTGAACCCACTGTACGGTGATTGTGGTTTCCATGTGGCCTCCTACCTTGATGTCTGCAACACTGTCCTGTTAGTACCACGTCCAGTATTGCCCCATCACAAGTGGGCTCACAGACTAGTTGCTTGAGGAATGCTCCTCGCAGGAGTCCAGGATGTCTCTGCTTCTAGCTGAGCAGCAGCTGGAGATTCTAATCTACAGCCAGCAGACAGAAGTATCCCACCAACAGCACCTCACCCTTTTCTATAATCTTGTCACTAGCTTCCACCAATACCTTATCTAACTCCTCCCCTGTGCTGGAGGTCTGTAGATCATGCCAGTGTCAACAGAGGTTCCATTCCTTGTCTCTAGTGTGACCCACAGTACCTCTGCTTCCCCACATTCCCTGTACCTCTGTTGCTTTTATGCCTTCCCTCACATAACACCACATCCTCTCCTTTCCTTTCTACCCTGTCCCTTCTGAGCAGAGTATAGCCTGGTACAGGCATGTCCCAGTCATGGTTTCAGTGCTGGGACTCAGTAATGTACAATATATACAGGTCAACCTCCATCATGGCGGCCTCTAGGTCCATTGCCCATGTAGTAGTATAGATTGGCTTGGTCAAGACTACAGAGGTGGGCACATAGGTGTGTGGATGCGTGGAGGTCACCACATGTGTGAAGCAGGACATCTGAGCACCAGCAGCCTCCCTATGCAAGTGTGGATGGCCTCCAGAACCCTTTGTGGAACAGGCCCTAGGTCTATAACTCTCTGATCCTGAAGAGTGACCATCACGTCACTCTGTACCTTATTTATTTTACAATTTTTTAACTAGGAAAGACAGACTAAGCCAAGGCTTTTTTTCCAGGTGCATCCTGGGAGCACAGGAACTTAAGATTTGCTCATGGTCACACAGTATGCAAGTGGTGGTTGTGGGATTAAACCCAGTTCTTCAGGTTTGCAGCTCAGTGCTATTAACCACTATGCAATACTCCTCCCTATGCTATTTTCCCAGGAGTCTCCAAATTAGCAGTTCACATGCATGGCATTGTGTTTATTTTTCCAAAGGGATTTCTTGATGAGGGTACACTAGGCTGGATGACCCATTACTTATCCCCAAAGTTCATATCTTCCACCATTTCACCCTGAGCTGGTAGAACATAGTCTAACTCAGGAAAAGATTAGCCTTGACACACTACTGCCTGCAGTATAGACACACTCGCATTGTACTCACAACCATAGCAAATAGCTGCACATCCTTTTATTATGTTCTGGCAATCTAAGGCAGCCCACAAATAGATTGAGAAGATCAAACTGTTAACGCCCTAGTGGACATGGGGATTACCTTTATTTACCCAAGTTCTCCCAACTGACATGCAGCATCTGTTTCTCAGTGGGGTCCTTCTTCCACCACTTTCCACAGCAGGGTGGACTTGAGCTCCGGAAGTTAAGTGACTTACCCAAGGTCACACAGTGAGAACTTTTACTCTAGTGGAGTTTGAATCTGTGATCTCCTACCAAACAGGTACTCTGTCCACTAGACCACACTGCTGACTTGGGTTATAATATTCCTTATGACCCAGCTATGCTCTCTCAGACTTGCCTAGCTCTGCACTTCCTACTGGTATGAGTCATGGCAGTGAGGAAACTAGGCTTGTGCAAGTAACCAATAGTATTTTCCAAATACCAAAAATAATGGGGTTTGACCACTATTTATAATATTCGGTATTTGCCAACCAATGTATTAAAAAAAACATGCAAAACATGTTTCTTCACCCTCCCTTTTTTCTCCGTTGCCCTAGAGCTACAGTATTAAAGATATAAAACTGCTGGCTCCTGGTACTGTGCCAGGAGCTGACAGTGTCTTCTTAATGATACCCCACCCTAGCCCAGCTCCCTATTCTTTTGAAAAGCACAAGCAGCATACGCAACTTACATTTTATTTCATATTTCAGTTCCCTTACTCCTTGCCATGATTGGGAGGCTAGTGGTAACAAGTCCAGCAATGATTTTCCAGGATAATAGAAGTCAAGTAGTAGTTGGCGCCCTTCCCACCATGTCCCTTGCCCAGCCCATTGCTGCCACTTCTGGCCAAGGTGCTCTCTGTTGTAACCAGTTAGCTAACCAGTCTATCACCAACCCAACACTTCAATACAGTATGATAAATCCAGAGTTATATTTAATTATAATCCTCAAAAAGAGTCTGGGGCCGGCCTGCGGTACAGCTGATGAGTTACCACTCATGGCGCCAGTGACCCGGGTTTGGAAACTGACTCGGGTGGCTGGAGGGTCGACTGGGAAGAGGAGGATTGAGTGCCCAGAGGCTGCTCTGCTCCTCTTCTGGGAGGGTGGGTTGCTTGTCCCATTGCTCTACCGCCACCTGGGTGACCACAGGTGGAGCTGCAGTGGGACAGCAAATAGAAGGGAGGGGAGACATTGGCTGGGAGCTGGAGCATCTGCACTTCCTGACGTGCACCGCCCCATGGCTTCCCAAGCACTCTGGCATCCTGTGGGAGGACTAGAAGGCAGGAAAAACCCTGCAGTGCTCCTGTAGATGGAGCTCAGGCTCCAATCCCCACGCCCCTGCCAGTGCAAATGGCAGCATCCTGATGATACAAGACACATCGGGGTAGAGAAGGGCCCCATCCATACCCACCTGGGGTATAACTAAGGTTCCATAGGCAGATGGACTGCACCAGTGACCGTGCAGATGGGCAGGGACTGAGGCCATGGGGTCTCCGAAGGAAGGAAGCACCATGGTGAGCAGGGGCATAAGAGAGAATAAAAAAGTCTGACACTGGCAGCTTGTACAACAAGGACCAAAGGAGAAACACAGGAAAAGCAAGTCCCGGAGAAGGCAATTGACAGGGCTGGAGTGCGAGGCTGGGCCAGTGGGGGCTGGTCAGGTCGAACAGGAAAAAGTACAATAATTAAAAAAAGAAAATTGCAACTACGGATGATTTACATATGAATATCATTGAACTGCTAAAACCTATAGGTAAACACAATACCTCACTTAAAAGAGCTTTTACATTCTAAGTTACATACTAAGAGTGATGATGTACAGAATGCTGTAGCCCATACTGGTACATCTCCAGAACCTGGATATATCTATGCCTTGTTTAATAAAAATTTATCAAGGTTTGTTTTGAAGGTTTCTACATTTTCTGTTTCCAACAGTGATTTAAGTAGGCCATTGGCCATTCCATATAGGTATGATTCTCTGGGTATAAAAGAAATGTCTGTTATCTAACTTTAGATATGCTGAAGATAGTTGAAATTTGTGGCTTCTGAGATTGCACTCTCTTGTTAAAGGTCATTCCAATAGTGTCATAAGCTCCTTATCTTTGGCTATATTGAACATCAATAGCAAATCACCCTCATCCTTCTCAATTCCAATGAATAGAGATCCAGCTCCTTTAGTCGCTCATCGTAATTTCTGACCTGTAGGCCATCTATCATCTTGGTAACTATTCACTGTACTCCCACCAGGGCATTGATATCACGCCTAAGATAGGGACTCCACAGTGGAGAGCAATAGTCCAAATAGGGACGTACATACTCTATAGAATGAAAGACTATATTCCTATTTCTAGAAACGAAAGATCTTTTATGCATCCTATTAATCTATTTGTCTGATTTCTAATATTACAGTGTGAACTGAATGTGAGATCTGAATTAATAATTACACCCAGGTCTTTTTCTTCTCTTATAGGTGTCAATGGAATACCATTCTGAATAAATTGTTTGTTTGGATGTGTATCTCTAAATGCATGATTACACATTTGTTTATGTTATAAATCATGTCATTTTGTTTAGCCTAGTTTTCTAGTTGTTTTAGGTCATAGGAAAAATCTGCTATATCCTCTATTGAACCCACTTTAGTTACAATTTTATTATCATCTGCAAATTTTATGGCAATGTTCTTCAGACTTACCGTCATATCAGATACAAAAATAGAGAATAGTACAGGCCCCAGGACGGATCCCTGAGGCACCCACTAGTGACTATGCCTGTATTTGAGGTGTGCCTCTTATTCATACTACCTGTGTACGATTTTTAGCCACTCATCAACCCAGTTAATTAATTTATGGTGTATTCCAAATGAGCTCATTTTGTTTATAAGAGTTTTATGTGGCACTTTATCAAAAGCCTTGCATTGGTCTAAATATACCACACCCACTGGTGTCTTTTCATGAAGGAATCAGTAACCTTTTCATGAAAGACTAGATTACTAGTAAGGCAAGATCTTTTACTCTTAAAACCATGCTGGTTTGGGTCCACTAGATTTTTTACCAAATCATCCTCTATCCTTGTTTTGAATGGCTTCAAACATTTTGCCCTGGTTGCTGGTCAGGCTAATAGGTCTGTAACTTGATGTTTCACACTTATTGCCTTTTTAAATATAGGTGTTACCAACACGGTCTTCTAATCACTTGGTACTGATCCAGATGTTAGGGACAAATTAAACATTCTGTATAGTGGTTCAATTAACCACGATGCTATTTCTTTTAGCAGGCAGGTGGAGACTATCAGGCCCTGGTGATTTATTGATGTTGATTGCATCCAGTTTACTTTTGATTTCTTGTCTAGTTATTTCCAGCATATCATAATCTCCTATATAGTTTGTATAGCTGCAATCTTGTTTTGTGTGTGAGATTGGATTAAATATTGAACAGAAATAGCTATTAAATTCCTGTACCATTTCTCGAGGGATTGTAGTGTATTATCACCTACAACAAGTGGGCCAATAGTTTTTCTATTTGTTTCTTGTTGTTGTTTACACGAGTAGAAACTCTTGCCACCATCCTTTATATAAGCCAACTTAAATTTTAACTTCTTTTTTCTTTCTTATAGCATACTTACACCTTTTAATAATGCCCTATAGTTATTTTGTTATATTTGTTATTGCGTCTTACTGCAGCTCTGTACACTCTTCTTTTTTTTTTAATCAGATGTAATATGAGAGGTTGCCCAAATGGGTATTTTTCCTGTTATTGTATCCAGTTTTGTCTGGTATGCATTTTTGTTCTAGGGTAATGATGTTACTTTTATTAATTGCCAGATCTCTTCTGGTGATGTAGACCAGTATCTCACTTCCATGCAATAAGTTCTTTTTATTTGGTCAAAATTTGCCCGACCATAATTTTTAAAAGTTGTTATACCTGGATTTCGTTCAGAATAATTTTTGTCTCAAAGTTATTATACAATGGTCACTGTTTTCTAGGGTCCCAGATTTTTACATTCTTAATTTGTTGAGGGATATCTGTTATTAATAAGTCAAGAATGTTATATTTTCTTGTTGGTGTGTGTATAAGTTGAGTTAGTCTGTTTGATTCACATAATTCCAAGAACATATTTTCCATTTTGTTATTTGTTGTTCCTTTTTCAATTTATTCCTGGATGATTAAAATCTCCCAGTAATATAACGTCTGATTGATCCATTTTATTATTTATACTATCCAGTATTGCCTGATGTTCTTGTGGATCAGTATCGGGGGTCTATAACAAAGTCCCATCAATAATTTTGTTTGTTTTCTCTCATTATTTCTAACCACAATATTTCACGGATACTTCATCACTTGGGGCATTAATAGACTTGTATTTGATACTATTTTTAATAAAGAAAGCTATCCTCCTCCCTTTTGGAATGTTCTGTTTTTATAAACAGTGTTATAGCCCACAATGTTTGTATCCCAGCTGGATTTGTCCCCCCCACAAGTTTCAGTAATTGCAGGCTATGTCTATGCTATCCCTATGGAGTAATATTTCAAGCTCGCTCTAACTTTGTAGCATAAAGACTTCTTGCATTTGTGAGCAGGAAAGACAGCCCATGTTTCTTTTGATATTTTTTTGTATTAGTATTGCTGATATGTGTATCTGAATGTTCATGGGTTTTCAGATTTAAATAGGCCCTGCAAACTTTACTTTGCCTTAAATCTTGAGCCACTGGGATCAGGTGCGCTAAAGTAACCCCCAAGAATAAGCTGGCACAGTTTGGAATCTTTAAATTGGCGATGCATTATCAGCATCAAAGTTACTGTAAATAAACTCAACATGGCTAGTACTGACATTGACATGACAAAGAAAGAAATTTAAAATTCAACCTTTGAGAAGACCTCTATCATGTCCCCCAGTCCCTCTCTCTTCCAATGTGTACATATTTAGCTCTTGAGCCTCTCCCCATAGGTCCCATCCCCCAAGCCCCAAATCATTTCAGTTGCCTTCCTCTGGACCCTCTCCAGGAGTTCAATGTCCCTCTTTAAATGTGGCCTCCAAAACTGCACTCCGTACTCAAGATGTAGCCTCACCAAGCAGTTATACAGTGGAGTATCACTCCTCCTTCTGGAGGTGAGCCCCTAGTGATGCATCCAAGCATCCTGTTGGCCTTTGCCGCTGCCCTTCTACAAGTCTCCAAGTTGTTCATCTTGACATCCATCACAACCCCCAGGTCCCTCTCTGCCATTGAGACTTGTAGCATTTCCCTCCCACAGGGTGTACACTTGGCCGGGTTTCTGGCTCCCAGGTGCAGTACCTTGCATTTCCCTGCATTCAGCTTCAGCTTTCTAGATCACCTTCCAGAGCCTCCAGGTCCACGTGAGCCACCCTCCCTCCTCCCCATTCACCACCTCCCCAGTTTTGAGTCATCCGAAAGAGACTCATCTCACTCCTGATACCATTCCTTATGTCAGAGATGTAGGCGTTGAACAGGAGGGGCCCAAGGACCAATCCTAGAGGCTGATAGAATGAGGGAATTTGTGTTAAGATGTATTTTCTGAAGAAGAACAAGTCTATAACTTTAATGTTTGACATTATTTTGTGATTTTACCCCCACTGTTCTGTCACAAAATGCTAATTTTACGAGGACAGAGGAACAATCTGAGGCAAAATCAGGGACGTCCCTGAAAATCAGGGACAGTTAAGAGGTATGCTTTCACATGCTTTTACCCAAGTCACAGTGAAGTTTAACCAGACAATAATTTGCTCCTGAGTCTGCTTAACAGTGAAATAACAAATCTGATTTATTGAGAGGATGTAACAAGGGGGTGCAAATCCAGATGAATGATTGCTAAGCTGGTATTAGTCAGGATATTTTGCATGCAGTTTCTTTGGTCCCTTAAATACAGTCTTGCAACTGCTGGGCACTCAGAGTGCGATGTTGGCAAGCCAGACTGGTGCTCGGGGTTACAGTTGTTGTTGGGCCTTGATGGAAGAAAAGATGATTAAACATGCACAAAGACTTCTGACTATGTATCCTGGCCAGCTGGGCCTAGTACACCGAAACCCTGCAAAACACATTGAGTGAAATCAAATAGTACCTCAGAATAATTCAAGAGCTTGTTGCAGGGGAGCTACCTGAGTTTACTCACAACACCAGTAGGTAGAAGATGGCCTGGCGAAATGAAGACCTGTTGCAGAGCACTGAAGAACATCGGAAGATGGGCTGACATGACTCATCTCCACTTCACGGCCTTTTCTTCCAGGTGACTGCGAACGCGATACCTTGCTTGCAGGGGCTGGATCCCCAAGCTGGTCTATAGCCAAGAAAACTGTAACTGTGCAGGGTAGATGGCTTGATCTGGGTTTGGCATGAGCCCAGGTTGGATAAAACACTTCTGGCAAAGTTCAGGTCTTTTGGCTGGTGAAAGTCTCCAGCTGGCTGACAACTTGGCCAAACAAGGCAGCTGGTCTCCGTGGCAAACAGGCATCCCTGGTTAGTAGGCCTTGGCCCACCTCGAGCATTCAGCACATGGAAACAGCATTCACTTCTCCACTTCTCAGTTTGGCTTCAGGCCAGTTCATAATTACAGCTGCTCTGCTGAGCAAATCTTTCAACCTGCAGAAGGCAGTCTCTAGCAATTAATTCCCAAACTCGGGACCACGCACATGCCAGAGGAAACTAGGCCTTTCCTGGTCCAGAACCATGCAAGCTTGAACAGGCTTCTTGCTCACACAGTCTCAGGATGAACTTCTCACACAAAGCTCCTCTCAGTTCAAGAGCTTGAGCTGCACTACTCCTGTTTGAAAACAGTTCTCAGACCAGTCTGGTTTTCTTGCATTTCAATTGGTCAGGAAGCTGTCAATCACAATCTTGTGTTCCTTTAGGCACCAGACCTTAGAGTTCACAGTTTTTCCACAAGGCACCTGAACTAAGGACCCCTCGAGGTCCCCTGTGCCCAATTGGTCCAATTCCTGGAAGTCCCAGATCAAACATGGTGGCTCCAATTAGAATGCATAAGCTGCAAGAAGGCAGGTTAAAATGAACACTCTAATTTAAATACAACAACAAATTAGAAGTAAATATTTACAATGCCAGTTAGGGTTCCCTTTGCTCTAACAGCGACAGCAGAGTGGAGCAAGTTGGGATGATGCCCTGCCAGTTGCAAGCTCTGAAGCACTCAGACCCCTAGCCCAGACCATTCACAACACACTGGCAGTGTCAATTAAAGGGACAGGCAGGAGGCACATTATGGCACTCTCATGCAGATCAACAGGGTCACCAAATAACCATGGATTTGTTGTTTACAGCAGGCGTCTGCCTGGTAGTGGGCATTGCTGGAGTGCTGAGAGAGACTATAGGTAAACCTCAAATTGGGAGGGCTACACAAGCCTTGCACCATTTTGGTTGCCCTTCTCTGGATCCTCTCCACTCTATCTACGTCTCCCCTTAGGTGAGGCCTCCAGCAGCTGTACCCATACTCCAGGTGTGGTCTAACCATGGACCTGTACAGTGGCATAATCACCTCTCCTCCTCCTACTTGTGATTCTCCTCCTATGCATGCCAGCATCTTGTTTGTTTCACCCACTGCCTTGTTGCACTGATCTGCCACCTTTAGGTTTCCAAAATGACAATCCCCAGATCCCTCTCCTGCTCTGTTACCCCAAGCTCGTCCCTCCCAGTGTGCAGCGTGCCTTTGATTTTAGTCCCCAATATGCATTATTTTGCATTTATTTGCATTAAAGCACAATGCCACCTCCCTGACCACTCCTCCAGCTTGCTCAGATCCTCCTTCATGAGCTCCCTCCACCTCACCAGGTGTATCCACTCTATTGCAGATCTTTGTATCATCTGCAAATAGACACACCTCCCATTTAGGCCCTCTACTATATCCTCAATATAGATGTTAAACAGCATTGGACCCAATACTGACCCTGGGGTACCCACTTGTTACTTTTTTTTCCCTGGAGTGAGCCCCATTTACAACCACCCTTTCAGTTCTGCCTTCTAGCCAGTTTTCCACCCAGTTTGTTAATTTCCTCCCCACCACTAGACTGCCCATCTTGTTAACCAGCCTCCTATGAGGGGCGGTGTCAAAGGCCTTACTTAAATCCAGATAGGCCATGTCCACCACCCCGCCCTGATCACATATCTCCATCACCTTATTGAAGAATTCAATCAGGTTCATCTGGCATGACCTATCCCTGTAAACCCATGCTGGCTGCCATCCTGCAGCCCCTCCTCTTCAGATACTATACTAATCTTTCTTTTAGGAGTGCCTCCATCAGCTTACCCACCACTGAAGTAAGACTGACCAGATGATGGTTACCTGGCTCCTCCTCCCTTCACTCTTGTGCAATGGTACCACATCAACCCTTTTTGCAGTCCCTGGGACTATCCCTTGTCTAAGACAGATTAAACAGCTTTGTGGCGGTGCTACAAGCTCCTCCCTCATTTCCCTGAGCATCCTGGGATGTTTTGCATTAGGACCTTTTGCCTTGCCCTCCCTTAATTTGCCTAGTTCCTCCAATACCCTACTCTCCATAAAAGGACTTGTCCACCTCCCTGCCCTCCATTCCTCTCCCTCAGTTCTGGGCTCTTTTCCTTTTTTTGATCATGAAGATTGAGCTAAAGTATTTGTTTAACACATCCGGCTTTATCTTCCTCCCCCACATTGAGCACCCCTCCCTTTTATCTTCATTATACCCTGCTTGCTCTTTCATCTCTCGCTGATATATCTGAAGAATTTTCATGCCCCTGCTGGTCTCTCTTGCTATTTTCTCCTCTGTATCTGACTTTACCCTCCTGATTGTCTATCTGCCACCCGGGCATTTCCTGTATATTCCCTTTCTTGCATTCCTGGGTGGTTTGTAAGCTCTGATTTTCAGTACCCTTTACTCTGCGACACCCTGGCGAAACAGGAAAAAGACCATTACGATGACATTCATGGTAATGGTCCTTTTCCATGTTTCGCCTTCTCCAGTGTTCTGCCTCTCCTGGACCAACTCCACCTGAGTTGGAACTTAAGTCCTGTGGGTGTGGGGGGCACAGCCCCACAGAAAACACCCATGGAATAGGTGGCACAATACCTGCATCAGTATTGTGCCATCGCTGTGGGGAGGTCGGCATTGTCGCTGCCGACAAAACTTGGTGCTTCCGAATGCTTTTTTTCTCCCTTATTTCACCTGCCACCTCCTTAGTGAACCATAGTGGCTTCCTCCGCATTTTTTTACCCACCTTCCTAATGTACTGCTTCATTATCCTCAAGATTCTTCCCTTTATTACCGCCCACAGTTCCATAACGTCCTCCAGATTTTCCTTTCCTTCCATTTCCTTTTGAGGATACCCTCATTTTCCTAAAATCTGCCTTCTGGAAGCTCAATACCTATGTGGTGATACAGCTTTCATCTGCCCTCCTAAGACAAAATCTGACCATTCTGTGGTCGCTAGCCCCAGATTTTCCCCACTTTGACCTCCTCTGTACTGTCGTCATTTGTCATGATTAAGTCCAAAGTAGCCTCCCTCTTGTTGGTTCTCTTGCTAGCTGCTGTAGAAGTGACTCCTGTATTGATTCCAATATCTCCTGCTCCTTTCTGTTGTTGCTGTTAGAATCCTCCAGTTCACATCCGGAGATTAAAGTCACCCACCAACAGAAGTTCCCCTTTCTTGTCATCCTATGTACAGTATATCCTCTATCAATTCCTATCAATCTCCTCCCTTGATTTGGCGGTCTGTCTCTCACCCTCATACGTACCGCCTCCCAGTTCTCTTAACGTGACCCAGGACCTCCGCTGAACCCTTCCTTCCTGTCCCATCATCACCTTTATCCCTCTTTTACATACAGTAAAATGCCACCTCACCCCTCTTTTCCCTTCCTGTCCTTCCTAAAAGACTGTATTACTACCTCCCATTCATAGTTTTTCGTCCACCATGCCTCAGTTATGGTAACCAGGTCTAGCCCTCTCCTCCACTGTGGCCACTAAATCCTCCATTTTATTCCCAGATGCTCTTCCATCTATTTCCCTGCCCATTTTCTTTCTGTCAATTATTGCCTACCCTCTTCTGTGAGGAGTGTTAACTAGGCAAGACCCTCTAATTTCTACTTCTAGCCCTTCCCTAGTTTCGTACTCCCTCCTTAGTTTAAATCTCTACCCAGGATCCCATCAATATACCCTTGTAATTTTATCCTAAACACTCTAGCTCCTCCCTCATTTATATACAGTGTGTTCTTTATATAGGTTCACCTCTGCCCACGTGTCCCCACTCTCCTATGCATATGAAGCCCTCCCTCCCTCCTCTTACACCATTCCCTTTAGCCAGAGGTTGAAACCTTTATTCTCAGTTACCTAGCTGTGCTAGCACAGTGAACCAGCAAGACCTCTGAGAACACCGAGAGCTAACCATCTCCTACATCCCCTGGCTAACTCCTAAACCTTTTTGTATCTCCTCCACCTCTTTCCTGGCCAGATCATTTGTCTCATGGTGCAGGACCAGGTATGGTTTACCTTCCAGCAACCTAATACGCTCTTTTATTCCTGGAAATGCCCTGCTTGCCTCCATTCCAGGGTCACAGAAGACTGATCTCCTTTATAGGCTACCCTTTCTTCACCAGTTTATTCCTTTAATGATTGAGTACCATAGACCATGACCAATTTTGTGTTGTCCATCCTGAGTATGTCCCCATACTCCTGTCCTGATTGCACTTCCTTGTACTCTTGTATTTCTTCCTGGCCCTTCTGCCCTGAAATGTCCACCTTCTCTGCCCCATTTCTCCGGTACCCCTCCTCACTCCCATGCTTTCCTCCATGCCTCCTCTTCCTCCCCACCACCTCCCTCCTGTTCCACTTTTCTTCTCTTCCCTCCTGCTCTTCCTGCTGCCTTCTGTGTCTTTCTTGCTTCCTCTTCACCAACGCTTTTCCTATGCTCTTTCTTTCCCTCCCTCTATACTTCCTCCTTCTGCTTTGCTCCCTATTCCCACTTTGTCATCTGCAGCTCTCCCCCACCTCTTCTTAATCTCTCCCCTAAAGTAGCAGTATTTGTTAGTAACCATGCATATTTTTCAGTAATAAGGTTCATCTGGGGAAAATATCAAGATGCACATTTTTTTTCTTTTTGTTTTCATTCATTCCTGAACCAAGATATGGGATCTTGAAGTTTTAAAAGTTCCCAAACCCATGCCACACCCACCGTGAAAAATAAATATTTTGTGCTGTGTACTATCAGAAACAAGAGGAAGAACTATCCTAATACAACTACAGCATGAATCTAGCATGTATATTCAACAGGTAACACCAGGGGAAGAGCTTTTAAACATGTTGAGTGGTGGCCATCTTTAATAACGTGAGTCATTAATTACAAAATCAGCTGTAAAAAAAGATTTAGCATCTGAGAAAACAAAAATATACTGAGCATGAATCTTAGATTATTAGAAATACATTTTACTAAAAAAAAACTATATGATTATTTTTTTCGCTAACAACTACTGCTGCTTTAATCTGGACCAGTTTCTGTTGGTTACCATCTGTAGCCCCTCTCCCATGATGAGGCTGAAAATAGGCAGAATTGTCTAGTCCTCCTTTCCCAGTCAACAAAAACTAAATAAATAAATATCAGCCCAGAATTTCTATACATTCTAATTCTGTCAGCAGCCTAGGTTAACCTACTTATGTAAAAGCCTGCCAGAGGGTAAGCTGGATATAAGACAGTACGAGTCTTCAAGGTAAGACTCAACAAATTTCTGCTTACTTGGGTGATAGAGTGGAAGGAATCCACTTTACATTTGCACAGTGTACTTATAATCCCAGACTATGAAGCAGAGGATGGATATGATGGGCATAGAATACCATCTGACCTTAAAGAGCTGCTGGCAAACTGTCAGTGAAGAAATAAAGGAAGAAACATTGGCATAAGCAAAAGTTATAATGGCGTGAAAGACTTATCTATAAAAAGACAGTAGACGCTAAAATACTAACCAATATAAATGTCTGAGTACTAACAATTCATTACACTGTTAATTTCAATTTTGACTCAATTATACAAAAGGTTTCAGGTCCCAATTGAGCCCTGTGATTTTAAACTTTTAAGAGTAAAACTCCAAAATGTGTCCATTTGTAAAATTTTTATGAGTTTGTCCCTCCCTTTTCTCCTTTTCACAAATTCTTAACCCATGAATTGCATTGCTTTTGGATTAGATGCATAAACTCCTAAAAGTGAGCCCCAAAGGAGTGCCCCAATTACTATTCCTAATGTTCATGATATGTTCTAGTATTCTTTTCAAGCGGTATCACTGTTCTGCTAATGTATGTTTTATTGCAGTCACGTCAAAGAATGTAAACTACATGTGGTATAGTACGTGAAATGAATTCTCTGATCTTATGTTTTAGCAGCAAACTTAATGGTGGGCAGTCCTCAGAATGAAACAGATCCCTTTGGAGGGCCTGACAATATGCTGACAGCAACAGGGAGATCACCTATATGAGATTGTGCCTTCACATTAAAGGGAAGGTCTCCCTGCTTTTATTCTGTTTACATGTAGTTTGCAGGCATAAACAATGATTGCCTCTATTGCACCTTCTAATTTCATCAGGATTTAAATGTTAATGAAGGTCCTTAAGTCTGATGAGAAAGCCTGCTTAACTCCATTGCAAAGGTCATGACCTGACTTGTGTAAGGCATCCTGAATTTTATGAAGTTTTGGTGCTAAAGCTTGAAGTAGTTATACTGTATTAGTCAGTGCTGTTGCTGTCCTCTGCAGTTCCTATGTTCTTATTTTATGTGGACCATGAAACTCTTTAAGGCATTATAAGTGCTCTACTGTTTTCCATAGTTTAAAGTGTACCTGAGTTAGAGAAAAATGCTTTCAGAATACAGAGACTTCACAAGACACGTAACAGTCGGAATAAGAGCATAACTTCTGCTGGTTTGTGCATGTACACATCATCAACTGCCATGATGCCTTGCATGAGCTGAGTTGAGACTTTTGGAATGGAGACAAACAGGTTTTCACACCAAGGCAAAACAAAGTGAAGCAATCTCATTTATATTTAAATTAGGATGAAATTGAGGATAAAACAGAGGGAATCATTGTTCATGCCAACAAAATACACAGGTATATAGAAAATAGGTTGAGGAGACTTTCAACTTTAAAAACTTGCCACTATCATATCTCTATCTACTCCTTTTCGTTCTTCAGCTTTTCTCTCATTCCAGTGCATTAAGTGTTTGGTTTGACTTCCCACTGGATGATGATTTTTATGTCAAAGACTAAATATTCTTCGTGCAATTTTTCTGTTGATTTTTGTGAAGTTGCTTGAACTGATTAATATTTTTTCTAATACTAGATATATATATTTCAATTGAACAGCACTCTGCTGTTTGTTTATAAATCGAACACTCGCTGTTTATTACTTATGGTGCAGGGTGTCAGGCGTTGTTGCCATGGCCATAATATACATTGTAAACATCACGCATATGTTCTAGTGAGTCAGAGCCAGAGGCATTTAAATTCATTTCCTCTTCTCAGAAGCCCACCCCTGACGAAGTTTCAGTTGGCAAAATATCATGGCACCACAATGGTGGTATTTTGCTCCCTTGTTTACAGTTATATTCAGCGCTTTTTCAAATAAATATGGTGTTTGCAAAAGAGCAAACTACTACTTTGCCTTTCCGTTTGAGTGCACTTCTGCCTGCATCATTGTTCACATGTGGGGTTAGCTTCCCTAGCAGTGGTACCTACACATCTGACCTGAGTTGTGCCAGCTCTCCTAATGTGTGAGTTTCGTAGCCTGAAAATGTTAGATCACTTGGTTGGCACAAAAGGAGTTTGCTATGAAGGGACTCTGACTATATGTTACAACTGGATATGAAAAAGATGTATGTGTGGCAGGCACCTCAGTCTAAGACATGCCCTTGTTTCCCTTTTGCCTTTGTCCCAGGAGGACGACATGCAGAGTGTCTTGCATTTCAACTACACAGCATGGCCTGATCATAGTGTCCCCACTGCAAGCACAGCAGAAAGCATCCTGCAGTTTGTGCAGATGGTCAGACAGAAAGCAGCAAAGAAGAAAGGGCCTATCATAGTCCACTGCAGGTAAGTGCAGAGTTTTAACTATATCTGCCTTGAAAAGGCTCAGACGTATCCAGAGTCCAGTCTCCAGGCTGAACTCATGAGTAACACCAGTGTGGGCATCAGTCAGTGGTCCCGAGCGTGCAGCTGCATAGACTACACTGTCAAGAATATTAACTTTAATACTGTAATCTTCAAACCCAGTCTTCATAGCCTAATGAAATAATGTAAGCTGTTTGAATACTATTAGCAACCCTACATTTCCTCAATAAAATCCATCACCTCTCTAAACAGCAGCATACACAGTACTCTTTTATTTGCATCTTTCTTTAGGTAAAGCATACTAAAAAATTTTTTCTAAAGTTGCATACATAACACAAATTATTGAGTTACATTTTTCTTGCAAAGGAATGTTGTTTAAACAGATTAATTTGCAGTTAGAAAACTGTAAACAGAACTACACGCCCAACCATATCATTGTTAGATTTTGTGCACTTTATAAAACTGTTTTTATTCTATATTGTGACATGAAGAATGGGCACCTTTTTCTCAGATTAAACTACATTTAAAGAGCAGCTGATGCTTACAGGAGAACTTTAGCCAAACATAATATTTAAACATAGTTCATCTTGGTTTTACCATAGGAATCGACAAGTGTTGTCGAAGTTCGGCATGGCAAGATCCCAGTGTCGACAGGTGAAATTTCGCCTGTCAGACATTGGTGTCTTCTCTGGGCCAGGATGGTGAAAGAGCAGATTTTCTGCCCTTGGGTCCTTAACATCTATAATATTGAAACCTGTTGACATTGTCGATGTTAAGGACTTCGCTGTCCCAGAGTTGTTGTCCAGTCGGCATACCGCTCAACTTATATTTCACATTAGTTCTGTATTTCTATCCCATTATTTATTACTGAGATCATTTGCATCCAAGCAAGATCTTTGCTCCAGACTCAGAAGAGTTCATCTATTCCTGTTGCTTTCTCCTGACCTGAGGTCATATGCACTGGTTGTGATATCACAATTGCTCCCATGGCAACAGATTATGATGTCACAACAGAGGATTATGACTTAAAGAAAGTAGTAAGGTATAGAGGCAGATGAACTGTTAGAGATAAAGGTCATATATTCGTGCAAATTTCTCAGTAATAAATAATGGGGAGGAGAATATATAGAATATATATATGGAATGCAAGCAGAATTATACCTAAATATTATGTTTTTCAAAGTTTTCTTTGAGGCATCAGCAGTTCTTAAAGTGTCATTTTGATTGCAGTTCTCTTTATTTCCTTATAATTTTCTTTGATTACAAATAGTTTAGATGAAACAAACTTCTTTTGCAACAGAAATGTAATCTAGTTAAGTACTGCTGTTATGAATTTGACTGAGGACGTCAAATATGCCACACATTTGATATCCCTTTACTGGAGAAAATCCATTTTTGTTACATTGTTGACCCCCTATCACCCATCAAATCTCAATGTCTGAGAAATACCATTATTCACTGCTAGCAATGAATAATGGGTTGTGAATAATGGGCTGTGCATAACAGACTGCAAATAATGGAGTGTGAGTAACACCTCAAAATGTAAACAAACACATCTTCCATCACTAAGAAACACCTTATTCACACACAATTAACACCCCCAACACATTCCTAGATGGAAAAGCAACATAAATATAAGTCCAGTTTTACCATGTCATATAAAACAATAACACACAGGTGCCTGTAATAATTTCATCTCATGCAGCTGGGGCAGTAGAAGTCACTTACCAATCAGGTTCATGGTTTATCCTGTGCCCAGCTTTACTCAGTGGCATCACCACCTTGTTCTTCACAGGCACCTATGCTGAATTCTGAATATAAGCTTCTAAATGTTAACTAGTCAATCAGCTTGTTGGACCGGGTCTTATAATAAAGTCTGCTGATTGGCAGTGTTTGAAATTTTTTTATGTAAAATTGCCATGCTGCCCCTACCTTTCTGGTCAGTGTGATGGTACATGGTTTTCATTTTAGTGCCAGGAACCATGTTCTAAAAACTATAAGCTCTGTATCTAGGAGTCATATCATCACTCATTGGCCATTTTACTTATGGTGTAGGAGTCATTAGGGTTGAAGTCTGCTGGAAACACTGCTAACTGTCTTTACCCTAAATTGAATTACTAGTAATGCCCTTTAAGCTATTGCAGAGCTAAGTTTTACACAATAGACTACTTTGTAATATCATTGGGGTGGCAGACACAGCAAAGAAATGTTGTACACCTAACGCATCAGATTTACCGTGCACATCCCAGCACTTACCACTCATGTTGTTCCTAATTGGCATAGGTTGATAGCTCATAATCCACTCTGATACATTATCTGGACCAGTGCCTGAATAACTACAGATTATTCTGGGGTCTGCAGTACTTGACCCCATTTAATATTTGTACTAAGGGTATAATAAAGAGGGCTATCACTCAGTCCCTACCTCTCTTAAAGAAGCACAATCCCTAATTTATTTTGCCCCTTGCTCACCTTGGGGATGGGAAACTTAGACAGACTTTATGGCTTATCACTGGGTCACCAGGGAGCTAATGTCTACACTGGCAGCCATTCAAGTCTCTGTCTCTCCCCATTGTGTATGCTGCTGGGCACTGACACCATTCTGTTATACACAGAAGTCCTCAGACTGTTGCCTTTGGATTTGATGTCTGTTTTAGATAGTGAAAAACAATCCAACATATATTTCAGATTATAAACAATGTAGCCAGTATTGACAATCCAACATGTATTTTACAGTAAACAGCTATAGTACTGCTTACAACAGGTCATAAGTTCTGCCATTCTCAGTCATAATAAGGTACACAGCAGTACAGTGTTTAGCAGTCCCAGTCCTGGTATGGTATGGTGTGGTGCATGCTGTACACTACAAGACAAGTACAGTATTTGAATGCTTTCTAGCCACAGTATGGTATGGCATGGCATGGCATGGTCTGGTACGGTACGGTACAGTATGGTATGGTATACTAGAAGAGTATAGTAGTTCAACTGTTTACAGCAATGGTATGTAGGATACAGTACCAAACATTAACCTATCCCTGCCATGGTACATTTAAACAAAGTATTATGGTAGCACAGTAGTGCTACCACAGTTAGGGTGAGTAGCACTTTAAGGTTAAATGGTCACATTTGCACCTTAATAACTTTGCCACCATTCAACAGATTTGCCTGAAATTTGGTATGCATGATTGGGCATGGTAGATCTTGTGAACTGCCAAGTTTTGTACTGGTCGAATATACAGCTGCGGAGTTATTAGCGACAACCAATTATGCTTTTTGTGATTTCTTTGCTCTCACCTACAGGTTGAATAGTTTCTGCAACTGGTCCAAAACTTCAGGGAACACGGGCCAGGGTTGCCAATGTGCCTTTAGAAGATTTCATGAAAAATATTGAATGGTTCAAAGTTATTCAAAGAACAAGTTCCCATTATGAGTCAATGGGAAAAGTTAACAAAAAGTTTGAAAGTGTCGTTAAATGCACTTTTAGTGTCGCAAATGGCCCTAGTAGTATCGCAAATCTGCCATTTATTTTTTCAGTTGGTGATCAGAAAAATGTTTGCCATTGAAATTTGGGACCCTCTAGGGACACAATTATTTTTGTGTTCACCTAGTCAGACCCTGAGGATGCTAGCCATGTCTTTTATTTTGTGGTTAAACACCCCAGAAATATGTTTTTCAAGTTTCTGGAAAAAGTAGTGTCGCCATGACAATTTCACAAAATTTCTTGAAACTTTTCCAAATGCGATTACTACTTTTCCAGACTATGGTCATAATGACAGGAGTTCTTGCCACCCTGCTGCAAAAGAACGGTTTGGTCTTTTGGCTCAAATTTGAGGGAAGGCAGCCAATCTCACAGATGTGCCTTTTGGTTGTATTGCATGGATGGCAAGTTACGGTACTCAAAATTGATGTTTTTCCCATAGACTAACATGGTGGCGTAAAGCCCTCTTTGGGCTTGTATCTCAAAACGATACGAGATACAGATTTTTTGTTGTGAGTTGCATAGCCTTATGGGCTATGTAATAGCAAAACCTAGCCAGGAAAATTAAGATTTTGTGAAATTAACATTTTTTTCACGTCATGCGGTTGCTGAGATATTAGCAATTAAGTACTTTTAATGCTTTCGTTTAAGCTTGATCCCCATTAAAATGCATACATTCTTTGTACACACTGTATTTCTGTATGCACCTGTTTACGTAAAAACGGGTATGCGCTTCCGATACTGTTACAGTTACTGTTTCCACTTGCATTTATGTCCCATTTATGCTATCGTCTCCGTGCACGCCATCGCAAGCATCTTCATGCCTGTCATTCACGCTTGCATTTTTGTTACTGTTACCATTTGCATTTCCACTACTGTTTCTGTTTGCATCAATGTGCACATTGCCATTTGTGTTTCCAGCAGCCCTTTCATCTGTGTTTCCTTTTCGCTTTTTGCCTTTCTTGCTGTTACTGTTACCATTTGTGTTTGCAATTATGCCATTGTGCCAGTGCTCATTATGGTTTGTGTTTCCATATGCTGCATTTCTTTGTGCTTCTGTTTCTTTACTGTTATTGTTGCTGTTAGCATTACCATTTGCATTTACAATTGCTGTACTGTGCCCATGCCATTTCGCGTTTATGCTTCCACACACGCTTCTGTTCCATTTCTGTTTCTCTTTCCTTTGGCATTATTCTTCATGTTAACTTTACCATTTGCATTTACAATTGTGGTACTGTGCTTGTGCATGTTACGGTTTATGCTACGGTGGGCTTAAGTGCTCACGCTTCCGCTTTCTGTTCCCTTTGCATTCTTTTTGCTGTGACACTTAACATTTACATTTAAAATATTGCTGCCATCACTATTCACATTACCAGCTGCATTTTCATGTGTGCTTCAGTGTCCATTTGCGCCACTGTTCGCTCGCCGCCTCTTTGCGCTTGCATTTCTATTAACGCTTCCTTTACCATTTATGTTTGCATTACCATGTGCACCACTGTTCGCACTTCTGTTTGCGTGCTGTTGTTTCTGTTACTATATCACAAGACATCACGTGTCCGTGCGCTCCCCCACCGCATTACATTCACTATTTCTCGCCATCATTCTCAAAAGAAGGAAATTAGAGTTAAAAAACTCTGTTTAATGCATTAGTGAGGTTGTTCCACAGTGATAAAAGTGAGGAAATTCAGTGTTAGGATTGAAAGAACCTTTGACCCCAGCCCACTCCCCAACCAGCATCGGGGTGCACGTTGAGGTCATCAGTCCTAACTGTCACCCTATTTTCCTATACCTCTGCTTCTTTACATGTGATGGGGTGAGAGTTAAGACCTGATGACCCCAACATACACCCTGATGCCAGTTGGGGTGGGCTGGGGTCCAAGGGGGCTTTCAACCCTAACACCAAATTTCTCACTTTTGTTGCTGTGGAACAACCCTAACTAATGCATTAAACAGAGTTTTAGCTCTAATAGTAGTATAGGCATTCCTACCCACAGATCGGCATAGGACAACCCAGTAAGGTAGTTGAGCCTTTTCACACGATGGTATGATATGGTACAGTATGGTATAGTATAGTATGGTACCACAACCATAGTTGTCCAGTGTATGGTAAACCATACTGGAGGGGTGGTCACTTAGACACCAATCCATGCTCGGACCCAGGGCAAGCACCATTCTCTGAGGTAGCCAGAAGAAGCACAGCTATACACACCTCTGAATCACTCGATGTAGTAGTACTGTACAATGCCACTGTATTTAATCCATGTACTGTCATCCTCTGTACCTGTCTTCATTCTCTGTGTGATGTGGAGCCTTTGCAAATGAGTCCCTGACTCAAGGGTTGTAATTCCTAAACTTTAAATAAAAAAGGAGCATAATATTTTAAGTTTCTGACTATATCAACTGACTAAAACAAATGGTTCCCCAGACCAGCTCGTAGCTCTAGTTATTGGCAGCCAACCCCAAACCACAAGGAAGCAGCTGTATTTGGGTGATACCTAGCCTCAGGTGGCTCCTAACCCTGGTTATTATCACTGCTATGTATCAACCTTTAAAAACTGTGATACAATGATTAAGACTAGGTGATTCTTTTAAAGTTTTATTGAGAACTGCGTGGCTGTCGCTATTACAAGATCTCCACAACAAGAGAAGTTATCGATCAGTGGAGGTCTCTGTTAGGAAGAAAATCTTATTAATCCAGTGTTTTAAGGAACTGTAGCCAAAATAATGGCAACCAAGAGATCAGGAAAAGAGCTAGTAATTTATCTGAAGGGACTACAACAGCTACCATAAGATTAATGCCAACAACAAAAGAACCACAGCATTTTGAGCAACGCAATCACCTGAACTATTTTACCATTTATACCTATTATAACAAATCTGTGAAGAGTCTGAGTAAGCAACTGAACTTTCAACATATTGTTTTCAATTTTTATAGTTTATTATAACAGCCAGATTGTATTGTGTTAATTTTAATTATGTGGTATAGTTTATTTATATGAAAGAACCAAGTGGTTAAGTGAGGGTTTATTTCCTACATTTTCAAATAAACTAATAATAAATTATTAATTGCAAAATCTTGACAACCAATATGGTCAACACAAGATTACAAAGGAAGAACCAAGGTGATTGTTCACCATTACTAAGTGGATCATGCTGGAGCTAGGAAGGAGGCATAAGCAATCTAAGCTGTCTAAAACCAAACAGACCAAAATAACTGATCACCTGAAGCAATTAAATTCAATAGATGGAGACAAAACTTCAACTCCTAAAACACTGACTAGTAATTTACTAACAATACTATCCTTAAATATGATTAGCAATTTGAGTTTAGAACACTCCCTAAACTTAATTTTAGTAGTAATGATTGTTCAAATACTACTTATAATGCCATTGAAAACAGAGATTCCATGAATGCCCTGCAGAAAATACTGAGCATTAAATCTCTGAACATGATAGTTTTTAAATATATCTGGGTGAGAAAACTCAGTGGAGTACCTGGTAACCATTTCAGCTATGCTCAAGCTAGTAAATATTGAGATATCTTGTTAGTCTCTGGATCAGAATTTAGAAATGTTACAGCAGACCTGCAAAAACTATATTGGGTATGAAAGAACGTGGTTACTAAATAGGATAACATTCAGACCAAAGAATATCCCCAGGCAATTAGTGAGAACACCGAACAATTAGAACCATTTCAATTAATTGGAGAGGGACATGAACAACAGTCTCAGTAGATTCCACATTGCTTGAGTGATGATTTAGTGACTCTTAGGAGCCATCAATATACTGCTAATCTCATTTTAATGAAGCAGTTGGTGGTACTTAAAAATGAAATTGAAAGTGCAAGATATGACATTGCAGTAAATAGTGCCAAGCTAGCTACCATTAATAATAAACTTGAGACAGTATTTCCAACAAAAGAATCAGACTTAATTCCCTTGATATTTCATTACCAGTCTCCGTAATCTAAGACCAGACTTTTCCTCAGTTATTGTTTCCAAATTTCCAAAAAGACAACAAAAAGATAATAAGGAAAGATATTTAAAACTCAAGCCCCTAATGACCAAAACTGAAAAACAAGTCGGGGAGAAAGAAAGTATGACAAAAGAATATAAAAGAGCAGTAATTATGAACAAAATCAGACACTAGCCAGTCCCCAGCAGGCAATAACCTCACAAGATAAGAGAAGCACTGATTGTCTAGATCTGTTTGACCATCATTTGAATAATAAGGAATTGGAGAAACATTTATTAAATGTAGAACACAAAATATTAGTATTAAACTAACAATGTTTTAATAGTCCTCCACTACACAATGGAACTAATGTAAAACAATGCAGTATTAATGCTACAAGGGGAACCGAGAATGATTTCAGTGATTGTTATGTGCTCACCATTGTTAATATTGGAGCAGAAATTAAGAATTCATAGGATTCCACAGAAAAGGACACTACAAACAAAATATTTCCATTTTATGGTCTTCTGCCTATAAAGATTGGCCCTTTATCCAAAGAAGAATTAAAAGTCTATCTAGTGGACAAAATACTACCAAGTATAGATTTAGACATCCAAAACATGACAACATAGAAGTTAAAAGAAGCAATGATGGGTGTATAAATATATTAGAAGTTTATTTTGAATCCTCCAAAATGGCAAATTATGTATGGTACAATGGGAAATACTATACTGAAAGGGGCATTAAGGTAACTTTCCCCAATAGAGCAGAATTTAATTTGACTTATGGAACTTGTAATAAAATTGATGCTCCAGTAACACTGAGTTTGTTTGGAATGGGTAGACTATATAGCTAAAACAATCGAAAGCTCTTGGGCTCCTTATGTAATTTATTTAGCAATTTTATGCCAATTCATCTAGGATATCAAGGTATAATACAAGTGAGCAGGAAAGAATACACTTCTCAAATTGATATCCTAGTGAAAAATAGAGAGCTAGCTCAACAATTGTTGCAAATAAGTTATGTACTGGACACATTAGGCTTGCATCTAGTTGATCTTTTTGTAATTTATGCAATCAAAGCTACTATCTCAATAGAAGTTGTTAATGAGAAAACTAAATTTCATTCACAGAAGCCACCAAAAGAACCTAGTCTGTTCTATAATCACCAACATTGGTTCTCTAAGAAGGGCAAAAATGGATTAGAGCAAACCAGTGGTGACAAAGGAAAATATCAAGGTACATTAATTATATCATGGAATATAGCTGGACTGAAAAGAAATCTGCTGACAGCAACTGGTTACATTTATCAAAAAGGTGATATTTTGTGCTGTTAGAAAATATAACATGGATATGAAGATAATGTTGCTCTGAATGGTTATGCTCTATCGCACTCTATAGCCACAAGAGAGTATAGGTTAAGAAGACCCTCAGGAGATCTTGTAACATATGTCAAACTTGGCAGTTTTGACAAACTACAAAAATACATACTAGGAAACATGTCATTGTTACCTTAATTGTACAATACGGAAATATATACTGTACATTCTAATTAATGCTTAGATTCATCCTAAGAACTCCAAATATTGCCATGCTAAGATATGGGATTTATTAGATAAGTTCTTTCTGATGTACAATATAGATTTCCTCAAGCTGAAATTCTCCTTGTGGAGATTTAAATGTCAGAATAGGCAAGTATGATGGATTAAATGATAATTCATTTTTGAATATACAAATATTACTTCAAACTACGTTAGAAATACATCAGACCAGAAGTAAATAAATCAGGACTACAACTAATTAACTTACTTTGTTCCTATAATCTGTATCCCTTAAGTGGAAGATTTCAGGAGATCTACATGGAGATGCATATATTAGGGCAACAGGATCTTCACTTCTCAACCTAGTATTATGGTCTGGTGTTTCCCAAGTTTGGACTACTCTACACATCCTCTAGGTCTGAAAGTGACCATATGCCTATTTTTTTTAAAAGGACATCCACAAGGAGACTCTAGAGAAGAACTGACAAATATTATGGAGCCATGTATACAGAAATTAGGTACAATAAAAGACTGAAATGAGATGTGCATCTGGATAAACAGGTAGTATAATATTAGCAAAATTAAAGCAAGTTAATTAGAAAACTGAACAAGCTTTAACTGGAAAACAAATGTGGGACTCTATTCCTACTATTTTTGATATATAAACAGCAAGTTATTAAACAAATGTCCATAAAAAGATACATGATTTGAACATGAATGTGTAAAATGGAAAGCTCTTCTAACAGCTAAGATAAGGAACATCAGAAATTATAAAGATAGGCAGATATTTTCTGCATTAAAACAGGGAAGAAAAAGTATGAACATTTTTACAACAGAAAAATTGCAATATCATTCTGATAAATGGGTCAAGATATTAAATGTTATACACAACAGAGATAATAAAGCTTTCTGGGCCTTTGTTGCAAGAGGAACAAATAATAAAACTAAATTGGATACATATATTATAGAACTGGAATGGGTTAATTTATTTACAAGTATATTTTATGAAAGTCTAGCTACTGAATCTATAATTCACATATGCAGTTCTAAGCAAACCTTTATTATAACAAAACAAGTTTATTTGGCAAATAAATCACTCAAGATTAATAAGGCACCTGGTCCTGATTATATGCCCCCAGAAGTATTTCTGTCTAATTCTACATTATGGGCAGATGTACTCCTATATTTTAATAATGTATAAGAGTGTGCTATATACCCCATCATGGAAGGGTGCTATATTAGTACCTAATCATAAAAAGAGAATTTTAACCAACTCTGCGATGTACAGACTCATTGGCTTGTTGGATGTGAGCTCCAAGATATTTACCAAAATTATTCTCAAGAAACTGAGACTGGAAATAACAAACACAGGCTGGTTTTAGGATAGATCACATTAAACCAATAACTGTTTTATTTTAAACCACTTCGTGGAGAAATACACAGTTTTATGGCAGCAAAAGTTACATGTAGTATATGTAGATTTTAGAGCAGTGTTTGACACAGTCAGCAGAATCATTCTGTGGTATTTGATGATAAAAGGGCATAGACAAAAACTGGTAAACATTATTTGTAATTTATATGACAATACTTGGGCCAAAATACAGACAAACTTGAGTGGACAGTTATCAAAACCAATAAACACCAATAGAGGTGTGAGACAGGAGTGTGTCCTTGCATCACTCTATTCTGCCTATAGTTGATGAATTACTGAGGGAAATGACAGCCCTGGAATCAGGTTCACAAAAATTCTTGATCAGATATGCACTGCTTTAGCATTTGCTGATGACATTCTTTTCACTAACCAAGATGGGCTTGCAAAATTCAAATTTACTTGAGAAACTACAAAGATTTGAAATTGCAAATTAATGTAACAAAACCTCAAGTGCTAGTTTTTGCAAGGGTAAACCAGTGGGGACATGGACAGCTGGAAATGAAAGGCTAAGTATGGTAGATTCCTATATATATTTGGGCATCTGCTTTTCTTCAACTGGCCTTTAGAATAGCACATAAATAAAACAATGCTCTCTGCAAACAAAACAGCATCTGTAGTACAAATAGGAAAATTCAGTTACCGCTATGGAGATTTAACTATTAAACCTCTACTACAATAAAGTAGCGTGACATACCTAGCTCTACTGGCATATGGTGCAGAAATATGGGATACCAATAATAGAGAAAAAGTTAATGGTACCCATTCACAAACTTTAAGGAGGACATTAGCAGTCAATCATTCTTTCCTTCCCTTCATCTTAGAGTAGAGCTTGATTTAGATTTAGAAAGCATTAATATAATCTTAGATACCAAAAACATGTGTTTTGCTTACGGCCTCACAAGATTGTCTACAGAAAGACTACTAAGAAAATGTTTAGAAGAGAATAAGAGTTGGTTACATATCTAATGCTACAATTCTGTATGGTATAGTAAAATCCTAGAACTGTTCGACAAATATGAACTGAAACTTCTCCTGAGATATCATGATAGAAACATTATGCTCAGCAAGCATTATAGAGGGTATATAAAGAAAAAATCAGAAACCACTGGATTAAATTAGACCTTCAAAAAATTAAGAATCAAAATACTCTATGGTATACTAATAAAATTATAAACATTAGTTACAATATTATCTGGAAGTAGTAATATATCAGAAACTTGGAAACATTTTTACCAGCTATAAATTTGAGCTCTTGGAGAGTAATATATTACTTGCAAGACATAGTAAACATTCAAAGAAGAGTCCTAACTGTGAATGTGAGCATGGCAGCAGAAGACTTAATGCATGCCCTTTGGTTCTGTAAATGGTATTAATCCAGCCAAGCAACTATTTATTGAATGCACTATTTGGGAAATGCAATATTGAGCTATTAAATATTGATGAACTCTCTTTGACAAGAATATTGGTCTATACCAAGGATACACATACAATCAAATGTTTGGCCAATTATTTTTTAGCTATATCAAAAACAAGGAAAACGATGATTGTTCAATACGTTTTGCTACACTGATATATTTCAGAACAGTCAAGGGTATTGAGACATTGTGACAATATTAAACGTAGGATCCAGAAAGGGAGGGTTTTAAACAATACAAGTAAATATGGAGGTAATGGTCTTCTTGTTATGACAGCTTGCATTAATATTTTAATTTATCTATCACAATGGTCCATTTATGACATACCACTGACACATTACATATTTAATCATATAAAAAGAAGTAATTTATCAGTTAAAATGCATACAGTGTGGCTGGGTGGGGGCTCTGAGGGGCATGCTAGCTTGTGGTGGATGCAGTATTCCCGGCAACAACAGAAAGCAGAGGAGGGAGGGACATGTGTGTATACAGAGCTGAGGCGGATGTGCTGGCACTCATAATAGTGCCCTTGGGCAATACTGTACTTTGTTAATTAATGCAGTGAACAAGGTGGAGCAGGGGAAGGAGCATATTTGGGTATGACTGAACCTATGTTGTCACACAGTTTGTCGTGCATGACAACCATGACATGGTTGTACTTTTTCCTTCTGATTGATATGTGCTTTTGCATAATGTCCTCACTGGCTGTATTTTGTTAAGGGTGTGGGGCAGGTTTGGAGAGGGTGGGTTATGGGGTTTTCTGATATTTCCATTGCTCTTACTCACTACCCATTTTTATGGTTATACTCTTTAATGGTTACACTATAGCTCCTTCTGTCTAATTCTACTGAGTATTTACTTGGTACAGAGTCCAGTCAAGGGTTCAGTTGTAAGGGAATGATGGGTCTAAGGTAGTGGCACAGGAATATTTTACTATTAGTATTGGCTAAGGTACAAGCTGATACAACTATTTCATGGAATGTTAATGGTTTTGCCACCCCAGTTAAGCGATCAAAATTTTGGCTGACCTGAAACATAAGAGCACCCAAGTAGCCCTGCTTCAGGAAACACAATTGACCCCAAAGGAACACAATAAACTGGTGGGGGTTGGTTCCCTGCCATGCTGCATCTTACCCTCTCACAAAAGAAGAGTTGCAGTCCTTCTTCACAAGAACTTCCAATGGTAGTAACCCTAGTAGTTTATGACCCATCAGGACGGGAGATACATATTTGTGGTCGGGAAGGTAAGAGATCAACCAATAACTTTTGGAAGTGTTTACGCCCCATCCATCTTTGACCCTGCATTCTACCAGCATATATTGGATGTGCTTACTAAAGAACAATTCCCTGGATTGATCATCGGAGGGACTTAACTGTTCCATGGACCAGAAGTTGGACTAACAGGGCTATAGCAGGTAGGACTAATGGTCTGCTGGATCTGGATATGGTTGATAGTTGGAAATCAGCCAACCCAAGAGTGAAGGAGTATACTTTTTATTCCAGCCTGTATGGCTCGTGGTCCCATTAATCTATATAGTCTTGCCGCTTGCTCTCTATTGCAGGGTGGTGGGGTTTCACACAGCCTGATTCATATCTCCGACCACTCCATGGTTCAGTTGGAGCTTCAGTTAGGAAGGAAGAGATATGCAGTCAGGTGGTTGGAGGTTTCCCAAGTACTTGCTGGCCAAGGAAGATTTTAGAAAATACCTAAAACCCAATGGGAAGCATTCATTGTAATGAACCATGGTACTGTGGGCTCCCAGGGTACCCTGAGGAGGTTGGAAAAGCACACATATGGGGAGCTATTAGCTACAGAGCTAAAATTAAAAGGAAAAGAGAGAATAAGTCAGCTGGAACATGTGGTTAAGGAGTTAGAACCCCAGGTGCTGGGGGGCGAGAAGGACAGAAGAAAACTTCAGATTGCTTGGGATGCCCTGAATGACTTTTACACAGATGACACCAGAACCAGGATGTTTTTAGCTATGAGTGGGTTAAACTTATGAATGGTGGTAGAGTCGCTGGTAGAATCATGGCACTTAGGAATATGCAGGTAAGATCACACATGATAGACAGCTTATTTGCAACTGTTTTAAGAATTTTTATAGTGACCTATACAGAGAGGAAGGTCAGGGTACCAAGCTGGCAATAAACAAGCTTCTAGATAGGTTAAACATCCCTTCTGTAAAGGAGGCACAATGGGAGATGTTGGGGCCACAATCACACTTGGGGAGGTTATTAAGGCCATAGGGGGTCTTAAATCTGGGAAGGCAGGGGCCCCAATGGATTTGTGGCTGAATATTATAAAGATCTAGTGGGATCCATACAGGACCTTATGGAGGAGGAGGGAGAGGGTATTTCCCAGGACTTGCCTAGAGGCCAGTATTTGTGTTCTACCAAAACCGGGAAGAACAGCCTAAAATGCTCAAGGTACAGGCCCATCTCCCTCCTCAATTATGACTGCAAAGTTATGGCCAAGGTGCTGGCTTTAAGATTGGAAAGGGTATTACCCAAATTAGTACATCCAGATCAAACGGGCTTCGTACATGGCAGACTGTCATACCACAACATGAGGCACTTGCTCAACACCCTGTGGTGGGGCACTCAGTGTCCTGGCAGGCCTGCGTGCTTTCCATGGATGCCAGAAGGCCTTCAACAGGATAGAGTGGACTACTTGTTCGAGGCTATGTGCCAGTTTGGAGGTGGGAGATGGGTTTGTGAATTTAGTTAGGATGCTCTATCGAGATCCCTGAGTGAGAGTCTTGGTTAATGGGGTGCCATCCAAAGAATTTAGGTTGTTCTGAGGCACGAGGTGGGGATGTCCCCTTTCCCTCTTCTTTTGCTATTGCAATTGAACCTTAAGCTATCAGTATCCAGGAGAGTTTGGTAATAGAAGGGATTCTGAGGCCCATAAGGAGGCCAGCATCATGTTACCCTTTACACGGACAACCTCCTCTTCTTTATTACAAATCCGGAGAAGTCAGTGCCCACTCTACTTAATATTTTGAAGCATTTGCTAAATTCTTTGGATATAAATTAAATTTGAAAAAGTCAGAAATCATGTGCCTAGATGGGGACGAACTTACAGACCATGCATGGGGCTGAAAAGGGTGAGAAATTGTTTTACTTATCTGGGGATCAAGGTGGGAAGGACATTGGTAAGCTGTATGGTCTAAACTATACCCCACTATTTAATACAATACTAGCAGATCTCACCAGGTGGAGGGTTTACCAATAACTTGGCAAGGCCAGATAAATTTGTTGAAAATGAATATCCTACCTAGGATACTATAAGTGATGCAAATGGTTCTGGTATGCCCTACTAATCAAGACAACAAGAGGCTTGAGAGGGGTTTACTGATTTTATTTAGCAAGGCAAGAAACCTAGGATGAGACTGCAAGACTGAAGGCCACTAGGAGAGGGTAGGGCTCAATTTCCCACACTCAAGGGGTATTTTCTAGCAGTACAATATAGATAAATCTGCAACTGGTATATATGGAGGAGAGACCGCATCCTGGGTGGAATTGAAGGAGGATGGTTGTCATGGCAGGATTACTTGTATCTTTCAAATGGGGGAGACAAGGCATATAAATGCCTGGCCAACCTGAACCCTATGGTTACAGCAGTGTTAGAGGCTTGGGAAGTGATTAAGTGGTAATGAGGAGCTGGAGGAATCATACACTGTTAGTCCCAGTAGTGCACAATCCAGAGTTCTGGCCGGTTTAGAGGACCCACGACTTGCAATCTGGGAAGAAAGGGGTATAAAATGTATAGGGGACCTCTTTACTAACGAGGGCATGTACCCTTCAATATGATTAAAGAACATTTGGAACTCCCAGCATCACATTTTATCAGTTTCTTCAAGTCAGGAATTATAGTAAATGCTAGACAGGGTACCAGTGGAGAATTCCCCTCTGGTGGCTTGTGGAGCAGATTTATAAAGCCTGAAAACAGGAAAAGGTTTAATAGGAAGGGCTGCTATGCAAGATAAAGCAGCTATTCCAAATTCATCTGGGCCTTCCAGGATTAAGTGGGAAGTGGATTTGAGAACACCGATAACAGATGAGAACTGGCAGATAATAATCACATGTCAATGGGGTTATTGTTGTGCAATAGATTTAAAGAAAACAGTACAAATTTATTCACAGACTCTTGTATCCCCAAGCATAGTACAAGATTCTCCCTGGGGTCTCTTGGACCTGTGGCAGATGCTTATTGGCTAGAGGACCGACTTGCACTGCTTTTGGGCATGACCGTCGCTCCAGAAATACTGGTGGATGTTGCATTGGAGATCTCCAATATGTGGGATTTGGAGTTCTCACCAATCACTCTATTATTTGGTGTAGAAAAGTAATGGAGAGGAATGGGGACTCTACCCCAGGAGGATAAGGATAATGCTTGTGGTGGCCAGGCAGGTTATTTTGAATACATGGGTTTCTTGTGTATCTCCCACCACCACGATGTGGAAAAATTCATTATTAACAACCCTAGCCATGGCCAGACTCATGTACACCCTCAAAGGCAAAGAGCATTTCTTATTGGAGTGGAATGGGCTATTAAGCTCCCTCTTTCCAGTAGAGGTGCAGATTATCAGGAAGGGAAGAGTATAAATAAGAATGGGTTCTCTCCCCAATAACGTGTCCTCCAGATATTAGGCCTAGTTCAAGGACTGATACGTGAGATTATATTACTGACCCATGACCCTTGTGTGGCATTCTTTTGATATAATGACCCAAGCACTGACTGAGCAAAGAGATGATCTTAAACTCTGCAGACAGAACTCTCTACATACCTCTCACAACTTTCTTATTTGCTCTAACTTTGTCCCTCTTTCGTTCTTATATCTTATTAAAATATAGTTAATGTTCTATTTTTCTTTTCTGCTACACATAACGATATGGGGCACATGAGAAGATTGTTTAGTGGACTCACTCATAATTAGAATAATATCATAGATGTGTCATACTTAGATTTTAAGACAAACATGACAAATGGAGGGACTGAATGCTCTTGACTGTGAAGTGTTTGTCATGATTACAGTGACTGTGGGTCTGCAATTGTATGTAAAGTTTATGTATGTTGTATGTGTTACCTTGATGTAAAGTGATGAAATGTGTGAGCACTCTGTAATTTGTCTACCTGATTGTTGAAAATATAATAAAAAGATAATACGAAAAAATACATACAGTATGTTTACGGCTATAGCATCTTCATGAAAGAATCCCCAAGGGTAATCATACAGTTTTGTTGATTCTTAGGTATGGAGCAGGCCAATTCTGGATATGGCAAACAAAATTCAAGTATGCGGTTGCTCTAGCTTTTATAAAGCTATGAACACTAAACAATGTTCATGCTTGAGATTAATTTATTCATATTTTCAAAAGTCCCCAACATTTTGCTGTAATGACTTCTTCTGAGGGACTATAAAAATGTAAATATTCAAGTCCCAGGGGTAGTGGTAGATGTCAAAATGAACAACTTGGAGAATCGTAGGAGGGCAGTGGCAAGGGCAAATAGGATACTGGGATGGATAAGCCAGAGGATTACCTCCAGAAAGGCGGAAGTGATCCTTCCACTGAATAAATGCTTGGTTAGGCCACACCTCAGAGTATAAAAGTACAATTTTGGAGACCACATTTAAAGAGGGACATTACACTCCTAGAGAGGTCCAAGGAGGGCAACCAAAATGATCTGGGGCCTTGGGGAGAGGACCTATGTGGAGAGGTTCAAGGAGCTCAACATGTACACCCTGGAGGAGAGGAGGGACGGGGACATGATAGAGGTCTTTAAGTACATGAAAGGATCAATAAAGGAGGCCCAGTCAGGTGCTCCAAAGGAAGGAGGGTGTGGCAACAAACGGTCATGGGTGTAAGCTGGAAGGGGCAGGCTCAGAGGGGAGAGGAGGAGATGTTATTCCACTGAAAGGGTGGTAGAGCCATGGAATGCACTGCCCAGGGAGCTGGTACAGATGGAGACTGTGGACGGGTTTAAGAAGGGATGGGACAGGTACAGGGGAGGGTAAATCTGACCAGGCACAATACAGGTGGAACATCTGGGACTGGGGACAGTATAACCCAAGAGGGAGGGGAACACCAAAATTGGCCCTCAGTGGGGTGCTGAAATTTGAGCAGACTCGAGAGACCATTAGGCCTATTCTGCTGGCATTATAGTATGTTAGTATGTTAGTATGTTGTAATAATGTTATCAATTTTCACATTTTTTTGCAATTATGACAGTATTATATATTTTAAAGATTTACTACACTAATTCATACATACTGTACATCAATTGTTAGACATTTTTATACCTTAAGTTGATATAACACTGTGACATCACTAATCCATTCAAATCTTCTTTTCCGTCATTTAAAAGCAGCCACCTGTTCTTTTAGTGTACACAAATAGTGCTAGTTACTCATTTGAACCAGCCTAATGGCCTTCACCTGTCTGCTCCAATCCTTGCCATTGTTCTGGTTTTAAACTTTATATGCAACAGAAAAGTCATATTTTAATATTCATTGTTTTCTCATTTCTCTTGTAATTAAACCTTTTGAAATTATTTATTAAGCAGTTTAACAGTCTAAATAAGTTGTTCTTACATGTTCAAAAAACTTTGCATTGCTAGACACTTCCTTAATAATTTCCAACTTCTATAGACAAAATTAACATAGTAAACCATTTTTACTTAGCATCTGATGTTCAAGCTGCAATGCACTACTCATTGGGTTTAAAACTGCTGAATAAGCAAATAACAGTTACCACATTTATGTTGTTAGCTTTGCTTTACATACATACTTTTTCTTTCAAACAGTAGTGTAGTGTTCATTCACTTTAAAACTATTAAATATGCAAATGGCATTAAACACATTTATATTTTTAAACTCTCTTTGCATACATGTTTTTTTCTTGCATAGCTGCTGCTTTTGAACTTACTATGTTTTGACTTGTCTTCATTTTTGTGGTTATGGATGGAGCCTACAGCCATCTTACTGTCTGTAGCTGGAAAAATGGAGGAATGTGGAACACATTTTGGACATTTCAATGAACCCTTCTACAGCTATAAATCTCTATGCCAAATGAAATAAAATATTCTCTTCTTTCTGTTCAGAATGTTGGAGACAGCACTAAAGCTGCTTATCAGATGGCCATTAGGAAACTGAAACAGCTTGTTAAATATTGGTTGGCTAATAAATTAGAGATGTGTTTATCCTTAAATGCAGCAACTTGCACACTTAAATACTTAGCATTTAAACATTTTATTGCTGCAGTGGATTCTGCTTATATGCATACCTATTTTGCAACAATAAAATATGCATATATGCAGATTGCACATATAGTTGAAATTGCTGAAACTAGATATAGTCCAGCTTGGGGGCTCCATGATATCAAGTATAGCAGCTCTCCGTGAGCCAGGAGCCACAGTTGGTCAGCAGCAGTGAGGGCTCTGTTTGCCCCATTTATTTTTAAATAAATAAAAGTATCTCAGTCACTCTTGGCAGAAAAAATGAGCAGTGGTGGCAAGAAGAGGAAGAGAGAGAGAGAGAGAGAGAGAGTGGCATAGAGCGGGGACACAGCAGAAGTGTTTAGGGTGGTACATCTCTATCTGTGACTAAATCTCCTCTGTTCTAGGGCATTGCTTCATGCTTCTTCTTTACATTTTACAGAAAGACTGGGACTGAGAATTAATGTCAAATGATATGATTTTCATTTCTCTGCATATAGTCTCTAAATTTATTAAAATGTCATCTTAAGCAGCAAAGAGAGCAGAATGCCTAGGGGTAGAAACAAGGGCAGAACATTTCCGGTAACCCAGCACAGTGAACTTTGCAACACAAAATGTTCTCTGCCTTCTCCCACTCTGCATACAATTTGCTGCTGATGTGCTGGCAAGTGCTGATGTGCTTATTTATCAATCATTTTCAGAAGTAGGCAGCATCCATTAGCACCTTGTGAATTAATTGTACTAATCTGGAATGCAATTTACATTTAATAAGTGCATCTCAGAAAAGTTGCATTAACCGAAATTTGCACTTAAGGTATTGCTTTAAAATGAAATATTTAACATTGGATTTAATACAAAAAATTGGAAACTGAAAAGTGTGCTTTTAAATGAAAATTGCTTTTAAACGAATTGTATATAAGTGGAATCCACTGTATTAGCTTCAGTTGGCCAATTATTGTCTTTCAAGAAAGTTTCATACCTCATAAATGTCACCTTTTCCGGGAATAAATGTACAAAGATGTACACTTTTTTAACCTCTTAAGACACTATCTGATAAGTACTGTCTTGGACATATGCCAGGTCTTCTGTGAACTACCAAGCTACAGTAATTATATAGCAATCAACAGGCATTTTGCTATGCTTTTGGGGAAAAATATATTGAGCTACAGCAAACACACACACACACACTGTACACACCATCCTCATGGCCACAACATTCAAAATAAATACTGCAATCTAATATATTATAAAACAATAAAGAAACTGTTTGTTTATGTCAGTGAAGACAGTGAAGTTCCTTTAAAGAGCTAGTATTAGATTTTAAAAGCAACAACCATTACCTTTTATATCTGAGTACTTGTTCTTTTCTCTTTGTTTAATTAGAGATTGTTTACCTGATGTTAGTAGGTGTGATGTGTGGAACAGTTCTTAGCCTGTCAGCTGACATATTTTGTTGACTGCCCCACACTATATCATCAGTATTGTGACCTCAATGACTATGACATCACTGCTACTTAGGAACAGCAAGTGAGTGACTGCTAGGTTGTTCACCTGTGATGTCAGTGAGATAACAATGCTGATGATGTAGTGTGGAGCAGTAGAGAAAGCTATGTCAGTTGCCAGGCTAGAGCTGTTCCACATATCCAGCACAATATTATCACATAGAATACTTTCTGATGAGCAAAAGGAAAATAAAAATACTTCAGAAATAAAAAATACAACTGACTACTACTTAAAATTTGTAATTTTTCCTGTCTGCCTGTTTTGACTCCACTAGGTCTTTAAATATTTCTTATCCTATATTTTGTATCCTGGATAGTGTTGGGAAATGCTACATCTCATTATCATTGTGATCTAAATAGTAGCTACTGTATGTAGACTAATATATATTTTATAAAGAACTATTATAATGGCAGTAGCCTCTGTATACATAAGGAATTACATCTTATAAATGGTGACATCTTGGATATGTGCCTAAATTGTAATCATGTTAAAAGTCCATAACATACCCAAACCAGGATGAAACTTGTCCAAACTGTGTGACTATTACTAATTTAAAGAATGAAATAACTACTCTTCAAGCAGAGATGAAAAGTATGAAATAACTAAGACAGCTCAAATCCTTTATGGATAATATGATCAGACATATCCATACATTCACTGAATTAGTATCGCCTCATTCCACTGAAATGCAAATAATTGAGCCAACTCAAAATGTTCCCACACAAACAAACTCATCACTGGCCAATATGAGTAATAACATAAGAAGAGATAAGAGACTAAGGGAACCAGAACCATCTACCTCTGAATGCCACAGTAGGAATCAGTCCAACCAAGAAATCCAAAAAGGTAGAAGGGCCAAAATCTATAAAGCCCTAGTACAAATAAGGAAAATATAAGTTGACCAGCCAAATACCAGATTTCATTAGTCACAATCATTTTAGCTTGTTAGAAGATCAACATGAGAGACAGCAGATATTATTACTTCACAACCTAATATTATATTAAATCATAAAGTTATAGGTGACTCTATAGTTAAATACACTGATTCCCAATTACCCCAAACAAATAAACTTTGCAATAATGTTATCAGTCTTCCTGGAACAAAAGTCTGGAAGTTTCCAAAATAATTGATAGTTTGCTAGGAGAAGAATATGCTAACATTGTAATCCATGCAGGAACAAACAATGTAGGTCATACACATGAAAAAGACATATGCCACAAGCTGACAGATTTAGGAAGAAAAATTCAAACCAGAAACTGTCAAGTTGCCATATCTTATATTTTGTCAATTCCCAGAGCACTTCCAGAAAAGAATTTACAATTAAAAGGATTAACACCAGATTAAAAAACTGGTGTATCAACGAAGGAATTTTATTCATGGATCATTGGGACACCTTCTATTATAAAAAATCATCATATGCTGGGATGGCCTTCATTTAAGTAAGAAAGGAACCACACAACTAACCTCATACTTTCAATCAGCTTTACAAATATTAGATTTAAACTAGCAGATGGGGAGGCTAGAATCAGTCTATCAAATCCAAATACAGACATAAAAGTGCCTGTGTTAAATAAGAATGTAGCATCATCACAAGTTAAATTAATAACACTGAAAGGATTACTATTGAATGATCAAAGTCTTAATAATAAATTTGATGAGCTATTAGCACTATGTACCATCCATTCTCCTGACATCATAGCAATAACTGAAACATGGTGGTCAAATACAAATGCATGGGTAGACACAGCAATAATTATGATATGTTTTTCTGTAATAGGGAATACAGAAAAGGAGGAGGCATTGCATTATACATTAAATCAGAACTAAATGCTGTAAATATAACTAATAATATTAAAACATCAGAACTAACTGAAAGTCTTTGGATGAAAATTAACAATGATGCTAACCAAAATATACTAATACTGTAGGTCTATGTTATCACCAGCCAGATACTCCATCTGTGATTTCTTGTGAAATCATGAAAGAATTTGAAAGAGCGGTAGATGAAAGTGAAACTTTGTTCATGGGAGATCAAAACTATAAGGACATAGACTGGATAACTAGTACAGCACTAATTAATACTTCAAAGGACTTCATCAACTTGTGTACAGAGTTATCATTACATCAACATGTGGTTACTTCAACTAGAGATTCTAATATATTAGATATAGTATTAAGCACTGAAAATATTATTATAAATAACTGTACTACATTAGCACCACTTGGAAGCAGTGATCATAATACAGTATCAGTCAAAATTGTCTCTGACTTTACCTTTTCCAATAGTAATACTGAAATGTACATATACAAAAGGGCAGACATAGATAAGACTGAAAATGCCCTTAATAGTACTGATTGGTCACAGTTATTTGAAAATCAACTAGTAGAATGTATGTGGACAACTTAAAAGTAAAATTTTACACATAGCAAATTTATACATTCCAAAGATTTAAAAATAATAATAATGGTTATAAAAGAAAATCAAAATGGTTAACTACAAAATAAACAAACTTATTCAAAAAATAGGTTATACAAAAATATATACATAACAAAACTACTGGTCATGTAGCAATTTTTAAAAATATACAAAAAATGCAAGCGAGAAATATAAAAAGCAAAAATACAATGAATATAATTTAGCAGAACAGGCCATGAATGGTAATAATAAACTTTTTATAGTTATATAAATTCATTAAAACAGCATAAATGTAAAGTTGGCCCAATAATAAGGCAATCTGAAACAAATAATAACCTAATTGAAATGGCAAACATATTAAATGACCATTTCATAAAGCCTTTGATACTAATATTAGAACTCAAGATTTCAATGTTTTAAATGAGAAAATGGACATTACTATTACAGCCAAAGAAATATGTAATAAGTTAAAAGGTCTAAAAATGGATCATCACAAGGCCTGGATGGCATAACAACTGATATGCTTAAACTCATGCAAAACTAGTACTTCCTTTACAACTTATCTTTAATCACAGTCTACAGTCAGGTATAGTGCCTTATGACTGGAAGCTGGCAAATGTCATGCCACTACATAAAACAGGAGATAAAGGCGAAGAAGAATTATAGGCCAATTATATCCCTGTACTATGTAAATTATTAGAATGCATAATTAAAAATAAACATATAACTTATATAGGAACATTAGATGATAATCAGCATGGATTTTGTACAGGTTGTTCTTGTACCACAAATTTATTATGCTTTTACAAGCATGTCAGCGAAAACTTAGATAACAAAACACCATGTGATATATTTTTCTTGGATTTTAGAAAAGCATTTGATTCAGTACCACATTGGGCTCTTCTTAACAAACTCATAAATCTTAAATTCCATCAGATTACATAACCTGGATCAAAAGTGGCTTTCCAACTGCTTTAAGAGTATTAATTGATGGTTATACTTCAGACTGGAAACCAGTTACCAGCGGAGTATGCAAGGTTCAGTTTTGTCCCAATTCATATTTCAGATTTTTATTACAGACCTATCAGCAAATATAGATAGTTGGATCATAAACTATGGGACGATCATAAAATCGGAGACCATGCAAATCAACAGAAGAAACAGTTACAATGCAAAAGATCTTGACAAACTGACTTTATGGTCTCAGAAAGCAGGGCTTATTCTTTAATGCAAACAAATGTAGTGTGATGCATTTGGACCTAATAACCCTGAAACAGTTTACACTTTAAATAACCAATGATTAAAACAATCAGAAACCAAAAAGGTCTAGGAATTTTTATTCAAAAACATTTCAATTTCAAGAAGCAAGTAATAGAAAATATTAATAAGGCAAATAGAATTTGGTGATCCATTAGGAGAAATATAAAATCAAGAGATGAAAAGATTATTCTACCCTTATATAGGGCCTATGTATGTACTAGATTATTCATCCCAATTATGGTCCCCTATAAGAGTAAAGACATAACTAGACTAGAAAAAATACAGCGTAATGTAACAAAATGTGTAAAGGTGCTGAAACTTTGAACTACGAGCAAAGATTATCTAAATTTTGCTTAATGTCCCTGGAAAAGAGAAGATTAAGAGGAGATCTTATGTTAGCAGAAGTAATTAATGATGATTCATGGCTATAATTATTTCACAGGGACACAGATTTCATGATTACCATGACATTTTGAAAAATTACTCAATGCCATGAAAATCGTTAGCCACCCATGAAAATCCACTCCAGAGTCACAGATAGGTAATATTTTGAAGTTTATTGTTCTGGAATTAATACCTTTGAGCCAAGGCTCTTTACAAGGTTTCACGTCATTAAGTACAAAAACATAGTAGACAGTGTTACAAACAATCAGTAAGCCATTTAACAAAGCCACAACTTAAACAGTAACATTTATGTACAGAAAAGATAAAGGAACTCAGAGGCAGTGTCAAGGGCAAGGAATAAGGATTGGAGAGCTTGAGAGGAGAAATAAGAAGTTGAGGAGCAGACAGAACCAGCTTAGTGGTACTCAGGTTGTCTTTGTCAAAGAGGAGACCATGGTGGTTGAGTGAAACAAATGTAAGTGCACTCAGTGGGATGAGACTTTAGTCAAAGCAGTCACAGGAGCTGGAGGCTGTGAGGTGGCGTAAAGTATGGATTGAAAGCTCCCAATGTCGTGGAGGATAGGGAGGGCAGGTTAAGGGCATTGTACCAGGTAGGGGCATGGTATGTAAAGATCTTTGTCCCTGAGCAGTCCGGCATCTAGGGACTAGGAAAGGTTGGTGGTCAGATCTTCTGGTGGTACAGTGCCATTGTTCAGGCAGAGCAGGTCCCGGATACATGGGCGTGAGTCCCAAGATTGATTTTTGCCATCACACAGGTGAGATACATGAGGCAATTGGAAGATGCAACCAACTGGTTTCCATGTAGAGGTCACAAGTGTGGGTCCGTCTCTGTGCTCCAGTGAGGAGTCAACAGGTTTTGTTTAGTGCTGTTGAGATGCACTTTAGTGCAGTGGTAGTAGCTGAGCCATAGACAATTAGACCATAGTCTATGATTGAGATGATGGAGCTTTGAACAGCAATCCTCAAGGCAGCTTGGTTGAAAATTGGCGGTTCGGTACAAAATTCCAATGCGTTGGTGCACTATTTTTGCAGTGTTATCGATATGGGCTGCAAAAGTAAGACATTCGTCAAAAGTGATACCAAGGTATTTGAAGGTGTTCAATTGTTCTAGTGTATTTCCAAGAGAAGTTTTTATGGACGCAGTGGAGTATGCCTATTTCTGTTTTGATGACTCACAAAAGCATGACTTTTTTTTTTTTTGATTTAGGACCAGTTTGTGCTCAAGGAACCACTTTTCAACACATGAGAAAGCAAGCTGCAAGCTCTGTCGAGTGGATTTTGATCCTTATGGAGGAGAGAATTACAGCTTCATCAGCATAGAGTATTAATTTTTCAGGGCAGGATTTGGGAAGCAAGTTTAGAAATAGGCTGAAGAGGAGGGACCTAAAATTGAGCCCTGGGGACACCAGAGAGGACGGTTTGGAGTCAGAGAGAACCTCAGAGATTTTTGGTGTTTGAGAACGTTGTGCCAGGTAACTTTTACCCAGGCTCCAGGTCCTAGCTAGCCCAATGTTGAGCAGAAGAGAGAGATTAGAAGGCTATGGTGAACAGTGTCAAAGGCCTTTGTGAGGTCTATGAAAAAGCTCTGGTTAAATAACCCTTATCCAAGGCTTTGTGAGTTTCACTAGAGAAATCAAGTAGGGCCGTCGACGTACTGTGTCCTTTCCTAAATCCGTGTTGCTGAATGCAGAGTAGATCATTTCTTTGCAGGTAGTCTGATAGTTGATCCGCCATGATCCGTTCAAGAGCTTTGGAGGGGTGGAAGTATAGATATGAGCCAATAGTTCCCTGGTGTGGATTTGTCACCCCTTTATGCACTGGTGTTACTATAGCGGCCTTCCATGTGTTGAGGAATTGACTTTGACACAGGAGAGGTTGAGAATTTTGGTGAGGGGTGGATCACTTCTCCCAAGGTGAGGGACAGAAGTTTTAGATCAATGGTGTCACTGCTATTTCTAGATTTAGAGCAGGCCTTTTTATGTATCTGTAGGCTATATGTCTTAACTATTTTAAAGTGAAATAGCGGTTTGTCTGGTGAGGTGGTTTGGGATACGAGTTTTGGAACTGACAAGTCCTGGAAGAAGTCTGGTGAGAGGACACCACTAAGGTCACTGAAGGTTTTATTTAGGGCATCGGCCATAGTCTTAGGGTCATGGGTGAGTGGAGCCATCAATGTTCATTGCCGTGGGAGAGGATTTAGAACTGTTTGCCTGTAATATTACGTATATTGTCCCAGAAGGATCTCCAACACCCAGGTGGTTTCTAGAGCATTCTTGAAATAGGAGCTCTTCATTTGCCTGATTTGTGAAGTGCATTGGTTGCGCACCTGTTTATAGTTAAGTGAGTCTGTTATGGAGCCTGTGGCCTGGCTATGCTAAAGATGGTCACGTGCTTTAAGCTGAGCCAGTGGTTTGGCTGTTAGCCAGGGATTAGAGAGCTTTGATTTTACGTTTTTGAAAGGTGCGTAGGTGTCACAGGCAGTGATAAAAGTTTTAATGAAGAAGTCTAGGGCAGCATCCACATCCAGCGTATTGTAGATGGGGACCAGTCTTGTTGTAGGAGGCAGGTCTTTAGCTTAGCAAGGTTTCCGTGCAGTAGCATTCAACTTGGGATGGTTTTAGGAGGTGGTTTGTGGAATTTATTTGTCCAGATACAGATCACAGGGAGCGGTCACTGAGGAGTCGGAGAGAACGGTGGTGTTTTTATCCGGTCCGGGCGATTAGTAAGAATCCAGTCAATGAGAGTGCTGGTTCCAGTCTTGTAGTTTTTCTAGTAGAGGAGTTGACCATCTGTGTTAGGTTGGTTGCTAGGATAGTATCCCTGCTGGGTCCGATATCTGAGACGAGCCAATTTATCCATTTCTCTAGCTGTTCAGTACATCTTGTACACGGTCATTGAGTTTAGTGAGACTAAAGTCAGGCGCAAACTCATAAATCAGGTGCACAATACCTGCAGTGATGGACTGGAGACACTATTGTCCCGCCCTGCCCTTTCACCAGATCTGACAAGAAGTAGAAGCTGAGAAGACAGTAACAAACTGAGGACGGAAAAGAACAAGTGACTTGTGGCCAATGACAAATGGACTGTTACCTTTTTAATAATAAAAAACAGTGACAAGAAAGGACCGGATAGTTTAAAAAGAATGAAAGTAGGATTGGGAGTGGTCAGGGGCTCTCCTATATGGACTGTAACTGACAAGTAACTTCCGAACAGACTGCTTCCTTTAAAAAGAAATCAGTGAAAGGAAAGGATCAGATAATTTCAAATGAACAAATGAACAAAGATAGGATGGGGAGGCGGGCAGTGGCGGTGGTGGGTCTCTATGTGAATTGTCCTGTCTCTCTCTCTCTCTCTCATTCGTTCTCAATCTTTCATGCGGTGAGTGGCGGGTGGGTAGGCGAAACAGATCATTTAAAATCAATAACAGATTATGGTACTGGATTATGGGAGGGACTTGAAGTCCGCTGCTGTCTTGAAACTACTTGTTTTCCTCTGTGAATGAACCATGAAATTGGTCGGATTTTGTCGTGAAAAAATGACAGCCTTAATGATGAAAATCTGATGACTGAGAATGGTCTTGAATTCAAACAGATAAACATCAACACAAGAGGACATCCTTTACAATTAAAAAGGAAGAAGAATTTTAATACCAAATGTAGTTATTTCTTCTCTCAAAAAATAATAAAACCCTGGAACTCTTTATCAACTGAAATAGTTATGAGCAAATCAAAAGAAGCTTTCAAGAACAATCTTGATAAATTATTATCAAACTATCCTCTAAATTATTACGGGTGATTGCTGGGAACAGTTATGGACTTGTGCTTTTGTCTCCCCTCCCCATAGTAAATCTTCATTTTACACATTTTTGCACTGTATTTACTTAGGATATCCCAGAATAGATGCAATATCTTGTTTTCAGTGGGGTCATGATTTTACCATATTTATAATGTATTTATTCAGGTAGCCTATTCCAGATGTAAAATATTGTTTTCAGTGTGTTCTGATTTTACTGAGTACAGCATAACATTGTGTAGTTGTAGAGCACCACTAAAAATGAGATGCTATGTCTTCTGTGAACTATCCAGGCTAAACATATAGCAATCAGTAGGCATATTCTAGGAAAACACTTTGTAAAATGTGTAAAGGAAGACCACATTGAAATTGCCTCTCAGCAGATCTGTATTGTGCAAATTCATTAGAAATAATGGGTAAAAGCCTCCCAAAGTTCTCCATAGCCTGGCTCTGGCCAGAGTTTGTTATATATTGTTGTAAGACAAAATAAGGTACCTGAATGATAATTTGTATTGGTTCTTAGTGCTGCAAATGGTTATACAAACTTCTAAAACAATGACAGTAAGAAACTTTTCAGGGTGATTCTGGTTTTATATCCTGTTTAAAGAATACAGTCACTAATTTAGCTGTAGCCTATTTTATTCTCTGTTTAATTCAGCTTGTCACACATTCATGACACATGGTGATTCATAAGTTAAACATTTAAAGTTAGACTGCAGTGGTTGCCTTAGTATTAAACTACATTTTAACACTGGTTCTATGCTTACTGTTTCAGAGATCATTTCAATTGCAACATTGTAATTATAGGTGATAAGAAACAATTTTACACCTCTAGATATCCTCCATATGTCCCTTTAGTGTCTACCAATATTCAGATATGCTTTTCACCTTTTTTGTTAAATTAATAATCTAATTTTGTTGCCATTTTTTTTTTTTGTTATTATAATTTTTATTCATTTCCAACTTTTTTGGGGGTGAAGGGTACAAAACCAAAAGGATGGGGAGGGGGGAAAGGAGGGCAAAAAACAGTCACATTTCATTAAATACACCATATTTGGTATTAAAATTTCACATAGTCAAAACATTTTAACAATCAGGTTTCATTCAGTGTCTACACTCAATAGGTAAGTAAGCATTGCAAGAGATGATAATGACTATAAGTTATGGGTTGTCCCTTGTATCTATAAATTATAGGTTTAACTTATATTACTAACTGATATGCTAGGAAAGCCATAGACATATATTCATAATTTATCCAATTTCTAGGGTTTAATGGGATTTATAAAATTAATGAAGGACCCAGGTTTGACCATCATGGCCCATATGACCAAATATCTCTCCTTCTGCAAGGGTGGTCTCCAGCTGGCCACTCCCTTAAGAAACAAAGGAGGGATCTTTTGACATAGTATATAGCACCATTTAGATCATTTACAATGCATAACTCAGATTTATCATTTAGATGGTAAGAAATACTTTCTGATCTATAGATCCTAATCACTATCTCTCTCCATTCTAACATTGTGGGGACTCGGGGTAAGCCAATGTCTGGTTAATGCCTTTTGGCTGCCATCAACAATACTCCCAGAGAAAGCATATATTCGGGTCCTCAAACTCTGAAGGGAAAACATGGAGTACAAACAAATCCACCATAAGCACAATTGAAGAATCAAACAAAGCATTTAATTCAGATTGTAATGAGTCCAAAAGGGTCTTATCTGGGGACATGTCCAGAAAATGTGGGTATGGTGTGCATTACGTTCACTGCATTGATACCAACAGGCCCCTGACTGTGATGGCACAAAATGCACTGTTATTACAGGGCTACGAAAGTACCTGATTATAATCTGCCAGGAAAACAATCTCCAACTATGTGAGTAAGTAAGTTTAGCTGTTGAGAGGCAACCCTGTACCAACTCTGCATGGGTACCTCAAAACCAAATTCCTGTTCCACTTTTCACATATATTTTCAGTACTCATACCCAGTGTATCCCAAAGTGCCTTATATAGTATAAAGATGACATGAGGTGTGCTAGCATTTTTAATAAGTTGCTGAAGACAGGAGATTAATGGGGAAATGTTCAGGATTTCATATCTGGGCTGGGAGGAGTAGTAGTAGTGTCTTAATTGTAGGTAACAAAAGAAATCCTGGTGTCTAAGACCTCTAGGCTGACATAGCTCTGAGAAAGATTTAAATTCTCCTCCAATTAAAAACTGAGTAGGAAGTGAATCCCAGGTGTTCCCAGGAGGTAAATGTATGGTCATTAACCTCTGGGTAGAAGCCTTCCAGAAAGGCTATAGGACAAATAAGCGGTAGAAATGGAGAAAGAGCTAGCTGCCTTATCACCCTCCAGGTTCTCATCTGGTGTATGGTCCCAGGATTCATCTGCACCAGATCCTGGGGGTGAGTGATGGATGTTTGATACATTAGGTTTTTGATTAGGTTCTTAAAGGGCATAAGACCCTCCTCAATCTCCCTCCAATGAATCTGACTAGTACCAGCCAGACGATCTACCAGAAAAGACAAATGTGAGGCCCAATTATAAAGCCTAAGGTTGGGAAGAGCCAGCCCACCCTGTCTCCTAGGGAGTTGTAGAATGGACAACTTTATTCTGAGGTGTTTTCCAGACCATATAAATCTACTAATAGATTTGTTCCAGGACTGGAATATTTTATTTGGGATATATATTGGAACATTTCAGAACAGGTAGAGAGCTTGAGGAGTACCACCATTCTGATAACATCAACTCTGTGAAGCATATTCAGTGGGAGAATGTCCCATCTTGCCAGGTCCTCATGGAGTTGGGCTGAAAAAACATCATAATTATTTTTGATGTTTCAGTCGCCTGACAAGACAGATAAATACCTAAGTATTTAAGTTTATCTAAGTCCCATCGAAAGGGGTACTTCTGTTTAAATCCTGGTATTGGGGCAAAATTAAAAGCTAGGACTTCCGTTTTAGTAGTGTTAAGTTTATAACCTGAGCGTTTACCATACTGATCCAGTACTTCAAAGACAGCTGGGACAGACTGGATTGGGTTTATTAAAAAGTAAGACATCATCTGCATAGAGTGCTATACGGTGCTCCATCCTTCCATTTGTATTCCTTCTATCCTGGAGGAATCTCTGATTGCCTGTGCCAGGGGTTCGATAAAAATGGCAAATAAACCAGGGATAGAGGGCAACCCTGATGGGTACCCCTGGACAAAGTGAAAAAAGGAATGGTGTCCAGAGACCTTCACAGGCCCGTGGTAAAGTATGAAGTGTTTTAATTAGGAAATAAAAGGAGGAAAGCCCATTTTGACATGGTGGTAGTCAAAAAGACCAAGAGACCCTGTTGAATGCCTTCTTAGCTTCTAGGCTGAGAAGGACAGAGAGTGCTGCATTGGATTGCATTCCCTGTACCAGATAGAGGGCCCTTCTTGTATTGTCGGTAGTGGATCTGCCACTAACAAATCCCGTTTGGTCTAGGTTAATTATTGAGGGAGTATTCCATCTAGGCGTTTAGCCAAGATAGACATCAGGTATTTATAATCACATTCAGGACCAATATTGGTCAGTAGGATGAGCAGCATTGTGGGTTTTCCTGGTTTTGGAATAGGATATCACAGCGTATGACCAACTAGGTGGAGGATTTGACCAAGTTCAGCATTATGTCATTATATACCTGGAGTAGGATTGGTACAAGTATTTGCTCTAGGTGTTTATAAAATTCCGTACCATATCTGTCCAGGCCTGGGGCCTTCATAGTTTTGACTGAGAGATAACTGACTTTAGTTCAGGGTATGGAGTGGGAAATCAGTGTGCTCCACTGGTCCTCGCTCAGCCGGGAGAGGTTCAGCAAGGAGAGAAAAGCCCCAATGTCCCCTGATCTGATTCATGATCTGCTGTATATAGTTTTGAAAATAGTCACAAAAACCTGAGAGACCTGCCACAAGCTGGAATAGGTATTACCTGAATTAGGGTCCTAATAATGGCTATAGTCCTTGAAGACAGCGTTGTCTCACGTAGCCAATAGGCGAGTAGGCGAGAGGCCCTAGGTCCTACTTCACCCATATCTTTGCCTTAAAAGGCTAATGCAATTCCGTATTCTGCCTGGCTAGAGAATCCAAATCCTGCTTGACCCTCTTAAGCTAGGCAGTAACCGACTTGTCTCCCTGCTGATGTGCAGATTGGAGAAAATGAAGGGTTTGCTCAAGATGGATTTGTTTTTCTTTCCACTGCTTCGCTGACTAGAGCAATTGTATAAGGACCAAGAATCACCTTCAGCGTGTCCCACCTAATAGCCATGGAAAATTCTGGGTCTGAGTTGTCACCTAGAATTTCCTGTATTTTCTTCGAGAAATTCTCGAATGGGGCACTTTAATGTGAATCAGGTTGAATCTCCACAGCGTATTTCATTTCTCAAGACCCATATCCCATGTAGTTATTACTGGGGCATGGTTGGTATGGACAATATCCCCATAGTTACTTCCTAATAGCCTCTACATACTCTTTTGTGTAGAGCAATGATCAATTCTAGAATAAGAACCATGTACTGCTGAATAAAAGTGCATCTCCTATCCCTAGGGTAGAGAGTGCGCCACACATCAACCATCCCACTTTCTGAATAAATTTAAAAAAATCTGAGCGGAGGTGATTGCCTGCCCAGTCACCCCGTGGTGTCAGATTAGGATTAGAAGCAATATTAAAATGTCCTGCAAGGACCAAAGTGCCCTTGGTTAACTAGAGCACTTTATTCAGAAGAAACCTAAGGGTTTGCAGTGTTGAACCAGGAGGAAAATATGCATTGGCAAGGGTAATCTCCTCACCTTGTAGTAAACCCTGAACCACCACCAAACGGCTCTCGAATCCACCCATTCATATGTGGCTTCAAATGGATGAGGTTGGAGACCAGTATACGACCCACTCTTCCTCCCGTTAGTAAAGGAGGAGAAAAGACCTGTGAGAAGCCTCCTCTGGCCAGTTTCCCATGTTCCTGCTTGCTCATATGTGTTTCCTGAATATATATTATCCCTGCATGTGTTTTCCTGAATAATGAAATCATTCTAGTTCTTTTGATTGGGCGTCCTAGCCCATTAGCATTCAATGAGTAAACCTTTAATGGTGAATCAGCCATATTGTTAAATTTCCAGTAAGGAAGAAATGTTACTGTGCTCTTCTCTTAATTTTAGCTTGTAGACACCATTACATATTATCACAATTAAGGGTAATGTGACTGCCTTACTAACATGTAGCAAGGAGAACTCTCCTCAAACTGTAAAAAACTTTGAAAAACCTAACAAAGCTAACTGATTAAATTTAACCATGCAGTCACCTGCCAACTGGGCAGGGTTGCAGAGATCTGAACTTCCATGGGGTGAAGGTTCCGAACTAAGCGGGTAACCGACCACCTAATGTGCCAAAACTTTTGGCAGGGTCTAATATAAATTAAACCAGATGTAATATATCTCTTGTTGGGGGTGACAAATAGTCATGCTCGTGTTCCACCAGATATCAGAATTAAAAAAATCCACATTCTCAAGTGGTTAGTCGCATCCTAAGCGTGACAGCCTTATTAATAGGAGAGTCCTCCTATACCTCCCCAAACTCCATCACCAGCCGTTTGCATCTAATCAAAGAAGAGCACACCTCCCCAGGCCTCCCCAATCCCCACCGTTACAGCATTTAAGGGGTGAGGAGCCAAGGAAGGAACAAGCTGTCCGACCAGCAGGCACTCTGTAGTGCCCCAATACAAATATTCAGTTGCCCCAGTAGTCGGGGAAAGGATTACATCAACACGCAGTCATGCCAGACACATTCTTTATCGAAATGGGGACCAGAGATAAGACAAGAAATGAACTTGCCTCAGCATATACCCCAAAAATCCAGCTCTATAAACACAGTGAGCTTGGGCCCAGGGGCAGTCAGCAGATGCCCAATTACCCTCCTCCCTCTCCAGGTGTGGCCTAGGCATATCTACCAACCACCTCTTCCCTGTCAGGTTCAGGACCCAGTGCATAGCTGTTGTCTATGGGACTCCAGATCTACATTGGCTCTTACACCCAAGGGTCTTACTGAAAATAGCATAGGGGAGATAAAATCCCAGCATATGTAAACCCACGGGAGGCGGTGCCCCAGGGGAGAGCAAGGCCTCTACTATATGTCCAGTCGGGAGGGGAGAAACAGATTAGCCATCAATACCATATAAAAGGATATAGTCCCTTTGTCCAATCACTTGACTTCTTGGATGTTTGAAGGTTCTTCTGATTGTGCCATGGCCTGCTTTCTCAAGCCCTTGGCTATCTGTTGAACAACCACAGCACCTTCATGTCGGCATTGCTCCTGGTGGTTTCTTTAGTCCACAGTTTCTGCGCCAATTTGGCCGAGAGAGTCATGCCTTGTTGCTTCTGAGGGAGGACCACCTCTATTCCAATTGTAAGCAATTCCGAGCAGCTTCCTCCACTGATTCAAAGTCCTGGGCCCATCCGATAATTGAACCACCAACTTCATGGGGTAGGAGGTGCAGAACTTAATCTTAACTTCCTTGAGCTTTTTAAGAATCAGTGCATATGCTCTGCGCCTTGATGCAATTGCAGTCAGATAGTCATTATCTACATATATTCCTCCGGTCTTGATATGTCAGGTCTCCCTGCTGCCAGGACTTGTGCAGGGTCATTTCCTTTTCCTGATATCAGAGAAAATGGACCAGAATGGTGCATGGGTGATTGCCGAGCCATGGACCCAGGGCGGTGTACACGATCCATTTCCAAAGAGCTACCATCAGGTATATCCAGCTTGGATTTAAAAATTGTTGTATAAACTGAACAGGGTTGTTGTCTTCAGCACCTTCAGAAACCCATTGATCCTTAGATTATCCCTCCTGCTCCGAGCTTGTGAGTTGTCCGCCCTCTCCTGTAGGCCCTGAACCACATGATGCATATAAACTATGGCACGCTCTGCACAGTCCATTCGGGAGTCGGTGCTTATGGCCTGCTCTTCCATCTCATCTAAGCATTTTCCATCTTCCTGAGGTCCATACGGAGAGCAGAGAATGTATTACAGGTCTCTTTCTAAAATCCTGCAACTCTTGCAGTACAGCATCCATTTGTCTTGCAATATTAGGTGCCTTGCTCATTTCTTCTCTCGGAAGGTCGCCCTTGCTGGATACCTGAGAGCAGTCACTATCGAGTGCACATTCCATCGGGATCCGTGCTGTCCATCCCCAATCTGAGACTCTGGCTTCTTTTTAGGCATCTTTATTCTTTGTGAGTTAATTATTGCCCCAGTTTCAATTATTTTAGCAATTTAATGCTGTTTTAAATCTGGTGGAGCAGGGAGCCGAGGATTTATATAGCTTCCACGGGCATGGCGTCACCGGAAGTCTTTGTTGCCATTATAGTACCCCAAATCCTCTTTCCTCAGCAGTTGCTGCTCTCTTTTTCATACTGCTTCAACATTCCATGATATCAATAACACCATTCCTGGACATTCAGATGAATAGCATGGAATGGAGTTAATGATGTCATAGAATGTCTTAAAAATATGAATGTCAAGTGCAGTAGCTGGTGAAGAGAGTGAAATCTATGTAGATCTGAGGCACCCCAAAGCTAGATTATTTGTTGCTCAAAATTGGTCAAAGCATATCAGAATATAGAACTGGCATGGTAATTCACTACCAAGATGACTTTTTACTGATAGGCTATCTGTACCTGTGTTGGAAAGCCCATTGGAGCCAGCTGCTAAACAATTCGAAGGTTGTGCAGGCAATGGAGCAATCCATAGGCATAGCCTTGTCAAAGTAATAATGCTCTATTTAAAACCATTAAATCCCAGTCATCAGGGTGGACGGTAGCAGCCTGAATGTTGCTTCTATATCTGTCTTTACAAGTCATGGTCCATGAGTTGCCCTAATGAGCTGCATTGCCTCCTCTAAGATGGCATAAGTAACTTTACTGTCTTCTTCCACGATGTAGTCATTTACCGATTCACTTTAGGGAAAGGACAAATGGTGTATATCCATGATATTCTCCCAGTTGCTTTTTGGGACCAGTCCCAGTGGAGACACCGTAAGGTTCTCCTTTTTATTTTCTGCTCCAATAATTCCTCCTGCCCTTTAACATATCCCAGATTTTTGGCCATCCTGCTTACCGAGGTCCTTTGAATTGTAATTTAAATCCCTCCCTGAACCCATCTGCTAGTGTTTTGGCTGCTCCTCTGTCAGGATAACCTCTTACCCATTCCTCCAAAACATTTAATCTTATAGGGGTTACTGTCATACAATAGTTCTTAATAACTGTGTGACTGTTCATATCTGAGTGCCTACTACTGACTATAGCCCTGTCCTCCCCGTACTCCCTCACTCTGTGACCTCTACCTCACTGCTGTCTTTGGTATCTCCCTGTCCACCTCAAAATTACTGGTTGTTCTGTGTGCTGGCTGTTCCGACATTGCCAGCATTGAACCAGTTTGTCCTACATTTTGAGGCTGGGTGATTGCCCTCACATTTCGAACAAGCATGCCTGAAATGGCACTGCTGCCATGAGCAAAACGCCCTGTTGTATCCCCAGCAGCATTTTGTACCAAGCTCAGTTTCTTTCCCCTCCCATCATTGCTTCCTTGCTCATTGAACAATCTAACCACAAGTCAGATTGCCTTGTATCCATCTAACATCCCCAAATGTAGCCATTTGCTGATGGAACTGTTCATCGTATTGCAACCATTATTACCTCCCGCAGCTTGACCTTTCTTATTACTAAGGAATAGGTGAGCAACGAATTACTAACTGGGTTTCTTCTCAATTACTATTGCTGAGTAAATTGTAAATCCTACCAACCATGAATCCCATGTCTTACCCTTGATAGCTTTTCCTCATCCTCTTTGCTCAACAATACCACGGTGCTGCCATGTCCTTTTTCCAATGCTTTCTTTTCATCATCACCAGTGCAAATTTATCAACTAACTCTCCTTCCAAACTTTCTCTTGTGTGGTTAAAGGCACATGCTCCCCTATTCTCAGGTCCGGTGACCCTATCTCCTGGTGCCCATACCCTCCCCAGTGTCGTCCCATGATCAGTCTTAACCTCCTCCTTCTTACTTTTCTTAATTTCTGCAAGCGCCTTCTCAAATTGCCCCACCATCATCCCCCATAGCCCCAAGCATTTGTTCCACGTGCTCTTTAATACTACTGCGTATGTTGGGGCTTCATTACCTGTTTTGGGGCTGGATCTGGAACCAGGACTGGCCCTGGTGCAGCAGGTCTGGCTGACAGGCTATCGTCTGGTAGTGTCAGGGCACAGATGGACCTGGTGGCAGCAGAGGTCTACCAGGTTGTCTGGTTGTGGGGCAATGGGCCAGGCAATAGCAGGGGACCAGGCTCGTGAACTGGCAGCGGCATGGGAGCTGGTGCTGGAGGAAGTGGCACCGACACCACAGGGTCCCTGAGTGTAGGGGGGCTGAGCTTCCCAGAGGCCTCTTATTGCCCTTGTCCTTCTTCTTTCTCTGCCTTCTGCTTCTCCCCATGCCCAGTCTCCAAACCTCTGCTAATTCCCAGATTTTGTTAGCTTTATCCATCAGGTCCACCATGGACTTATAGGCATTGGCCTTGGTCATCTTGTCGTACTGGTGCTGTAAGACAAATTCAACAAAATTAAACATCTTTGGACCAAAACCACAATTCCTAAGCAGGGCCTATGAGCATCGCTGCCCTCTTACCTCCGGCCCCAGTTATCCAATCACCTCAGTATGTTTTGGCTAGAGTCACTCTCTTTTAAAATATAGCTTTTATTCTCCTTAATTTTCTTAATTATTATCATGATAATAAAATTATTGATATGTTATCCGCTTATTCCTGCCCGAGCCCCTCCCTCCCCTTTTTCCAGTTGTGCATTGGTTTGGCCTTTTATTTTATGATAAAATGTTTGTTTTTAAGTCCTCAAACTTTGCATTGCTCGCCCTCCTTTGGTCCCCACAACACAATCAAATCCTGTTTTGTTACCATTTTATTTTTTATACTGGTGGTCGTCCATTCTTTAATTAATTAATTTATTTATCTAGGAAAGTACCTGTGAACCAAAGGCTCTTTTACAAAGGTTCCACATCATAGCAAGCACATATGTACAAATTCAAAATACAGAGGTTACATATACACAATCATCAAATGTTCAGTTTACTGTAGGGCAATGTTACAACCAGTAAAAGTATCAAACGAAAGTACAAAATACTGAGCAGAAAATGCTAGAACAGGTTCAGTTGGTAAAGTTATGCACTTTTGCAGATATAGACAGTTTTGGGGTGAGGGTATCTCACAGTAGTATAACCAGGACAAGGTCATTTGGTCCAGTTAAGAAAATAAGGTAGTTAGCAATGTAGGATGTTTCAGGAAATACAGTGTGCATCAGAACTAAAATTCTCTAAGCTATAAAAGCACTTACCTAGGTTGCCAGAACATGTTAAAGCATCAGTTCTATTGTCCAAAGTGCTAATAAAATAGGCGGCAGGAGGCCCATGTTACCAGGTGAGAAATGACAAGACAGAGACCCTGAAGCCAGTGGGGGAGTGACTTACCAGGGTGGAGGGCGAAAATGAGGAAATGATGAACAAAAGAAAAAAGAGGAGATAGGGAGGTCGGAGAAATGAGAAAATGGGGAGGGAGAGAGGGTGTGGAGAGGGCGGAGGGAGGGGCAAAGGATGACCATGGGAAGAGAGGGATGGGGTGGAAGGATGGGAGAGCATGGGGAAACCAGGGTGGGGGGTGGGAGGAAGGGGAAACAAAGGCAAGGAAACAGGGAGGAGGTACACAGGAGAGGGAGGAGGAGGGAATAGAAGTGTCACTGGGACACAGAACAGTGGGGTGGAGGGAAGAAAGGGGAATAAGAGGGAAAGAAGGAGGAGAGAGCTACGGGTAGAACAGAAAGTAGGGCAGGGAGAGGAGCAAGATTAAGGGCAAGTAGGAAGGTGGAAGGCTGATAAGAGGAAAGTAGATGGGAGGAGATCAGGTCCCACAGTCACAGTTGCTGTTTGAGGCTAGGGCCATACAGAGTTTATATTTAGAAGGTCCTAGCTTTACTTCTTCGTAATGCCGATGTCAAGTGCATTAAGCCATAGCAGCATCATAGGACCAATGACCTTGTGTGGTTCGGGGAAGGAGATGCTTAGGTCAAATGTTTACCCCTGATGCATCTGGTGGTGTGTAGGCCAGTTATGGAGGTTTTGCAGTCCTGGAGTGGTAAGTCCAAGAGTAGATTTCTTGGTGAGAAGGCAAACTTGATATTGAATGCGGCAATCAAGGCTGAGCCACCCCATCTGATAGTATAGCTCACAGGTGTGGGTTAGGCAGGGTATGCCTAGAACTAGACAACATGCTTTGTTAAGCGCTGTTCTGATGCATTTTAGTGTGGACTGGGAGGCAGCCCCATAGACTGCTAGCCCATAGTCGATCACTGAGAACACTGAGCTGTTTACTACAATTTTTAGTGCTTCAGCAGTAAGACATTGACAATGGCTGTACAGTAGTCCCAGTTTTGCATTGGACGACTTTGCAGCTGAGTCAATATGTTGACTGAATGATAGGGTGCTATTAGTGTCACTCCCAGGTATTTAAAAGTTTGGACCATTTCAAGGGAGAGTTCTGACTGTTAAGAATGTGAAGTTGGTGAGTACGGTGTTTGTGACATGGCGATCACGAATAACATGGTCTTGTTTTTGTAATTAAGGAATAGTTTGGATTTAAGGAACCAATGTTCTACAGAAGAAATTAGCCTGCATTTGCTTTTCAAGCATAGTAGAATTCGGCATTGCATGAATATAGGACTGTGTCATCTGTGTAAAGCAGAGCGTAGTCGTTTACAGATTGTGGGAAGTTGTTTAGATAAGGGGACTCATTACCTAAAATGGTGTCCTGCCTCGCCTTGTGCCTTACCACTAAAATGGCCATCAAGGCCTGCTGCAAAATGGTGGCTGACTCCCCCTCGGCAGCTTGAACACAATTTCAAATTGCAGTTTCAAATTATAGTTTTGGAACGTAAAGATATAGTGAAGTGTAGTATAATACTTTAGAAGATCGAGTCTAATCGCACTTTATTCAGTCTTTTACAGTGTTTACGATTGTGTAATGAAAACATCTTTTACCCCAAGAAAAAACATTTAATCATGCAACAAGAAGTGGAGCCCTCAGTGTGTTCTTCTTGGTCATAAACGTACTCAAATATACCCCACAGCCCTTCCCATTAATAAATCAGCTGTTCCCATGGTAGCAATCTAACTAATGAATCCTGCCTCATGTGTACCTCTGTGGTCCAGTTCTCCAACACTAGTCCTTCTTTGCTTTTTATGTTCCCGTTATCTTTCTTTTTAAGCTTTATCGCTTGTTGCTTTTTTTCTTTTCTTTTAAAAACCCTTGTTTCCAAATTAAGCGTGCTCCAGCCGAGTGGATCCCCATAACAGCATAGTGGAGCACAGAGCTCTCTCAATGCCATGTGACCTGGCCCGAGCCACGTGGCATCATGGTCCCGGTTTCGTTCCTGCCTCACTTCTTGGCCAACCTCCCGATTAAATCCATATTAAGTTTTGTTAAATACTGCCCTTTTGAAGAAAACAAACCAGAAGCCAGAAAACAAACTAAGTCCACTTGGAGCCCCTACACACGGTCAGAGCTACAGTTTGTGAACCCCCACCCAACGTGTCTCATGGCCGTCCCCAGCCATGTGATGCCCCATGGCCTTGTCTAAGTTTGGTTGCCTGAGCCTCTTCCAATTTACGTCCCGCCTGCTCCTCATCAACCAGAAAGGTGACAAGCCAGCGAATAACAGACCAACCGAGAGAAAGAAAACTGAACAAAAGGCTCGTAATCTCCACCCTGTCCCTGGTCACCTGAGCGTCTTCTCAGATACAGTCTGTGTTCCATGCCAAACCAGTGTTGCTCAGGGGATCACAGCTTGTGAGGTGGGAGTGGAGGGAACACTGTTACAGGGTTACAAGACTGTTACAAGACAGTAGCCCACACAGCCAACTTCAGCCTGTAACCTCGGCCTGCACATAGAATTTTAGCCTATTTGCTCCTTCTCTTTCTTGTTAAACTTCACTCCCTAGGAAACAATGCTTTCCATTGGACAACACATCACCTGTACAACTGAGGCCCTTAGCAGGATTCTCCTGTAGGGACCGGACCAGTGTTTGGCACCAAAACTCAAAACATTGCTACATACCCCGCAGACTGCCACAATGACCAAAAATCAGCACAGCATTCCTGCTCAACCAGCATGACTCACAATCTATCAGCAAGGTCGTAGCTTACCTTACCTTTTGTTTCCAAAATGCTCACCAAGCTTGATCACTCCTCCACGAACTGACTGGAACTTCTTTTCAATTTATAATGTAGCCTAAAATTAAATGGTCAAGGTTTCCAACAAAAGAATAACTATTATACCAAATAACAGTGTTTTCAAAAATATCTAAAGAGATTTGCCAATCTGACAGGCTGAAATAGATTGGTTAACAAACTCTAAAACAGCAAAAAGTGAGGTCTGGGACCCAGTGGGGCTGCCTTTTAAACCCTTTAAACCACCCCCTCAGGCCCAACTTTTGGCCAATCATTTCCATTCTCCCTTCTTCATCACCTCCCCTTCTGTGACCTCATATATGAGGTCACTCTACCTCGCTGTTGCTGCCACTGGGCCAAACCCCCGAAACCTGGCAAACCTCATTTCCTATCTCTTTTAACATTCTAGCTACTAAATTCAAGTGTTCAATTCAGCTTCAGTGTTATAGTTAACTTCCATGCCTGAAGGAGTTTCATTATTTAAACATTTCAAAGTTAAACTTCCACATTATGTTTTGCAGGTTCATGACACATGATAATTCATGAGTTAAAAATTTAAATTTAGACTGCACTGACTGCCTTTGTATTCAACTACATAAATACTGGTTCTGCATTTACTGTTCAGCATTAAACTGGTTGCTACATTTAGTTCAACTTCAATGTTGTAATTAACATTCATGCCAAAAGGTATTTCATTATTTAAACATTTCAAAGTTAAACTATAATGGCTGCTTTTGTGTTTATCTGTGCTATTAAGATCTGCATTTACCATTAATTAATGTAGAATCATCTTACCTTGCTGTGGTGAGCGTCTCAATCAGGACAGAAAGTTAGGGCCAGCATTGCTTTAGCATAACATCTGGAGTGCAAGTCTTGTGTACAAACACAGCATGTCAGAGACATATTTATTTGAATGTGTGCTAGTTACACTAGAAATTACCTTATTGTACCCTAATATTCCACAAGAGTGAGAGTTAGAAGCTTTACACCTAGCTCTCCAGAGCAGATTTATACATTCTTGAACAAAGCATATTTCTCAGTAAGTTAAGCGCATTATTGATTTTTTTCTTTACAGACTCCCTCTTGGCAGTTTCCTAAATCCAGCTACAGTTCAGGATTACTGCCCTGATGAGTCAGTCTGCAGCCTCCTAGCACCCAGCTGTGTTATTTTAAGTATTTCAGTCGAGCTGTGTTATTTCATGTGTTATTTCGGTGAGAAGAAAAAACAGTGTGGTGTAGTGTGGACAGGGGTTGGAGGGAGCAACACAAAGGACCACAACTGTGATAAATGGAGAGTAGTCAAGGCCAAGGAAATTGACAAGCAGCTGCTAGAAAACACGCATGAAATGGCAGCAAGGGAGGAGGGCTGCTAATGGCAGACTTTAACATGCCAGAGGTAGACTAGTCCATCCCAACAGGGGCCTCAGCTAGGACACAGGACTTCATGGACTCCCTTGAGGGAGCTGGCCTTGGCAGCAAGTTCAGGACCCTTCCAGGACTGGGCAATCCTGGATCTGGTGCTGAGCAACAGGGACAGTGTAGCAGATCTTAGAGTGCAAGGTCAGTTAGGGTCCAGTGACCACAATATGGTGTGATTCAAAGTGGACACAGGGATCCAGTCAACCCATATGAAGGCAAGAGTCTTAGACTTTAGAAGGACAGACTTTACCAGTATGGGATTACAGCTAAAGGAACACTTGAAAAGAGGGGATAGGCAGGAACATTGAGGAGAAATGGGTGCACATCAAGGAGGCTATAGCAGAGGTAACAAAACAATGTGTTAGGTCAATAGACAAGAGTAAAAGCAAAGAAAACCACTTTGGTTCTCGGGGTGGTAGAAAAAGTAAGGGCCAAAGAGGCTAGCCTCCAGGAAGTATAAGGAGACACAAAGGGATGAGGACAAGGAAATGTACCAGAAGTGACTGAGAGAGTGGGAAAGGCAGTGAAGAGCACTAAAGTGCAAATGGAGGTGAGAATAGCTCAATCGATTAAAAGGAGATGACATTTTTCAGGTACATTAGCGACAGAAGGAAGGCAAAGGGTGGAGTAGCAGAGCTTAGAGGGGCCAAGGGGAGATAGTGGAGGAGATGGGGAAAGCAGTGATCCTAAATTAATATTCTGTTCAGTCTTCACTGTGGAAGGGATGAGCAGGGTCCACAGCTGGACTTCAAAGGAGCTAAGTATAAGGAGGTAAACACCAGTCCATTCACAGAAAAGAGGATCCTAGAAGAACTGGTGAAGCTAAAGGTGGAAAAAGCCATGGATCCAGGTGGCATACATCACAGGATCCTAAAGAAACTGAGGAATGAACTGGCAGCCCGTTCAGTGAGTCCTAGACACTAGAGTGGTCCCAGAGGACTGAAGAAGGGCAAACATTGTCCCTCTTCACAAAGCGGTAGTAAAGAAGTGGTGGAGGACTACAGGCCAGTTAGTCTAACCTCTGTAGTCAGAAAGATAATGGAGCACTCCTTAAGAAAGAATAGTGGAACACCAGGAAGCTAAGGGACTGGTGGCTCCCAGGCAACATGGGTTCTCTGCAGGATGATCCTGTTAAACTAATCTGATAGATTTCTTTGACTGGGTGACAAAGGCAGGGGTCAGTAGATATTGCCTACCTCGATTTCAGCAAAGCCTTTTATACAGTCCCACATAGGAGACTGGTCAACAAGTTAGGCAGCCTGGGATTAGGATGCAAGGTGGTGAACTGGATTGGAAACTGTTTCAGGGACAGAAAACAGAGGGTAGTGGTGAATGGAATCAGTCAGATAAAAGGGAGGTGACCAGTGGGGTATATCAGGGTCAGTTCTGGGGCCAGTCCTCTTCAATGTCTTCATCAGTGACATTGCAGATGGGCTGGAGGAAAGATTGCCTGTTTGCAGATAACACCAAGATCTGCAACACAGTGGATACTCAGAGGGGTGGAAAAGATGAGAAAAGACCTGGAACTGCTGAAGAGATGGTCAGGGACATGGCAGTTAAAGTTTAATGCAAAGAAGTGCAAAATCATGCATGTAAGGAGCAGGAACCCTGGGGAAAATTACAGGTTGAGGCAGCTGCTGACAGTAACTAAGAAGGAGAGGGACTTGGGGTCATAATTACAGATGTCTTGAAGGCCACTAGGCAGATGGCAAAGGCAGTGGGAAAGGCAAGTGGGATGTTGGGGTGTATTGGAAGGGAATCACAAGCCGAAGGAGGGAGTAATAGTTCCACTGTACAAGACCCTGGAGACCTCACCTTGAATATGGTGTACAGTTCTGGAGTCCACACCTTTGAAAGGACACTGACAGAATAGAGACAGTACAGAGGAGGGTGACCAAAATGGTTAAGCAATTACATCAAGCCTTATGAGGAGAGAGTGAGGGCCTCAATTTGTACACACTGGAACAAAGGAGGAAAGAGGTGACATGACAGAAACATTCAAGTACCTCAAGGGCATTAACAAGGTGGAAGGGACAACATATTCCAGATTAATAGTAGTGCCAAGACAAGAGGACTCGACATGAGACTGAGGGGTGGCCACATAAGGGGAAATGTCAGGAGGTTCTTTTACAGAAAGGATGGTGGATGCATGGAATAACCTGTCCCAGGAGGTGGTGGCAGCCCATGCAGTTGCAGGCTTCAAACTTGCATGGGGCAGAAACAAAGGAATAACAGAGATAGGAAGAAAAGCTAAAGCCAATGACCAGATAAGGTCACTCGATGCTTCATTAGCAGCTTAAACAGGCAAACTGGATGGGCTTAGCAGTTCTTATCTACTGACAGCATGTATGTGTCTATGTATCTATGAGTTGGAGATATGTGGTTCAACTCAGTCCAAGCACTCAGTGGAAAATGACAGTCTAGGTATCTGTTCATGTGCTTCCACAGTCCTGTCTCTTCTACATCATAGCAATATGTCGGCATGGCTCTGCCCATGCAGCCATAATGAATATGTGGTTAAGAGGATGGCATAGGGAACATGGCTTTAAATGCATTAATCAGTGGGATATCTTTTGGAATGACAAGAGTTGTTATGTAAAGATGGGCTGCACTTAAATAGGAAGGGTGCTTGCTATTTGGGAAAATATCAGACATGCCATAAAGGATTATAAATAAAGCAGAGATATGGAAACTCAAACATACATATGAAACAGAGAATTACTGTGCTACTTCCAACAAGTGAGACTGAAGTTAATATTTGACCAAAATAATAAAATTCATAAGGAAAAAATGATTGGGCTAATAATAATACAAATTAGAATATTTAGTTTTTCAGTGCAAGACATCTGAATAGCAAAAAGGTTGGCTAAGAAATAGCAATCTATACACACAAGCCTAATTTTTGGGAGTCATTAACACCTAGTTACCATTCAGATGATTGGGGTACTCATCTCACAGTTTATATCTGTCGGGAGAGACAGATAAGATAAGACAGGAGGAGGAGTAGCTTTCTGGGATAAGAATACAATTATATGTCATCAAATTTTTACAAGAGTGACATTTGTGACACTATGAATAACAGTATCTTGGTTTCTGTTTCAGAATCTATATAATGTCAAGAGATGTTAACAGTTTTCTCGTACCCCAAGCTATTTTCTCTAGATTAAAAAAAACACTAGTGAAATAATTCATATTGTTTCAAAGCACATCGCTGTAATAATGGGGATTTCAACTACCTGGTATTGATTGAGCTCTCATGACTAGTAGGAATCTGCAAGAGGTCCATTTCACAAATATGCTAAGTGGAAACTTTGACTCAATTTGTGATAAAACCCAACATGAGGCAAAACCTTCCTGACCTGGTTTTATGTAATTTGAGTGAGGTAGTAACAGACTGCAAGGCAGGAGAAAAATTCTCCACTTCAGACCACAACATTGTAACTTTCCAAATAAAAGGGGTTTAAATAACAAATCATGAAGTCAAATTTAAATTATAAAAGTAAACACTACTCTTTTTAAACAAGAATCTGATAACTGGGACTGGATAATCAAATTGTAAAACCAGTAGATAAATGGAAATACTAACGAACAAAATAATTCATTTACAAGAAAAATATGTTCCTACAACTAAACTATACAATAAGAAGGGTAAAAACAATGGTTTCCCAAGAAAACTAAATGTCTGCTGCATAGTAAGGATAAAGCTTATATAAAATGAAAACCACAAATTCTGAAAAGGATAGGGAACTTTTTATAAGTAAACAAAACAATTCAAAAAGGCCACTAAGTATGAAAAGAGGAAACTGGAGTATTGATTGACAAAAGATAGAACAGATCCAATGGAGTTTTGCCATTATGCTAATTCAGTTACTAAGCCATCAAAATCATCGATCTGCTAATAAATAGTAACCAAGTATCAGCAAATGAAAAAGACATGGATGAGGTCATCTGTGTTTACCTTTGCAGAGTCCTCGGAATAATTATGATTTCTTGAATGATAATGGCTCAGTTCCAGTAACAAGTATTTCAAGACATATATAAAAGACAGTGATCAAATGGTGTTTGATGGGATTTGTAAGTTTAGACATAACACCTCAGCAGGCCCTGATGGTATGACTTCACAGAAGTATAAAATCTTGCAAAAATATTTGGTGGGACCATTAGTCAACATATTTAATCATTTGCTTGGGGCATGTGAAATTCCATTATATTTATTTTAGTTTATTTAAACTTTGCTAACCGGTAGGGCACATTGAGCCAAGGCTTATTTCAGGTATGACCTAGGGAACATTTGGGTTACATAAGGAGAAAAGAGATAAATACAGGTAGACAAATGTAAAAATATATACAGATATACAGTTGTGACATAAGAGCAGGTACATCCCATTAAATTTGCAACTTACAAGACAGTTTATCAGGACAATAGTAGAATTCCAACATGATATAAAGGAGATTTCAATTTAAATACAAGTAATACAATATGTACAATAGTAGAGTGAGAAATTGACATAGGTGGGTGCATCCGCGTGGGTGCATTAAGCTGGGAATAAGCATTCATAATACCAATGTTTTAAAAAGAAATAAATATGGGTCTCAATTTATCACCCAATTGGTCTAACTTCAGTAATATGAAAGGTTTTGAAAGTTTAATTAAGGAAGCTTTAATATCCAAACTCAAATTGCAAGGCAAATTAGACTAATTTCAACAGTCTTTTACCAATGGAATATCTTGCATGACAAATTTAGTTATATTTTATGAGAAGCAAGTTGCAGCCTGAATAAGTACAAACCAATGTAACATTCAAAGTTGGGCACTCACCACTTCTTATATAAAAAGCACTGGTTTCCATAGATTTTAACTTTGTAGTCCATTTTATTCGAAATAAACAAACATAGCAGCATATAGACAATGGCATGCTACTATGTTTATTTGTTATTTTCAATAGAATGGACTATAAGTCTAAAGTCTATGGAGACTATTACCCACTGTCTATAAGAGGTAGTGAGTGCCCATGAATATTACACTGTATTTGAGTGTCAGGAGCACCACTGTCCCAGTGTGAACTCTACTGCCTGTTCTACTAATAAGTACAAACCAGTAGAGATATTCTTTTATACTATGCAAAAACATTTGATAAAGTCCCCCATAAAGCCATAATTCACAGACTTGTTCAACTAGAGGTAAGCCCATAGATTTTCTAATGGATAAAAAAATTGGGTTAAGTAGAAGAACTCAAACAAGTTAAATTGTTTGGATAGGTTTCAAATTCTGGCCCTGTTTATGGTGGCATCCCATAGGAAACTGTTTTGGGTTGACTACTGTTCAATTTATTTATACAAGACTTACATAAAAACTTCTTTTCGTGGCTTAATAAATTCACTGATGACACTAAAATAGGCTGAGAAGTGAGATCATTTGAGAACAGTAGCAAACTACAATGTAACATTAACGAAGTTCTTGACTGGACCATTAGATGGGGTGGGGAACTCAACATTAGCAAATGCAAATTCATGCATTTGGAAAAATAATAACCACTTTCAATACTATTTAAAGGCTATACAAATATTGACCATCAAAAAGAGAAAAATCTAGAAGTAATCTTCTCAAATGATTTCAAATTAGCAAAACGTTGTAAGGAGATGGTATTAAAACAAACAGAGTAATAGGAAATTAAAAGGCACTTCACATCCAGACATAGTCAGTCAGCTTTCCTTTCTAGCAACATTCTCAGGTCACATCATTTAGATTATTGTTGCCAAGTATGGAGCTCCTATCATCAAAAAGATAAAGTAATATTAGAAAGGGTACAGAAAAGTGCACCTAAGTTAATGTGAGATTGCAAAAAATTTATATGTTGGGAGAACTGAAAGTTAGGTCTTATGACCTTGAGGAAGAATAAATCAAATACCTACAGTACTGAACAGTACCGTGGTATAGAACTATCATTTTCATATAGTAAAATGTAGATGTACTGTACATGCTAAACAATGTACATGCAGATGCTGCATAATACAGACACATACATGCTCACAAGTACATACATACGTCTCAAAAATAAACAAGCATAGCTGATGCAATACACAAACTCAAAACTTTTAATCTGATCAGTTCCTGCTATAGGGCCTCTGGAGTTCGCATGATCATCTCTTAATTTGAAGTAATGTTTCCAAGTTGTATTCAAACCTCAGAGTCCCAGCTGGAACTTTTCAAGTTATCAACAATATAAAACTTCAGATCTTGCTAAAACTCTATTACTAACATCAGCAATTACATCTATTACAATTTCTGTCATACTACAGAAATTGTAGAAAATGAAAAAAATGTCCCACATGAGGGGATAAAGCCGGGCTCCCTACCCACTATTTGTTGTAGCCTGTAGTTCTTCTGATGTACAAAGCCTCCTTGAGAGGAAATGCCTGCTATGGCAAAGGACATTCAGCAGTGAATGCAAACATCACCCTCAAACACACACAGCTGCAGTGGATTTTGTAATAAACCAGCCAGTCACTTTGTTGTAAGGTTCTCAAGTTGCATTCAAACCTGAAAGTCTCAGCTGAAAATGTTCACGTTATCAGCAATATAGAAGTTCACATCTTGCTGAAACTTTAACACTAACATTAACAATGATTTCAAACAATTTCTCTCATACTACAAAACTAAGAAGCAAAAATATGCTCCAAACTGGGGAGCAAACCCAGACACCCTACCCACTGCTGCTTAGAAGTCTGTAGCCCCACTGCTTACTAAGGCTCATTGACAGGAAATGCATGCTGTGGCAGAGGACATCCAGTACTGAATGCAGCCCTCTGAACAGCTGTAGTGGAACTCAGCTGGAAATTAAATTATCAGCAATATAGAACTTCATATCTTGCTGAAACTCTATCACTAACATCAGCAATGACATAAACAGTTTCTCTCTTACTACAGTAACTAAGAAAGAAAAAGTCCCACACTGGGGATCAAACCAGGTTTCTTACACACTATGCTTGGTAGTCTGTAGCTTTACCACCATACTAAAGCTCATTGACAGTAAATGCATGCTGTGGAAAAGGATATATCAACATTGGCGCAACTCTCCGTCAACAGCTGTGGCAGATTTAGTAATGCATCTGTCCATCTGAAGTAATGCTTCCCAGGTTGTATTTAAATCTGAAAGTCTCAGCAGAAACTTTTCAAGTTATCAGCTATATAGAACTTCAGACTTTGCTAAAATGCTATCACTTACAACAGCAAGTGCATCAAACAATTTCTCTCATACTACAGAAATTGTAGTGAGAACAAAACAAAATGTCCCACACTGGGATCAAACACAGGCCTCCTACCACTACTACTTGGTAGCCTGTAACTCTACTGCCATACAAAGGTTCTGTGACAGAAATGCATGCTGTGCAAAGGACATTCAGCACTCAATGCAGCCCCCACACACACACACAAAGCTGGATTTAATAATGAACCTGTCAGTTGATTTTGAAGTAATGTTCCAAGTTGCATTCAAACCATAAAATCTCAGTTGGAAGTGTTCAAACTATCAACAACATAGAATTTCATCTTGCTGAAATTTTCTCACTAGCATCTGCGATGACATCAAACAATTTCTTTCATACTACAGTAACTGAGTAAGAAGAAAAAAGTCCTATACTGGGATCAAACCCAGTGTTCTACACACTAGTGCTTGGTAGTCTGTAGCTTTACCACTATACAGAAACTGCATGCAGTGGCAAACATCAACACTGAATCCAACCCCACCCCAAGCAGCTAAGTGAGATTTAGTAATGCACAAGTCTGTCAATTTGAAGTAATCTTTTCACATTGCATTCAAACCTGAAAGTCTCTGCAGGAACTTTTACATTATCAGCAATATAGAACTTCAAACTGTGCTGAGATTCTATCACTAACATCAGTAAGAGCATCGAACAATTTCTAATACTACATAAATTGTTGTGAAAAAGGAAAAAATGTTCTGCACTGGGTATCGAACCCAGGCTTTTGTAGAATCTGAACCCTATGCCAGGACCTAAAAGCCTTATCACTAACATTCTTAATGACATCATGCAGCCAGATCACTCACACTGAATGTACCATTGAACTTGACTAATTGCGAAAAAAAGAGTACCCATGACCACAATAAGCATTTACAGCTACACTGTTGGCACCTAAAATGGGGATCTTCTATTCATATTGACATCATGTAAGACAAAGACCTAAAATGTAGCCTAGGGTTTGAATTAAAAAATTCTCAGATAACTACTACAAAGCATAACAAGCAGATTAGGATAAATGAGAAATGTAAAACAAAAGCTAGATGTCACTGCAACACACATGGGATTATCAGACTCTGGAACAATCTTCCTGAGGATATTATTGACAGTTCTACTAAAGAAGCGTTCAGAGTAAAATAGATGGGCTAATTTTGAAGGGTACAAGATTGGAATATTATATCACAACATAGAAGAGACAGTCTCAAGGACCTTATGGTCTAGACTGTCTAATACACAAGTAAAAAAATGCCCAGCCCTCCTCTATCCCATAAAGGACAGGGACACAAGGCCAATGTTAGTTCCCATTTCTTTTCAAATTAAATGTATCCTGCAATTGGAATATGGCAGTCTTGAGAACTGCATATTGCAGGGTCACCTCTGTCCCAAAGAAGGATCCACTTTGCAGCCAGACTGTGTTCTTACATTTGAAGTTAAGTACCTGGCATGCTTTGCCCCTCCCCCATGTCCCATTTGAAGTGAGGAAGTCAGCACCAGCAATAGTGTATGCCACCAGCATCACTCTACAGAGCTTCCTGGACCCACACCCTATGAATTTTGGTTTTGTTCTTTAAAGTTTATTTACTGCAAAGGAAGACCATTGTACAATTGCTCTAATAACATCCATGCATCCAACATACATATTAAAGTACAGATATATAAAAAACATATACATCATAACAGAAATCGCATTTCAAGATAATGAAATGGACATTTAGAATACTCAGAGTGAGCATACCTAGGAAAGCAGTTTGCAGGAAGAGTTGTACATGGGATCCGTCGCTAGGACAGAAAAAGTATCCAAATGTTTTGTTTTACTTATTTCTCTAAATGAAACACACACATACTCTAAAAGCCACAATTCCAATGTTAGACATCATAGGTATACAAACCTTTTACAAGTCAGACTGACTATGCTTCTCCAGCTCAGTCATCAGCTTTTGAATTGCATGTCTGCTGGCCCCATTCTTAAATAGAGCTCTTATTTATTGATGACTTGAAATTCAGCCTCTCAGGTTAAGCCCCTTGAGCTGCAGTATGATAAAATACCATTTGATACTATACCATACTGGTGGGATTGTGTGAGTAGCACTGTATAGGTTTCCAATGCAGAACTAGTCAGATTTCTTAGGGTTGCACATCATGGGTAGGGAAGCAAGCTGGCTGAAAAGTTTGTATGTGTGTCTGTAATCAAACTTGGTATAGGCACTGCCATGTGGCTATGGGCAGACAAGTAGGATTCTAAGTCCTTAGTCTTAACAATACTGTGCTGCTACAGTTTACTACAGTAATTGTAGCATCTCATTTACAAGGAGCCTGGAGGAACAGCATCAGCTACCCATAGAATCACATATGTTACACATAGATGAGTCATTAGGCTACATGCTGATGGTTTGACTATAAAATATTTTTATTTCAGTGCTGGAGTGGGAAGGACAGGCACTTTCATATATGGACCGACTGCAACAACATCTGCAGGACCATGAGTTTGTAGACATCTTGGGGTTGGTGGCTGAGCTGCGATCCTACAGGACGTCCATGGTGCAGACAGAGGTATGATACTACTCTTCTAGCTCAGTGGATCTCTGGTAAATCATAAAACAGGCACTAGGAGCAGGTGGGAATCACTAAAGATAGATGCTTCTAAATTTAGAACATGAATAACAGTAACTAAATGGATTACCTAGTACTAGATTAAGCTGATATGTAGGTACATTTATTTATTTAAAATTGATAATTTGGAAAGGCACACTGAGTTAAAGCTAATTTCCAGGTGCGACCTGGGGACAGGGGTGCAGATACAACAGAGGGTACAAAATACAAACACAGAGTAATACAGTGTATACAGAAGCTATTTACATTTTGATATTTACACACATATATATATATATATATATATATATATATATATATATATATATATATACTATATATATATATATATATATATATAGTTGATAACAACTAAAAAGTAAGACATCAAAGCAAGCATGCAGTCTCTGGTTCAAAGCAGGAGAATGCAAGAGAGAAGAAGAAGAAAAACAGGAAAGAAGAAAAATGAGTCTTAGAAATCGGGCAGGTACAAGAAGTGAGTGCAGGTAATGTATGAGTAAGTGCTTATGGGCAGGAAAGGATGGGGTGAGATGGGTTGGGGGCATGTTGTTCCCGAGGGAGGAAGTCTATAAGAGAATGCTAGTTTACCAGCTGGCGTGTGGATTAGGTAGGAGAGGCAAAGGGCGGACGTGGTTCATACACGAGTTGTAGGGAGGAGTGGCAGGATTGGGAGAGAAGTGAGTAGGATGGAAGAGTCCCAAACCAGTATTTAGAGATGAAGGTGACACAGTGGGACGAGCATCTCTGCTGGAGGGTTGGAGGGATAGGGAGGAGTAGAGGTCGAGTGGTGTGTCAGATAGGGAGTTTTAGGTGAACCGGCAGAAGATGTGAAAAGGACATCGAGTTTGGCAAGGGAGGTGGCTGGAGCTGCTCTGAAACTACATCTGCATAATCAAAAGCAGGGAGGATCCATTTGACCACTATATCATGTCTAATTGGGAGGGAAAGACTAGCCTTGTGGTGATAGAGTAATCCTAGTTTAGGGTGCAATTTAGAGTGAAGGGCACTAAAGTGGGAAGAGAAGTCTAGGGAGGATCAAGCCACACTCCGAGGTTCTTGTAGGCAGGGACATTGTCGAGAAGTGTCAGCACCAGAGGAGAAGAATGGTAGGGCAGGAGTCCTGGTGAGTTTCTGTTTGGAGCCAAAGGTCATGGCTATGTTTTTTTGGGTGTGTGTTCAATTTTAGGTGGTTATCATTGAACCAGGTTGTGACCACTGAGAAATCTTGTCGAGAAGGGGAGTTTGGACGGCTGGGGCGGATGGACCAGAAAGGAAGAGGACAGTATTATCTGCATACATGTGGATCTTGGCATGGGTGCATACAGAAGGAGGTCATTAATAAACAGGGAAAGAGAACAGGTCGGCAGATCGAACCCTGGGGTACACCAGTGAGGATGGGAGGCAGGGAGAAAGGACATTATCGATTTTTACTGCCTAGGACTGGCCAGTTAAAAACCAGGAAACAGAGGCTTAGGAAAGGCCAAGGCGCTTAGTTTATTTAGGAGGAGGGTGGGAGACTGAATCGAAGGCCTTTGCAAGGTCAGTGAAAATGGACAAGGTGATCTGCCCTTGATCCAAATATATCAAAAGATACATTGATACATAAAGTTGACAGCAAATAAGGACCTCTTGGCCCACCTAGTCTGCTCTACTTTTCCCTTCCTGGTATAATGTCTGATGCACAAACTGAACTCCAGAGCACTCCCTTACCTCCATTATACCCTTGTGTCTGTCCACTCCTTCTTGATTAGCCAGTAATCAGTAAGTTACCTGTTTAGTCATTCATTTATCCATTTAGTTATTTTTATTTATACAATAGGTGTGAAAATAAATTTGCCAAGATAAACGTCATTTTGCCAACATGAGCAGAATAAATCAAGCTGTTCATTGAACATTCTCAACATTTATTTCTCTAATTTAGCTACACTGAGCATGTTCAGATATTCATTCTAACGTGAACTGCCATTTATTTTTGACTGCACTCAAAGAAACATAGAAACATAGACTTAGTCAGCAGAAAAGACTGCTTGGCCCATTCAGTGTGCCCAGATGCTCCCTGTCCTAGTATGTCTCTGCAGACCCTAACTGGTTTCTGGAGACCCTCCTCCCTCCCTGCCTATTTTCTAATATACCCCATGTGTATCCCATACATGCTTGTAACCCTCCATTGTTTTGCCTCCATAACTTCCACTGGCAATCTGTTCCAGGTGTCAACAACGTTTTCAGTGAAGTTGTATTTCCTTACATCCCTTTTAAACTTCCACCCCGTCTAGCTTCACCACATGCCCTGATCCTGGATATCTATCCCATTTAAAGAGACTCCCCTTCTGAACCCTGTTCACCCTTATGAGGTGCCTGTAGGTCTCTATCATGTCACCTCTTTTTCCCCTTTCTTCCAGGGTGTTCATGTTCAGATCCTTCAGTCTCTCCTCGTATGGCTTCTCGTGCAAACCCTGCATCATTTAATTGCCTTCTTCTGAACAGCATCTGCCCAGTCTATGTCCTTTCTCAGACACACCTCCAAAACTGGACACAGTACTCCAGGTGGGATTTCGATAGCAAGCAATACTGGGGCAACACTACCTCCCTCTCACTGCTGGAGATATCCCTCCCTATGTACTCCAGAATATCACTAGCCCTCCCCACTGCTTCATAACACTGGCCTGCCACTTTGAGGTAATCAGTTATGACAACCCCAAGGTCACTTTCCTGCCTAATGGCTATCAGTAACCCTCCCCATCCTATACTCAGCTCCTGGGTTTCTATGCCCTGATGCATGATTTTGCACTTTGGCATTGAACCCCAATTGCCATAGCCATGACCACTCCTTGAGTTCCCAGGATCTCTGCACATTCTTTCCACCCCTCCCAGTGTCCCACCCCATATGCTGATCACAAAGCAAAACCTGCACTGCAAATGACAGTACAGTGACAACATTGGCAGGTCACTGTACTGTCACCGCAGGACCCGGCACTGCTTTCTGGGTGTCTTGCACCCCGCCCTGAATCAACTCCGCCTTGGAGTTGATTAGTTTAGATGCGAGAGTGCGGAGGCGAAACCCCCGCATGGGATTCAAACAAAGTCTGTAGTGAGCGGTTTGTGCCAGACTGCAATTGCGTCGACATAAAGCCATCGCTGTAACGTTGGTTGACAACAGAGTTGTCAAACCATTGCTTGAAACCGTGTCCACCCTATTGAAGATGTTGGCATCATCTGCAAAAAAACCACAGGCAGATTCCTTCTGTTTATAACGTAGTCCAGTTCAGGGGCTGGTGGGCAAACAATAAAACAAATTCTAAGTCCTTCTGGACAAACCAGCCATACACCACAAGTAAGTTCAAAAACTTTTCTTCCTTTATTGTACTAGTCCTTCCAGAACACCCTCCATGAGAACTCAATATGTGTGTACACATGGGGTTCCTCAGGGGAAGGTTTGCTGTTTCAATATTTGATTTGTTTTGTCCCTCTGTTTCACTGGGCTGAGCAATTTATTTCTCTTGTAGTTTCTTTTCGTAGGTGTATTGTTCAAAGGAGTTGTATCTACTAGTTTCCTGTCTTTCATAAGTCACTGTGCCTTTCATTCCTGGGTATAATTTATTTAATCAGTTTAAACAGTTCCCACTCTCTCATGGAGTACTGCTCTGACCAGCAGTATCTCCTCCTGCACTCAGGATACCCAGGGATGACAGGCACACTGCTTATGACAGACAAGAAACTAGCGATACAACTCCTTTTGAGACTAATATCTACTGAAGAAAGCTAGAGAAATGGATTGCTCAGCCCAATGAAACAGAAGGACAAACAAACCAATATTGGAACAGAAAACCTTCTATTGTGAAGAAGCCATGCCATGCAGGCAAAATGTTAGACCCTCATGGAGGGTGTTCTGGAAGAATAATACAATAAAAAATATTTTTTTAACTTACCTGTGGTGTATGGCTGATTGTCCAGAGGTACTATAATTTGTATCATCTGAAAAATGGCATAGCTTCCTTCCAGTTCTTTTGCAATGTCACTTGTGAAGATGTTTAAGAGGACCAATTTCAATACTAAGCCCTATGGCACCGCTGTTCCTCTCCCATCATTAGAGTGAGTGCTGTCACCCCCACCCTCTGTTGCCTATCTGTTAACCTATTCCTAGCCCAATTCACCACTTTTGATCCCACTGCTAGGCTGCCAAATTTCTTTATCAGTCTCCTGCATGGCACAGTATCAAGGCTGTGCTAAAATCTAGATAGGCCACTTCCACTGCCCTCTGCTAATCTTTTTTCTGGTCACCCTGTGAAAGAAACCAATCATATTCATCTGGCATAACCCCACTCCTGAATACATGCTGCCTATGGTCTTGCAGCCCACTGTATTCAAGGTGTTCTGATCTTTCCTTTAGCAGGCTTTTTATTAATTCCCTAACCACTGAAGTAAGACTGATCAGCCCATAGTTTCTAGCCTCCTCCTGCTGCTAATCTTTTTAACTCTTATGTGGATTGACCATGTCAGGTCTCCTCAAGTCCTCTGGAACTAGCCTATTTCCAGTGAACTGTTGAAAAGGCTGCCAGTAAGGCAGCTAGCACCTCCCTGAGTTCCATTAGTACCCTTGGGTGTATCCTGCACAGTCCCATAGCTTTATCCTTCAGCATTATAAGTCCCTTCAGGACTCTTTCCTTTGAAAATGGACTTGTGTCTATCCCCCAAGTTTCTGCTACTCCCTGGTGGTCCACAACCCCTCCCTCCACTGTGATTTCTTTGACTGTGAAGACTGTTGGTGATATGCCCGTCCTATAAATAAGAGATGCACACCCTGCCTGTACATATGGCGGCCATCCAAGGAGGTGTGAGGAGGGCTGGCTGGTCACTGTATGCTCCCGCATCACAGATAATGTTAAGATGAGTGGGGGTATGCCCGTGCCAGGGGGACGACCACTGGACTCAGGAGGTTTTTGTTTTGTACTTCTGGGCTGGCGATCAGTGGGAAGGGAGACCACAGGCACCAGGGATTCTCTTGTCATCGTGGAGGGGCTGGTGATCAAGAGGGGGACCACTATCACCAAGGAATATAATTTGCACATCAAGGCTGATGATTGGAGGCAGGAGAACCAGTAGCACCAGGGTAATAATTTTATATCAGGGCTGGTGATCAGGGGTGTACCACTAGCATCAGGGATAATTACTTATTTTTTGTTTTTCTGTTTATGCCCCAGAGCTGGTGGGCAGGGCTCATATCTATTCAACCCATGATCCCATTACCAGGATCATGGCCGAGAGCTCATGGAGCCTGCCATTTTCCATTTTTCAGATTTTCTGCCCCCATGCCACAGCCGCATGTGCGTGTGTGGAGAATGCGCGTACACCATGGTTCTGCAGTGCCCTCACTATTCATGCCACCTGCTCACCTACACTACCCTCAAGCCTCCAGCTGGGGCAGTTGAGCTGTGGTGGTGACAAAGTCCCCACCAGGAGAGGAGAGTTGCCTTTCTGCTGCTCAGTCCAGCTCCCTCCCTCCCACCTGGCGACTCCCGATGGCCCAGGCTCGTTTCCAAACCCAGGTCACGGCATGGCATGAGTGTGGCATCCTGCACCTCAACCCTCAGTGCCACCAGGCCAGCAGCCAAGGATAATTATTTATATGTCAGGGCTAGTGACTGGAGAGGGACAGTATCACCAGGGATAATAATTTTACGTTGGGGCTATCTATCGGGAGGAACCACTAGCACCAGGGTTATTATTTTATACAGAATGGACCATTGATTGGTGGTGGGGACTCACTAGCACCAGGGATATTATTTTATACTGAATGGTCCAGCAATCACGGGGGAACCCTAGCACCAGAGATACAGTTTTATACAGTATGGGCGGTGATCAGTGAGGGCACTAGCACCAGGGATATCTTCACATCTGCAACTGGGCAATCAAGGGGCAGTGCCATGTTAGCCTGCCTTGCTACCCATGCAAATGAGCCCATAATTGGCATGTAAATGGCCCCTTAGCACCTTCCATTCCCAATGGGTTCATTTGTCATCGGTTCATTTGAATATTGCAAATAGCTCTCTGGCCCTACCCATTCTGGAAGTGCACTTCAGAAGCCTTGTTGGGGCAGCACTAAGTGGTTTAGCACTGAGCTGACATGGCCCTATATCAAGTCACATAAGCGGCGGTGCACTATTCAACTGAATATAACATCCTCAGGCACCCATGCAGTCGCAAGGCGCAGCACAAATTTTTATGTTCCATTTGCATGAGTTTGAATATCGGGCTCCTGATGTCATATTCCTGTGGGATTTGGCAATAAGGAATTCAACTGTGTTAGTCACAGGATGAATAGGGAATGCTTTATTGGGTGATGTTAACATTAACTGTCTTAGCAGATAAAATGGTAAAAGCCATCACTGTTTTCAGGGCCTAAGCTTCTCACAATTAATTGAATCATTAGATATAATTATAAAACTGGAAATCATACTTTGATTGACCCAGTGCAGTATGCCCCATGATGGTGACACGAATACAGCCAAAACATCGATACTGACATTGACATTTTCACTGTAATAGTCCGCCCAAGACCCTGTTACTCTCTCTCTCCCCGGTCCTGCAACCCCTCCCCAATCCAATTCCGACTTGGAGTTAGAATCCTTTAGATTGGGTGTGAGAACAGACCCCCTAAGGGGTTTGGGGCAAAGACCCCTATGAAAAACAGTTGGGTCTCCAGTCGGTTCTGTCAACCGCAAGTTGCGGTCGACATAAATCTGTCGCTGTGATAGTGGTTGACAGCTTAGTTGTCGAAACAGCATCGTAGAGCCACTGGGTACTAGCTATGCACCCAGAACAGATTAAGTATGCTAGAATGCTTCATGAGTGTATAAGTGATCATTGTGTGGTGTATTGCCACTGGAATGGTAGAAGACCTTGATTTAAAACCTTTGCATTAATAGCGTTGTTTGAGTCATCTTGATAGTAATGAATTTTTGAATGCTTTGGCTTGTACTGAGTGGTCACCTCTTAAATGTCTTCCTGATGTTATGCTGCCCTTATTTTTTAGTTTTTCATTTGGCATGGTCTATGACAGTATGGTTCCCAAGTGTAAGCAAAGTGTGAAGAGATTTTTATACTTAGGTTAACCTTACTCTCCATGCTCTAATGATTCAAAGAGACAGGGCATGGAAGGTTTACAAAATCTAAGCACCTCTAATTTGGTTACTTATAAATATAAGTAAGTGTAAATGCTTAGTAAGAGAGGAAATAAAGAACACTTTTTAAATCATGAAAGTCAAAGTTTGCCAATTACAAAGAGTCCAAGAAAACTATAAATGAACAGTGCAAAAATAAATCCTCAAAGGTGCTGTCTTTAAACACCAGCGAGTACAGCAACCAATGAGCATAACATGGCTTCTCTGTTTAAGAATCTTTTTGTTGACTTAAGCAAATATTTGCTTCAAAACTCTAAATCTTCTAGATGTAAGGTTGTTTGTAATGACTACCTTTGGACTGAAATCACATTTCTGAATTTTATTTCAAAAGACTCGCTGTTATGAATACTTTGAAGTATCTTAAATTAATGCTAAAACTTGTGAAGGGCAATGAAATCAATACTCTCATATTTAGCAAGTGGGGTTATGGCTGGGCACATCTGTACTTTATATAATCTATCTCATACTGTACATCGAGAGTACCTTCTCTTAAAACAAGTATTGATGACAATGAAGAGCAATAGTAAAACTCCACCAGTCCCAACAATTGAAATGGCTCTAAAGTGATTTAGTAAAGTGCTCCATATAATAGATGTAACAGTTAAATATGAGGCAAATGTGCAAAGACTAGCAAAAGTGCTCAATCAGCATTACCAATACCAAGGTCCACTGCCACCTGAATCCATGCACTTAGCTTCTCTTGAGCTTCCTCAGGGGCCCCGATATTATCCTGGCTACTCAGCAATACTTGTTTCAAGAGAATGTACTGTCGATATTGAAGCTTATTATGTGGCATAATTATGCAGACCAGTTATTGCGTTTATGATTTTTGAAAGAAAAAACAGGAAAATAAATTCACTATAAAACATACCAGTCTCAGGATATTTGTATTTTCATCTGAGATGTGCATACATTTTGATGCATGAAATGGATAGCCAGGTTGGCAACTCAAAATATTTTTTCAGCATTACCCCATATACCAAAGTGCATGGAATTTTGCTTTGTGGAGAAATGTGAGTCAGAGGACCGAGCATAATGATTTGTTAAGACAACTGAAGACACACTGTAACAGGCAGTGAAATTGGGATTATGGTTCTTTATGTGAAGGAAAACATAAAAGCAACAGAGATACAGGGAATACAGGGAGACAGAGGTATTGTGGATCACCAGGAATAGGATAATGGAGCCATTGATCGCACTGGTATGAGTTACAGACCTCCAGCACAGGGGAGGAACTAGATAAGGTACTGATGAAAGTCATTGGCAAGATGGCAGAAAGGGGTAGGTGCTGTTAGTGGAGGACTTCTACCTGCTGGATGTAGATTGAAGCCTTCCAGCTCAACTTCATTTAGAAGCAGAGACATCCTGGATTCCCTGTAGGGGGCATTCCTTGGGTAACTAGTCAAGTCAGCAAACCCACTCATGATTGGGATATACTGGACCTGGTATTCATTAACAGGGACAGTGTTGCAATTGTATCAACATGGGTGGTCACCTGAGGACCAGTGATTACCATACAGTGTAGTTCAACATAAGGATGGCTATGGAATTGAACCACACAAAGGCGATGGTCCTGGACATCAGGAGGGCAGATTTTATAAAGATTGGTGAATGCCTCAGGGATAACCTGGCATGGAGGAATGACCTGGGTGGGTGGAAGAACAGTGGCCAAAGATAAAATGGGGCATAGTGAAGGCAACAAACCTCTGCATCAAGCAAGTAAGCAAAAGTAGGAGAAAAAGAAATCTTGTTCTCAAAGGAGGTGCCTGTAAAGGTAAAGGCTAAAATACTGACATTCCAAAGATATAAGGAAATGCAGAGGGAGGAGTATGGGAAGGTGTATCAGGAGAAACAGAGTGAAGTAGAAGAAACACTAAGGAGTGAGACAGCACAAACTGAAGAGAGAAGGCCAAGTGATAACAAAAGTGGACAAGACATTGTTTAGGTATGTAGGTGAAAACTGAAGACCAAGGCACAGACTGTAAGATTAAAAAGGTTAAAAAGGGATGGAGGGGCAGTGAAGAGGAGACCAGGAAAAGCAGACATCTGAACAAATGCTTTGTTCAATGTTCACATTGGAAGAGAGGGGAGGCCACAAAAAATAACAGGAGCTCTGAAAGGAAGGTGGTGGATACTAGTCCCTTTTTGAGGAAGAAGTCCTAAAGAGACTCACTAATCTGGAAGTGGACAAAGTAATGGGACCAGATGGGGTGCATCCTATGGTACTGGGGAGCTCAGGAAAGTACTGGCTGCACCTCTGACAGTCCTGTTTAACAGTTGAGTCAAAACAGAAGTGACTCCAGAGGACTAGAGGAAGGCAGATGTAGTCCCACTTCACAAAAGTGGTAACAGGGAGGAGGCTGAAATTTACAGACCAGTCAGCATGACATCGGTGGTGGTTAAGTTAATGGAAACACTGCTGAAGGAAAGGATAGTGGAATAGCTTTTCAAGACCCGAGGCAGCATGGATTCACAGGTGAGAGGTCATGTCAGAAGAATCTGACAGATTTCTTTGATTGTGTGACCAGAAATTAGATCAAGGTGGAGCAGTGGATGTGGCCTACCTACATTTTAGTAAGGCATTCAACACTGTTCCACAAAGAAATTAAACAAGCTGTGTAGATTAGGAGTGGGTCAAAGGTGGTAAACTGGGTAGGAAATTGGTTGGGGATAGATGACAGAGGGTGATGGCAAGAGGAGTTTGCTCAGGAGGGAAGGTGACCAATGGGATGACTCAAGGATCAGTGCTGGGACCGGTCCTCTTTAATGTCTTTATTGGTGACATTGCAGAAGAGCTGAAGGGGAAGGACTGCCTCTTTTCAGATGAACCAAAATCTGCAACAGGGTAGATACTTCATAGGGGATGGAAAGGTTGAGCAGAGACCTGAGAAGGCTTGAGGAGTGGCCAAGGGTTTTGTAGCTGGGTTTCTATGTGGAAAAGTGCAAAAAAATGCATTTGGGCACAGAAACCCAAGAGCAGAGTATAAAATGGGGAATGTTATTGATGACCACCATGCAGGAGAAGACCTGGGGTAATAATTTCTTATGACCTAAATGTGGCCAGGCAGTGCAAAAGACAGATGGGAAGGCTAGTGGGATGCTAAGGTGCATAGGGAGAGGTGTTACCAGCAGAACTAGGGAGGTGGTGCTGCCTCTGTATAGCTCACTGGTAAGACCTCACTTAGAATACTGTGTACAGTTCTGGTAATCACATCTCCAGAAGGACATAGACAGAGTGGAGGCAGTCCAGAGGAGGCAACCAATCCGGTGAGAGGTCTGCATCAAAAGCCCTATGAGGATATACTAAAGAACATCAATATGTAAACCCTGGAAGAGAGAAGGAGAGGAGATATGACAGAGACCTTTAAATACCTCACAGGGATAAATAATGTACAGAAGTAAAGTATTTTCAGAACAAAAGGTGCACAAGAATAAGCGGACATGTTATGAAGCTGAAGGGGTAAACTGGGTTGGAAACTGGTTAGGAATAGGTGACAGAGGGTGATGGTAAAAAGGACATGCTATGAAGCTGGAGGAAGGTACATTCAGGAAAGATGTGAGGAAGTATTTCTTTACAGAAAGAGTGGTAGATCCATGGAACAGCCTTGCACCCAAGGTGGTGGGGGCAAAAACAGTGGTGAGGTTTAAGACTTTATGGGATAGGTATAAAGGGACTCTTCGTGGAAAGAAATTAACAATAATGTGTTCTACATTTACAATGGAAGCACAAACCTACAGACTGCCTTGTATAAAACAATAAGCCTTGAGAAAGATGTAACGTAACAGTAGAATACAGTTGAACCTTGTATAACGGACATATTTTTAAGCAGGTTTGTCCTTTATAAGTGCTGTCTGCTCCAGTATACCCCAAAGTCTTAAAACATTAATCTCCTCTACCACAGCTCACACACAGAAGTTAAAATTAAAACTTGCACTTTCCTCTTCCAACCAAGGGTATGGATAACTGCTATTGCAGCTGAATGTGAACTGAGCAATAAACAAGACTGGAAAGGGTTTTGCTGTACAGTACCTGTGCTCACTGGAGGAGGAATATCAGGGGCTGGTCAGTAAATTTGATTAGTAGATTTTGCTGTACAGAACTTCGGCTCATTGGCAGATCAGGAGGAATCAGGACTAATCCCTGGAGTAAGGTGTCAGGTATCAAGCATCAGGTGAGGTGAGTGATGTCATATAGTGCCAGACAAACCAGCTGAATAATCAGTTGACAAATGGCAGGCAGTTTGCAGCCAGTAACAGGGTTACAGAGGAGCTCACAGTGTCCACTATACAGGGGTTGCAGAGTGCGGTGTCAATAGGATTTTTTGTTGCTGTTTAACCAGGAGTAGCACACTAAGCTGAAAGCTTTTACAGGTGTGACCTGGAAGCACCGGGAAGTTAGGTGACTTGTTCAGGTCACACAGTATGCAAGTGGAAGCTGTGGGATTCAAACCCAGGTCTGGTCTGCTGGATGTCACCAGATTTGCAGATCAGAGCCTTAAACCACTGTACATTTTAAACATTACAGATATAGCTTTAGGCAAGGTGCATCCATCCATCATATGTAGGTGGCATCGGCACCTTTTAACCAAGGAGAAGAGAAGAAAATTTCCAAATGACAAACTACTTGCTGCAATAGCACTACCGTGTATGGCACCAGCAACCAGAGTCTGGGAGCAGACATAGGTCATTGGAGGGCTAGCAGGAGGAGGAAAGTTGAGGGTCTTATCGGATGCTCTTTTCTCCAGAAAGAGGGCTCCCATTCCTGATACCACACTGCCACCTGGTTGACAATGGGAGGGGATGCAGCAGGGGACAGCAGATGAGAGAGGATGTCTCGAGATGGACAGGAAAGTGCATCATGTCATCGAGCCTTGACATCCTCGAGAGAAGAGAAACAGGAGGAAAACAGCAGGGCCTGGATACAGGATAAACCCAGTGTCTCATGAGCCCTGCAACCACTTACCAGGCAACACTCTAAATTGAATCTGGTCACTGCCAGGAGTGGCCTCATTCTATGGTCTCACCATGGTGATCATGCCATGGACAGAGTGGAGTGAGGTAAGTCAGGGTGACAGGTCTGGGGATGCCAGGGATGGGCTGGCAGAGAGGAACATAAATATAATAACTGGAAAGGTTTTTCTTCCATAGGAAACCCAGCTACAATTCTACCATTATAACCAGCTGGTTATAAAGGCAAAAAGCGTATAGGTTTCCTTGCTCCATGCATTTGTACACTGCCTCCTAACAGTACCCATATGCACACAGCTTTGCTCGCTCTTTCTCAACACAAAGATCAGTTGCCTTTAAAACTGCTGTGACAAAAACACACTTCACAGCGATTTTATAAAACAAGAAATGGGGTAATGTGTAAAACTCAGATTCTACACACACCCTCAGTGTTTGATGCTTGCATAGACCCCTCGAGCTTCACTCTTGGGGTTCATGTAGTATCCAACATCTCATGTTGTGTAAAATTCTCATCATACCCACTACCCCATCTATTATTCTATACAAAATAAAATAAAAGCACACAATGAGTTGGAGCTGGTTCCTGGAAACTATCCTATGACCCTGAGATGGACAGCAGTGCTGATATATTGGTCACATTGGCAGGGTATTGCCCTGTAGGTGACAGTGTTTCAGTTTTGCTGCTACTAGTGTAAGTTGATAATGTGTTTGTTGCCTGGTATGGAGTCAGCAGGAAAGATTTTATACAAAAATGTTCTGTGTAGCAAATAAGACTAAAGTTAATTTGAGCAGTAAAATTTGTGTAGCAAATTGCAGGTAACCTTGTGTGAAACCAGGTACTGCTATCTTCAGTACTTACCTGTTACTCTTTCTCTTGTACTGCATCTCCTCCATACAGTAACACTCTTAGAGCTTAGAACCAGAAGCACAAGGACATCAAGGGAACCAGAACTTTTAGCGGTGGCAACATCAGTTTATGGCACCAATACCCAGTGCTACATGCATGCCACAAAAACACACAGGAGTGGTGCAAACAAACAGAAGCAGACAGGCACTTAATTGTGCATTATAGATTGAGGAGTGCTCCAAAACCCATTGGAGTGCTCCTTTCCTCTAATGCATGTGACACTCCTGTTCTGTGAAGGGTGTGTCATGTGCAGATACCCTGAAATGGGCATGTTCTGGGACAGTTTAAAAATACATATATTATTGATAGGTCTTTGGCTGCAGTTCACATACACTAAGAATGCACCTGAGACCTTATAGTCTTACAACCGTATGAATGGTCTCCACGGCGGTATTAACATACAAATGAATTTTATTTTGCCAATGTCAGGTTTAACAAGAAACTCATAAAGAAAAACAAACAGGAGCCTCATCACTTAATTCAAAGATGCAGCTACCTAATAAAATACAATTAAATAGAGGTGATGAGGAAGATTGCTTCATCGGTAAGTAGGGAGTTTCTGGTTTCTGCAGTTGGGAGCACAGTACAGCACTACCTAGGTGAGTGTTCCTCACTCATGTTGATTCTTGTCTACCTTTTTGCATTTCAAATAAATGTTTCCTTAATAGATCCAAGTACTTTTCTCTGTTAGATAGCAAGAAACTCACCCTGGCACTTTGTGTTAAAATAATTCTTCCTTATGGAGCTTGTGCCATTATATAAAGCAGTATCTGCCTTTTTTACCAAGGAGGAGAAAACAAAATTACTAAATGACAAACTACTTAAAATATTTACTATTTCAAAATTCCAAAACATAAACATAATGTAAAACATAGCCTAATTGTCCATTTAAAGGGCCTACATAACCCATACAATATGATGGATAAAAATCAGCAAACAGACAATACACATACAGTAAATGCCTGTTAGTCTGGGATGGTGGGCAGGTGAGTGTTACTGTATAGAAGTGATAAACCCATACAATGTGGTGAACAAAAGTTGGCAAACAGACAATACATGTACATATAGGATAAAGTATGGAGTGGTGTGTGTAACAAGAAGTTTACACCTCCCAAGGTGTTAGATGCTACATAAACCCTGTGAGCGAAGCTCGAGGGTTTATTAAAGCAGTTAACACTGAGAGGTGTAAACTTCTGGACACACCACCATCTTCAATTTTACATAATTGCTGGATTTCCCTTTTTCAGAGCAATTATATAAAATAAAAGCCATTGCTGTGCAGTCGCAGTCTGGTTTCAGCACATGGCCCATGGTTGCCCTTAAGTTTTATTTGGTCAAGTCAATTTAATTTTTTAAAAGCACTTTTCCAATGCCAAAGCACTTATACATCATAAAACATAAATATTTACAGATAAAACACACAAATTAAAAATAGGCAGCACAATAAGTATCCACTAGACAGTGTCCCCAAAAGCTAAATTAAATAAATATGTTTTCAGTGAGGACTTAAAGTCTTTTTGTAGTTTTTGTTTTGTTTGGCAGGCCTATGTTATTTTTTTTTTTTTTATGGCTGTGGGCAGAGCCTACAGCCATATCACTAACGAAAGGGGTTTCCATGGAGCACATTTTTTAGTAGTTTTCAGTGTATCTTTCCATAACACTGCAAATCCCTATGGCAATTAAAATACTTTCTTCTTTCTTTTAGAATGATGGACACAGAACTCCAAGCTGTTTTCTCTGAGAACAAATGTGTACACCTTCCAAACAAATCTAAATATATTTAAAACTGTTCAAGGTGCACAAAACAACCAGCATGAAAGTTGTTCAGGGCAAAAGACCTTTCACATGAGGGTAGTCACTAATCTGAATTCTTTATATTTTGTAAAATATGGTCTTCCAAACAACCTCATTTCTTTCTGTCTCTGAGTGAACACAGTAGGAGTCATGCCAAACAAATGTAAATATCTCGGAAAGTATACAAGTTACCAATACACAACCAACATGAAAGTTGTTCAGGACAAAATTACCTTTCAAATGAGTGTAGTCACTAATCTAAATTCATCAGATTTTTTTAAATATAGCTATCCGAAAGGTGAAAATTGTGAAGAAAATGAAAATTCAGGTAATCAGATGCCCATAGTTTAAAAATATAATTAATGCAGTTTATTAAATAGGCTCCTTTGAAAGGTCTTTTGTCCTGAACAGTTTTCATAAGGGCTGTTATTTGTAACTTGTAAACATTTAGAGATATTTACATTTGCTTAGCATAATTCTTATTGCACTTCTAAACAGCCTGTTTTGCAAATTACTGCCAGTTAAGTGAAATTCTAAACCAGACCACCTTGTTCATCTCTTGCCATGCTTAATTTAAAGTGGACAGGAATTGATTACCTGTGTCAGCTATTTGAAATGTCTCTATTTTTGTAAATTATTTATACCTCTAAAGGATCCCTGTGCCTGAATAAAAGCTGAAGCTGTCAGTGTGTTTTGTATTATTTTCTTTGTATGGACAACGTTTTGTGCAGTCAATTTCATGGAACCAAGAATTTGAAGTTTTAACTATGTCAGTTCATGGTTTCAGAACCATGGACACTGTACTGATAAGTTCCTGCTAACATTTCTGAAACCGTGAAGCCACAGAAAAACATGTTGCTGTATTGATCCTTGTAACACAAGATCGACAAAACAGATGCTATGACCTTTAATTGGACCAACAGAGTTGTTACAAAAGAACACAGGTGCTTTTAACTTTTGGATTACTCAGAATTCTTCATCAGAAAACACACTGGCGGTTGTTTTAGAAGAACATACTTACTCAAAACCCAGATCATACAAAAAAGATGCAAAGTTGTTAAGGTCCCCATTGGTTAAAACTGCATTAAAAACAGCATACTCATATAAAGACAGTAAAAGTTCCATCAAAAAGCTATCCCAAGGTCAAATGACACTGACTTGAAAGTTTACTCCTGAGGAAAGCAATAAACCAAATGAGGCTTCATTTTAAACTCTCTGTTGTGTGTGTGTGTGTGTGTGTGTGTGTGTGTGTGTGTTAGCATTACTAAATGACAATGATTAAGAACCACAAGGAAAAATGAGCTTAAAGAGCAGCTAACAACTTCAGGAGAACTTCAACAAAACATACTATTTAGATAAAGTTCAGCTTGTATTTCACACTAGTTCTTTATTCCTCCTCCCCATTATTTATTGCTGAGGTCAATTGCATGAAAACAGGATTTTTCCTCCTAAAGAGTTCACCTATTTCTGTTGCTGTCGCCTACCTAAAATCATAATGCACTGCTTGTGACATCATAGTTACATCACAGTTACTCTCATGGCAACAGATTGTGATGTCACAACAGAGCATTGTTACGTGAAGTAGGGAGTAAGTTATAGAGGCAGATTAACTTTAAAGTAAATGTGAGGGATAAAAATCATGTATTAATGCACATTTCTCAAAATAAATAATGGAGAGGAGAAATCTAGAATATGTATGGAATATAAGCAGAATTTACCTACTTATTGTTGTCAACGTTTTCTTTCAGGTGTCAGTAGCTCTTTCAGCAATACATAGTAAATAATGTTAAAAGTGTTATACATATGAAAGTATCAATGTATTAAGTAAAAAAAACAGGTTAGAAGACAACCTGCCCTAGTGTAAATTAAGCATTCACCAGATGTTTCACACAGTGGTGTCAATCAAATTTAACACTGTGTTGCTCAGATATTTTTCTTAAACTCTGTGTACAATAAGTCCATATTACTCATGAATAGTCAGACTTATACTGTCTTAAAGATGATATATCTGCAATTCTGTAACACGTGACTAGTGTATATTCAAAACCCAAACCTAACAGACCCCCTTGTAATTGAGATACTGTTATCCTAATATGTCCATATATCAACATGTGTCCATATGTACCTAATCTACTGTTGTATTAAATAACAGTTCTATAAATCTAAAACCAAAACAAAATACAACTAACAGCTTCAGCTTTTATTCAGAAACAGTTAAATAGGGATCCTTTAGGCCCTGGACACACTACAGAACTGCTTTTGAAAACTGTTTTAAAACCAGTTTAGCAAAACCATTTCAGTGCATCCACACTACTCAGTAACCATTTTTGATAAAGGTTTAGTGTGTTCACACTGCTAGTGTTAAACCTGTTCTCCTTGTAACTTTTTTGTTAGTCCAACACACAGAACTGTGCTTGCCTGTACACACTGCAGCTAGAACTGTTTTAGATAAACCATTACAGCTTAAAACATTTTACTCCTGTCCAGACCTGTGAGTAAAACCATGCTAGCTCTAAAATGTTTTTAAACATGGGTTTAGGACTAGGTAACTAGCAGGGTTTAAAAACACCTTTGTTAAAACATTTTAAGGGGCTTGTAGTCTGTCTGCAAACAGTGCTGGGGATTTAAAATATTTTGGCCCTATACACATTAGAGATGAAGATTTGCACCATTTTAAAAACATTTTAAAAACATTTTAAAACTCACCACAGCAGCCCATTCACATTATTTTTCGTAATTTTGAACTCGGTTTAACACAGTCAACTCTCATCCGCATCTGTCTCCAGTACGTTTTTAAAACAGGTTCTCACAACTGTTAACACGCTTCTTAGAGGAGCAATATGCAGACACCCATCCACACTACAGGGTAACACGCTTCCTCATCAAACCATGTTTAAAATGGACTTGAAACTAGCTCCCAGCAGGTTTAAGCACAGTTTCCTAACACGCTTTGAAACCATGCTTAAATGCAGGCGGGCACCATGTTTGCGCTAGTTAAAAACGTTTTAAGCACCTTAAAATGTTTTAACTAGCCTGATTACAGGGCCTAAAAGGCACTTAAACCATTTTAAGTTCCCCAATGTGTCCAGGGCCTTAGAGGTATGAATATAATTTATGAAAATTGAGACATTTCAAACACCTGCACATAAGTAATCAATTCCTGTCCCTTTAACTCATTCAGAGCCACTGTGGCCTGTATACATCAGGCTAGTTAAAACATTTAAGGTGTTTAAAATGTTTTAACTGCTCCTCGCTCAGTGCCCATCCGCATTAAAGCACAGTTTGAAAGCATGTTAGCGAACAGTGCTTAAACCCTGCTGGAAGCTAGTCTTAAATCTGTTTTAAAAAGGTTTGAGGAGCGAAAGCATGTTGCCTTATAGTGCAGACAGACATGTTTCTTGATCCATGTCAGTACCATGTTTCTGCCTTTGGTCCTCAGTTTTCTCCATTCTGGGGAACCGGGTTACAAAATGTTACAAAATGCAGATGCGGACGGGGAGTCGACCCGTGTTATAACAGAGTTAAAACTCAGTTGAAAATGAATTTGAACGAGCTGCTGTGGTGAGTTAAAAATGTTTTTAAAAATGGTGCAAATCTTTCTTCCTAATGTGTACAGGGCCTGTGTGTTTAGAACATTGGAGACAGAACTCAAACTGATTTTCATTGAAAATCTTCCTAAGGCACTGTGCAGAATTCTTAGCAAATGTGCACACATTCCAAACAAATCTAAATATCTTTAAAACTATTCCAGGTGCACAAAACAACCAGTCTGAAAGTTGTTCAGGACAAAAAGATCTTTCAAATGAGGGTAGTCACTAATCTCAATTCCTTATATTTTGTAAAATATGGTCATCTTATTATGTCTATTTCCATTTTATTTTACAAAATTCACATTTCTGGTGGCAGTTTAAAAACTATAAAGAATTTAGATTTACAGCAAAAACAAGGAAAGGGGTCATTTCTAAGATGTGCAGACAAGCATAGGGGACCACTTTTTTCAGAGTATGCCACCACCGGCAGCTACCACTTCAAGACTGCAACTACCCCACCTAATACAATCAGGGGAAAACCAGAAGTAATCTACCAGCACTTAAATCCTAAGACTAGTACTAATGGGATTCTAGTAACCTGGGGGACTGAGTTGTTACATGTAGTTATATCAGCACTGCCATGTTGTGCAATGCTGATGTCAGGGCAAACTCTATGTGTATGAGTATCATGCATGTGCAGTACTGTAATCACTGCAGTATTACTGATGACTCCAGTGCAGCGAGAGCACCACATATTCTTTCACTGCTCTTGCCACTCCTAAAAGCTCTCCACAGCCGTATGGGCTTTAATTGTGATACATTTTCTATGTAAAACACTTACCATCGAGTCCAGTGGCAGCTTAGTCTATGGGACAAAGATAAGGCAGCCAGTGGTAGGACAGGAAGAGCAATGGCGGGAGCATGCACAGAGTGAGGAAATCATGCACATGTTTGCCATAATAAACACTCCTTTATTATGGCAAATTATGGCATGGTTTCCTATGGGAAAAAAGGGGAACCCAGTTATAATGCAGTAAATGCCTGTTGATGGTGAGCAGGTGAGTGTTACTCTGTAGACGTGATAATCTTGAAGATCAACAGTTACTGGTAGCTAATATTTCTATCTTCTGAGAGTCAGTTTCTCCATACAACACCACTCTTTGATCAAGTGGCAAGCAGTAATGATTCTCATCATCCTACAGGTAATGGTAGCAATGAGACAACAAGACTCATGAGCAGAGAAAAACACTACAGTATAGCCAAACTGAATGTTTTCTGTTTTAAATCAGAGTAGTGTTCAAAAACCACCCCATGTTGTAGGCATATAAACATCTGCAGTAGGAACCACTGTTAGTGAAGCTACAGATGTAGCTACTGTTCACATAGAATGGTCTCTAACTAAGCCTGGTTGATGCTTTCTTGCAAGCAATTAGCAATGCTGACTGCATGTAACAAGCTAGTTGAGTGATAGGTGTCCTTTTGCAGCAGGATCATAGGACATACACAGCTGAAATGAATGTTTATGGTACTTTGATCTAGGGATGTAGAAATTAAGAATATATATCACATCAATAGAATTTAACATAGTGTAATTCTGACACGTATGAGGCTCAGCCAATGACTGTTAGGAAAAAGTCTTACAGGTGAAAAATTTAAGTTCATATATGACTACTCATTTGAATGGAGGGCCTGTCTCCTACTAAGAACCAGGCTAAAATCCAGTTCAAGCCAGCCCGGTGGTGCTGAGGGTTGAGGTGCTGGATGCCACACCTTCGCCATGCCAGCAACCTGGGCTCAGGAGCAAGTTTGGGTCATCGGGGTCGGCTGGGGGAGGGAGGAAGCAGGATCGAGCAGCTGCCAGGCATGATCTCCTCTCCTGGGGAGGGTTTGTGGATTCCAGCACCACAGTGGCACCCAGCGGTGACTGGGTGCCGCTACAAGCAGGGACCACTCAGGACGGGATACAGGAGGAGGCCTACATAGGTCACACAGGAGCGTGTGACTTGATGTGCTAGCATCATTGCAAGTCTTCTTCCTTAGGGGTACTATAAGGAAAAAAACCTCTGAACATGTAGCATGATGCCTCGGATTGACCCATGTTCTCCCAGCCCAACGAAGCCCAGGGCGGGGCGGCAAGTGATCTCAGTCTCTTCCCTGTTCTCACTGGGGCCCCCCTACAAGGGTAAGTCACAGTCCTCCCTGTTCCCTCACTGAGACAGAGGTTGGGTTTAGGGGCCACTTGAGGATCAGCGAGTTAGGGCAGAATGGGATCAAGTGTTCCCCACAGCTCTGAGTAGCAAAAATACAGTTTAAAAAAAAAAAAAGAATCCAGTTCACTGCATTTGCAACAGTACCAGATAGGGAGAATTCCTATGATAAATTTTATGAAAAGGAAATTGTGTGATTGAGAGGGTATTGAACATCTCATAATAAACACAAAAGTCTGACAGATGAACCTTCATGGATAAATGCAGACCAGCTTTTGACAAATCTAGCAGGTATTCCAGAATTTGTTCACAGAGACAGTTGTGCACATCATAAGATATGTTGTCACATAATAAATGAAACCCAATCAAAGTAAGTCTGCAGACTCTTTCTGGTGGACTGTTTTCTTATTGTTATCATGACCAGGATTACGTGATCAGATACTCTGAACCTGGCAGCTTTATCTCTTCCAGTGCCCAATTTACAGAGGTTGAAGGCTCATATACCACAGCTGGCACAAGAACAATGGCAGCAAAGAGCCCACAGGAGAAATCTACATGGCCCTGGGTTGCCTTCTACTAAAGCATGGGATATCAGATCTGCTTACCCAGCTTGAGGTTGTATGGATCTGAAGAGTACACATTTGGTCCAGTTACAGCTTAGACATTGTCAGGGACTGTACGATATTGTCCACTATAGACCATTCATGAGGATCTGTTGCTGTGGGCAAGGCCATTAGCTGGTACACAGTTTACATTCAGATGTAAGTAGCCTGGACCCAAACACTCTAGTCAAGCTGTAGTAGAGACAACTAGGTTCAAATTGCATCATCTAGAACTTAAAAGCAAACAGTGCTGCTTACATCACCAGCAAGTCTTCAGAATATGAATATTCATTCCATACCGTACATGACAGTCTAGATTTGTGAATGAATATTCATTCTAAAGCTAAGACTGTCTTGTACAGTATGGGCTGCATGCCATTGGCTCTTACTCTGCACCAATGGTGCAGCTCACCGAGCAGTCAGTCGGCGGGCGGCGGGCGGCAGGTGGGTGGATGCTGCCGCCCACCGCCGCCGGGGAGCGGGTGGTGGGGCCGTGGGTGGGTGGGTGGGGGACACTAGCCACCAGGGCTATGTTGGGGGTTGTTCAACATTTACATCCCTTGATCGGGATGTGCCACTGAACCACCAGGAATGAATTCGGCAGGGGGTTTATTAAACAACTACTGCCCGCGATCTGCTTTTCGGTCCACTGGTCCACCAGGGATGAATGTGGGAGGGGTTTATTAAACAACTACTGCCTGCGATCGGGCTTTTCAGTCCACAGGACCACCAGGGATACGTTATGGGGGAGGAGCCACATTGCTGCCCGCGATCGGGCTGGTGAGATTAAACTATGCCGCGATCGGGCCAGTGGAAGTGGTGGTGGGGATTGTACACTGTTTCACCAGCGATCGGGCTGCAGGGGCATTGGTCCCCGATGGCTGCTGCCTGGCAGGGTGCCAGGCATAAGTCCTCGGGATCAGCGCACCTGCATGCTAATGGCATGCAAATGGGGCCATAATCAGATGCAAATGGCCCCCTGCGCCTTGCATGAATTATGGCCCCATTTGCATGTCACCTTTTGAATATGGGATTTTGCGCATGGCGCAATGGTACTGCGCCACTGCAAGTTGAATGCTCCACTCTGACAACTGCAGTGGCGCAAGTTCCACTGCGCCATGCACAGTAACTGTGCCGGGGTGATATTCAAAGGGTTGCTCAGGCGCAACTCCTGAATATCACTCTGGACACACCCTGCATAACTATTTTGTGCAGCACAAGGGCTTGCGCCACAAAAATAGCCGCAGTTTGAATATCCAGCCCATTATTTGCAACCTTAATCGTCTCGTTAGTTGCCTCAGAGGTTTTGAGCTTGAGATCCAAGCCAAAATTGAACATGGTTTCCAAAATACTAACATTGGGTGGGAACTTGGTAGCAAATGTAGTGACTGCAATATGTACAAAATTGTGGATGGGAAATTTGCACAAGAACATTTTATACGTGACAGGTGTCTACATAATATTGAGCTCATTAATGAATTAAATAAGTACTGCACTAAGTTAGAATCCCTTGAGAAGAGCCAGGAGGAACTGATTGCAAAAGTCAAAGTTCTCTCTAACTTAAATAAGGCTCAACTTCACTGAATAAGCAGGACAATGCTGATCAGAGTACCAAAAGAAAACATGTTAATTAGGAAAGGAGGGTGATGATTGGTTCCTGGTAACAACTGTGAAAAGGAAGAAAAGGGGAAGAAATCCCTAAAACCACATAGTGTACATTTCACTGAGGAAACCATGGAGCAGAGCCATGATAACAGTAATCTAAACCAGAAAAGTGTTACTACAGAGTTTGCCCCACCTGTAACTAATACCCTTTGTCTTATTCAGGTACCATTTTACACTAATGACCTAGTGATCCTTGAGCCAAATAAAGATATTGACCAACCAATAGCCTATCTAACTGATTTTCTGTTCTTGCTGGGGGGATGATACAAATGACACAGGGATAAAGGTGAGACCTCTGTTCTCCATACTAACAGTCAATAACTAAACAGATAGTAGTTATGGGTGACTGGATAATTAAATACACAGACAGGTACATATGCGGTGAAGACAAACAGAATATAATGGCTAGCACCTTTTTGGAGCACAAGCCACAACTTAACCCCAGTGGTTGACAATATCCTAAGGGGCAGGGGAGAAACCACTAACAGTGATCCATGATTTGGGAAGAAAACACAGGCAGAGTTTGAACACGATGTTACCAAGTTAGCAGATAAGTTAATAAGTAAGAGTGCGAGATTGTATTCTCAGAAATCCTGCTGGTCCCAAGGGCATCAATTTACAAGCAAAGGAGGATCTCTCAACCTAATCACTGGTTAAGGAAATGGACTAGTGAGAAAAGAATACAATTTTATCAAACACTGGGACCACTTTGTGAACAAGTCAGAGATGTACTGTAAGGCTGGCCTGTATCTAAGTTTTAAGGGAGTAGGCTGTTGGGCTAAGGATCAAAAACAAAATTACAAAATATTTTAACTAGTTAGCCAGGGTTGAAGGGTCACAAGGTCAACCAATTAATGTCTACAAATTCAACAGGCTCTAAAAGAGGGCTAATAGAACTGTTAGAACTCTATCTTAATGCAAGAAGCCTAAACCAGGAAATGAGCAGAACTCCACCGTCTCATGATCAAAATGAACGTGAACATAAAATGTGTCACAGAGATGTGCTGGAACAAGGACTGTGATTGGAATAAAGCCTTACCTGGTTACTAGTTATTCAGTAAGGACAGGGAGAGAGGAGATGAGTAGAGGTGGTAAAATACAAATCTATGTTAAAGATAGTATTGACTGCACCACTGGTAACACCTCCCTGAATTAGGGAAGTCACAGAAGTGCTTTTGTGAATATAACTGGTCTTAATGGTAAGAAGTTCAAGACAGATGTGTTCTATAGGCCTCCAGACTGCTCAGCCCATGATACTATAAGACTTATGGACCATATTGGAGAGGTAGCTAATGACAATGTGCTAGTAATGGGTGATCTAAACCTCTCCCAGATAGATTGGAGTAGTGATGAGATCTGGGGTTCACTGGAATGTAAAGTCTTAGCAATACTAGCAGCCTTTGACTTACAACAGCTCATAACCATACCAACTTGGGGAGAGAATGTACTAGATGTGCTATTGACTAATGTCAATCAAGCTATAATAAATGTTGAAACCATCCCCTCAGTATTAGTGATCACAATGTTATCAGTTTTAAATTAATAGATCAAAATGTATCACTAAGGGAACACAATATACAACAAGCATTTGTCAATGCCAAATGTTGCTTGCTTTGCTCCGTTGAGCTCACTCACTCCCTCCCCTCTGTCAGTCGCTCGTTCTGTTTCTGTTGGCGCTACAGGCTGCGCTTTGTACTGGGCTCCTGTCTCGTTGCAACTTTGTCTGCCCACAAAGAAATCCACAGCTGTCCTGACAGAGCTCCATTGAGGTCGCTCAGTCCCCTCTCTCACTCACTCGTTTTGTTTCTGCTGGTGCTGCAGGTTGCACCTTTTGTACTGGGCTCCTGCCTGCATTGCTGCCTTTTTCTGCCCACAAAGAAATCCACAGCAGTCCCAACAGAGCTCTGCTGAGGTCACTCCTCCCCTCCCTCACCCACTCGTTCTGTTTCTCCCAGCACTGCAGACTGCCCTTTTGTACTGGGCTCCTGCGTTGGGGCCTTTCTGCCACAAAGAAATCCACAGCAGTCCTGACAGAGGTCAGTTGAGCTCGGTCCTCCCCTCTCACTTGCTCGATCTTAATCTGTCCCAAGCACTGATTTCCCACAGCGATCGTGCTATTCTACAGCAGAAGCAAAACATTTTAGGCCAGGATGTGAAAAATGACAGCTGTATTGTTCATAAGGAGATGTGAAAAATGGCAGTGTTGAAAATGTGGAGTGAAAATATTACAAATTTGCAAAGTTACAAGGGTGCGTGAAACAGTTCAACGCATGCTCATACGCAGTCATTTTATGGACTTTCATCACAAAATTTTCAGCATAAGCATTTTAGGACCTCTGCTCATGAACAGTGTCACTGGGGTTTTCTTAATGTGTCCCAAACACTGATTTCCCACAGCAACTGCACTATTCTGCCCTGGAAGTGCAAAATGCATTTCAGCCAGGATGTGAAAAATGACAGTTGTACTGTTCGGAGGAGGTGTGGGCATATCTACTCATTGCTTTGTCTCCACTCCACTCCACAGACCCTGCTGTAATATAGGACCACAGAGGACCCTGGGCAGGAGGGTGGCAACTCTAAAGTTCCAGCACAGCTCCACTGAGCTCGCTCACTTCACCTCTCTCTCACTCGCTCATTCTATTTCTCCCAATGCTGCAGGCTGCCCTTTGTACTGAGCTCATGCTTATATCGGCGCCTTTTTCTGCCCACAAAGAAATCTGCTGCAGTCCTGACACAGCTCCGTTGAGTTCCTCACTCCCCTGTTTCACTCGCTCGTTCTGTGTCTCCCCACACTGCAGGCTGCCCTGTTGTACTGGGCTCCTGCCTGTGTTGCGCCTTTGTCTGCTCACAAAGAAATCTGCAGCAGTCCCTATAGAGCTCTGTTGAGCTCACTCAGTCCTCCTCTCTCACTCACTCCATACTGTTTCTCCCACCATTGCAGGCTGCTCTTTGTACTGGGCACCTGCGTTGGGGCCTTTCTGCCCACAAAGAAATCTGCAGCAGTCCCAGCAGAGCTCACTTGAGCTCAGTCCTCCCCCTCACTCGCTCGATCTTAATCTGTCCCAAACACTGATTTCCCACAGTGACCGTGCTATTCTGTGGCAGGAGTGCAAAATCATATTTGGCAGGATGTGAAAATGACAGCTGTACTGTTCATAAGGAGGTGTGAAAAATGACAGTGTTGAAAATGTGCGTGAAAATATTACAAATTTGCTAAGTTACAAAGGTGCATGGAAACAGTTCAACGCATGCTTATAACACTGTCATTTTATGGAGTTTCATCACCACATGTTCAACATAGGGATTTTAGGACCTCTGCTCATGAACTGCATTACTGTAATTTTCAATCTGTCCCAAACAGTGATTTCCCACAGCGACTGCACTATTCTGCGCCGGAAGTGTGAAAAGACATTTTGGCCAGGATGGGAAAAATGACAGCTGCACTATTCATAAGTAGGTGTGGGAAAATGGCAATGTTGAAAATCTGGGTGAAAATATTATAAATTTCTGAAATTCTGACGTGCGTGAAAACTACGCGAATGCACGCCAGTAACACAGTCATTTTATGGAGTATCATCACCAAATTTTCAACATAAGCATTTTAGGACCTCTGCTCATGAAGAGTATCACTGACATTTTCTTAATCTGTCCTGAACACTGATTTCCACAGCAACCACGCAATTCTGCGCCGGAAGTGCAAAAGACATTTCGGCCAGGATGGGAGACCGAAGGACCGTTTTCTTTTCACAGGTACAAAATAAAAATAAAAACCATCATGGGATGGTTTTTTTTTTACAGGAGCCATTGGCACACTGGGGTGGGCTCCCAGCATGTCAACAGAGTGTTTGTTGAGAGGCAGCTCTAGCCGACAGAGTTAAGGCACCCGTTGGCACAACTGTATAGGGGTGGAGTATACCAGCGGGGTAGGCTCCCCCATCAGCAAATGACACTGGGGAGGGACATAATGTTGATGGGGAGTTGGCTCCCCATTGGCTTTATCAATGTTAGGGCACTGAAGCTGGCGGAGATTGGGGCCTCCATCGGCAAACAAACATGTTGGGGGACATGCTGCCGAGGGAGGGACTGGGCACCCCTCGACAGTGGGGCTGCTTCATATTGTTTGTGAACACATCGCGAAGCCACCGCCATGTTACAAACAATATCCACTAACAAGGTTCCACCCAGCAATGACAGTCACTTCCTCATTGCAGCAGAATGGCTTACACTGCAATGACGAGGTGGCCCCTGATTGTAGTGGCTGAAACCTTACAAGGTTGTGGCATGCTGGCTGAACTAGTGTCAGCAGCAGCGTGCCACCCATTAGGAAAGCGGGCCAAACCTCCAAAGGCTGTGGGGCATTAGCCACAACAGTGCTGCGCCTCCACAACCTGCTTCTGGGCAAGCTGCCACAATATGTTTCTTGCACATGCACACAATCAACATAGAAATCATGAAAATAATTTCCCAGCGATGAGGAAAAATTGCAGAAAATGGATTGAAAAACAATACCTGAGGAATTAAATGCAGAGGAGGCCTGGGAAAATAATAGCAGTATAATTTCATCATTGGAGGCTATATCGTCACTTCATATCAGGTTTATAACAGCAGAGGAAGAAACCCTTGTGGTTTAATAATAGGATTAGAAGGTTTATTTCTAAGAAAAGGTAAACAAATAACAAGATGAAAAGGAATTCTGTTCCCGTTAACATTAGGAATTATGAAATGATACTAAAACAACTTAAGTATGCCTAAGGAAGTCAAGAGTAATGACAGAGTTCAGGTTAGCCAATATCAAGTATAGTCACTAGGCATTTTATTCTTATATCAATGAGATAAAGGAATGATTGAACAGTCGGCCCCTTATAATTGACATCACATATAATTCACTCCAGGGGATGGCCACAGAATTTAACAAATATTTTTGTTCGGTATGCAACCCGTCGAACAACTTGAAAAGTTTCCGGGTCCATGACCTCCAGTGTCACCATCAGTGAGTTAATTACAACCGATAAGGTCTTCAATAAATTATCTGGCCTCAGCGTAAATCAATCAGCTGGACGGATGGCCTTCACCCCAAACTCTTGAAAGAACTGGCTTCAGTACTTGTGCCCTGGATAGCAGATATTGGAAAAAGATCTCTCTTAAATGCCTGTGTACCCACTGATTGGTGTAGAACCATAGTAATACCAATCCTTAAGGAGGGCAGTAAGGCTAATCCTTGCAACTATAGGCCTAATAGTTTAACATCCACAGTGGGTAAGACAATCGAAAGCATAATTAAGGATGAATTAGTTAATGATTTAATTAGTAGGGGCTGAACCGACAGACCACAACATAGCTTTTCTAATAACAGGTCTTGTGCCACTAATCTGATCAGCTTTTATAAGGTTTGTAAGCCTCAATATAGACCGGAAAGGGGTAGATGTGCTGTTCCTGGACTTCTAGAAGGCATTTGATTCCCTCCTCCCTCAAAACATCTTGGTAAGAAGACTTCTTAACTTAGGAGTGGATATTTGCTTAGTTAGATGGATCCAGAGCTGGTTAGTGAACAGAAAGCAGGCTGTAAGAATTAATGGTGTCATTTCCCAAGGGAGCTCTGTGACTAGTGTGGTGTCACAGGGCTCTGCCCTAGGGACCACTATTGTTTAACATATTCATAACTGATCTTAACACTATAAGCAACAAAAATTGGTTAGGTTTGCTAACATTAATCTGGGGGAACAGTGGACACTGAAGCAAAATGATTAAGATGCTTAGGGATCTACAAAATATAGTGAGATGGGTAAACATAAACAAGATGCAACTGAACATTGAAAAATGTATCATCTTGCATTTTGGTAAGAATAACAGTAGACAAGTATATCAAGTAATTGGGATCACAATTAGATCTGTGACCGCTGAGAAGGATCTGGGTGTCATTATAAGCAATAACCTCAAGCCCAGTGCACATTGTAAACTGGTGGCATCAAAAGCAGGTCATTTCTAACCTGCATATGAAGGTCCTTTTCCTCTAGATCAAGTTCAGAACTATTACCCTATATAGGTCCTATACCAGGCCTCACATAGACTACTGTTTTCAAGTGTGGAGTCCATACCTTAAAAAGGATAAGGAGGTGATTGAAAAGTACAAAGGAGTTCACTAAATGTCTCCCTGGCTGTAAGGACTTACCATATGAACATTGTTTAAGACACTTGGGACTGAGGCCTAACGAAATCAAGGGGAGATATGTTACTCCTGTTCAAACTCTTAGAGGACCCATTTTAAGTTCAGATCTGGATCTGGTATATAAGGACATCAAATATGATCTTAAAGGCTCATTTTCTTAAACAGAACTTTGGTAAAATGCATTTATACCAAGGGCCATTAGACCATGGAATCAGCTCCTGGGCATCCAGTCAATGTATAAAACCTGACAACATTCAGACAAGGGTTGGATGCTTTTATCCAGGAGGACAATTTATGTAACTTCCACTGAGTAGTGGGGGCAACCTTATGAGCCTTAGTCTTCTGTTGCCCTATGTCCAGTATTAACTGAAGTATAACTGACTAAAACTAAATTAGGAGCCCCTTAGACCTTTAACCCAGGAATGGATGGAAGCTGTAAGGTAATGACACTTGGGTACACTGTGTACCAGCCCTGTTTTGTGTAAATATAGGGCCATAAAGGAAGAATGACAGACACCAGTTTCATACCTTGGGGTCAGAGGGGTGCGATGCGATGCCTGCAACTGCTGCAAAACACTGCAGCCTGGCTTCTGATGGGCTTTCCATGGTCCTGTCACATTACGCCAGTGTTGCAGAAACTGCACTGGCTGACAGTGTGCTGGTGCATCTCCTTCAAAATAGGTCTGTTGACTTATAAGGCCCTTAATGGGCTGGTCCAGGTTACCTGAAGGAGCTTCTGTGTCCCTACACCCTGGGTTGCTCTCTCTGATCAGTGGGAGGGGTTCTCCTGGAGGTCCCCAGAGCAATGCTCAAATCCTCCGTGGATCGGGCATTTGAAGTAGCCACCCTGATCCTGTGGAATTCTTTGCCATGGTACCTGCGGAGGTGCCCTCCTTGGAGATATTTAAAGGAAATTAAATCTTTCCCCTTTCAACAGGCCTTCATGGTATAAGAAACAATTGCAGTTTTGTGTCTGATTGACAGGAACTATTTATACATTAGTGAGTGTTATTTATTGTTATATTTTGTTTTATATGATTGTTTGTATCCATTTATGCTGTTGGTCAGTTTTATATTTTGTAAGGGTGCCCTGAGCCTTCAGGAAAGGACACCAAAAAGAAATAAAATAATCTATTACTACTGCTACTACTACTACAGTCATTCTGACTCACCCTGCTAGGTGCAGATGACCTGTTATGTCCTATAAGACTGAATTTCCTCTTTATGGTGTACACCTGTTCTTTTCTCTTTTATTTATTTTTGTAGGAGCAGTACATTTTATCCACCGCTGTGTGCAACTGATGTGGATGAAAAGAAGCAAAGTTCTGTATCAGCGATGTCATCTATGAGAATGCCAGCAAATCATAGCTCTGGATTGCTTTTAAAGTGAGTACATGGCACCAGGTGTTTCTACAGACAATTTATGGCAATGACACTGCTCCAAGCAGTAATGCAAAAGCAGAATCAATGTTTTTATGGGGGAGGGAGACTAACCTCAAAGGGTCTCCTTAGCTGGTAACCAGTGAAAGGGAACCCTCATCCCAACTCTGGTTCTGTGTATCTGAACAGTTAAAATGGTCCCCAGTCCATCACAGGTGGACCTGGAAGGAATTAGCAGTGATCAGCTGTATATGTAGTTCATTTTCTTCTCTCTGTACAGAAGAGCAGTCAATTGGGCAATGTGGCAGGGCATCAGTACTTTCCTGCCTTTATTGGCTTAGTATATATCAAAGTGCCACCATGGCCTTCATTAGATGGATACAAGTGAATCAGTTCACCATGCACAGGTCAGATAGATGCTTCCATCTGGTACCACTTGGGGTGGGTGCTGTGCATTAGTCACCACAAGAAACATTTTCATCAGGGGTGGGGATGAAGAGAATATCTACATCTTTGACTTATGTACCGTTGTATCTTTTCTAATTTAGGTGATGAGAAGCGGTATACCCATCTTCCTTGCTTCATTGTGATTTCGTGTCAGTTGCTGAGGAAGGCTGTACCAAGACAACTACAGACTAAAAGAGATAATTTTATATAAATATATATCTATATCTGTATGCATAAAATGTTTTGGATACAGAAGCACTGGGAGGAGACTTTGCCTTAATGAGGCCACCGTGTCTTTTGAATTCCATACATTTTCTCATTTACAATGCTGGAGGAAGATTCTGCTCAAAGAAACAAGATGGCAGATAATACGAGGAGGATGTAAGACATGTCCATCTAGCTTTACAGCACACAGGAGCTCAGTGCAGTTTGGGGAAGCAGTATGGTATCCCTCTGCTTGAGTCTGACCTGACCGGCGAAGTCTAAAATTCTGTGTACCACTGCCACCATGAGGAACACTGTTTAAGGTGAGAGACACTGCAAGAAACTACAAAAACTTTGTTCTACTGAAGAGACAAAGAGTGAGGAATGCATTCTCTTCTACTGAAGAGACAAGAGCGAGAATGTATTTTGTTCTCCTCAAGAGACAAGAGTGAGGAATGCATTTTCGGATGTCATGGAGATTTCTTGAGACTTTTCATATGAGACTTATTCAGTCTTTGGGATAAAAGCACAGCAGCTGACAGTTCTAAGACTGCACAAAATGCTCATGCTGGTGACATCAGATGCAGTGTCCCAGACTGGGAATTTCACACTGCTTCAAATAATACAGGGGCCCTGATCCATCGGCCCAATTGGTTTTAGCAACTTTATTTTACATGCCTACCTGTAGGAGTACCCCTATTCTGCACATGGCATCAGCTACTTTCCCATTACTTGGATACTCTATTGAAATGCTGTACACCTGTGATCAAGTAACTATATATATATAGATATATATATACACTCATGCATACATGTATACACACATAAATTCATTGCACACAGTACTTGCATAGGTTATTTAAAAAGTGCAGCATACTTGACAGAAATCTGTGCTGGATGGCAGGGGTGGGTACAACAATCATTAAATATGAAAGTAAAAGTCTATACTACTGTGATTTCACTTATGTGGAATCAACCTCACATTGTACCTTCACTTTAAACTGTCATATATATGTGTGTGTGTGTGTGTGTGTGTGTGTGTATAAAGTACTCTGAATGGTACTAAGCTTGAGTTTATTTGAAGTGGTAGACTAGGGTTTTTGTCTTGGGCTAAAGCAAACAAAACATTTAGGAATTCAAAATGCACTGATATTACCATTTCAAAGAAAAATGTATGAATATGTCTTGCATTGTTGTCTGATCAGTCAGCTGTTGTTTGCTGTTAATTGTCTTTGTTTATGTGTTTGCACAAAGGGTTTACAAGAAGGAAAAGGAGGATAATTTCATATAAGTGGGGCCAGCACCTAGATTTTCAGGACTTTTAGAGACCCATTAGCTCTGTTTCTCCCCTACAGTGAAAGGGCTAGGCCAGCAGTCATCTTTAAATGTATTTGCAGGGTTTCAGATGCGGGTGATTTTTCTATTCAAAAGTCATCCATTTGTAATCTTGTAAATTATAGGACAGGTTTAATCACATCTAACCCATGCCTCTAAAAATATCAGGGACAAAGGACCAAAATCATGCACACATCTTAGAAAATGGTTATGTCAGCTAAAGAAGCTTTTATAATTATGTGAGTTGATGTGTAAAAGTATTTTGGGAGGGAGAATTAGACAATAACACTAATGTGTAATGCTTAAATTCTTACTCTTAAGTGACAGAAATGTCAAATTTAGGAGAAAGAAAAGACATTTTTGAAGCACAGTCAGGAATAGTTGAGAGGAATGAACTTTTGCAATCTTTATAGACAGTAAAAATTGTTAAGTCTAGCATGTGTCTCCTCCCTTTTACGTTCACCACAGGGTAAGATGTTCCACATCTTGATTTATCTTTTAAAATTGAACTTTTAACATTTAGTAACTATTTTGAAAGGCCACCGTCCCTCTGCACTCACTGTCTGTTGCAGTAAACACACCCAAATTCAGACTTCACATTGTGTATACCCATTAAATTCTGGGTTATAAAGAAAGCAGAATTGTGCATATATACAAACATCTAGAACTGTAAAGTCCATAAATCCAAGGTGCTTAAAATCTAGGCAGTCCTTTCTTCCACTCATGGTACTGCATTAGGGTAGAGTTCTTATACTAGCGCTGTGTAAATCAACCTCTGTCCAAGAGCACTTTCTGAGAAAATGGCAGGCCAGCTTTACAGAACCAGTGGATAAAATGTCAAAGATCCTAGAGGAAGCAGTTCAGTGCAGTTAGTCAGCACTACAGCCAGCACAGGCAAGGTGCCAGCATCAGAAGTAGCCTAAGTACTGTACAGGCGCAGAGTACTGTATATGGGCAACAAATTAGAGAAAAAAGAAATACACTGTATACACTATGCTGTATGCTGCCTTCTCCCAACATACACTGGTGAATTATATGAAGAACAGGCATGTTAGTCCTCCCTTTTAACAATTGATTCCAATTTCAATTCAAAGATATCTAAACATCCTAATTTTGTTTTTGAATTTAAAAAATGGCATCAGAGACATTTAATATAGAGGCTGATGGTTACATTAAAATTGAAAGCGGCATCTTTTTTAAATAAAGATAAATACATTTCATTTGCATTTAAAATGTAAAAAAGCCTGTCCAGTTCAAATAATCCACTCTAAGAACCCCTAAAATAGCTGCCAAAATGATGTCACCATGTGGTACCTCTGGTACTGTAAGCATTATTACTACTATTGTTATGGTTGGACTAAGGGGCATGGGAGCAGTCACCAGGGAGATAAGGGGTCTTGTCCCCTCAACTTTTACGCCCTGCAAAATGACCAGTGACATTGGCATCATAGTGAAAGGTTGCCCTCAACTTTTAGCTATGGCTGCACCCATGGGGGTGGGGTAAACAACAATATCCTGGGGCCTAAGTCTCCAAGGAAACCCAAAACTCAAGTTTTCAGTTGAAAACAATGAGGTTCTAGTCCTTTTCATTATGATATATGCTGCCTGTAAAATTAATACATGTTGCTACTATAGACCTGCAGTTTGCCAGGAATTTAGAGAAACATTTGAGGGCATTTTGCAACTCTAATTAGTAACAGAAAAATCTACACATCACATAGTTGATGTGTAAGTTAAAACATTTTGTAACATTCTTGCAAACAAGCCTGCATCATTTACATCATCAACATACTGCAGGATTTTTACCTCTGATCAAATTCTTCATTAAAAAGGATCTGTGGCATAATAGTGAAACCACAGTACATACACACACACCACCTTAACCCCAGGGGCTAAAAGTGGTTAGGTGAGGATTCCCCACTATGCCAAAGGTCTATTTTATGAAGAATGTTCTCAGAGGTAAAATCCTATAGGACCAAAATCCATGGCCGAAACCTTTCCTATAATATTGGCTGGGAGACTTTGTGTCCAGGGCTGAGACAAACATCTGTAACACACTAATAAGTGTTCAAGGACAAAACATGTATTTGTGGTTTGCTGTTCTCATCCTTTGCAGATTGTTTGTGACGCCATGTGGCACCTTATGGTCCTGCTTAAAACAAAGCCAACATTAATTCCTTTGTGATGATTTGCATATATTATTCACAATGCCTTGCATTGGGGGTATGTATAAGAAATAACTCACAGCAGGGCATGTGATTCTAGAGAATTAATGCAAACTGGCAAGCACAAGGTCAATGACTGCGTGACTTTCAATCCCCCCTCCCCAGAAGAGCAATAATTTTCAAGAAACACTTTTCCAGGAGTGGGTTATTGTGCTTATAAAAAGGGGGACTTTTTAATAGAAAAAGGTTTCATTTTTCTGTAGTTAGGTTGTTGCTAGGTACATTTTGTGTTTGGTAACAATGGCAAAGTCTTTGAATGAACTCGGAAGTGCATATATTTTGAAGAAACCTACAGAATGCCCTGTAGTGAGGGTTTTCATTTACAAAGTGTAAATGTTCTTATTTTTATTGAAAAAAAGGTTTTATTTTCATTTAGTTAGGCTGTTTGTTAGGTAGCTTAGGGTAGGTTAGTTATGAACTATGTGTATACCAGAGATCAATCAATGGACAGATGATGTGTTTAGATCAAAAGTTGCTAGGATTCTGAAGCCCATTTTACATTTCTTTCACGCTTTTCACAGCCAATGTGTCTATAATGTAACCCTAGTTTGTTGACCATATAAATTGTATAGGATTTCTTTGCAAGGCTTTCCAATAAATTTTAAGGACATTTCTGCACATCTAGGCGTATATTCAAAAGTTTGTGCAGGTGCTAATGGATATTTGCCCAGGCAAACTGGCGTTTGTGCTGGATCCCCATATTCAAAAGTGGCTGTTGGGCAGGCAAATTGGGTTAACACCCATGTAAAACATAATGTATGCATGCGGGCAAGGGAGGGTGTGGCCATGAATATACTTGTACCCATATTCAGCAACGATTGCACAGCGCAAAAGGGTTTAGTGGGATCCTTTGTGCAGCCCAAATGCTGCTGAACAAAAAACCTCAATCTCAACTCTGGGCAACTTTAGCAGCTGCCTGAGGTAATGCAGCCACCTAGACAGTTGGCTGCTGGGGAGCACAACCACCCACTGTGGTCCCTGGCACACACCCCAGCCGATCGCTGGCTGTTCTGTGAAAAAATAGTATTCCTGGTGCTAGTGGTTCCTCCCCAGCTGATCTCCATCCCATTCTGTGAAATAATAGTATCCCTGGTTCTAGTGGTTCCCTCCAGCCGATTGCTGGCCCATACTGTGAAATAATAGTATCCCTGGTTCTGGTGGTTCCCCAGCCATTGCTGGCCCATACTGTGAAATAGTAGTATCCCAGGTGCTAGTGGCCCCCCACCAATCGCTGGCTCGTTCTGTTGAATAATAGTATCCTGGTGCTAGTGGTCCTCCCACCAATTGCCGCCCGTTCTGTGAAATAATAATATCTCTGGTACTAGTAGTTCCCCCAGCCGATTGCTGGCCCATACTGTGAAATAATAATATCCCAGGCGATACTGGTTCTCCCAGCCAATCACTGGCCTGTTCTGTAGAATAATAGTGTCACTGGTGCTAGTGGTTCCCCTCAAGCTGATTTTTGGCCCATACTGTGAAATAATAGTATCCGAGGTGATACTGTTTCCCCAACCAATCGCTGACCTGTTCTGAAGAATAATAGTGTCACTAGTGCTAGTGATTCCCCTCAAGTCGATTTCTGGCCCATACTGCGAAATAATAGTATCCCAGGTGATACTGGTTTCCCCACCAATCGCTAGCCCATTCTGTGAAATAATAGTATCCCTGGTGCTAGTGGTCCCCCTAGCAGCCGATCACTGGCCATTCTGTGAAATAATAGTATCCCTGGTGCGAAGTGTTCCCCACACCAATCACGGCCCATTCTGTGAAATAATAGTATCACTGGTTATAGTGGTTCCCCCAGCCAATTGCTGGCCCATACTGTGAAATAATAGTATCCCTGGTGCTTGGTTCCCCACCAGCCGATCGCTGGCCCGTTCTGTGAAATAATAGTATCCCCAGTGCGAGTGTTCCCCCACCAATCACCTGCCCATTCGGTTAAATAATAGTATCACTGGTTATAGTGGTTCCCCTAGCCAATTGCTGACCCATACTATGAAATAATAGTATCCCAGGTGCTACGGTTTCCCCAGCCAATCGCTGGCCTGTTCCATAGAATATTAGTGTCACTGGTGCAAGTGGTTCCCCTCAAGCTGATTGCTGACCTGTTCTGTGAAATAATAGCATCCCTAGTGCTAGTGGCTCCCCACACACAGATTGCCAGCCTATTCTGTAGAATTATAGTATCCATGGTGCTAGTGGTCCTCCCCAACCAATCGCTGGCCTGTTCTGTGAAATAGTAGTATCCCTGGTGCTAGTGGTCCCCTACCAATCACCGTCCCTCTGTGAAATAATAGTATCTCTGGTACTAGTGGTTCCCCACCGATTGCCAGCCCTGGTGTACATAATATAACCCCTGGTGCTAGTGGTACCCCACCAGTTGCCAACCCCAGCATACACACAATGTAATCCCTGGTGCTAATAGTACCCCCTCCTCCTGATCCCCAGCCCAGAAGTAAAAGAATAAACTTCCTGGCATCCCAGTGGTTCCCAGCGTATCACAGGATACCCCACTCACCTTAGCATTATCTGCGGTGCCGGAGCATACAGTGACCAGCATAGCCCTCATACCTCTTCAGTCAGCCACTGTATGTACAGGTAGGGAGCTCACCTGTTATTTATAGAACAGTGTGGACGATCCTGTCCTATAAATAAGAGGCATGTTCCTGCCTGTACATATGGTGGCTGGCCAAGGAGGTGTGAGGAGGACTGTGCCATCCACCATACGCTCCCACGGCGCCATGGACAATGCTAAGGTGAGTGGGTAGGTATACCCAGTGCCATGACAGGGGACCACTGGATGCCAGGGAGGTTTATTCTTTACTTCTGAGCTGGTGATTAAAGGAGGGGGTACCACTAGTACCAGGGATTATATTATGTATGCCTAGGCTGGCAATTAGCGGGGGGCACTAGCACCAGTGATACTATTATTTCACAGAATGGGATGATGATTGGCGGTGGGGGCGGACACTATTACCAGGATATTTATTTATTTAAAAGTTTTACCAGGAGGGCACACTGAGCAGAGTACTGTCTCGATTCCAGGTGCTGCTCTGGGAGGGGAACATAGAAAACAACCATACAAAATATATAATGTACAATATTGCATCATGAAAATACAGAGACATGTGCTAAAGCATAGCAAAATATGTTATGACATAACAACACATAAGTACTTGATATGGCTGTAGCCACAAATGGTTACCAGGGCACAGCTGGGGCACAACCGATGGCAGCGGGGCACTGATATATTGTTACTATGGGAAGCTCTGCACCATATGGGGCACCAACTGGGGCACAGCATTTTTTACCGGGGCACATGCTCTGGTGGGCCTAGTGTAGACCACGCCACTGGAGGTACGAGTAATTGAGGAAAACAAGCAAGCATCAAGATCAGTGTCAAAATAACAGTTGGCTGATGAGAGGCTGGAACATAGTTCTTTGCAGGCATCTAGCTACACAAGCACAGGTTGTGGAGAGTGCTCATTTTTGAGGTAGCTGAGGTGCTATGATGGGGGCATTTGCCAAATGCTTACAGGAGGGTTCCATAATTTGGGCATGCGATGTCTGAAAGCCACTTGGCCCGTCGACGAGGAGATACGTGGTACCGTCCAGGAGGCAGGTGTCAGAATTCCTCAGGAATAGACAGGAGGGAATGGGCAGCTAACACAACATCGAGGTACAGAGGCAAGGTCTGGGACCAGTACTTTGCAGTGAGCATGGTGCAGTGAGACTATCGATGGTCACGGAGCAAGGGCAGATTGAGAGACCGACAGAGGAAGCAGTGGTTGAGGAGGATGGGCTGTCAAGGGCAAAATGACAGAGAGAGTGGAAAAGGGGTCCAGTCTGGCTAGGGTGGACTTAGGAGCAGCACTGTAGACTACATCTCCATAGTCAAAGATAAGGAGAAGCATTTTCTGTACAAGTGCACTGCAGGCTGGCAGAGGATGCAACCACAATTGTGTTAGAGAGCACCCAGTTAGGGTGGAATTTTTGTGGATGGCATCGACATGTACAGAAAAGTTGAGATGCTGGTCCAGCCAGACCCCAACAAATCTAAAGGGGGAGGCAAGCCTCCAGAGTGGTCCTATCCAGGTTGTGGAATGAGGGGTGATGGTGAGCTGAGAGAGAGTCTCTGCCTCATGCCAAAGGTCATAGAGACAGTCTTCTTGGCATTGATAAATAGCCGGTTTGCATGAAACCAGATGTGGACTTCACTGAAGTCCTGCTGCAACCTGGTCACTACATCAAGCAGTCAAGGGCCAGAAGCATACAGGACCATGTCATCCGCATGCGTACAGTATGTATGGATGTGTGTGGGCAGGTGGTGGGCAGGTCATTTAGAAAGATGGAGAATAGGAGTGGACCAAGGACCGAGCCTTGGGAGACTCCTGTGTTAACTGGGAGGGAGGAAGAGGTGGAACCTCTGATTCTAACAACTTAGGATTGACCTACCAGATAAAGTGGAACCAACTGATGACCTTGGTAGAAGCCCTGCAATGTAGAGCTTGTCAAGCAGGAGAGCATGGGAAACCATGTTGAAAGCCTTGGCTAGGTTGACAAACATAATGGAGATGATATGGCCTTGTCCATGCCATCCAGGATGGAGTCAGTGAGTCATAGGAGTGAGGTGACAGTGGGTGGGACTTCCTGAAGCTAGACTGGTAGGGTGGGAAGAAGGAGGAGGAGGAGGAGGTTGAGAAAGGAGGAGAGTTGAGAGAGGACTGAGGTGCTCCTGAGCTTTGCCAGAATGGAGGAGGAAATAGGATGGTAGTTACCAGGGACAGAGGTGTCACCTCCTTTGGGAGTGGGATAACAGTAGCGTGTTTCCATTCAAAGGGATTGAAGCTAAGGAAAAGGAGATTGTGAGATCAGCCAGGAGGGGCAGCGATGGCAGAAGCAGCTATGTAGAGCATCTTAGAATCCAGCTGAGTGGGGCATTTGCATTTGTTAGGGTTTAGAGATCAAGGCTTTGAAAACTTCTGAGGTGTGACCTAACAGAAGGGGAAAGTGAGGCAGAAGAAGAGGACTTGTGCTGGGGGCTACGGAGGGGTTTGAGGCTGGAGATGGGAAGTCACGGACAGCAGTACCAAGGAGCAACTTGTAAATAGGGATTAAATTCTGAGGCTACTGCTAGAGGTCCGTTACAGCGTTACCACCTACATTCAATGCAGGTGTGGGGGCTGGGAGGGTGGGGAGAAGAGGTTGACCACTTTCCAGAATTTCAGTAGTTGGTTTACATTAGCCTGGAAGAAAGTTTTGAAGTAAGTTGCCTTAGCCTGCCTGAGTTGCCTAGTGCAGACGTTGAATAAGCAGCAGTATTTTGTGTGGTCAGCAGGGGCTGGAGTCTTTGAATGCCTTCCATGCCTGGTCTCTGGCTCTGATGAGGGACATAATGTAGCAGTGATCCAAGGCAAGTGGGCACCCCTCACTCGAGTCCATCTAAGTGGTGCATGGAGGTCCCATACTGCTAAGAACTTGAGCTTGAAATGATCCAATGTAGCGTTGACAGAGGAGGCACGGTGGATGAAGGACCAGTCAGTGGCTGTCAAGTCGATGGGAGGCGAGGCAAGGTCCAGGGTTAAAAGTACCTTGTGAGAATGGTTCGGGGGCTTTGGGCCTGAAAATTTTATGGATCAAGTCAATCATATGGTGATCACTTAGTGAGTCAGGTAAGATGCCTGAGGCAATTATGCGATGCTGGTGGGAGGTAAGGGACCAATCCAGTAGAGAGTGATTTTCGATTTCTTGTTCAGTCGAGTGGGTTCAGAGATCAGTTGCAACAGGTTTAGTGCTGCTACCTGGTTGCAGATCTTGGAGGTAGTGCTGGATAGCCAGTTTAAATTGAAATCCCCAGGATATGGAGCCCGCCTCCCTTGGCGTGGGATTTCAGGGGCCCAGGTGTTCCAGGATACCCAGCATTGTGGATTTGGGCAGCATGACCCTCCTATAAATACTCGAGTAGTATGGGGGAGGGGAGAGTTTGATCAATAATGCATCTATCGGGTGTGGGAGTCTTGGTAAATTGACTGTGGTGAATTAGATGGAGGATGAGATATACATAGCTATTCCACCACCCTTTTGTTACCTGGGTGGTAATGTCTGATAATGGAGTAGCCTGGGAAAGAGATTTCGAGTCCTTGTTGTGGGGCTTGAGCCAGGTTTCGGAAATAATCAGGATGTCAGGCTTTAGGGTGGTGACAGTTGGTTGCAGCAAGGTTATTTTATTCAGTAGACTGCAGATATTTAAGTACATCAGTTTTAGGCCACGTGCCCAGTGAGGAATGGAGCACCACTGGGCAAGTCTCCCCTCGATTTGTGACCCCAGGAGGGCCCCTCAATGAAGGGACACGTTGGGTCGACCGGGTCAGCAGTAGCAATGAGGGCAGTGGGACAGCGATAGGGGAGTTTGGTGGCATTGGGGCCATGGCTGCCCAAGGAGTGCTAGGAGGATAAAAAGATTATGCAAAACACTAATAAATTACTCAGATTTTGATGAAGCTAGAATGTGGTACAAACAAATAAAACTGGAAGATGCCCAGAATCTTTTACAGTGGAAAAAGGGTAGGGTCAAGGTCAAATTTGTTGCTCAATTTTGTTGCACTGTTGCTTTAAGCTATCTATCTGTTAACTATGCACATAGTTGGTGCACAGTAATAGCACATGGAACTGCCACATGTATGTATGTGCATGGCACACTGCCATGAAAATACAAGGATGTGTGATCTGCTGTGACTACACATCCACCTCCCTGCCCACCAACTCATACCTTAGGCCCAATTCTGTGCCCATCACACTTTCCATGGGAGTGTCCACTGCCAGTCTCCCTGGTAGACCAGTGGGACCCAAATCAAACCCAAATTTAGTCTTGTCCCTGATAGTCTATTGGTACCCTCTCATTTTCATTGTTTCGCCACACATGGCCATTTTATGAGTTGGTCCCACAATGATTTTGGTCCGTGATGTCGACACACACCAACACAGCAGTCTCACAGCACATATTGTCAGTATTTATTGGCTATAGTTGGGGCAATCGCAAATATACTACAATGGGACAATTTGGCTATGTGAATGACACTGTTGCTATGTAGCTGCCAACCCACCCTTTTCATGCCCCAGCACACTTTGATGTGAACTGAGGCAGAAGGTCACCTGAGACCACCTCTGAGCATAGCTCAAGGCAGTCTCAGCCAAGGGCATGCTGCAAAATTAGTTTACAATGATTTTACAACAGTCCCATGTGGCTGTGAATTAGGCCCTCAGGTTCCCTGCCATTTTCACTAACTTGACAAACTGTGGACATTTTTCAAAGATGTTCACAATTCAGAAACTCTATGACAGTACAGAAATGTTACACAGCATTAATTTTAGAACAACAACTTTACAAGGTATACAAAATAAATTCTCTCACTTCAATTAAGTTTTCAGATGCTGAAGGTTTCTTTATTGCCTCATTTGATAACATAAACAATTGAATTGCTCAACACCTTTGAATCCACTGCTCCAATAAAGTGAATGAGCGGCAGGTGATACTTTGATCTCACTGTTGGAGTCAATGACAGTTTGAGGGTTCACAATAGGTCTACTGCAGCATCATATATGATTTTTCCAGCAAGCATATCTCCACAGTGAGAAGGGCTACAATTTGATTTTTGTTGCATCATTTATTTATGCCCTTGTCACCGTCAGCCCCTTGGCCCTCAGCCCATCCAGCCCCCCACCCACCCACCCACCATCCCAGGGATTTACCTGGTTCTAACGGTCCCTAGAATAGCACCTGAAAGGCTAGGGATGGAGGGTCATCCTCCCACCCCAGTAACTCAATCCAGATATTGGAACCGCGGCACAGTCGGTGACGCGGTCTGTGGCAGGCTGGCTGGCATCATCCTTCTGGCAGGTTTTCCTTTTTTCCTCCTTTTCCCTACCACCTCCCTGATTACAGGTAGGGTTTGATCAAACCTCGCATGTTACTAGCATACCCTGTGGGACAGACAAGCTCCTGGGCCACCGTGAAGGGTTACTAAAGTAGCAAACCTGAAGCTCTCACTCCTGGCTGGGAGTGCTGTCATGGTGCATTGGCTTCCCAGGCCCTGGGACCACCCAACTGTCTACCAGGGCTTGCTTCTAAACCCAAGTTGCCAGCATGGGAGTGTACAACCACTATCCACTGTATGGGGAGCAACTGGAAACTTTTTTAACTGGAAGCTTGTGTTTGGGATCCCAGGATATTGTCTCTGTTTCCTCCCTTTATTTGGCTTTTACATTAGTGCAATCAGCCAAGCTTACCATAGGACTAGGAGGCAAGGAAGGTGTCACCCATGGGTAATGTCTCATGCAAGGTAAAAACACAAGAACCAACACTAGAATATTTTGGCACTCACAATGCCTAAGCACAAGAATGAGACGCATATGCAGAAATGTCGGTATAAAAGATTTTATCACGCCTACAATCATAAATGCTGAGATGCTGGGCTTATAGCTAAGGTACTTCCTCAACAACATTTCACAAATAACTAATGGCATTTTGTGCCCCAAAGGCACTTAGTCAAGGGACCTTTTGCTTGTGTGTGTCTCATACTGGCTTAGACATTGTGAGTATAAGGTTACCAGAGGACTGCAGGGTCTTTCTCACTCCAGTAACATCATATTACCAGCCATTGCAGGCTTTTTAGAGTGTGCTGGCTAATAGCACAACAACCCTATTTTTGTTCCTTGGCATTCAGTGGATCCTCTCCTAATTTGATTCCTTGTACCATATATCTTCCACATCACTATAGGCCACCTAGGTCCCCTCCACTGAAACTTCTATTCCAGGACATAATGCAAGTGTCAAATATATAACATATGCCCAATAAAAATGTCTGAACTGCAACTCTGCAAAAATGAATTTCAGGAATCTGACTCCAGCTTGGGCTACTGGAACCTCAGGTGAGCTACTGGGATCCTAGGTAGACTGCTAGATCTTGTTTTGGCTGCTGACATTTCAAATTTTTATTTTTATTTTTTGAATTAATTATCAGGAAAAATAGACATTACAGTTCTGTACCTTGTAAGAGCATATACAAAGGGCATATGAGCCACAGTTATACAATGGAAGGTGGTGAATCGCAGCACCTACATGTTTTGCTGCATCGAGGGGTTCTACCTATATAATCTTGTATCTACCAGTAATCAAGCAACACTAAGCTGATATGCCATCATCACTTAGGTTCAATATAAGATTATTAACTGTCAAGGAACCTGTTACTGGTTTAACCATAAATCTATAATACCTAAGTAATGTCATATTTGACCTGATACATTTGAAACTTAAAGCTCCTGCAATAGATAAAATATTTACAAAATGTATTAAAATATTTATAACTGCAGCAACAGCAATTGTACTGTTCCAAAAAAAACTGTCCAGGTTAGATGTGTCCAGACCTGAAGAAAACATAAAACCTCCATAAATTTATATATTTTTAGTATAGTCTCTAGATGTTGTTACCAACAGGATCAGAGAACAGTTCGAGATCCATGGTAAGTCACGAGAGTAGAAAAATCTGGTCTCTGGGGCCAGAAAGAGAGAAGTGCAAAACCACCTACACTATCAGCACCATTTTGATTTCATCAGGAACCTAGCAAAGAAAACAAAACACCCAAATTACCAGTTTACAGGGTGAACTAACCTGGACACTGAAGTAGATCATGTACAGCACTGAAACTATTCAAGGCATAAAACAAGCAAACGTAAGTGTACACTCACAGTAAAGAGAAGTTCAACTCATGTGTTTGCTTCTGTGGCATCCTCAGGATCTTCTCTGTCTGCCCCCACTTGTTCTTTCCCTGTTCGAGCACTACTCCCATCCCATTCCAGTTAGTCGAGTAACTTTGCCATCTTTTTCGGTCAGAGAATGAGTAGGGTTTATTGTGAATGGTAAAGGGTAGTTTGGCAGTGAATAGCAATGCAATAGGAATTTGCTTGTTCCGGACTTCTCTTTAACCCCATCAAATGCCTTTCTTCTTGATAGGTAGCATAGGACCAGTCCTGGAAAAATAAGAACTTTTATCATCTGTCATCACTGATGATCATTTTGCCACCAGGAAAACTCTCGTGTCCCTGCTGGAGAGGAAGCAAACCAGCATCACTCTGGAGTGCCCCGACCAAGTAACAGTTGGTATGCCCTCTTCAACTCCAGCGGTTCCATCAGGTGCAGCTCAGTATGAAACCACTGCTCCATAAATGAAAGGGCATTGTCCCCCTCCAAACCTTCAGGAGCCCTAGGATTCAAATATTTTTACCCTTAATTTTCAGAGTTCTCAGATGAACTTGAGGTGCACATTCTCCTTCACCAAATTGTCAGCCATGGCATGATCTGCCATCTTATTTGCTTCCTGCACATTAACTTTAACAGAGTCGATGTTCTGCTCAACTGTAGTGATCCATGCTGTAATACTATCCAGCTTTTTGTTCATAGTTGCAATTGAGGAGCAAAGTTGAGTGATGGTTCTTTCCAGGCCTGCAGGGCTGCTTCCATTCTATCTTCTCCTCTGCTGGAGCTTGATGCTTTAGTAGCATCAACAAGGCCACCACGTGGCTGAAAGAAATTTTGGGCAGGCTGACTCTGAGCTGTGGCTTTTCAGTGATCTCCCATGGTCTAAGTCCAACAAAAGCAGCATCAAACTGATCCTTCTGCTGTCTCACTCAGCTCCATTGACCAAAAGCAATTTTAATTGCAGTATAAAACTTAGAATCACTGTTAAATCATTTCTTAGCAGGAGCTCTGAGACATTACTGCTACCGAGCCAGATGGTAGCTCTCTGCTGCTGACATTGCTGAACTGCTAACTATCAAAAGGAAAGAAAATGGAGTTCCTAATTCCATACACAGGGCATAGAAAGTCAACTACTAGATAAGGGTTATTGAAAACCACTGAAAGGTTATAAGTTATAACACAACCAGAAAACTTTGTAGAGTCAAAAATCTAGAAGAACTGAAACTGCTTTGTGTGTGTTTGAACCAAGTTTATCATGTGGGTATATAACTACGTATGTACAGTGTGGGCCATCTTAAAACTTGGATACTAAGACATTGCACTACTGAGAGCTATATGTTCACAAATCTGCACACTTACACACCAGACATGGGCGGATTCCACTCTGCTGCATTATAGGTGCTCTATGTACAGTATTGGTGTTCACATGTAAGTGTTGCAACTCCTACCTACCAATAAAATTAGAATAAAACAAGGTGTGTGGGTGTGTGTGTGTGTGTGTGTGTGTGTGTGTGTGAAACCTCCCAAACTAGAGTTTTCTCTTGAACCCAAGTGTTCCATGTTGCACATGTTTCCGTGTTGCAGACCCCAGTACTGTTGTTTCACCTCGGCCAGCCTGCACTTATTTTTTAGCACCTGACTACATAAAAGAGTCCATGATGGGAATCAGGAAAAATATACGCTTGGTTGGAAGACCATTATCCCATGCCCTACCATAACTGTGTGATAATGACTGTATCTGGCTGATACTATAATACCTAGCTGCCAGTATCACAGACCAAGGACAGACACAGTTGGTGTATTTGCTCTCAGGATTTGCATTATATATTGGATACAGGGCCCAGAGATATGTTGGAACTGGAACTGTATCAGCATCTGACATGGTAAGGATTATAGTATTCTTGATATACAAGGCTCCTTTTTCAGGAGCTGTGTTTTCAGCCTGCAGCTGCCATTTTTGCACAATGGTGCGGAAGCCAGTCTTTTCTGTCTTTCTCTCTCTCTCTTTTCAACACATTCCATTGTACCACAAAGATTTGTGGCTTGCAGCCATATCCCACTTTTTTGCTGCAAACTGCTATGGTAGATAGCCCAGCAATTTGCATTTAAAACGTCATTTAAATAAAAAACATTCTTATAAAAATTGTAGGGGACTCTGGCCCTACCCTGTTCCCACGCTCATCTAAAGGGATATGGATTGCAGTAAAATCAAAAAACAGTGTTTGCCTTGATAACCCACCTTTACAATTTATGTTACATATTGAATGATTTTTAGGAAGGGTGGGGTGCATGACATTTGTAAATCTCATCCTTCCAGGGTGCTAAGAAATGTGCTAGCTGTAACTTCATAGTGAAAACGGACCCCATCGCAGTAAATTGAAAATGGACCATGTGCAGTATTCAAAAGAGTGAGATGGAGGCTAATAAACCTTCTGAAAATGAGACCTGTGATGTTTTTCCTAATTTATCTTTTTATATACAGACAGTAATGAATTCTCTGTGCTCTTCATCAATGCTGTTTGCTGTGTTTCCAATAACATTTAAAAAACTATCCAAAACAGATTGTGTCTTGGTGTTTTGTGATTGCATGCTTTCATGACTGTACCAAGTTACCCCAGGGTAGGGGAATGACATCAGAATTCACCAACTAGTCTTTCAACTTTTGACAAGTCTGATGGAGGCACAGTTCACTAGGTCCATGCTTTAACAAACTCTGAAATGTGGTAGCCTCAGCAAACTAGGGGTTGTGGCTAGGGCAGGGCTTTCATTTGTCCCAGGAAGTAGGCAGGGTTTAACAGGTGTCAGTCGGTAGGCCACAGGCTGCCTAATTCGTGATATCACAATTCTTTTCACAATCCAGTGGTTACAGACCTCATACTACCAAGAACAATGGACAGAAATGTCATTAATTTTTAAAAGTGGCCAGTTGTTAATTTTCACTCAGAAGTGTTTTTCTTTTACCTTTTGCTAATTAGAAGCTGTTCTATGTAATAGTATTTGATGCAATCGAAATATCTGCACTGTCCCTGAAACAGATTTTTCTAGTTCTATTCCCTTCATACCTCATCAGCAGTGTGACCTCACTGTGGCATCATTAGTAACCAATCAGGCAGCAGCTTGGTCGGTTGTGATATCATAATCAATACAGTCCCGATGCCGATGCAGTATGGGGAAAAGAACTGGTTATATCAACCTCTAGTGCGGTACTGGTACCACACATCACACCAGTACTAGCAGGTGAAAATCTACTCATTAGTAAAAGGAAAAGGACTGTACTTCAGTTAAAAAAAGTTAACAATTACTTTTTCTTTTTACTTTATTTTAAATTATCATATCAAAACTGATACAGATTCATACTTGGTTCAAGGTCTTAGCAAGTATGAGAGGTACATACATTAAATCAGGATATGCTTCTTCTCCCAAGGTTACATAATGAGAGGAGGAAGTACTACTGAGTTTTCAGCATGTATAAGAAAGGATTTACATTGCTAATTGCAGCCATGACCATGGACTATTTACTTAATAACCAAAAGTCCAATAAGTCCCGGGTACAAGACCCATTAAGTCAACCAGTGACTTATATTGAAGTCCATGTATAAACTCAAAATACTGTAATAATTTATTTAAAGAAGCAGACCATTGGGTCTGCATTTCACCCAAATAACCAACATTACATTTAAGTAAACAATATTCAAGGAACTGTGATATTTTGCAGACAAGAAGCCATTGTCTATTAGGAACTTAAACACGATTCCAAATAAGGAGGCACCATATTAGCAGACTTATTTAGCCACAAGACAGTACTTTTGGGCTTATTTCAGCCTCATCAGTCTCTCCAGGGATCATACTGCTCTGCATGAAATTCTATTTAATCTTAACCAGTCTTTTGCCTTCTTCAGTAGGATCGGTGAAAATACAAGTTTTACGACATGTGACATTCTGAGTTTCGCGAGGCACCAATAAAGAGTTGTTGATCCCTAGTAACTTTGGTTCTCCACAAACTGCATCAAAGGCCTTTCATCACTGGTGAGTACTGTAGCTGAGGTCAGGAAAGTAAAAATCCTGGAGCTGACGGACAACTGAAGTGGGCCCTTATTTTTGCTGCTTGAAGGATTCTGCCCTAATATGCTGCCCGCTGTAACAAGAAAAATGGTACGAGGTGAATCTTGTTCAGCATTCTTTCTCCGGGTGTAATCCGATAAACATTGAAGATAAACTCAGCAAGGGATAGATCCAACATATTAGAAAGCAGTTGAGCAACGCAGTGCCATAAATCATCCCCTCATAGCCTTCAGGGACACAAGCAGACAAATCTGGGCTAGGTGGGCTCTGTTCTCATGTTCTAAACAGAGCCAAAGGAGTTTGTTTTCAGAAACCAGTCCTGCTGTCACAGCAGAGGTTTTATCAGCTGATTCCTTTGCCAAGCGCGATTCCGCTGAGATGGTTTCCACTTTATTTTCCAGGTCAGTTGCTCTCTTGGTATAGAGATCCATTTTTGCACCCAGTGCTTGCACCGATCTGTCTAAAGCTTGGACCACTTGTAGAACAGCACTGTTAGAAGGCTCAGAGTCTTCAGTAGCTTCAGTCACGAGGACACAGTGATCAGCGTCATCAGGCCACTTGCCTTGTTTCCCACAGCCCAAATCCGACTGCCCAGCTTTCCAAGGGTTTTCATAACATTTAGTGCTAAACATTGACAGCTGACTCCGCTCATTAGTAGTCCAAAGGTTTTTATCGCTTGGTACAGTTCTAACTTCAAAAATCAAGAAAATAGAAGGTATTTTAGTTGGTAGTGCAGGAGCTCTCTGGAATGCAACCATTGCTGTTGGTTGCTAGCCACGCCCCTCCCAAACAATTACTTTTAAAAGTTAATATTTATTGTAGCTAGTGTACTGAAATTAACCATTTTAAAATTAGAAGTGTGGCCTGGCAGCACCAGACTGTGTGCACTGCATTACAACATGAGACCCGAAACTAAGACTTCATTTTGACTCCCACAACCAGTATGTGGGGTGCAGAACACAGCATGGAGGCATCACGCTGTCCAGGAAGAACAGAGCAGGTTTACCCACCTGCAGTATCTTTAGTGGTGAGAAGGAGGTGGTAAGTGACCTTGCAACCAGAGGAGTAATTCTAGTATAACCATTGGTTGGGACAGGCAGCACTGAGTATTTACAGTAGTGCTTATGCTCACCCAGTGCTTCACAAATGCTACATATAGAAAGCACAATAGTACAGTACTTCTTTCGACCAACCATCCTTTAAGAGCTGTTGGTGCTACTGGGAAACTTAGTGAAATGTAGTATTTAGAAAACTATTAGCATTTATTTTATGTATATTTAAGTTTTCCATCACTATTTCTATGATATTTGCAAATCAAAATGTGAGTGGTCTGTGCACTTCATCTGTATTTGCTGGCACTGCTTGTACACAAAAGAAATCATAATACTTGGCTTGTGAAATAGCAAGGATTTCTCCAGCAATCTGGGGACACCTTGAAGTGATATTTGGGCTTACTGTAGACTCTGAAATACTGAGACAAAAAATTCCTGTTGACTATCTGAACAGTTAATATACAGTACAGATGACAGACTCATGGAGGAGAGTACATAAAAATGAAAGCATATTTATACCTTCAAACTATCAAGGTACTTTTATTAGACGTATTACTTTCACTGGAAAAAGATGAAATTTGTGAAAAGTAAAATGTTTATAATCTGAAATACAGGTAAGGAATCCTATGTGCACTGAAGTTATATTCAGCTTCACATGCATTGAGGAGTATTAAAAAACGATATTTGAAGACATGACCACTGAATGAAAACATGTTATGCCTCAGGAGATTGAAACAAAGCTAAAGAAAGCTACATCCTGAAACCTTCAGGTCCAGATGCTGTGCCCAATATCTGTCTGAAATAACACAAGATCTCTACAACCATACCACAGTAGCTAACAAAGAAACAATTGTATGAATGACCCGGGCTAACACCCAACTGCTTAACAATGTGCAACACATTCATCCTTGCTCAGTCAGACCCTAATCTCCCAAGAAACTATCTTCCAACAACCTGGTTGCCCAAACAATATAAGCTAGACACCAGGAATTAATGCAGTCATGGATCATTGATGGATGAACTTGAAAAGTCAGAACGGCTTACTTTCACCTGTACTTTCCTATGTTTCTGCAGTATGTATCTACAGTATACTGGAATAGATTCAGACAGCTTATAATCAGCTAGACCTTAATGACCTCATGGCAATAAAATAAACTGGCAATAAAAGAAAATGATATGTTCCCAAAGACCAGTTTATGATTACTGCAAAGCCATCATGGCGATCTGCAAGAAGAGCTGCAACCTTATGATATCATTGCTAGATCATGATAAGGCATGTTATAGTATCCCATGCTCCTGAATCCTTGAATACCTAAAAATATATAGAACCCACCTTTCTCTGATCAACATCTTGGATCACAATGAAAATGCAATAAATCACCCTACGCCTAAATTAGGATTAAGGTCAGAGCATTATGCCATATATCACAGTTCAGCAATGATATCCAGCGAGATTCTTTGTCTTAAGGGCACTGTCAGCTTTGGCCTTGTTTTTTTCTCGTGTCAGTATGGGATTGAAGCACCTATCTCACTATTATCCCCAAATAAAGCTTATGTATGCCATAGTGATTATTTCTTATATTTCACTTGCCATAGCGCCAGCGTCGGGCTGGCTGCCCCTCGAAGAGATTAGAAATGCTGCATTTCAGACATACAGAGCGTCTTACCATTGTTCTTAGCGGCTTCGTTTGTGACTATATTGAATAGGTTATGTTTTGCAACTGAGTGCTAGTAAGGCAAAAATGCATTTGGACACTGGCACAAATTCCTGTGCCTGCGTGAATCTGGGAACACCCCTATGCATGCACGGGATCTGTGTTCACCCCAGTATTGTGCATGTGTGGGATTTCAGCACCTGTAGTGGTCTACATTCACAGGCGTGGGGTTTCAATGCCAGAGTTTAAATGCATTTTTGCCCTTACTAGCCAGTTTACTTTAAAACATGGCCACTTTATTTCAATATAGTGCAAGGCATGCTGCAAGTACCTCTTTAGTGTGGGTATGTGAAAACGACGCTCATGCCGGCGCTGTGTGTCACAGGTGCGCTGTAGTATACAATCTCTCCGGGGAAGAGGTATTTTCGCCGGACATTGCGATACAGAAACGTGGCAAAATTGAAATATACAGTAAGTGATCACTGTTATGGCATGCATGATGCCCTTATTTTGGGGATAAGTCATAGATAGGTGCTTCAGTCCCATTATTGCACGCAGACAAAAAACGAGGGCCAAAACTGACAGTGCCCCTTTAGCATACAGATTGCAGTGTAGTCACAAAGAAATCAAGTTCCTGGATATGCATAATTAATGTAATTTTAAGTTATTCTTCAGGCACCATAAACTGCCAGAATAGATGTACAAGCTAAACTCCCAAGTATCTTCAGATTGATTAGGAAGCCCCTGTGACCACTCCAGTTTGGCCTTACCTCAATCCAGCAAGCAGTCTTTTCAACAGCTTGGGGTGTGGGTCCTATGTGAACTCCAGAAATGCCAGTGTACTCCAAACAGTAACTAGCTTCCTATTGGTAAATAACTTAAAGCCCGATGACTCACGCGATAAACACCTGAAAAAGCAATTGCACTGTCTAGACCTTTTGGAAGACATCAATATGACATTTAGGCTAGATAAATGTGCCAAAGCAACATTTATTAAAGAACAGTAACACACACTGAAAACACCCACTTGAATGAGGCTTACAGTATAGAGTAACTTGAACATTAGTGAGTATACAAATACAGTACTTGAGGCTAGGTAAAGGAGCAACAATATAAAATAAAAGGGTAATACAGAAGCTCAGCAATGGAAGTACTTCTAAAGATTAAAGCTATCGTTTAAAACAGCTCTGCTAAATTGCAATGAAATACAGCACCGCCATTATTGGAGTATTTCGTACATGATGCTTACTGCAAGTTATTATGTTGCATTGTGGCTGGCTCCACTGTACAAGCTAAAAGCCAGCTTCATATTCATCATGGTTTGGCAAAACCCCACCTTGTAACATTACCCCAAGTGAAAACCTTTTAATTGTATTGACCTGGGAAGACATTTTCACTGCACATAGAGTACTAGAATTGCATGGATTCACATAAACAGAAACACGACACACAATCACAGCCATACTCTGTAATGTTATGTAATATCTGTCAGTCAGCATTAAGCCAACCATGGAGGAGGAGAACAGGTATCTCTCTCTGTTGGCTACTGCTGAACTGGGGTTACGATGGAGATGGACAGATCAGTAAGAGGATGGTTACTTTACAAATGTAAGGCTCCTGTAGGATAGGTGTCCTCCCAGATGCTTTAGGAGTAAGGGCACTGCTACCTTACACCACTACAAGATCACAGTAGATGTTTGTGTAGTTGCTCTGGTTCCTTTCTCTCACACTAGTGAGATAGATTCATGTCCAGAAAGAAGAACTAGTGCAGTGACTTCACCCAAAGAAAGATTAACTGGCTACTACAGTACCCTTGGATGCTGTACCTTCCCACCTCCCTCACAGTGGTCATCCTTGCACAAACCTCAAGCAAATACGATAGTTGCCCCAAATTAGCAAGCACTACAATACTGGGGAGTTAATAACGAGATATGGCTTCAGTAACAAAACACAACTTTTTAGGTATGCAGCCCTAAATGAAAAAAGGGGTAATGCAATGAACCCACCAAATGGGGCCCATCTTCAAGTGCCATATGCAAGCTCAGTCTCAACTCATTTCTTTGAACCACCACTAACAATGCCCTTAGTAGTACAGCCAAATGCAGTACCCTCCAGCTGCTTCTAGTCAAATCCAGTCAGGTGTAGCCTTGGCACTCAGTGCCTACCCCCACAAATCACACAGATAAACTGGCAAATCCTCCAGCACTGGAGGCCACTACCCTCTCCACATAGTACCAGGATTATCCTTAACCTTATGGTAGCTCCTTTTATAACAGTTCTTGGCAACCCAGTGTTGGATCAATATTGGCCCATTGGGTGTTGCCATGGTCTGGCTGGCGGTGACACACTTTAAATTAATGTGAGCAGCTTGCTCAAAATAAACCCCAAAACACAAAGGCCTTGCATCTGCTAAAATGGATATGAAACTCAGAATGTGAGGTATTTGTACTAATCAGGCCTGATGATCAAAATGCAATAACAAATTCCCAAACAAGCAACACTTTAATCCCTGGAGTAGGGTAAGCCCTGATCTTACTCATAGTTCCCAATTGGCTGGCTCTTCCACATTCTGCAGAACCTGTGGATCTCTGATCTTAGCAGACTCTCTTGATCCCTGGGATGCCTCTCTACTTTCAGCTTCATCCACTCCATGGAGCTGACTTCACTGGCTCTATCTGGAGTTTTGGCTGGCTCTCTCTGCTAGACCACTGCATGTCCACACTGACCCACAAATCATGGTTTTCAGTCCCTTTGGGTATTCGCAGCCAGACACCTGACTGTGGTGCCTGCTAATGGACCCTGCAGCAGACATGTCACACCTTCTTCTAGCTCTTTTTTTTTTTTATTTAGTTGTTTAACCAGGTATAGCACACTAAGCTGAAAGCTTTTACAGGAGTGACCTGGGAGCACAAGGGAGGTTAAGTGACTTGCTCAGGGTCACACAGTATGCAAGTGGAAGCTGTGGATTCAAACCCAGGTCTGGTCTGCTGGATGTCACCAAATTTGCAGCTCAGAGCCTTAGACCACTGCGCTATACTGCCTCCTAGCTCTTCACACAGTGGCTACACCCTGTACCTTCAGCTGGCCATCATCCTCTCAAAATCTAACCCAAATCAGCCCAGCCCCTGCTGCTTCACCTCAAGAAATCAAGCTTCCATGTAAATCAAGTCCAGTCCATCCTGCAGAGCTCACTCCCAAAGTCCATTGGCCCACAAAGGATGCTTGAATTAATCAGTCCTCCAACATCCAGAGGCTTTTGCAGCTTTGCTTCTCTGTTCAGTCCCTGATTGGCTTCTAACCAGGATAAAGGGTCTCAAGGGTGGTGGTGGCCATGCTATGGAAGGACTTGGGCTCCAAAGTTTTCCTTTGTGGAAGGCTAATGCCTTTGAATAAGTTCTGTGCCACCAGATTCAGGTGGCTTTGGCAAACTGAGAGGTCTGGTTGTGGCAGGGCATCAGTTGGCAACAGGTGGTGGCCACTGGCCTTTGATATGCACAGCCACACTGCAGAATGGTGCAGGAGTTGTGAAGAAACTTTGAGTCCTGCAAGCTACTGCTGGTCCCCTGCAGCAACGTTCCAACCACAGGGGCAGTGGTAGTTGGATTAAACAGAGCAGAAGTTTAGTTAGGCCAGGGACAACAGATAAGCCCCACAATTTGGGGAGTACACAAATTTAAGAAATAGGTGCTACAAGGTGCTCCAGTTTCTTTGGTGGACGTGGATGAAATAAATACGGCAAGAAATATAAAAAGACTGATCTTTGGTTGGGGTGCTATCTCATGATTTTAATTAAGACATCTAGGGGTGGAGTGGAGGGAGTAAATGTCACGCCTTGTTTGTGAAAGGGACAGGCTGGGAATGCTATTTATTATACAATGGCAAGGAAATTTCCTGTATTCTGATTAGTCAGTGGTGCCTGAGACAGGATATTATTACACAATAACATCACTGTATTGATTTGGATTGATTATTAGCCACAGCACTAGCTTTGTTTCTTTTCTCTTAAGAAACAAAAATATAGCGCCTCACTAAAAATCTACTAAAACATTTTAATTTTTTTACATTTTGTATAACATCGAAACATTGCATATTGTAATATATAGCATCTGGCAGTTAATAGGTTAACGTCTACTCCTGGGATGAGATGGCTCTTGGCTTTGCCTCGTGCTTCAAACCACCCCAGGAGTGACGTCGATTACACCATAACACACACCTTGTCATGCCTTATTGCTTAAATAATATGCTGTATGTTTTGTTTTTTTCTTATCTACAATGTACTATGGGTAGTAAGGATAATAAATGAATATCTGCTCTGTTAAAAGTAACCATTTATTTCAGATTAATGTCACTGGTGAATTTCAGATAGCTGCATTATCTGCTAGATAGCAAATGGAGCAGACGATACAGTATCAGAACATTTCAAGGCTACTAGCACAAATCCCAAGTTTGGAGACATTACTTGGAGAGAAAACTTTCAAGTGCATTGACTAAGGTAAATGTTTCTCATGTAATGATCATATTAGCCATGAGTTGATACACCACACCAAATCTACCTCCCAGCTTTTATGCTTTGCAACCCTTTCTTATTCCTGTAGATGTAACCTCTAGGGGCGCTATCCCAAGGGCTACTACCCCTGCCTGCTTAACTACTAACAGGTTGAGGGGCCTAGATCCAATGGCGGTGCCTCCACCCAGAGGTCAGGGTTTGCAGTAGTTAAACTAACTTGGTCACAGCCCTCTGGGACACTGTAACCCTTTTCTTCCCACTAGTGGCCCACACAATGCATTAGGAATATCTCCACAATGTACACTTACTTCCCAGGACTGGCTCCATTGACTGGACCCGGGACACCCTGTAAAACAAGATGATACAGTGCAAAAGCCACAGAACAATACTTTAATATAAACGAATACTTCAGACAGTGTAACTTTGCTGAAACAAACAAATCTGATTTATTTAGGGGATATAACAAGGACAGGGGGAAATCAGGTTAATTAGGTTAAACACATTAATAATCACAGTACTGTGCACTTATTTAGAGTCCCAAATTGTCACTGTCACTGGGTGCCCAGATGGGGCTAGCCAGGATCGGAAGTTGCAGCTGGTTGGGGCCCTGTGACGGAAAAACACTTGCACAATACCTAATTGTAATCCAGAGCCAGATGGCTCAGTTCCTGAAGAAATGAAAAAGCAACCATTAGCTGACACACTTGCAATTCGACAAACAGATGGCAGGGAGCTACCCTGCTTTGTACTCACAACTCAATGCTGGGAACTGGATGGAAGGCAGATTGTCCTGGATTGCCAGGGAGGAGCAGACCATGTGGACAAGGTCCTTGTGACTGGACCCCACTGCAGTTTAAAGCAAATGGATGAAGTCTGGCTTAAGCTGGGGTTTACTTCAGCTTCATGCACTCTGTTCACTGTACAGGGGATTTGAAACGCGATTCCCACAAGCACTACACACATTTATATGTAAAAGGAAGTACTATACCAGGCAGGCTGCTTCTATCCCGATCGCAATAACTGCACAATACCCGGGAGAACACACAGCAGATTCAGTTCCTGACAGACCAAGCACGATTCATCAATTTCTCCAGTCTTCTACAGGGTGAGCCTGGTTTCCTCACTTCTGGTGCTTCTTTCTCCTTACAACTCTGATTCAGTCACACTGGCACTCACAAACAGCTGCAGGCTGAACTTTGGGGCCCCACACGAGCTCCCGCGCGAAATCAACGCGAGGGAGCACGGAGCCCTTCCCTCTTCACAGTCACAACTCAACTGATCTTTCCAGTAGACAGAGCAGGGATTTCTTTGAGTTCGTCCCAGTTCAGTTGGCTGGTTTGTTGTTTTGGCTGTCACTCACAGTAAACTCCCTGTTGGTGGAAAAAGGTGCCAAGTCAAACTACATTTCCCAGAGCCACTGCCCTTACAATCCCCTTACAGCAGGCTCCAGAGAGAGTCCAAGTTCTGATTCGCCCAGAGCAGGCTCCATTTTAAAGGATCCCCACCATGATTGGTCCAATTCAGCAGTTCATAACCAACATGAGAGAGCTTGCTCTGCACTGTCCTTGCTACAAGAAAGCAGGTTAAATCAAACTGCATTTTCATTATTACTGTAACAGGTTACAAGCAAACAATTACATCTTTGAAGAGTGCTCCTTCTGCCCACTTAGCGATGGCAGAAATGGAGCAATTGGCAGTAGCTCAGCGGAACTCAAGCAGGAAAACACACAGTCCCCCACTACAACTAATTATGTCTGTAAGCAGACAGCTCTTAAAGAGACAGTACCAGAGGCTCTAAAATCACTCACAGATAGACGGCTTAAACGCCAAACACTATTCAGGCTTGGAGCATTCAAGCAAGCTCCTGGAAGACTTTTGGGAACTCCCATTTGTAGGGGATTACATAAGTATAAATAGATTTCTAGTACCATTCAAAGGTGTGGCCCACCCACCCCACTGGGCATATGATGTCATAGCACTGGATACAGTGAGTCAAGGCTGACGCTTTCTGACATGCCTTGGCGGTTGATGCTCAGCTCCAGTACAGAACTAAATGAAGCTGGTAATGCTATGAGTATCCAAATGACACTCAGCCAAGTAAGTAGAGCGTGGGCTGCTGAGAGCAGAATGCTCATAGAGTCAGTGAGCAACAACACATCATGTGATATGACATGGAATCAGGTATGAGTTAGAAACTGGAGAATATTAACTTATTTACACATGTAGTGTTAGTGAGTAGGGTTCACACCATGTGTTTTGGGAAAAGGGACATATGTCTGTAATTACTATACTTAATGTAAAGTGAATTTCTTCTCATAGGAACACCTTCCCTAAAAAAGCTGATAGTAATCAGCGAAATGTTGGGAATGTTAATTGGTGTACAGTGATTCTTTGACTAATGAATTAAAGCAAGCAAGAATACGGAAACATAGACTTTGACAGCAGATAAGGACCACTTGGCCTGCCTAGTCTGCCCATTTCCCTACCTAGAGGATAAGCAGCAGATGCTATTTAACCAACAGCCTATTTCTTCCTACCCCCACAAAAATTGCCTTATGTCTGTCCCATGCATTCTTGAATTCTCCCATGTTTTAGACCCCACAACCTCCTCAGGAAGGCTGTTCCATGCAATTTTACATAAACTATAGTGGGCCTGATAGTTGTTTTTTGGTGTTTCAAGATACCTTGATGTGACAGTTCAAAGTAAGCTTCTCAATGGGGCCTTTGTAGAGCAGCCAGAAAGTTCAGTTACTTTCTGTAACAGTAAATCTTTGAGAGAACCTCTTCCATTGAGCCACAGCCATGGAACTGTAAGCTTTTGGCATCAGGACCACTCAGAAACCTTTGATAGCTGGGCCACACATCAACAGATGGTGGTCTTACTTATATAACATGGGAGGACCCTCCTCTTCTCAATTACCTCTTGTTAAAGACAATGGGCTTGATTTCAAAGAGTTGGCGGGGCTTACACCAAGCCTGCATCAACCAGTTGACATAGCTGCGCCAAATACATTGCCTCAACTTGCACCTCATTTTATAATGTTTGCGAGTTGTGACAATTTCAATGATTTACAGCAGCTTGCGCCAAAGCTTTGGTGCAAGTCCCTTAAAAGGGTCCCAAATGTAAAATGTAGACCAGGGGGAGCTGGTCTAACTTTGCTGCATACAATACAAGGGACTTGCATCAGGTTTGTGGCTGCCTTCCTGCAAAATCACAATTATGCCACTGTTTGATGTGAGTCTACACTTTGTCAAACTCCATGACACAAGTCTAGTGTGTCGATCCAACCCCATTTTAAAATCATGCCCTTCTTATAGGGAGGCCGGCAGAGACCAAGGAGCCAGGTACACAAACCAGACATATGGGAGATAGAATAATAATTGCAAGAAATATTGAGTGCCACTAATGTGCAACAGCCACAGGCTAGCACCAGCTGACCCTTATGAATGTTGGTAGGGTGAGCTGTGACTTAATGGAGGAGATCCTCTTAGAAGATTTATGGTTAAGGTAACTAATGGAACTATCCTCTTCAAAGATATCACCCTTCATTGATCCATACCCTTGGAACAAATACCAAACAGTATTCTGAAACAGTGGAGGAAGGCTGAATGAGACCCATGTAAGGCCCCTGGCAGGCTTACTATATTACCTCTTTCCTGTGACAAGTTTTCCTCTAGGGTAGTTTGTGTCCACCCTCGGTGGTGATTCTTTTCCCCTGCCTTCTAAATTAGGGTAGCTGGGAGTTTGAGAGGAGGAGTCAGAGGGCTGGAGACAGGGCCAGTTGGCCTGGGTATTCGAACCCCTGTCCTGGAGATTCTCGGCATCTGTATGTGGCATGGCTATGCATAAAGGCGAGGGGAGAAGTTTGTAGAAGTTTATTTTTTTTTTAACCAGAGAGAATGCAGAATGCAGCCATGGGGACTAGGGGCCATTTTCTTGAATGGCAATATGAGGACAGATGGCTGAAGGTAAACCCATTATTCAACGGGACAGAAATTGAAAATACATGGTGCCCAATGGAAAGGTATGGCAGTGGAGCTGCAGCAGCAGTGGCAGGTGTGGCAGGGCCTCTCAGCAGTGGCAGTGCTGAGAAAGTCTCTCCCAGTGTGGTACACTGTTTAAGGCTGGTGGAGAGGACTGCATTGTGATCTCATTTTATCGGATCTGCCATGCCCGTGTCTGGGGCAGGATCCATGTTAGAACCATTTAAGATGCAGTGGAAAAAGTAACTGAAGGGTGGGAGCAGTGTCTTGCATTTTTCTTGCTGGCCCCCCAAGTTCTTCTTCGGGACAGAAATAGTTTGGTGGATTGGCAATGTTTTCAGTGGCCGCAGAAGGTCAATAGGCTGCAACAACCCCTAGGTTCCTGGAATAGGATGGGGGAGTAGATCACTCCTCAGTTGGCATTTTAGGTTTGGGTTCTGCTATATATATATATATATATATATATATATATCCGTGGTGGTCCTTCGCCTGCTCAAAACACTCTGCTCCATTGAGCGGTGCACTTTAAGAATTATTTTATAAATTATCTTGTCTTAATAATGAAAGCAACTGATTAAATGTATTTATTGTTGCTTTACCCTGAGTGTGCTGGAATTATTTAATATGAACTAATCCTATTTGCTCCCCTGAGAAGTAACCTCCATCCACCCAGGCCTGCCAGAAGGTAGCAGCTTGATTTTGCTGACCAGGTGTTGGTAGGAAAATCTTTGGAGACCATGCTGTTTGAAGACCTGCAAGCTAGGTAAGGCCTTTCCATCTTAAGTTACGTTAAAGATGGAGACCCTGGAGGTTCTGATTTGTGCCTCCTCCTCCCATAATTTCACCATCAGGAACTCTAGACAGTGGGGGGTTACACCAAGAAGCCCAGAACCCATAAGTGGGATAGGAAAAAAATAAAAAATTGGAGCCATGGCACATATTGGGCAACTAATGAGAAGAAAAGGAAAGAAGTACTTAACCAGGCTTCTGAACCCAGAGATATAGTGTGCAAGAATGCCAGCCAACTGCAGTAGACAACCCAGCTGGGATGGAGTGGGGAACGCCAATTATCCAGGAGTGCATCAAACCCAAATTAAGGACATGAAAGCCAGGGAAAATCTCCCAAAACATTAAAGAAAACCAGGGAATAAAATCAACTGGTTTGTAGCAAATGTTTCGGAGGCGCCATGCCCAGCCCCAGACCCTCAAGCCTCAGTACTCTTAGGGATCATAGGACGAGTGCCCAAAGGGCCAGGAGTCGGAAGGGATGAAGAGTCACCAGCCCCAGAGGGGCACCCAAAAGCATGAGATGCACAAGTGCCATACGAAGAAGGCCCACAACCCCTCTGGGGCAAAGTGGACAGAAACTTCCAAGAGCAAAATGTTGAACAGGATGATGGAAGTCACTGAGGGTAAGCTTCACATCATGTTCAAATCACTTCTGACCCCTATTTATTTATTTTATTTATTTATACAGTCATCGGAAACAACCTTTGAGCAGGCTGTTCTTTTACAAAGGTTCCACGTCATACAAGCAAGTCAAGTACCAGTATACATAGACAAATAACAGATGGTTCATTGTCCTCAGAGAGGGCTGGGTTACAATATAGTTACTACCGTAGTTTTTAAGGAACAACTTAAGGTAAAAAGGAAATTAGTGAGCAGCCCAAACACAGGCCTTGTTCATTGAAAAAAATGCCCCAGCTGTTAAGAAAAGATACAAGGGAGAGATGGTAGGGGGTAGCACAGGGGCAGCAGGTGAGGAGAGTTGGCCAAAATAATAATCTAGTTGTGGTTGTGGATGGGCGGTTGCAGCTAAAGTTGAAAATGTGCACAGCTGAGGGGGATAGACAGTGGGAAAGGAGAAGGCAGACCCAGAGTGTCTGGGTCAAGGTGAAATTCAGGAGAGGGATGCAGGGTAGTGGTGGGAGCATGGAGGTTGGAGGTGGAGTGGTAGAGGGATAATGTACTTAGCTGATTTTGTGTAGTACAGATGGAAAATAATTTAAGGTAAGAGTACATCTTAAAGGGATAGTTTAAGACAGACTGCTGTACATTAGTGAAAAATCCAGATACACTGAGCAAGTAGTATCTCCTAAAGGAAATGCCTGAAGCTGCATCAAGGGCAGAAGCATCTGAGGAATCATAAGAAGAATGGAGCAGGTGTTTTCTAGTATCTAAGCCAGCAGAGGTAGCTCAGAAGATATCCTTCTTCAGGGGACGATCTGGCAACTTATCAGCCACAGCTGAAAGTGACTCATAAAGCATTTTAATACTGAATATAAGTGTATATGCCTGATAATTAGCAATAAATATGCCCAAAGAGACAGATGCATATGTCCTCTTGCCCATAACATCCAAGAGCTGTACTCCTCATCAGGGGTAAAGAACTCATGAGACAAGGAACCTTTGAGCAGTTATGGGCAGCCATCATCACTACAAAAATCAGTCTAAGGCTATGAAGCGTAATAATGCTTGTTGGAAGGAAGAGTATACATTTTGTCAGTCTTATAAGACACAGCAGGGCCTGTGCCAGGCTACCATAGTGGTATCCTCGACAGCAGGATACATCAGAGGAAACAACAGAGAAGGGCTAGAGGAAATCTCTAGAAAGTCATAGAAAGCCTTCTTGGAGGATTCCTCCTCTTCAGCCATGAATTCCAGAGTATCTTGTATCTGACTAGGTAAGGACTGAAGAGATGCGTCCCACTCAGGAGACCTAGAGGTGTGGAGAACTGAGTCTCTCTCTATAGAAGGACAAAGTGTAACTGGTCTTCAGACCTGCAGACAGGTACTCCATATTCTCGCCCTCAGCATCTTGCTCATCAAGGATGAGATCAGGGTTGTAGTCCTTCTCATATCCATGCAGAGGATGAGGCAGGACAGGATTCACCCACTGCCTAGAAGGCAGGAGGAAAAGCCAATCAAATCCATCTTTATTTATAAGAACCCCATCCAAAGTTGCTTTGAGCACTGCACAGAATTAAAACAGCATACACAATTTTAAATACATGAAATACGAAAACATCATATGTACAGTACATGGCATACAGAGTACAATTAATAAACAGTACAGTAACTGTTAAAACGGAATTTAAAAAGATTCACTTTAACATCACACACATTGAGAGGTTTGTAAGAACAACCAGGTTTTCAGGGTAGATCTAAAACTACCCAACGAGTTTATTTGCCTAAGGCCTATCAGAACAATCCTGCCCCCAACTGTTTTAAAAGTTGAATTTCAGGGCAGCAAGCAGTCCAAGATCTGAAAAGTACAGAGTCCTTAAAGGACAATATTCCACAAGTAAATGAAAGAGATACAACAGAGAGTCATGAAGACATTTGTACATAATAAGAAATACCTTCTAGTCAATCTTGATTTTAATAGGTAAGGAATTGAGGATCTCTGAGTACCGGTGTGATATGATCAGATACCTACCTTTGAAACAAGCCTCACTGCAGCAATAAAAACATATTCCAATTTGTCATGGTTACATTGTGGAAGAGCCGATAACACAGGATTACAATGGTCAATCTGGAGATAACAAAAGCATTCATCAGTGTTTTCAAATCTGAGTCGCTTACGTAGTTTTTAACTTTAGAGATTCCCCTGAGATGAAAAATGCTAATCTACTAACTGAATTTATATCGGAGTTGAAAGAGAGAGTTGAATCCAATAAAACCCCTAAATTGTTAACAATTTATGTTGTTTCCAGATTACATCCTAAGTCTGGAATTTCTAAGCATACCAATGCCAAACATTTTAATTGATTTTTGTATCAAAACAGAGATTGCTCCATTTTTTAAAGATTCAATTGCAAAACATTTTCATGAATTACATTTAACTCACAAGAGGCAGGCTTCTTAGCCATCAACAAAATCCTTTGACTACATTAAAATACAAGATGGCCATAAGAAGGATAGCACTCACAATTATAGGCTTGCCACACTTCTTCACAATTTAATAGAGACCCTTATTTAATTTCTCCTTGTGGAGCAACAACCCAAACACAGTAGTCAAAGCAGGTAATCCAGGCCAAAAAGTAAACTTTACATTGTTGCTTGCTTCAAGATTGCCAGCTAATCAAAAACAGTGGTAGTTTTATAAACAGCTGTAGAAATTTTTAACTTTTCCTCCGCTGACCATTGCATTACCTGGATCTCAGAATACACACGTCACTTATGTTTCCATGTCACAGTGATGTCTTCCATAGAGCCACGATCTTGTGTAAAGCTCTCTCTTAGAAACACCTCAGTTAAAGTGAGAGCGCTACTATACATAAAATGACAGTATTACTATACATAAAAGTACTATCTATCGTGTAAATGCATAGTGAAAGTACCTTTCACAATGCAATACTAAATAGAACATATACAACATAGCTGAAGAACAGGCTAAGGATTCTACCTTACAAACCCTGTTTCAGCAAGTGGATAAAGCAAATGGTCCTGGTGCCCCTAAGATCATCATACAGCATAACATATTGTATCATGTATGTACTAAAGAAGATACAGGAGAACAGGTAGAACAACTGATAGTTGCCACCCAGTATAGATGCAATTTGATTTTCTAGCCCATGATATCCCATTGGCAGGACATGTGGACGGATAGAACTTTGGGGAGGATTTTGCAAAGGTTCTATTGGCCAGGTATTCACGAAGATGTAGCTAAATATTGTCAGAGCTGCAGTCAAAGCCAAAAAGTAAGTCAGGTAGGACGAAAAGAGATTGTCCCCTGGTACCACTCCCTTAGTGACAACCCCATTTGAACAGATAGAAATAGATATAGTGGGACCTTTGACTAAGAGCTCCAGCGGAATCGATTCATATTAGTCATCTGTGATTATGGAACTAAATATCCTGAGGCCATGCCCTTACATACTGTCACCACCAGAAAATAGCAGAAGAACTAGTCAAATTATTTAGTAGAGTGGGTATATAAAGAGATTTTATCAGATCAGGAGAGTAATTTTAATGCTTCTCTATTAAAGGAAAACTACACCCAAAACTTGAAAAAAATATATGTTGTGCAGAGTGTTTTCATTTGTATGTGAAGTTCCAGTGTTTCCTTCCCTCTGACTGGTATTAGGAGTTTTCCCAAATTAGCTTGCTAGCTTTATGCTAGTTTACGACCCTAGGGATCTTCATACCTGATAGTGTAATTGTATTTCTTGTTCCCACAGTGCATCTTGTCTCATGTGACTGTGATGTAAGAGAGACCCAACATTCAGCACACACATGCCAAACAAACTAAATATCTTGGAAGCTTTACAAGCTGCATAAAAATTACCAGCAGCAAAGTTTTTCAGGACAGTAAACCTTTAGGATGAGGGTGGTCACCAAGCTGAATTCTACAGATTTTAAAATATAGCCACCTCTATTGTTGTGAACTGATTGTAATGCAATGCTTTCTGCTGGATTTATGGGTCTGCTACATCACCATTACATGAAGCAAGGTGCATTGTAGGACAAAGAAATGCAATAAACCTATTTAATATGGAGATCTCCAGGGGTCGTAAACTACCCTAAAGCTAGCAGACTAATTTAGGAAAACTCCTAATACCAGTCAGAGGGAAGGAAACACTAGAACTTCACATACAAATTAAAAATACCCTGCACAGCATATATTTTTCAAGTTTTGGTGTAGTTTTCCTTTAAAAGAACTTTACAGATTGTTGGGTATTGTGGCAGTACAAACTTCCCCTATCATCCCCAGACAGATGGACTCTTAGAACATTTCAATCAAACTCTGAAACGGATGTTGATGAAATTTGTCCATGAGGAAGGGAAAAACTGGGATAAATATTTACCCTACTTGTTATTCACCTATCGAGAGTACTCCCAGGCCTCTACTGGCTATTCCCTTTTCCCTTCTATAACGGCAGAAATCCTCGGGAACCATTAGATGTCATCAAAGAATTCTGGGAAGAAGGGAAGGAGATGAAGCAAAAAGGCATTGCTGAGTATATGAAAACAGTGAGGCAGAAGTTAGTGACTTATGTAACTAAAGCACATGAATCCAGTGTTCAAGCCCAAAAGTACAGAAATCATTGTACAATCAACGTAAAAGTAAGAAATAATTTCAGAGTGGGGATCAGGTATTATTGTTGTTACCTCTTCTAGTAAGTTGGTTTATGAAATGGCAGGAGCCCTATCAGGTTTGAGGCAGACGGGCCCGGTTAATTATGAAATAGCTACCCATGATATTAAACCTGGAAAAAAGATGTATCATGTAAATTTGTTAAAAAGATGGTATGAGAGAACAAATGATGACATCAGTCTCATGGTCATACCTGACGAAGGAGAGACAGATTTTGAATCGCTTATGAGCAACTGGAGGATAAGAAAGGACCCCAAGACATCTTTATAAACCCCAATTTAGAACAAAACAAAGATAGCAACTAGACGCTCTGATTCAAACCTTTGCCACAACCTTTACAAGCATACCTGGTAAGGCTAAAATGTGGAACATCAAATAAAAACTCATGGAGGCCCAGTTAGGAAAAGACCCTATAGACTCCTGAGAGGGTTCGAAAAGAGGTGCAAGATGAAATCAACAAACTGCTAGCCTTAGGAATCATTAAACCCTCAAAAAGTGCATGGGGGTCTCCAGTTGTGATAGTGCCAAAGAAGGAAGGAGGTATTAGGTCGTGCTTCGACTTTAGAAACCTTAACCAAGTTGCACAATTCGATGCATACCCTATGCCTTGAATAGATGATATTATAGATAAAATTGGGAATGCTAGATACATATCCACGTTAGATCTTACCAAAGGATATTGGCAGATCCCTTTGGCTAGTGCAGATAAAGAAAAGCAGCTTTCAGCACCCCACAGGCCTTTTCCAGTTCTGTACTATGCCATTTGGGCTCCATGGTGCACCAGCCACTTTCCAGCGGTATATGGATCAAATATTAACACCATACACTGCATTTTGCTGCATACTTGGGCGATGTGGTCGTATTCAGTAAAGACTGGGATTCCCATTTGACACATCTCCAGGACATAATAAATGCAATCAAAATGGCAGGTATGACCATTAATCCAAGTAAATGTGCATTGGCTATGAATGAGACCAAATATTTGGGATTTGTACTTGGTAATGGGCTCATCAAACCACAAATGGATAAGGTAGAAGCGGTTGCTAACAGTGCCAGACCAACCACAAAGAAACAAATCCATTCATGTTTAGGACTTGCCAGGTATTACAGGTGTTTTATCCCCAATTTCTCTACAATTTCTGCCCCGCTAACTGATCTTACAAAAATAAATATGGGAATAAAATACAATGATCACAAGAATGTGAACAAGCTTTTAATACCATAAAGCGCACTGTGCTCTTCCCTGTGTTAAGGAGCCCTGATTTTAATTACCCATTTGAAGTCCACACAGACGCCTCTGGATGGGTCTGGGAGTCGTACTTAGTCAGACTATAAATGGGGAAGAACACCTAATAGTATATATCTCCTAAAGCTACATGATAGAGAGAGGAAATATAGTACGTTGAACTAGAATGTCTAACAGCAAAATGGTCAATTGAATCATTACGATTTTATTTATGGGGGGCCCTTTTACCCTAGTAACAGACCATAATCCCCTTTGCTTTTGTCCCAGATGAAAGATAAAACAACAGAATCATGAGGTGGTACCTGTCATTACAGCCTTTGACATTTACTGTACAACATCGAGCTGGTACCTCGCATGCAAATGCTGATTATTTATCCCGACAAATGGGATAATGTATAGAATGTTAAAATATTGTTTCGAGGTCATAACTCTATCTCGAATAGAGAGAGTGACATTGGTATAGACAACTCTAGGGTAGTGTTAGAATGAATTAGGTTGAATTGTTCGTTTCTATAATAATAGAAGTATTTAAGGGACCATGGGGTGGCGCTCTATGGTGAGGGAGGGCCCGAGCTCCATCCTACCCAAGTGTAAAGGGGTAGGTTGTCTTGATAACCTAGATAGGGAGTGTGTGGCAGTATTGCCCCAGATTTGGACTTAGAAATCCCGAGACAGACTTCTAGTCTTTTGCCCTTGTTTCTGTCTTCCCTCCCTCATCTGCCGCTCCTTCTATCAAACTCTGCTGCAGCAGTATCCTCTATCTTTTTCGCACTATAATGGAGTGGCCATCCATTATAGTGTATTCTCTAACTTTCCCTTTTATTCGTTCTCTGTCTCAAGAATTCCCAACTTCAAATAAAGAGAAGGTACAAAACGCCCAAAGTTTATTATGAGCTTGTTGCGTTGTTTCACAGAATGAATAATAAAATATGAGCCTTTTCCCTGTTGAAGTTATTGAATTAAGTCCTCCTAAGAAAGCTAGCGCTAGCACTGGCCACAGGTACAGCTTTAGGAGAGAAGCTGTAGCTTTAGGAGAGAAGCCATAGCTTTAAGGGAGAAGGCTGGTCAGCAGTTTTAAAATACAAGGGGTCTTCCTTGTCGGATGCGAGTTGTGTGAGCTAGTTCAGCTGCAAAAGGAAAGCAGTGACAAAAATAAACTCAGCATGTCCTGCCTGCCTCTTGCACTATATCTGTACCGCTGGGTGCGGTCACTTGCTGCAGCGAGAGCGAGTAGTAGTGTGAGTACAGACTTGTAACTGCTCTCCTGTACTTGCAACTAACAAATTGAACCAGTAAATAAAAGGGTTTAGTCTGTTTGTTTATCAGACTTGTGGGTTATGCTTTTGTTTGAGCTTTTATCCGCATGCACGAAGAAAACATAAGGACACATTAAACAAATGTGCTAGGCAGTAATTAAAGGTGAAGCCCTTACAGGTTACCTGGTTGTCGTCTTGATTGAAGCTTTCCAAAGGGGCTGGCAGCCCATAATGAAACACATTTGTAGAGGGCTAGAACTGAGTGACATCACAATGTGGGCGGAGTTATTAGCTAATTTAGGTAATTAAGGTTTCAAACTATTGAATATGTGTTTTTAACCTGCTTTGAAGACTCTAGTAATTAAGATATCAAAATTGTAAAATAGAATATCGACTTGTTATAACTGTAGTCCCCATTTTGTGTATTAGTGTAGATTAAAGTGTAATTATTTAATTAGGGGTGGACTACAGTGACCACATGATTAATTATGCCCTGTGAATTCCTATAAAAAGAGAAAGGTAGACACAGATGTTAGATAGCAGTGGAAGGGAGCAGGTAAAGCTCTGTTCCAGAACCATAAAAGATAGTGGAAAGTTAGACTAAAACTACTTCCACTCTATGTTACACCTTGAAAAGTAACTGTAAGCTTTTGGTGAGCTAGGATTTGATTTGTATCCAGTTTTCAGTGTTGTATTTTATTTCCTCCTTGGTTATATTATTTGAACTTTTATTTGGATCATTATAATAAAAGGCACTCAAGGCATTCTTGTGTGTCACAACCTACCTTTGGTCTCTACCTGTGTTAAGTTGGTCTACACCCACACCCCTCGACACATACACTGTGCCCATGCTAGAACCCTTGATCTGTGTGAAATATTTATTGTCAATGATGGAAAAGTTTCATTCCAAAACTATCCTGGCACAATCCACAATAAACTCACTAGGGGCATAATATGTTCCTGCTGGTTTGAAAGAGCCTTCACAATTGCATTTAGTCCTCTCCATGGGGAATATTTATACTGAAGCTCTCTATATCTATACATACTAGGAAATCACTTTCTGAAATTTCAAAATGATCAGACAAGTGCACATATGATTGGTAACTTTACATATGATTTCAAACAAGTCACGTATTTTTTTGTGTGGCTCAAACTGTTTAGAAATTAGTTCAGCTGCAAAAATGAAAGAAACATTGAGTCTCTGGCATTGGCACTTGATTCTTATGCAACTTTGGAGATAAGTACAGAGCAGATCTCCTCGACTTTCCAGTAACAGAAATTCTGCATCTCTTTTGGTAATCCAGTTATTGTTTAAAGTTATAGTGACTGCCTCTGTTATCCATTGTTTAATACGAGGGTGGGGTCACCTAATAGCCTTGGTAAAAACTGCTGTCACTGAGCTGTCCGTTAGCTTCTTCTATATATTCTTGTCATCCTCAAATAACAATGGTCTGCCTTTATCAGCTGGCCATAAAACAGTGTCTGTCATAGATTCAAGTTGCTGTAAATGCTTTTTCCATTTGATGTCACACTGTGTGTCATGCTTTTATAAGGTCCTTTCAGTAATTTATCTACTTCCTTTTCAACAAGGCTCATATATGTAATAAGTTCTGGATTATTAGTAGTGGGGCAGAATGCAAATTTCTTAGTGAGCTTAGAGGGTTCTCACATGATAGTTACATCAGTCTGATTTTCTGATGTGGCAGGTTGTGAATAGGATGTTGCTCACAGAAGAAATATTTTAACTGTAAAGACTGAAACAAACTTGAGTAGATCTACCTTAATATTGAAACTATTTTGAGTATTAGTTGACATATATAAGAGTCCTTTCTGTAATCTTTTGTAAAAGATTGTTTTAGTTAGATTTGTGACATCTACCCGCCAGTTACATGACTGTGCGACTGTGGAGCAATTTAAAAAGCCTTGGGGGAGGTAGTAACAACAACAAAAAAAGAGAGAAAAAAGGGACCTGGGGGTAATCATATCAGATGACCTTAAGGTTAGCAAGCAATGTGAGAAGGCAGTAGGGAGGGCTGGGGTATACTGGGATGCATAGGAGAGGCATCAGCAGCAGAAAACAGGAAGTTGTTATCCCTCTGTACAGACAGTTGGTGAGACCCCATCTGGAGTACTGTGTCCGGTTCTGGAGACCCCATCTCCGCAAGGACATAGTCAGGATAGAGGCAGTCCAGAGGAGGGCAACTAAAATGGTGCAGGGTCTGCAAGAGAAGCCGTATGAGGAGACTAAAGGAGCTTAATATGTATACCCTTGAGGAAAGAAGGAGAGGGGGACATGATAGAAACTTTTAAGTACCTCAGTGGAATCAACAAAGTCCAAGAGGGTAGCATCTTTCAGAAAAGAGACGTGGAAGAACAAGGGGACACAATTTAAAGATAGAGGGGTGGTTCAAGGGCAATGTTAGGAAGTATTATTTCACAGAGAGGGTAGTGGATGCATGGAGCAGCCTTCCTGAGGAGATTGTGGGTCTAAAACTGTGGGAGAATTCAAGAATGCATGGGACAGACATAAAGCAATTCTTGTGGGGAGTAAGAAGAAATAGGGTGTTGGTTAACTAGGATCTGCGGCCTATACTGTAGATAGAGAAATGGGCAGACTAGATGGGCCAAGCGGTCCTTATCTGCCATCAAAGTCTATGTTTCTATGTTTCTTAAAACCCACTTATGGACCCAAGCTTTGGTGACTGATGTATCTATTTTAATTTAATGTGTGCTGTTTTATTTAAGTTAATTGTGTGTCACTTGATGTGTTTTAAAACTGTAAGGCCCTTGGTTTTGAGAGCACACAGAAAAATGTTTATTATTATTATTATCTGTGGCAATTTGGCCACTGTTGTCACATTTCTGTCATATTTATCTCAATTTTTTTATTGTTTAACCTCCAAAAGGCCAGGACCTAAGATTTATCAGAAAGCTGCCCATGTTACTGCAAGGATACTTGAGAAGAGTTGATGTGTATATCAGACGTCTTGACATCTCCCTTGCCTGGAGCAAAGTCCTGTTTAGAGGTAAACAGGAGTTAAAGTTCAATAGGAAATTGGAATCTCCTGGTACCTGATGAAAGAGGGAAAATTCTATAATGACAGGAGATGGGAGAGCTATCTCCTCTGTTATAACACTTACATTTCAAAGAGAAATGCTTTGAGAACAGGGTCCTGAGACACCCAGTCTAGGAGATTATTGTTAAAATGCTCTACCAAGTGTCATAGTCCATTTCCATGTTACTAGATCGGGAAGAGAATGTAGATCAAAAAAGGCCAGGAGAGGACTGTGGAAAATCTAAATATTGATAATGTTGGTTCACTTAAAATTTGGGAAAAGGGTAGGAGAGACCCTGTTGGCCTAGAGATGAACAGTGGGACCTGGAAATAAAGCCACCAGCCAATCACAGGCAGTATTACATACTGCAGAAATGGGCTATTTAAGCTCACTTCAACAGAGATTCTGGGCAGAAACAAAATTTCTGACACCTGAACACTGCCAGACACACTGAAGACTGAGTGACTGCAAGAAAAACTGGACTCTGAGACACAGCAGAGAGAAAAGGGACTTTGCAAAACACATTTATTTTCTGGACTCTGATTTCTCTACAGAAAAAGGTAGAAATGATCCAGTTAATTCACTAGTTCATTTTACATGCATTTTTCCAACTTTTTGTAGTTATCCTATAACCAAATATCTAAATATTTTGTCTGTATGTTTATATGGTAATTATTTAAGTAATTAGTAAAGCTTTTGCTTTGATTGTTAAAGCATTACTGCCAGTGAGTGATTTGTTGTATGTGAAGACTTTGGGAAGGTTTATTCAATCTGTGACACACCTGCTTAAAACAAAAGTGCCACACGCTACCAAAGACTAGGATCCTGGAAGGAATCTGTGGGCCCAAAGTAGGGAAAATATGCAAGGTCTCTAGAAGGGGTATGTGGGTTTGAACCAGGTTCCTGCACCACCTGTGGGAGAAGAGACAATCAGGGTTATGAGGACAGCCCTAAAGAGCTTGTAATGCCTGGGTCCTTCCCCTGTGCAGCAACCAAGGAGGGTTCTCACCTGGCTACAGACTCAAGACTGTATTTTACTCTTACCCAGATACAGAGGAAGCCCTGGGCCCTGGTGGTGAGTGTTCAGTTGTAAAATCAGCAAGCACTCTAAAAAGGACACGAGGAGGGTATTCCTTTTTTAACTTTATTTTATTTTCTTTTTAAGAAAGAAAAATTACATTTACAACAAATAATAATACACAAATTCTGCATTCTGAAGTTTACATTCAGTACGTGATAGCTCATTACAGGTATTATCAATTATACATTCAAATTCAAGACTATGTTTAATTAATTGGTCTTAAAGTTTTATATGTCTTCAAATTACATCCTATAACTGAAGTCTATTGAGGTCCTAATCCAGCTACTAAAAACATATAGGAGTCCTCCCTTTAAAGTAGATAATGATATCCCTGGTTCATATTAACCTTGTATAAGGCACCATATGTATAGAGTAAAGTTTATGGCACAAATTCTGGCCTTAGTGAAGATATATAAAGGACCCATCTTCGCCAAATCAATTCAAAGACCTGAGATTGTTTATGTACTAATGAGGTAATATATTCCATCCTATATATATGGTTAACATTAAGTCTTGCCATTGTTTAAGATGAATAGAAACATAGACTTTACGGCAGATAAGGACCACTTGGCCCACCCAGTCTGCCCATTTCCTTACCTACTGGATAAGCTGCAGATTCTAGTTAACCAACAGCCTACTTCCTGCAACTTCCCCACTGTAATTGCCTTATGTCTGTCCCATGCATGTTTGAATTCCCCACTGTTTTAGACCCCAACGACCTCCCTCCGGAAGGCGGTTCCATGTATCTACCACCTCTCAGTGAAAAAAATGTCCTCACATTACCTCTGAGCCATCCCCATCTTTAAATTGTGACCCCTTGTTCTTACACATTTCTTTTTCTGAAAGATGCTACCCTCCTGGACTTTGCTGATTCCTTTGAGGTACTTGAAAGTTTCTATCATGTCCCCTGTCCTCCTTTCATCAAGAGTATACATATTAAGCTCTTTCAGTCTCTCTTATGGTTTCTGCTGCAGACCCTGCACCATTTTAGTTGCCCTCCTCTGGACTGCTTCCATCCTGTCTCTGTCCTTGCATAGATGAAGTCTCCAAAACTGCAGACAGTACTCCAGATGGGGTCTCACCAACTGTCTGTACAGAGGGATAACCACTTCCTTTTCTACTTGTGATGCCCCTTCCTATGCATCCCAGTATCCCCTGGCTCTCCTTACTGACTTTTCACATTGCTTACCCACCTTTAGATCATCTGATATGACTACCCCAGGTCCCTTTCCATTTTGTTGTTGTAAGTATCTCCCCTGCTATTGTGTACTCTTCTCCTGGGTTTTGTTTCCCAGGTGCATTACTTTCACTTCTTTGCATTGAATCTAAGTTGCCTTATGTCTGACCATTCCTCCAACCTTGCCAAGTCCCTTCTCATCTTTTCTACCCCTCTTGTGTATCAACTCTGTTACAGATCATTGTGTCATCTGCAAAGAGGCATACCTTTTCCTCCAGACCCTCTGCAATGTCACCTATAAAGATGTTAAGAGGACTGGACCCAGTACTGAGCCCTGAGGTACTCACTAGTAACCTCCTTCTTGAATGTGTTCCATTCTGATAGGGTTCTGGGTTAACAATTTTTTGGTTATAGTTTTTGGCTGCTAAGAGCCACACTGTCAGCAGTTTGTTGGTGTGGGGATCTCTGCTATCCTGGGGAAAATCCAAAAAAAACAGCAAAGGAGTCAGTCGGACCTCTGGGAGAACATCTTTGACAAAGTTTTTGGAGGTCATCAAAGAAGGAAGTCAATTTTGGGGCAATCCCACATGATATGTGTCAGAGCAGCCGGGGAGTACTCACAACCCCTCCAACAAATCAGGGATCTTGCATGCTGATATTTGGCCTGTATCCTGGGTGTGGTAAAATTTGAACGGTGACTTTCCAGGAACCGCTGTTGTCCCTTGTGGATTCAAAGTGGTTCTCCCAAGTTTGCTTATCTAAGTTAATTTCTAGGTCTCTCTCCCAGACCTTTTAGTTGACTCAAGGGATTCACCATAGGCTGAGAGGATGATCCTATACAGCCGCAAAATGATATGAGACTGGGGAACTCTGTTTTCTACTATGTCTATCAATATGTACACCAATTGTGGAGGTAGGTTAGTGGTCCATAAGTCCCCAGATATAACCCTAATATAACCTGAGACCTGTAAGTATCTAAATCTGTCCTTCATAGTGATTCCATATGTTGTGTGTAGTTTGTCCAGAGTCCCCAATCTCCCTTCTCTAAGGAAGTAAGAAATCAGATGCAGACCCATCATTTCCCACCTACAAAACCCCACATCCAAAGAGGCAGGAATGAAATCCGCATGTATGTAATAGACTGTAGAATTGCCCTCCACTTGGTGAGTCTTCTGTTTCTCACTATACTGTACCAACATTTTAAAGTAGAGTATGTATATGGGTCTGAGTATTCTCGGATCCTATTCACACCATCCTGAGCTAACAATATCCAGGTCAGATGATGTAAATCTCCTCCTGTTTCTCCAAGGTCTTCCACTTGGTAACATAGTCAGGGTTCACCCAATATACTACTGTTCTAAGTTGAGCAGCCAAATAATAGGCTTCCAGATGTGGAAGGGCTAAATCTCCCTGTGATTTAGGGAGTTGGAGGAGTGTGAGATGGATTCTAGGCCTATTAGAGCTCCATAAAAACCTGAAATCTTATGATTTAATTTCCTATAATATTCTTTGGATATCTCCACCAGCAAAGTTTCTGCCAAGTACAGAAACCATGGGAGCAGTACCATTCTTACTGCATCAACCCTTTGAATCAAGGGGAGTGGAATTGAGGCCCATTTCTCCAGATCCCTCCCTAGTGTGTCTAGCAATGGGGTATAATTATATTCAAATAGAGAGGGAGCATCTGAACCCAGTCTAACTCCCAAATACCTCAAGGAAGGCAAGTTCCACCTAAAGGGATATTTAGCTCTAATTTCAGGAGAGGGATTATAGTTCAACTGGAGTACCTCTGTTTTGGTCGAATTAATTCTATACCATGCTAATGCACTAAATTCCTGCAAGGCCTTCCACAGGGGTTTAATGACTGTTCAGGGTCTGTCATATATATCAAGAGGTCGTCCAGCATATAGCGACAACTTATGAGGCTCTACTTCCAACTGTGTCCCTCGGATCTCTGGGTGTTGCCTCAGAGCCTGGGCTAGGGGTTCTAAATATAGGGCAAATAGCAGGGGGACAAAGGGCAGCCCTGTCTAGTGTCTCTCTTTAAAGAAATAGGAGTAGAAACCTTACCATTTATTTTGACATATGCCTTAGGATGTGTGTAAATACTACTAATTATTTTTATAAATGGGTCAGGGAAATTACATTTGTGAAGGACCTATATAAGAAAGGGCCATGCTACCGGTCGAAGGCCTTCTCAGCATCTAAACTTAACATTAAAAATGGGATCCCAATCGAGCAGCATGGTGCTGGATATGTAAAGATCTTTTAATGTTGTCCTGAGTCTGCCTTCCGGACAAACCCAGTTTGGTCCACATTGATCAGGGCCAGTAAAGTTGTCTCCAATTGTTTGGCTATAATTGTCGTGAACAACTTATAATCTGTGTTCAATATGGAGATAGGTTTGCATGCTGCACAATGAGTGGCATCTTTTACTGGTTTAGGTATGCTAGCTATAGTGGCATAATTCCAAGTTGGTAGGACTGGGTCTCCTTCTGCACCCTCAGACATACCCCAGCAGAGGAGTGGTTAAATGATCCCTAAGTGCCTTGAAAACTCCCTGTAAGTCTGTCCAGTCCTGGGCTTTTATTAGATTTCAAACCATAAATCACCTTATGTATTTCTGTAGCCGATATCGGCTTATTCATATCCTGCTGAGATTCCTCTGTGAGGATGGCAGACCCAAGTGTGCCAAATAGGCCAATACTGCTTCTATCCCAGGAGAGCTCTCAGGAGTATACAATTTCTGGTAAAATTGTTCAAAACCTGAGCTACATGCCATGGGGAATGAACCATTTGTTTTGTAGTGGGGTCAAAAATCTGGAGAATGGAAGCTTTGAGGTTTTTGTCGTATTCTATGGGCTAACAGTCATGTCGCCTGTGGGCCAGCCTCATAATATTTCTTATTCAAATATTGTAGTGACTGCTCCATATGAATATCCAATGAATACTGAATTCGCTGTTTTGTTATTTGTAACGGAGGACACACTGCCCCATCCCCACTGCATGCTGTGCCTGTAGGGTTTTATATTGCTGCTGTAATTTTTCTAACCTTTGATTTTGCTGTCTTTTATAATTAGTAGCATATTTTATAATGTCGCCTTACAACAACCTTTAAGGTGTCCCATAATGTAGCTGCAGATATCTCTTGGGATTGGTTTTCCCTAAGGATCTGGGGACTCTGAGTTCTACCATTTCCATGAATTCTTTTGAGTTCAAGAGAAAGTTGTTAGGGGACAATCAATCTGGAGGCCTATCTGTAGGCCATTTAAAAAGTAAGGTAAAACAGAGCATGGTGGCAGTCCTCCAAGAGGCAGGATGCTCCTTAGAGACCATCATGTAATCAGTTCTGGTATAAATATGATGTGGGGCTGAATAATGTGTATATTCTCATTTGGTAGTGATCAGGTGCTTCCAGCCATCTGCCCATTGAAGAGTTCAAAAATACCCCAGGGCTGCTTTCTGTGCTGCCGTTTTCTTAAGCAATTTAGTGCTAGTCGAGTCCCTTCACCTCTTTCCCATTGATCTCTCAGAATGCAGCATTAACAGGGATAAGGACAGCAGTATCTCTATGATCATCCTGTAAGAATTTAGGTCCTTAAGTATAAAATACTTAAAAGAATGTTCCTGTATGAGATTCTAATAAATTGGCAGAAATACAAACATTGTGCAGCAAACCACTTAACACTATCCCTGAACAATTCTGTCCCCAATGAAGTGCAAACTGATGAACATTCAAAACTATGCACTCATGAGGCTCCCCTCCACCTATAAAACTAGATACAATGTGACTCCCATATTGTGGGATCACTGTAACTTGTCCCTGTACACTCGAGTGGTAAAAGGAACCTCCATATTTTCCCACTCGAGTGGGAGGCACGGTGGCTACATAGCAAGCCAGGCCCTCCCTAGCCCAACACAAGATTAGGCCAATGAACAAGAAAAAAATAATCATAGGTGAACATCACCCTTCAGCAGCGTCTTGCTGTAACAGAGAGCCCTAAGCTCCCACCAGTTTAGAAATGTATGAAAAGTAATACTCACAAGGCATGGTATGTGTTCTTATGTATTGTTGTAGAGAAGGAACCCCCATGAGGAGGGTATTCCTGACCCCCTGTCATGGGTTGCACTTAGGAGAGGACACTGTGAGCTCAATGGACCCAATCCCCAGAATTGGGTTCATGACAACCTGCAGTTAGGTTCCTGTTCCTCGGCACCTGCATACTTGTCCCCATTGTGGGTTATGTTGACTATACCCCTGCTGCCTTGGTTTTCTCCCTCTTCTTAAGCCCTTCCTACCTCCCTCCTCATTCTCTTGGGCCTTGTTCTTTGTACCAGGCCCACTTGGTCCTGGTTTGCTCAGGGGAAAAAACAGCCTGTATCTCTGTTGCTTATATTTGTTTAATTGTCACAGATGTCAATTTCCATTCCTGATGAAATATTTCCATCCTCATTTCTTTGTGTAAAAACGTCATAATGAAATGTCTTTCTTTTCCATGCCACTGGTAGATGGTGCTTTCAGCATAGTCGGTGGTGTCCTTTCATATTTGCTTTGTTTGCACAATATACAGTAGCTTCCATTTCAATTTCTCAGTCTGCTGCTAGATTCTATTTTTCATCTCAGTTAGTATCTCAGGTGTACATGAAACATTCAGTTTATCCTCTAATTCTGTCATCTCTGCTGCAAGCTTAGCACATTCTTTTTGCTTGTTTTATTATTAGGAGAATAAGATCAAAGCTTCTTTATTTAGCAATTTCTCTGATTAGCATGTAAACTCATTATTATCAAGACCAAATGAGAGTGGTTTCTGAATACGAGTCCTCTAGGGATACGCTTATCCGCCAATATTGTGATAAGGATATGGCATGCAGATAAAACTGAGTTTCTCTTCTCATTAAATCTTCCAAAACCTATGTGTCATTCATGTTTACATTTATATTGGCATTACTCAAATAATTCTTCAACCTGTGCCAGTGAAAACATTGTTTTCTCTCCACTTCATCAGCTATGGATAGCACCTTCTGTTGTCGGTGCTGCTACCTCTGTCATGCTTGAAGCACACTACTATCGGTTTACCCCAAACTAGAAAATTTCAAAGACACAGCAAGCATGGAGTAGCTTGCCTACACAAGCATAATAGTGCACATACAAGGGCAAAATGTCATAGTAAAACACAAGCCCACCACAGTAGAAGATCGGCATTCAGAATTATAGGCATGCCACACTTCTTCATGGTTTAATCGAGCCTCTTTACCTATTTCACCCGATGCAGCAACAACCCAAACACAGTAGTCAGAGCAGGAATCCAGGTCAAAATGTAAACTTTATGTTGCTTCTTGCTTCAGGATTGCTAGTGTGGTCAAAACAGCGGTTGTTTTATAACCAACTTTAAATTAAAAACCTTTTACTTTTTCCCCACTGACCATCATGTTACCTGAACCTCAGAATACACACATCACTTACATTTTGATGTTAAAATGATGTCTTCCTCAGAGTGATGTCTCTGTATACAGCGTTATCTTAAAAACACCTTGGTTAAAGCAGCAGTACTACTATACATAAAATGACAGTACTACTATACATAAAGGAGCTTTCTAATATGCAAAATACATAGTGCAAGTACTCTTAGACGGCATAATAATAAATATATTAGATACAACAATAAAACACATAGAAAACTGACTACAACATTAGAAACATGCACATACTAGCAGCTAATTAATCACTAAAAAGCTAGAAAGGAAAAATGTGTTAGTACTGAAACACAGTTCATATTTGTTAATGAGAAGCTGATTTGGGTGAGGGTGGACTTAATTCAATTGCAAAGGCTCTTTCAAACCGACTGGAAAATATTTTTATCCATAGTGAATTTAGTGTGGATTGTGTCAGGATAGTTTGGGAATCAAACTGTTTTTTTTTGTTTGTTTGTTTTTAATGTTTTTATTGGCTTTTCCACAAGAACCATGTAACAATGATGTATCAAATGTTTCTAGCTGGGGTGAGCCCTTGGAGATACAATTCTAAGATATTGCTGCAGCAACAATGAAATCCAGATACAAACACATTTATTTACAAACAAGCACAGCTAAACAGTTGGAGATCCAAGGTGGCTGCCTGAGTGGATGTGAGTGGGTGAGCAGGCAAGTTCCATTGTGTATGCCTTATCGAATATGTTTTTTGCATGAGAGTCTTTTCAGCTTATCGAACATTGTATCACTCTTGTACCATTTCTTTCAGCCAGCATATAAAGAGGAAAAGAAAATACATAAGTTTAAACTTACGTCTTTTGCTTTTGTGGATATACTTCCTGACCTTTATCCAATATGTCTATGCTGAGACGTGCAAGGAAGATGAAAGACCTCTTGGTTGAGCCCTCTTCTGATAAATTGTCTAAAATGGGGAAAAAGAAATGCAAAACCTGCTGGTGCATTTTTGCCCTGTCCAGTCTGGAGACACCCAACTGCTAACAAACCTCTAGATGCTGGCTCAATGGACCCTCCCGGTGGCAGCAGTGTCCATTCTTTCCTGGTGCATGCTAAAGGATTCCCATTCGAAGCAACCTGAAAAGCTCCCAGCTGCTATTTTTCCCTCCCACTTTCACCATAAATACTGCTAAACAAGCAGCAGTCAAGTCCTGTCTGTTCCATGACATCAACAACTGTCAACTTCAAGGGTACAGAATTCTTTAGCTTCTCCTGATATACCAGAGATCTCAAGTGCAATTAGTGTTCCTGATTCTGCATTGCTGCAGGTAAGATAACACACCTCTCTAACATTATAAACAGACTTGCAATTGAAGACTAAATCTTTTGGGACAACTTCAGCAGTAATTTCCAACTTGGCTCCTATTGAAAACACTATTTTGACAAGTACCATGAGTTCTTTAGATATCACTGATCCGCCTGCGTGCCTTTGTCTTCACAACAATCACTGCCACCAGTTCCCTCCCACTCATTAATGTAGTGGGCACTAATTCAAGTGTTTCTGCAGTTTCCCAGTCTTTTGAAAAACCTCAGAAGCAACCAGCAATAGCTAGCCAGCATGAGACAAATTACCTACATACTGTACTATTAGGTGGCAGATGGGTGGGAACCGTGCATCTTCTCTTGACCTTAGTAATACATCCAGACCTACTATGTACACAGACAGTACTATCCCAGTGTCTGAACCCAAGCCGATTTTAATGTCTAAGCCTGCAGTTTGTGGCTTAAACCCTAGTATAAATTCAACTGTTGCGAATCTTCCATCAGAATTTAGTCTCCTGATCCCCACCTGTGAGGAGAAAGAATCCTCAAATATATCAAGAGGCCAAGTGCCCATTATGAGGAGGTTTCTAAAGCTCTGACAGAAGCTATTAATACTTCTATTACAGTCACTACTGCTGAACAACATGAACAGAGAGCCATTACAAATTCAGAAGCTATAGTTAATTCAACACAGGCAGCTTCATCTAATCTTCCTACACAGGAGAAGGCAGCACCTTTCAATGCTTCTGACTCTTCCCATTCTTCCCATTTGAACAGAAGGTTTTGCCAGGTATCAGGTCTATGCAAAAGCTCTGGACTTACTCTGAAGCTGTTACAGGAATCAATAGTCAGCATGAAGCACTGACTATTAGGGCTGATGAGGTGGAAAATCAGATTTGTGCCATAGAAGATACTTTGGACCCCTTAATAAAACTATTTCCTTCATACGGCCCAGTTTAAAACATTCACTAAGAAAGTTCAGGATCAGGAAGACAGATCCTACAGGGGTAAGTTTAAGCTAGGATGTATCCCTGAGGATGCTGAAGGATCTGGTGGTCCTGTACCTTAATTTGAAGAGTTGTTAACCATTACCACTGGTTGGAAGTACCCCAGTTAGAAAATTCAGCTGGATTGAGCACAGAGAAGTGCTGACCCTAACCACTCTGTAAACTCTAACTATCCACATTTTGTTTATGTCAAGCCACATAATTTTTAAGACAGAAAGCCCAAACCAAAAATGGCTAAAGCATGAAGTTCCAGGTTTTCCAGATTTTAGTGCACAGACCATGAGTGACAGAAAAGCCTTTAGCCCTGTTATGAATCTTATAAGAGAAAAGAGGATTAAGTATGTTCCTCTTCTTCCTGCCAAACTACACTTTTTTTGAATGGCAGGATGAGATTTTTGTTGACCATTAAGTGGCTTGAGGCCTTATTGAATGTTGTTTTAATCAAGACAACGTTTTGCATTCCTCTTCTAAATCCTCAAATGGTCCTTCCAGTCCTACATCTGCCTTTGGTCTCAATATTCCTCTTCAACAGGTGCTGGAATGTAACACTCAATTAGTCCCTTTGTTACCTAACATAGGGACCTTCAAACACATGGATTCATTTGGACTGTTACCCCAATGTTGCTATTTGTTGCCTTTTTTGTGTGCTTTTTTCATTTGTTTTTGTTTTTACTAAATTGACTGGGGTTCCCTTATAGTAGTTCAGCCTGTCTTTATGATATTTTCTATAGATAACTATGTTTTCTAAACAAGGGGGATGTAGAAATGTTGCTAATAGAAGTGACATGGCAGGGCAAGTTAGAGGAAAATACATTAACAAAGTCTAGGAGGTGGTAAGTCTAATTTTCATAGTGTGGTTTGTATTTGCTTAATTTGAGTACTTCCTTTCTTATTTTTCCTAGCTGTATTAAGAATCATTTCTATTTGTTCTCACCACATCTGGTCAAAAGAGTATGGCGGTACCAGATCCTACATCACTTCACCTCTATTTTAGTCTCTCTAATTATCTCATGATTGAAGAGTGCAGCATGGCTCTCCACACCACAAGGTAACTGGGATCTTTAAGGCAGTCTTTAGTTGGTGTAAATGGGTTGGGTGGGATTTTAAAAAGGAGGGTGGGAGGGTCACTAGTGTTTTTTTTTTTTAGGTAAGTGGAGGTGTATGGGGTGTTTAAAATAGTCTTAATGTATCTGATGCTGTCTGTGGCTCTTCACACTTTGGGTTAAGCAGGATAATTTAAAATAATTGAAAATAGCAAGGGAAAATGGAAGGCACAAGAATACATGGTGATAAGTAGTCAACATTTTTTTCTTAGGTATGATTTTCATAAGGAGCCAGTTTCACTCAGTTTTCTTACAATACTAACTGGCAATTAACATTATCACCTCAGAATGTCAAAGGTCTACAAGATCGAGTGAAAGCTATTAAGCTTTTAAATACCTAGATTGTAAGAATGTAGACATCCTTCTGCAAGAGACTCATTTCTCCACCGTGAGGTAAAATTTTATTTGAAGAAGTGGGGTACATTTCAGACAGCGAATTATAGTAATCTGCTGGGGGTGGCAATTTTATTTAAAAAATACCCCATCTCTTTTGGCAGATAATTTTGTGATCCAGGAGGTAAATACAGTATAGCCAAGATAAAACTACAGATGGATCTATAAGTATAGCAAATGTACTGTATATGGACCCAGCATATGTGATTCCAGGTTTTCATGGAACTGTTTCTTAATCTGTCCACATTTGCAGGTGCATATATCATGGGGTGACTTAAATGTTAAATTAAATTGTAGGTTAAACAAATCTTCCACTTACTTGGACAACATGCTCAGTATAAGGAAATTGCTTAGATCATTTATGGAAGATTTGAACTCAGTAGACCCTGATGCAAATCCAGTCTTGAGATCCAGGACTTTTCTTTTCTCTTCAACAAACCAATGTTATAGCCAGATTAATTTTATTTGGTTTCTCAAATACTTTAATATTGTATTTCTATGGTTAAATATAATATTCTCTGATTGTGCTTCTGTTGATCTGTTGATTAACATTTCTTAATTACCTACTTTTAAACAGTGGTCAATGGACCCTTCTATTCTTAAATATAACATTTTCCTCATTATTAAAAACATTGATGATTGAATATTTTCAGCATGGTATCCTGATACTCAATGGACAGCTTTCAAAGCAGTGCTGAGAGGAATTGTAATTAACCATACTTCTTTTGAACAAAATAACAAACAAAAGTTTCAGAATCTGGAAATTGAACTCAGTAGGCTGAAATCTATACATACGACCTCTCACAATCCAAAAATGTTCAAGAACTTCTAAAAGTAAAAGAAAAATTTAATATGATATCCTCACTGGAGGCAAAAAATATCTTATGAACCAGAGCCAAATATTATGCTCTTGGCGATAAACCTGATAAAGTAATGGCTCTTCAGTTACAAAAAGAGAAACTGGCCAAAGCTAACTTTTCCATCAGGGATGAGAATAATACTGTTACTAAAGATTAACGATTAATAATGTCTTTGCTAAATTCTAAGAAAATCTATACAAGTCTGAAAGGTACAAATTTCTCCAAGTGGTCAATAACTTATTATTCCAAATTAATTTACCCACACTATGTCTTCATGAAACTGAATTTTGGATGTCCTCTTCACTACCGATGAGATTATTTCAATGATTAGTATTATGTTCCCCTGTAAAGCTCCAGGTACGGATGGCTTCCGCTGATTTTTACAAACAATGCGCTTGCTCTTTAGCAAAGCCTCATTCAGACTTATTTACCCAAGTGGTAAAAGTAGGAGTTCTCCCCACAAAAATAGCTGTTTTCCTAAAAAGATAAAAATCCTGAACTAGTGTCATCATATAGACCAATTTCACTCTTTAACACTGACATGAAGATTTTTGCAAAATTACTTGCCTCTCATTTAGATTCTACCCAACCAGAATGGCTTCATAAAGAATAGAAAATTGGGCACTAACACAAGACATCTTGTTAACCTTATTGATTCCTGTAAACAGCAAGAGACCCTGGTAATTACTCTGGATGCTGAAAAGGGCTTCAGTCAGGCAGAATGGGACAATGTGGTTGAAGTTTATAAAAATTTGGATTCGAGAGGTATTTATTAAATGGGTTATAGTACTTTATCATTCTCCAAAAGCAACAGTCCAGATAAATTGTACCATCTCCAAATGATTTTCACTCAAGGGGCACCAGGTAGGGCTGCTCACTCTCCTTTGCTGTTTGTTCTAATTATTGAACCTTTGGCTGTGACAATTAGGAACAATACTTTTATCAAGGGAATTAAAACAGACCTGTTGAACACAAAATCAGTTTATATGCTGATGACACCCTGTTATATTTAATAGAACCATTCACTTCTTTAAAGGAATGTCTATCAGTAATTGAGGGATTTGGAGAGGCCTCTGGTACAAAATTAATAAGTATAAAACCAAGGCCTTACATCTAAACTCACTACCAACTCCTGTTTTACACAATTTAAGGATATAATATCTGATAAAAATTAAATATATGGAGGTAATGATTACTAAACAACTATCACATTTCTTTAAATGTAATTATATACCCCATATTTAGCTTGATTTGAGAGATTTAAACAAATGAATCAAACTCCCTTTAACATGGATAGGATGTTGCAACATTATCAAGATGAATATTCTTCCTTGGCTTCTCTTTTTTTTCTTTTTTTTAACTTTACATTTATTGTTTCATTGAACAAACATACAGTTCAGATGTCAAGCATAGTACATACATTTTAGATTAGACAATGAGGTGCCACTCTTCTAAATATATCAAATAATCAGTCTATACTATAAAGACATGTCTTTGTAGAAGTAAATAACATTGGTAAAATGAAGTTAGTTTACATAAATATGCTGCATTCTGTAGTCCAGGAGCAGCATGGTAACTATCAGTTTGCGGTTCTGCATGAAACATACAATAGTTTCTCCCCAACTGGAGGAAAGGAATGGAACATTACACCATGCTTATCCCATAGTAATGTTTCATATGTAACTTAACCAACAAGGCTTGAGCATAGAAACAGTGCTGAATATTGTGACACATATACTATAAAACTAATACAAAGCAATTTTAACTTGAAACAGGCATGCTTCATTCTAGGTTTGTCAAAATATGAACTGATCCCTTATAGAGTGGAAATTAAAGCAGTTACAATTTTTAATAAATAGGAAGATTTACAAACTGGAAATTATTATGCATCAAACAGTATTTTCTCATATACAGTGAAAAGGTCAACCACAAAGATTCAAATAGGCCAAATCCAACTTTAATATTAATTCCATGCTTACCTGAGGGGTGATCTTTACACACCGCAGTCCAGAACAATATAAGAGAAGAAAAAGAGAACTTAGGGTTGTCAGGACAACCAAATGAAATAAACCCTTCAAGGCCCTCATCTTCTGACTGGGAGTCATCCTGCTCTGCCCGACTCTATCGGGTGGTGCCTTCTTCTGCACCTATTTAAGGGTGTCTGCTGGGCCAGAAAAGAGATAAATCTTCCCTTGATGTATAATTCAGAGCGTTGTGGGAAAGGCGACTCCATGCGAGATGTTCACTTCTCGAAGCATTGCTCTCATCCCATCAGAACATTTCTTCTTTTGATGTGTTGCCTAGCTTAAGTCAGGCTAAAGTCAAACAGTCCAGCCATCATATAGCAAAGTGCCTTTGGTGCTCGCCAGAGCCATCAGGTAGTCTCTGTTGCCAACTCCATCCAGAACCACTGCAATGATATGCAGTGCCTCCATGTTTCCTGGCCTACCATGCATGGAGGCTTTGTAAGCTTCTCTGAATATTAACTGGCTTAGAAAGGACTCCATCACCGAACTTATGCTGAAACCATTCCAACAAAATAAGAGTAAGTGATCCCCTCACTACCCTCTGGCATGCCCACAATTCGTAAATTAGCCGATCAGGCTTGATTTTCCAATGACTCCAGGTACGCTAAGATATGTGTTTTCTTCGGTCAGTGTCACAGCAGTCCCCAACAATGCATTGGAGAGCTTAGTAGCCTCAATGCTGGCTGTTTTAACAGAGTCCATGGTGGTTTCAAGACAAACCACTCTGTTCATCAGGGAATCAAACTTGTCAGCCAAGCCTGCTACAGTTTGGATTAGTCAGGTGATCTTCACTCTAAGTGATTGTAGCATTTCCTCCACTGGCTCCTCTGACTCCTTCGTGGCTGGTCCCTGAGCTGATCTGATGACTGGAGCTCCTACTGTACTTTTATTTTTGCTCCATCAGTCAATGATTTCTCTCTCAGGGGTTACCTTTGCAATCCCCAGAGGTTCCAAAACAGGATGGGATAGCTATAAAGACACTGATCCAAGGAAAGATCACTAAAAGTATAGTTTAAAACAAGTAAAGGTCTGTGCTATGAGATAAAGTGTCCATTTTGCTCATGCTCCACAGCGCCTCTCTCTCTTTTATTTCAAGCCCATCCCATGTTTATCCCAATATGTTTTTAAAGACCTAGATCTTTTAATTTCTAATGTTGTATGGAAGGAGAAGAAATCCAGACTAAGCCTAGATAAACTTAAGCTAATTAAGTCTTATGGTGGCTTGGCTCTTCCAAACTCCAAAAATTATTATATAGCAGCCCAAATTATCCAAATTCTTGACTGGTTTCAGGGTGAACCAACAAGTATCCAAAGACTGGAACAACACTTTCATAACTACCCTGATCCAAGGACCATTCTTTATGCCCAATACAACAAAGGCAAAAGGTCCAGTCACTCTAAGCTACTAGCCACCCAGAATATTTGCCATTGTTGGAAAAAGGCTAATGAATTAATTGGCTGGCAAGAGCACATATTCAGCTACACAGTGATTTTTCACAAGTTTGGGATTAATCTCTTAATGTCAGATATTGGTTTTCATCTGTGGATGCTTAGGCATCAAAAACTGGTGGATCTATTTGAAGATAATACTTTGATGTCTTTTAAGCAGATAAGAGTTAAATATGATATTCCCACATATCACTTTTTAGGTATGTTCAAATCTGAGATTACATTACAAGATGCAGGTTTTCTTCAACTTCTTCACCAAGTGAAACCATTTTTTCATTCATAAACCCCAACCAGAAACCCCTGTTTTCAGTTTACCAGCTATCACAAAATTATGTTTCTTTTAATTTTAACAGTTAAAGTCCAAATGGGAACAGTACCTTAGTAAAAATCTAACAAAGAAGGACTGGGATACTATACTTGTCTACCCTTTTCAAGGATTTTACTCTACCAAACTACAGCAAATTCTGTTCAACAGTATGCATACAACGAGATTGCACAAGTTCATCCCAAATTCATTAGGATTCACTAGGACAAGAAAAGAAGCAGAAGGCTAAAAGCCCATGTAATGCTCCTGTCAATCACCTGTAATAATATATTGTGTTGTTTTCCAACAAGAAATTGTCCAATCTATTTTTGAATGTCAACTTTGATTCACTCACAACCACCTCTAAGTATAATAAATTCCACGGTTTGACAATTATTTGGGAATAAAAATATACACGTTTGTTTGAGGAAGAGTGATTACGTTTTAATTGCAATGGATGCCCCTGATGTTTACATTAATTTGTTTGAATTCAAGTCCCATCTCAGACATATGATATGCATAATTTATTACTTCTCTTGCCAGCATGAGGTCACCTCTCAACCTTCTATTCTTTAAAGACATTAGGTTACATTTACTTAGCATATCTTCATAGGAATAATCATTTGCTCCCTTCACGTGTTTTGTAACTTTACGTTGTATTTTCTCTTTGAGTGTAATACCCTTTTTATAGGGGCACCAAAGTTGTGAGGAGTAGTCTAAAGGGGACATATATGGGCTCTGTATAATTAGCAGGAGTACTGTTTCATCTCTTGATTTGAATTGCATTATAGACCACAAAACTTGTTTAGCTGGTGAGTTTCTGATGATTTGTTTGTCGAAAAAGAAGTTTTTGGTTATGAAGATCCCTAAGTCTTTTCACATTCAGATTTGTTTAAATGTTGGCCATTTAGGAGGTAGTTATGTTCTCGAATACAGGGGCCTAGATGCATAACACTGTATTTGTTCATATTAAAGGAAAGCCCCAATATTTGGACCAAGAGGTTAAAGTGCCTAAATCTTTTGAAGTAAATCAATCTCTTCTTGATATCTGCAAGTTCTGCCAATTTTACAATCATCGGCATACTTAATAGTCCAACTATCAATGTTTAGGGAGATTGGCTATAAACACCTGAAAAACTAGAGGGGCTAGTACTGCACCTTGTGGGATGCCACGTGTCACTGCCCTCCAGTCCAAGGTATATCCATCATTACCCTTTGAGAACGGCCTTCCAGCCAGTTCTGAACCCATCTAATAAACCATAGATGAATTTCAAAGGAAGCAAGCTTTTTGATAAGTGCCCAATGGGGACAGAATCAAATGCCTTTTAAAATCTAAAAGATTATGTCACAGGGTGTTCTATTGTCCAAATGTTTGCTGATTTTTTTTTCATAGAAACAAAGTAGGTTCGTAACACATAATCCACCCTTTGAGAATCCATTTTGATTAGAGTCAAAATCCTAATGAAAAATTGTCCTAGATGCCACTGTAATCCTGGATCCCTTATCCATAAGTTTTAACTTGTAAAACACTTACCAAATTCTGGAACTCAGTATTTGAAGTTTTAGAGAAATCTACTGCCACTAAATTAATTTATAATCCATCACTAATTTTACTAAGGTTGAATCAAAGAGAGCACCTCTGCTCTGAAGAACAATGGAAATTACTTCTCTGGGATTACTTGCAACTAAGAAATGTATTTGGATGGAATGGAATTGCAACCCCATCAGTGAGAGTTTGGCTTAACCATATATTAAATTTCTATAAATTAGAGAATTCATTATTATGTAAGAGGCAAAGTGGATACTTTTCAGTGAGTTTGGAAGCCTTTATTAGTGTAACCATGACCTACAATAATATATAATGCTTCTCCGCAGATCTTTAAAGCACTGGACCTAATTCTTTTATAATTAATGGCTTCCTTTTTCCATAAGGAACTGTGGCATAATTTGCCATTATAAAGGAGCGTTTATAATGGCAAACACGCACATGGTTTCCCCTCTCTGCGCATGCGCCTGCTCGAACTCCTCGACCGCTGTCCTTCCCAAACCGCAAACCCAACATGAAGAGAAACTGCCATGGACACTGGCAGTAAGTAAAGCATACTTTAAATAAAATGTACCACATCACTCCCAGATTGATCCTCCTCACAATACTGTGGGGAAAAATATTTTGAATAAGAGAAAGCCGACCACCGCCATGATGGAATCGGACTGCAGCAGCACAACAGCCTTTTTATTTTATATAATTGCTGAGGTGAACAAGAGAAATCAACAATTATATAAAATAAAATATGGGTCTGGAAGTGTGTAAACTCAATTTACACACCTTTGGGTCAGATGCTTCACATAAACCCCTTGAGCTTCGCTCTTGGGGTTTATATAACATCAAACCCCTTGGTGTGTAAATTCTCATTACACACCCAGACCCATACTTTATTCTATATTTAACCATTAACTATGCACCAAAGACATGAACATATAAATACAACATATAAAGGATAAACAAAGTAAAAGGTTTTGATTTATGTACGTACTGTATTATGTACATTATGTTAAATGTTTTTGTATTGCTACTGCCATTTTGTATTTTTTTTCATTTTATCCTTTTCTTGTGTGCTATTTTTCCTTGTGTGATTCTGCATTTCAAAAAATTAATACAGCTAATAAAAGTATAAGCATCAGTTAACAATTCAGTATAGCAGACAAAACAACTGTAGGGTGATTGTGATTCTTAAAAGTCTTTACATCACAGGAATTGAGGCAGCTTTTTAAGTGTCAGGATTTACAAACCATATGCAGCATCCAAATGACAGACAGAAATGAAAGACATAAGTTAGTTGAGAGTGAGTTCTGTTCATCCCTTTGGGATTTGGATTAGAAGGACAGGGTTAGACTTCAGTGGAAGGGGTCTCAAAGTTTCTAAATCGATTAAGGCTATGTGAGGATAGATGTGGCATTCACTCATACTCTGCCAGTTTAGTGAGGGCAAACATCCATTCTGCTGTGTGGGAGCCATGGCAGACCTCCATTTTAAAAGTATTTGTCATTTGGCTTCCAGGACTGCCACGATGAGCCATACTTTGACTGGCTTCAGAAGAGTTGGGGCCATGGACATATCCCCAGAATTCAAAGCCTTGGGTTGTTTGGTAGCCTAGAGGAGAGTGCTATTCCATAGAAATGGAAGATTTGAGACCAGCAGACAGATAATGAGGGCAGGACCATAATACATGCTCCAGAGTCCCTGGTGCTGGGTGGCACTGCTAGCATTCCACTGTATTAATAAATACCATTTTGTGCAGGACTTCAGGGGTACAAGTACCATCTATGCAAGATTTTCTTCTGAATGAGTTGGTACCTGTGATCTCTTAGGCTGGTGTGGGCCCTGCTAAGCAAGTGTGACCAGTCAGAGTCTGACAGGGAGATATGAAGGTTTTCTCCTGTGCCAGTTTTTGCTTATGCAGAAGAGGGCAGTGCAGTTCCAATCGGTACCAATATACTTCCTCAATAATCTGCCTGGGTTACAGTCCTACAGTAGGTACTGAGTAAGGCATGTAGCGAGTGTCACACAGAGTGGAACCCATTCATGAGGTGAGAATTAATGACCTACCTGATTTGTAGGTATCTCCAAAAGTCTGTCTTTGGAGGCTGCAGGCGTAAGCCAGGGTCTGGAAGATGTGTAGATTTTGTGAGGGTCGATCAAGTAAGTGAACAACAATAAGAATACAATTGTTGATCCAGGTGGCCCAGCATAGAGTTTTACCCTCAAAAGTGATATGGAGGTTTCCATGAGTGGATCCCACTTGCCCAAGTGCAGTACTACATTTGCCATAAAGAAGCATAATTTCCTAGGTTTTCACAGCAAATGACAAAGTTGGGGAGAGACCCATATGGGAGTCTGTGGCCTCCATTCCCATTCCAAAGGAAATTAAAGTAGCTTCTCCTTCAAGGCATCACCATAATGGCATTCTATGGAGACGGGCATTAGTCACCATTGGTTCTGTCTAATACCTACTGTCTGATGGGATGCCTCACCCACCCTTCTTAGCCAGTGTTCTAAGCCTAGCCTGACTGAAATGGGGCCATTTCCTTTCCAAGAGGAATGGCCAAAACAGCCTTTCAACCTTTGGAATTTGCCATCTGGGTTGTGCATTGGGAGGTTGCATAGGCAAATTATGAGCTTCAGAAATGCTATTATTTTGTAGGTGGCAATTTTACCCCGAATGTGAGGTTGAGCCACTTCTATCTGGTGAAGTCAGCTTCCAAATCTTTTATTAGGAGTTAATATTGAGGTCCATCATATGTTTTAAGTCTGTGAACAAGATCATGCCTTGATACTGGAGCTGACTGGGGACCACGTCACTTGAAGGCATAAGACCTGCTCAGGCTGACATCAGTAGTTGAGGGGCATCACCTGTGTTTTGGACCAGTTTAACTTCAACCCAGATATTTGGCCACATTCATTCAGGATTTGTAAGGCACGGGAATGGATGTTTCTAGGTCAAAAATAGCGAGAAGTAAATCATCAGCATAGGCCAACATTTTGTGTGTCTCTTTGCCCATTGTTGTGCTGGCTGTCTCTGGAGACTACTTTATTCTCTGAAGAAGCAGCTCCATCACTACAAGGAATAGCACTGTGGAGATTGGGCATATGCTGATCGAACAGCTTACACCTTTACAACGAACGATAGTACAGCAATGGTCACTGTACTGTCACCGCAGGACCCCAGCACTGATTTCCCAGGGTCTTGAACCCCACCCGAATCAACTCTGACTTGGAGTTGATTATATTAATACAGGGGTGTGAGGGCGAGGCCCCCACATGGGGGGTTCAGGAGGCTAAGCTCCTGAAGAAAACAAAGTAGTTTTGGACGGATTTATGTTGACCGCAATTGCGCCAACATAAACCGCTGATGTAACGCAGTCGACAAAATATTTGTCGAACCGGCATCATAGAGCCAAGATTGGGCATCCTTGTCTCATTCCACTGCCTAGTAGGATGCTTGGTGAGATTAGCCCATTAGTGAATATGGCAGCTCTAGGACCCTGAGTAGAGGAACCGGGTAAATTTAGTAAAGGCTGGTCTGTAGCCCATGGCAGCCATGATCTGGTATAGGTACTCCCACTCCATGGAGGCGAAGGCATTCTTTGTGTCAATGATAAGTAGGAGCACAGGATTTTGCCCAACCCAGATCACATCTATAACCACTCTGAAGTTGTCAAGGGTGATTCTGCCTTTCACAGAGCCAATCTGGTAATGTCCAATTAACTGCTGAATGACCGTATCTAGTCTGAGGCCACCACTTTGACAGAGATTTTAACATCCACATTCAGCATGGATACGGGCAGTAATTGGCTGGGAGGTGAGAGTCCTTAATTGGGTTGGGAAGCAGTGTGATGAGAGCCTCAGACATGGAATGGGGAGCTTTCCTTGACTGGCTGCCGCAGTGTAAACATTTTGCAGCTTGTTGTCTAAGGTGAGGAGAAATGACTGATAGAACTCCACTTGGTGGGGAGAAATGATTGATAGAACTCCACGGGAGATCATCCTATCCAGGAGTTTTATAAATTGCTAACTATTTAACTGCGATCCATATCTCCAGCATTGACATAGGGGACCAGGGAGGCTGCCTGCTCATCTGTGAGGTTTGGAAGGTTGGTGTCCCCAGGGAAGTCTTGCAGTGACGGGAGGGCTCTCTGAGTTCAGAGTAATAGTTATAAAAGGCCTTATTGATTTCACCTGTTTCATGGAAAGGGCGGACAGTGCAACACTTGGAATGCATTTTGGTGCCTGCTCCATCTTTGGTCTGTAGGGCCAGGAGGCAGCCAGTCTTCTCTCCTGACTCCCATTATTTGTGGGCCATTCTTTGGATGGCTTTTTGTAAAGCTATTTGGATTGAGGTATTAATCTTGATATTTAAGTTTCATAAGTTCCCAGGACAATTCTCGAGGTGGATGGCTGACAGAGTTGTAATTATTTTCCTACTGTTTGATCAAGGATTGCAGTTATAAATTCAGCCAGCAATTTTTCTTGGCATATGCTGAAACTGATTATTCTGCCCCAAATGTATGCCTTAAAGACATCCCATAGAGTGGCAGCCTGTGATATCTGGAGCATCATTAAGGTCAAAATAGGTTTTGATTTCTGCAGTCAACTATTTTCTAAAAGTGTTGTCCTGGAACAGGTAGCTATTAAGGAGCCATAGGGGAGTGGTGGGGGTGCTGGACTGATGGCAGGGACAGATGCACACAGGCATGGTCTGATATAATGATGGGGCCCATATGGGTGTCTTGGACTGCAGGTAGTACGTCAGCTTGAATGAGAACGCAATCTATTCTGCTACTTGTACTGTGCCTGGCTGAGTGGAAAGTGAAATCCCACCCATAAGGTTGTGTAGCCTCCATGGGTCTTTGAGGTAAAGCTCTTGTGCTAGAGCATGTAGGGCCAATTGGGATTTCATTCATAGGCATATAGAGGTCCACTGCAATTTATCAAGCAGAGGGTCCCACAGTTCATTAAAATTCACACCTAAGATCACTCTATCGCCCAGTGCATAAAGGGCAGTCACGTTTGTGCCACTTCTGGGAAGAAGGAGTCAGTGTCTTCATTCACCTCATAAATGTTGCCAACTAGTAGGACTTGATTGTCAGTTTGTAATCAAGTCAGGATCCAGCTGTCCACTTTACTAGTAGCTGTCTCCAGGATCTGCAAGGAAGTCTTCTGTGAATAAGGATTGCCACTCCTCTGGCCTTAGAGGAGTAGGAGCTTCCTCAACCAGGCCCACCCATTCCTTTTAGTTTTCGTGTCTCATGGCAATAAGTTGGTTTCCTGCAATAAAGTGATATCACAATGCTCTCATTTTAAGTGGGTATGCACCTGCTTACACTTTATGGGTGAGTGAATATTGTGAATATTCTAGGAGGTTAACTTTTAATGTTATTCCTGTTTTGGTATCCATTGGAATGAGCAGGTAGGTATTCCAGAGTAGCAGGAGTAGTATGTGACTGTGTTCTGTGAGGGATAGCATGTAGAGACAGGGGACCAGTGGAAAGGGGTTTGTTAGGTCCAGGGGAAGAGTAATAAAAATTCACCCTTGTTGGCTTCCACCGCTTAACACTATGAATGAGATGGGGAACCAAAAAATAGGCTGATGCATGGTGTCCTACAGTATGTCTGGGGATGTAACTGACCTCAGAGTATAGTAGATTAGTTTGACAAAAGAGTTAGGCACCCATGGCCTTAGTGGCCAAGAAAACACTAAGCAATATCTGTAATGGTCAACACATTTGTTTTACAGTCAATGCAAGGATCAAAACACTAACTATAAATAACATTTGGAATGGAAATGCACTGCGAAACATAAGAAGGAAGCAGTTATCAGACCCAAAGCAGATAACCATAATACCTAAATACCAGGACTGCCACCTTCCTCAGGCAAAGAGAGAGCATGGTCCATTTCATACAGCAAGGTAAATGTTAACAGGAGGCTTTTCATGCAGATGTAGATTCTTCTGTAAAGTAGACTACATCAAATACTGACATATGGGGAGGATAAAAACAGCCCCAACTGAGGGGACATCTGGGCATGGGGGAGGGAGTACCATGGCAGTCCCTTCAGGAGGAATAAGGTGTGGTTACAATATAGTGTGCTTTGGATTCTCAGTCAGCGGTCTGAAGGGGAGGCGGTATTAGTGAAGGTAGGGAAGAGAGTGGCAATGGGTTGTAGCATATGAGCATAGAGCAGGAGGTGTAACATGAGCAGGAAGGGAGAAAATAATGAGGAAGAGAAAGAAAAGGGGCAGCAGATGTTCTACTACTGCAAAGATATGAGTCAGGCCATTGTGCAGGTTGTGATGGGGCCCCGAGCACAATAACATGCCAGTATCAAGTTTAGGGGGAATGCCAATGAGCCTTCCCAAAAGACTGGAGAGCTCCAAAGTGGGCCTGGCTCCATAGGTAGATTACATGTTAGCCAACAAGTATGAAAATATAGCATCTGAGAGACCACCTCAGCATCCCTGGGTGTCCCAGTCAGAGGCAGAACAAAAACTTCTAAGGCTGTGTTGCCATGGGATTCTTTTGCATGTAACACTACTGTGTGGCACTATCTGTGTTCCTACTTGCAGGTTCATGGAAGCACAGGAGTCCTTGCCTTGTGGTCGAAAGTAGATGTGAGCACTGGAGTCCTGGCCATGTGATCAAGCGGTAGCTAAGCAGTGTTTAGCTTGTATGGCAGTATCAGTAATCAAAGGTAGCTGGGTCTGTTAGTTGCAGGTCATCCATCAGAATGCACTGGACCACCCTACTAATGACTGCACAGAAGGAGAAAAAGAAAAAGATGCAGTGTCAAGTAAGAATTGCAGAGGAGTACATGGATGGGGAGGGGTAGAGGACATGAGCCACCGGCTCCCTGAGGAACAAAGTGAGAGGGAGAAAATAAAGGTGGCATGGAGTGGGAGGCATTGAATAATAATATGCAAACACCATTTTCGTACACCCTTGTGGTGACTATATTCAATGCTGCCTGAATTTTCTGCAGTCACTAATGCCCGTAACATAAATTATGGAAGTAACCAGTTAGAATAGCGTTTCTGAAAAGCACACAGCTCTAGCACAGAGTTTCCTATACTACACACGTCTTCACAGTGACAGGGGTAGAATAGCACACATCAGTTACCACTACCCTTGTTGCTGTGAAGGTATATGGGAAAGTCAAGTAGCTGGAAGCTGAAGCCTGGTCAAGCTGTTCCTGTGGTGGAAAGGCTAGGGCACTCACTTCCAGTAGAGGAGACCGGAGACCTGGGTTCTGTTCCTAGTCTCCTGGGTCTCCTGGGTTGTGGGCTTACAATTTTCCATTTCTAAATTTTGTTTGTATCCCCACCAAGTGTTATTATTTTCCCCAAACTGTTCCTTCTACTTGATTCCTCCCATCCTCTGTGGTTCTACTAATCCTTGAGATCCAGCTCCACCCGGAGTTGATTAGATAAAGATGACGGGGTGTGGGGGTGAAGACCCTCATGTCTGGGGGTGTGGTGGGCAGAGCCCCCACACAAAAAATACAAATTTCATGATTTAGTTCACAATGGTAGCAGTCCTCCATATGTTTTTGGACCGGCTACAATTGGTGCTGTTGTTTGAGATAACATTTTGCATGGGCACTGTTGTTGTTGGCACTGTTTGTACAGTGCGGTCCTTGACCACGTGTTGTGACTCTCAGCATTCTGACCTAGTGCCAATTATGGTGGTGGGGCTGCAGATGCAGCAGGAGACTGTGCACAGTTATGCTCCCAGACTTGTGTCTGACTGGGACTGGAGAATGCACAGCAGAGGAGAATGCGTGAGAATGTTCTTGGTGCTGTGGGAAACACTCAGTGGAGCCAGCTGGCTCTGCCATGTCCCACATAGACACTTAGCTATCAAAAATGTGACTGATGACAGAGAGTACCTGCCAGTTGGTACTTGGTCTCGAAATTATAGCCAGGACACTCCTCGATTCTAAACTGGAGCTATTTGAAGATTTGGCAAAACAGATTAATATATTGCCAAATCTTCAATAGCTCCGTTTAGAATCGGCGAGTGTCCTGACATACCAAGACCAAGTACCAACTGGCAGGGTACTTGTAGCCAATATTTGTATCAGACATGCCTACGAAATGTCCAGGCTCCAAACTGGAGCTATTTTACAAGGAGCCACATATTAAGTATACAGATGCCCCCGGCTGCTCCCGCCTGAAACGTCTATCACAGGGACAGTCGCTGGTGCTTGTGGGCGTAAATAGGAGGGCTCTGCTTCTTAAAATGTTGGGGCAAGCAGGGGCAGGATAAAACTAGATACAATGTGAAATAACTTAGACACGAGTAAGTTATATTTTAACTTTTCTACTGCATCTACTAATTGGGCCCCATTTCACATGGAGGTGGGGCTCAACTGTCATGTGGACATTTCCCTTTAAATGGCCAGGCTATGGACAGGAGAATGAAGTGTTTATGACCGACTGGAAGAGACAAATGCGGGCTGCCTCTATGCTGTTCATAAACTGTCTTATGAGGGACTATGATTCATGAAAAGGAGGTTTAGAAGCTGAATTGAGAGCCTGGAAGGATGCTGTTGGCACCTTTAAAGATCATCACGACTTTGTAGATTTTGAAAATGAACTGAAATTGACTACTGAAGAAGAGGATCAACGATCAAGAAGAGTGAATTGATAAAATTCGAGTGGGACAGACAGGACTACCTTAAAGATCTGGTTTCTCCTGAAAGAAACAAATGGTAGGTAATCAAACAAATAAGAGCAAAAGGAGGAAGCAGGGGAATGAATGCTGATGCACAACAAAGACAAACATGTACTGTCCCAAGATCGATCCTTAAAACAAATAATGCTTCTGTGGGCCATTATACCTCCAACAGCAAATCAGCAACAGACTCTTTGGATGACCCTTTAGATTCCAGATTACAGGAACAGGTGGGGAACAACCACCAACTTTGACCCCTGACACAGCCTGAGGACTGTCAAATTCCAGGATACTGCATAAGAACCTCGAAGACCAGACTTGGGGGCAGGAGACATAGGTCAAGGCGCAACTACAAAGGAAATCACATCAGAAATACACACAGAAACAACCACGCATGACAAGGCAACAGAGTGGAACCGAAGCAAATCATACAGGCACAACTGAACTGAACAATATTAACCTGTCTTCCTTTGAACTTACAGAAGCACAACAACGGGTTCTAGGTTCATTCCAACCAGCATTGTAAAAGACTTGGATTTGTTTATTGATGTCAAGACGTTTTGTCACAAACTGAATTTAAAAGTACATTTTGCCAAAACAGATTCTGCTTCTGATATGAATGACACTACTAAATGAATATATCTGGGACTGACCCCAGCCCTCAGCCTGAAATGAGGTCACATTTAGCTACTGTTTTTTTTTTAAATCAACTTTTGTACCACTATATTCAGTTGCCATTCTAACTTTTGAGAGGGCTGTGTGCTCTGATTTGGAAGAGTTACATACTAACCCAATGAGACTTGTATATGAATATCACACAGGCAGAACAGGCAGCTATTACTGTGTTACAGCAGAATTGCCACTTGATTATAAAACCTACAGACAAGGGGGCAGTTGTGGTAATGAATTGGGACGATTATAAGCAGGAAGTGTTACAGCAACTAGCTAACACTGATTTCCATGCCAGTTTAAAATCGATCTTACTAATGTCTTTAAATAGGAAATTGATGTATTCCTTTTGAATGCCAATGAGTCTGGTGTTATGAGTCATGACACTTGGAAATTTTTAACAGTTCCACGTCCCATTAGGTAAATCTCTTATGTCCTCTGCAAGGTCCATAAGATTTTGTAAATCCCAGAATGACCCATTGTGTTGGGCATTGGCTCTTTAATTAAGCCTGTCTCCAGATTTGTGGATCAGCATGTTAATTATCTGGGCCATGAGTTACCTTCATACTTAAAGGAAACAACACAAATTTTGGGAGTCCTGGAGATTTACAAATTGAACCAGACTGACTTCTAGTAACATTGGACTTGGAAGCCTTATATACAAATATTCAACATGATGGTGTGCTACATGCTTTCCAGTTTTGGCTGGAAAATTCTACCACATATACAGTGGATTTTGTGCACCTGTTGTAGATATAAGGGCAGACTAGATGGGCCGTGTGGTCCTTTTTGCCGTCAAATATCTGTGAATCTGTGTTGTGTTCTCTGTCACAATTTGTTTTAATAAAAACACCTTCCTTTTCCAGGGCCAGTACTTTTACAAACCAAAGGAACAGCAATGGGGAAGACTTTTGCCCCTACCTATACTAATTTATATCTCTGTCTCTGAGAAAGGGAGGTGATTTATGACAGGAGCGGAATCTGTTTTGATGGCTCTATGACTGGTGGTTGACAAGAATCTTGTCGAACAACAGACAGCCCAGAAACTGGCATATGGACCGCATTTTGCAGTCAGCATGCGGTTTCACCTACAGAGACATATTTTCTTTGGAGGCTTCACCCCAGGCCCCCCACGCAGAGGTTCGCCCCTCGCCCCTCTATAGATTCTCACTTCAAGTCAGAGCTGATTGTGGGGAGTGCAAGACCCCGGAAAGACAGTGATGGTTCGAAGCGGCCGACACTACAGCTATGGCGATGTAGTCACTGTAGTGTCGGTCACTATTGAAGGTTCGCGGTTGGGGTAGTATACCTTTGGATTCATTAGATTTATGGCATTGATATATCAATGATGTTTTGATGATATGGCAGGAGGAGTGAAGGGGCTATGGGCTTTTGTGGATTTCTCGAGGCATCCAATCCAAATTTAAAATTCATTGTCACCTATACCTTTGATCGTATACATTTTTGAATTTGAACATCTTGAGGGCACCAGATGGAACTATTGTGACTGACATCTACAGGAAATCGACTGATAGGAATAGCCTACTGCACTCCAGTAACTGTCATCCCCACCACACCATCAAAACATTCCAAAATCACAATTCATGCAGTACAGAAGGAACTGTTCAAATGTGTCCATTTATAATATTAGGAGTGAAGAATTAAAAGAACACTTTGTTACCAGGGGGTATTGCCAGGCACTCATTGAAGAGACTCAGGAAACAGTGCATAACATGCCGAGAGAGAATTTGCTTGTATATAGAGATGGTAGGAGGGAGTACCCTAAGGATGTAATATTCTATTACACATTATGGAGTAGGGAGTGGCATGGTTGAAGATTGCTTGGAAAACACTGGAGTATTTTGAGTACAGATTCAGCACTGCTAGAACTTTCCCACACAGTTCCTAGGTAATCTATAGGAGGGACATAACTTGGAAGATCTTTTGATTCACAGCCATTTACAGGTAGAAAAGAGTTCTGGATGTAATTGGATACCACCAGCACCAAAGGGCTGTTTTCCATGTGGGAGGTGCACCTACTGTGCAGTAGTTAAGAAAAGTAGAACATTTACCTTGCCAGTAGAGATCAAGTGTTTACTATACAGCACTTCGTTAACTGTAGCACACCCAAAGTTATATATTTAGTCACTTGCCTGTGCAGTGCATTTAATGTGGGAAGACAAAAAGAATATTTAAATTATGCATTGGGAACACCTTAGTTCTATTAGGATACAGGATGAGCACAATGCATTGTACCATCACATCTCCAGGTCTGGAAGCAGAGGGTGGCACATTAGTTTACTTTCCATGGAATCAAGGTGGTTAAACTGAGCCCAGACAGGGAGGCAATACTGAAGCAAATTGAACCAGATGGAAGCATTCTGATTTCTGAGTTGAGCACTATGAAATCCCGGCTCAATGATGGCTTTGAATTGGCAGCACTTTTTAAGAGATAAAATTAAGTGTTTTCCTGCTGTTCTCCACTAACATTCTATTAAGCTACATGCCTTTATGTATAGTAGGGAGGTATCATTGTGTTCCAGAATACAGGGCTCACCATGGTTGTGGCTGCTTTAATTAGGTTGCATTTTACCCTTTCAGTCTTGTATTTGTATTTACAAAGAGTGCAGCCTGACATCACTGAGCCCCTGATACTGATCTGGCTCTGAGCTGTTGGGACATATCAGATTATCACTATTTTTAAGTGCTGGGAATTTTGTATTACTGCAGTTTAAAAATCTAAATTGTATTAAGGCAATGGTCCTTCGGTATGAATGCATTAAGAATTAAAATTAACTGCAACCTGATATTGTCAAGTTATTGAGTATGTGGTGTCTTTTGAAACCCAAAACTATTTCACTGAGTTTTATTAATTGCACTAATTTGGAATCTGTCACTTCTTGATGTGGTTGAGCACGTGTGTATTAATTGTTTATGGTTTATAAGGAGTGAGTTCTGCTGTGTGGGTTACTCCTGATGATGCCCTGAGCAAAACCGGTCAGAGTTCTGTGGGTCCCACTGGTTCCCAAGCCTTGGTAAGCATCTTGTCACTCTTGTGAATAAAATGGTTGATCTGAATCCGTCTCCCTGGTCTCATATTGATGGTGGGTGGGGCATGAATTTCAGTCTTGCTCAGTAATTGTTTCATTTGCACACCAGCCATGGGGCGGCCTTAATTTTCTGCAGTCTTTTATAAATACCCAGAAATATTATATTTCAGCTAACTTTATTATTGCCCTACTGGAGAAACAAAACACACATTTTTAATAGTTAATAGCTATACCTCTGATAGGATCCAAATTGTATTAGCAAAATATATGGGAGTCCTTCAGATTATTATTGCAAGATATCCATTTTAAGTTTCCTGACAGAGACATTTTGATAATGGGTGACCTGAATGCCAGGACTGGTGAATTTTGACCTTAGTGGACAGTTCAGTTCTTGGGTGTATAAACATTTTGCCAGTAGTGCCTCTAGAAGTACAAAAGATGAGCAGCTTAAAAAGCAGGACTAGCCCTGATTGAAATTCTGAAATAATACAACTTATATCCTTTGAATGGTAGATTGGCAGGAGATCTAGAGGGTAATCGTGCCTCGTAAAATCTATTGCAATCTCACCCCTGATCTAGTTATTTGATTGGGACAATTACAGGTCTGACAAAGCTTACATATACCCATAAGATAAGAAAAAGACCATCTGCCAGTATTTCTAAGCAGGGGTGTAGCCAGGAATTTCAGATATGCACACCAAGTGGACTCACTACTACCCCCTGTTAGGTTGTGCTACTCCCTGGGGTGTAGCCAGACAAAATACAAATGTACACCAGGACCGTGTTTGTTATGTCATTTGGTACAATAAATACAACTTTGTATCTCATGACAATGGTTGTTGCCATGCATGGTTAAATACAATGCCATAAATTGCTCCCTAAGACACCTACATACCAGCCCAGATCCTGTAAAGTGGTATTATCCTTGGGATGCAAACACAGTGTTAGTGATCAGTCCTCCTAGTTTTGACTCCTATGAATAAAATTACAGAAAGGTTCAACATTTTCTTTGTTAGCTTTCATTGAAAAGGAAGCAGTTCAAAGCCTATTTGCTACCCTCCTTAAATAAAATTGCACACCATGGAGTGCTTGGTATGCCTGGCTACACCCATGTTTCTAAGAGGAATGGTTATAGAATATGCACCAGAAGTGAGATCGAAGTTCAATTTACTGAGCACAGAATGAGTAGGAGAATTATATGGGACTGTAACCTAGAGGGCATATCAGGGATATAATATGGGAATACTTTGCAACTTAAGATAACTTAAATGTGGATTTCCTGGATAAAATGTTCCTACCTTTTTCAAACAATAGTAATAAATCTTTACCAAGAGGTCACAGCTCTTGGAAAACATGAGCAGCAGACTGGGTGGTTTGACTCAGAATGCAGGAGATATAATGTTTTTAAGAGAGATGATTAAAACACTAAAATGGCAAGGACAAGAAACTGCTCAAAACTCTTAATCAGAAAAGGAAGAAATATAACTGTTTCGTGAAGGAGAAAACATTTAAATATTATAATTTACAGTGGGGAAAATGCTTAAGGTTGTAAATGAGAAAGACACAAGAGGCTTCTGGAAACTAGTTGCAAGAGGTATTAATAATTAGAAAGAGAGCATAGGTTCTTATATTCCTGAGATCCAGTAGGTACAGTTCTTCTCAGGCATTCTTTTTTTCATATTTCTCTTACTCTCCTCCCCAAGCCCCATGCACTCCGCATCCTCGGGAGTCACCAAGGCATCTCATCCCCTCTTACCTCCTGGTGTTCTCCCATCAAGCCGTGGTTATACCTCCCAGGCAGGGACAAGGTGAGGCCTGTACACCCCAAATCTCTCAGTGTTCCATCTGGCCACCATGGAGGTAGAGGTTGGGATCGTGCCAGCACCTTCCCAGGAGACTGATTTCCATTTTCCTGTGGAGCTGCCACCACCGGACGGTAAGGCACCAACACCGACGCCCTTCATGCTCCTCCCCCTCTCAGTATGGCTGGTGCTGGCTGTAACTCTGGCTTCCATCAGAGGCCAGCCAAGCTCCAACCTTGTCCCCTCCCTTCCTGAGAAGGTGAGTGGCTCATGGGCGCTTGAAGCCTCCTTCTCCCCGGCCAGCCCTCCAGCTCCTGGGCTCATTCCTGAACACAGGTCACCAGCAGCATGAGCGTAGTGCTACCACTGCACCAGCGGCTGACTCAGGCATTCTGTTTTATTCAAATGCTGAAAATATTATTTCTCCTGAAATTCAAATAAGGGCTAAGACTGGTTCCCTTGATAGATAGAAAAGAGGTATATATATATATATATATATATATATATATATATATAATGTATATATGGCAATCAAGTCCCTAAAATGAACAAAAAGCTCCAGGACCAGGTAAAATTCCAGCAGAGGTCTATGTATGTAACACCCCATTGTGGTGTAAACCATTGGTGAGCTTCTATAACAATTGTATCATGGAAGATTTTATTCCAACTACATGGAGAGGGGCTGAAATAGTTCCAATACATAAAAAGAGCAATACAACTAACCCAGCCATCTACAGACCAATTAGTTTGTTAGACATAAACCTGAAGATTGTCTTCAAAATCATACTGGAAAGATTAAAACTTCAAATTAATATGACAGGTGGGAATAGCGAATTACAGGCTGGTTTGGAGAGTGGTTACTCAACTATGGACAATTGCTTCATTTTATGGCACTTGATAGAACAAATATATCCATCTTAGGAAACAGAATCTATATACTGTATTTGTTGACTTCTCCTTAGCATTTGATTCAATTTTGAGGGTATATTATGGTCGTTTATGCTGAAGCGTGGCATTGACCCACTCCTGATTCATGTAATATATAATCTGTATAAGGATACCTGGGCTCATATAAGACTTGGGGTCAGAGGTCAACTTTCTAGTGTCATTTCCACAAATAGAGGTGTGAAGCAGGAATGTGTTTTAGCCCCTACCCTTTTTGTTTATATATTGACCAAATGTTAAGAGACTTTGAAAATCCTGAATCAGACTCTAAAATAAATTATCATTTATATCCAGCAATAGCCCATGCTGATGACTTGATTTTATTAGCTCTGTCCAGAAAAGGTTTACAGAATAAACTGGATCTGTTGGACACAAAAGTAAAAGAATTCAGACTTAAAGAGAATCACCAAGTTCTTGTAACATAGACATGACTTCCATGTCTCCGAAGCTCATGTCAGCGAAAGTCTGCCTAGGCAGATCTCACCTCAGTAGTCCAGCCTGAATGGGAGTGGAAGGATCATATCTCAGTACTGACCAGCATCCTTTCCACGTCCGGTTCAATCAATCCCTTCCACATCCACTTCCATGCTCAGGCATATAATGATGTGTACCCAGGGACAGCGCAGGGGTGTGCCCCATGAAAATAAATGGGGTCAGTTTACATACATTTTATAGACAAATATGGCCAGTTGGAGATCAATCATGGGCATCAGTCAACTGACAAGGCCTTTGTTAGTCAACCAGTGCCCTTGGTTGCTCATCTAACCATATTTGTCTATAAAATGTACGTAAACTGACCCCATTGGTTTTAATTGAGCACTCCCCACTCTCTGGGTACATGTCATTAAATGCCTGAGCACAGGGTGGATCAGGGTCGCTCAATGAACCAGAAAGTGGAAGGGATCAGCTACTTAACTGGTCGGCACCAGGATATGATCCCTTCCATTCTCTTTCAGTAAAGAAAGTAAGTAGCATTTATTTTTAAGCGATTTTCAAAACCAAAGCGCTGTACAATCACATTAAAATCATACAGTTGACTAGAATAATCAAAAACATTTTAAAATCCTTCAGAGTAAACTTTGAAAACAAATAAGTTTTGAGCTCAGATTTAAAACTCGAGACAGTCAGGCATTCTCTTATCCAACGAGATAGAGAGTTCCACAGGAAGGGCAGCATAAGAAAACGACATGCCCCAGATGTCTTTAACCGAACCCTGGGAATTCTAGCAATCCCTCATCGGCAGATCAAAGTGAGTGGGAGGGCAGTAGGGAGTAAGAAGATCTTGCAAGTATTGGGGTCCCTGTTCATGTAGGGCTTTATAGGTCAGCAATCTGACCTTAAAGGTGATCCGTCACTGAACCAGCAGCCAGTGCAGTCCGGCAGCACAGGCATAATATGACTAGTTCTAGATAAACCAGTCAAAAGCCTGGCTGCCACATTCTGCGCTAACTACAAGCAGTGGATATCAACCCCAGGCAGCCCTAGGTAAAGAGCATTGCAGTAATCAAGGCTGGACTACCAAGGGTGAGATCTGCATAGGTGGACTTTCACTGTCACGGTCTTTCCAAATTGTAAGGCACATTAAAATGTTAAAGTCACTTTAAGATAAGTTATACTAAAACCCAAGTTATGATTTTTGGTCCAAATAAACTGAAAGGTCATTGACTTATTGGGAGTCAAAGGCTAGAACTTACTACTAGTTATGTACTGTATATTTGGGCCTGACTTTGTGTCAAATGGTTCCTGTACAAAACACGTCTCTAAAACTGTTGAAGGCATTAAGAAAACAGTTCTTGGTCTCAGGAAAATTAATTATGCTTATGGTGGATACACTATGAGACTTCTAATTGATATAATTAAAGCCAAGTATTTCTCCCAATTATTATATGGGGCCAAGATTTGACATTTTAAAAGATAGAGATAAGCTCACTGTAACAGTGTACAAGCTTTGAGGACAGCAATGGGAATGGGCCATTCCTGTCCTGCAGTGTACATTAGATCTGAGCTTGATCTGGACAATATAAACTCAGTTAAGGACTCAAGGAAGGTTAACTACTGGCTCCAGCTAACGAGAATGTCAGGAGAATAGATACCACATAAATGTCTTGAGGAAAAAGGAGCTGGCTCCAGTTAGGATGTAGAGAATCCAGCTGGTTTAAAGACTTTTGCATACATTTTTTTATTTATTTATTTTATTGAAATCTAGGATTACAAATACCTGTGACAGAAACTGCTCATTTACAAAGGTTCCACGTCGTAGGAATGGGGGTATACATACATACAAAGGTCAACATAATAATACATAGTTACACAATAAAAGAAGTAAGAGACTGAGGCTTAGGAAATTCCAGTAATTCAAAATGTGCCAAATGTTAGGTAGCATGACATACCAGCCAAGGGCAATCTTAGAAATAAGCACTGCAGGTAAGAGGAAGGGGTATGCAGGCAGGAAGGCCATTGTCGGAGGGTTGAGGTCAGGGTGAGAGCTCTAAAGGGGAGGGAGGGGAGGGATAAAAGTCAGAAAATGCCTGGGGAGGAAAGGGGAGGGGCAAGGGGTAGGCAGGTAGAAGGGGGCAAGGTGGGGAGGTAGCTGTCAAGACTGAAGTGGAGGGCAGTGAGCAGTGGGCCCTGATTAGGCGAGGCTGTCACAACGACTAGTTGGGATGAGATGAAGTCGGAGTTGTCTCTTAAAAGAGCCAAGAGCAGCAGCAGTAAGAGTTTCTTTGTTGAGAGTATTGTACCACTGTGGTGCTCTGTGGGCAAAGGCCCTCTGGCCCATGGTAGTCTGGCATCTGGGACAAGGAAGGCTAGTTGTTGTGAACTTCTAGTTTGCTGGGTGCTGTGGTGGTCAATGAGGAGCTTTCAATGCCCAGGGGCATGACCCCGAGGACTTTTTTGAATATTGAAATTGAATAAATACGATCTGCTAGTCTTGAATAGATACCTTGAAAAATGTAACCTCAGCTTCAAATATAAAAAATATATGACAACAAAAATTAATAATTACTGGGTTCAGTTTAACTTGAAAGCACTTCAAGGTCTAGATATTCCCTTTGGTTTGCAACCAAAATACTAAGTCTGGTTATAAATATTATGTGGATATTTTTGATGATCCACAACTAAGGAGGTTTTTACTAAATATAAATCTTAACTATTTGACATCAATGTACTTATGACTAGATATAACAAACCAGCTCCTGTTGGACAAAATTGCTTTTGCTCAGTCAGTGGTAAAGATAATCTAATACATGTTGGCCGGATATTCAAACTGCGCCCAAAATGTGCGCAACAGCAGGAACAAGCACAAACCAATTGCGCATATGGCGCAACAGGTGCGATATATTCAAACATGGAGCAGAACAAATTGCGCAAGCAGCCAACATCTGAATATCGCACTGACTGCGCCTATAGCGCAACCAGGAAGGAGAGAGTTGAGCAGAAATGTTGCGCTTATAGCGCAAACCAGGGCAGCCCAGCTGAGCAGTCCAGAGGTGCCATAGGAGCAAGCAGAGCCCCCGAGCAATGGAACTGCACATCCAGGGAGGCAGGCTGGGGCCCACCGCCAGCCATGCCACACATGGGCACAGGAACACACTGCAGAACCAACACCACACCTGCACACCCAAGCACAGCATCACTGGGGTGTGACGGATGATCTACTGGCCCATGGGGACAAGCCAACAAAGTACAGCAGAGCCATGACACCCCAGCACAACCACTGGCAGGCTGAGAGTGCCACACACAGGGGTTGACAACCACAGTGCACATCAGCCCCTGTACGCACAGCACAGCCTGCACCGTGACCCCAAGACACCACCCATGTGCAGTGACTGGCACTGCAGGAAACCATGCATCCCCCAGCACACGCCAACCCCTGCAGCACAGAAGCATACAAGCCAGACACACCCTGTGCACCCAGCAGTGGTGGCAGCAGACGGCAAGACCAACAGAAAGTCACTGCCATGCTGGAGATACCTCCCATGCACACACACACACAGACACACACACACACACACACATACCCAGGACCATACCACCCCAGATGGCATGTACACCACTGCAACTGAGCACCCATAGCCAGCTGCAAATCAGAGACCAACACAGTATTCATATCAAAATATAAATGTATATTAAAATTTTCAAATACTGAATAACCAAAACAATAAACAACAACTATTTACAAGGGGGACGGGTACAAGGTAGGGGTGTTCAAGGGTAGGGATGAACAACTTGGAGAGGGAAGGCAGGGTGGTAGGGATGGGAGAAGTGGGAAGGGTATTTTCTCCTAAGGCCCAGCCAGCTGGTCATCCTGTGCCTGGTTCCGCGACTGTCCTGTGACTCCTCCATGAGCCATGGAGCCTGATGGACTGAAGGATGGCCTGGTTCTCAATGGACACCTGTGTCAGGCCCCGAATGTCTTGGCTGAATCCTCCGAGAACCTCGAGGCCTAGGAAATGGGAACACAGTCAATGGCTGTGACTGACCACAACCCTGAACACCACCCAACCTGCAAGCCATATATGCCCAATGTCCCGCACCTGTGATGGCATGCACCCACCCACAGTGAACATGCACATGGCCATCACAAACAGGCGGCACCAGCAATGCACACCACTGCACACACACTGCCCATGTCCATCACAGCACAAACAAGGCTGTCAAGGACGTGGCAACGTGGTGCGATGCCAGTTACACAGCTATGTGCCCAGTGCATGCATGGACCACCAGTGACGATACACAGACGTGTTGTGATACTGGACAGTGATGCATGTCACCTGTGTCGTGCATACATACATAGAAACATAGACAGTGTCGGCAGATAAGGGCCTATGGCCCACCCAGTCTGTCCATTTGAGCTTGTAAGTTCACTTTGTTTTCCTATAAGTCTGTTGCCCCTTACCCTGACCTCCAGAATTCCTTTATGTCTATCCCATGCATTCTGAAATCCCGTGATTGTTTCAGCCCCCACCACTTCCTCTGGCAGGGTGTTCCACTTGTCCACCACCGCTCTGTGAAGAAATTCTTTCTCATGTTTCCTCTGAATCGTCCTCCTCCAACTTCATCCCATGCCCTCTAGTTCTGGAACATCTTTTTCGCTTAAAAATAGTGTTTTCCTGCACCCTGTTCCTCCCTGTAAGATACTTGTATGTCTCTATCATATCCCCTCTCCCTATTTCCTCCAGGGAGTACATGTTCAGTTCCTTCAACCTGTCTTCATCGGACTTGTGATGCAATCCATGCACCATCTTTGTTGCCCTCCTCTGAACCTTCTCTGCCCAGTCTATGTCCTCACGTAGGTATGGTCTCCAGAACGGTACACTGTACTCCAGGTGGGGCCTCACTAGTGTCTTGTATAGTGGAATTATGACCTCCCTTTCCTGCATGGTTGTGTTGTGCAGGGCTAGTGGTCTCCCCAGCATGCAATAGCATCCATGAAGTAATGATACTCACACTGCTCAAGCAGCTGGGTCTGCCGCTGATGCTGCTGCTGCTGCTGCTGCTGGGTGCAACTCCCACTGGCACCGGGCCCTGGCACGGCCCTCCTCAACCTGGGCCTGCATCCTCACATCCCGGCCTGTGGGAGACATATGTTGAGAAAACATCAGTGTGACTCCAAAGCAGACTGCCCCTGCCCCAGTGAGATGCCTGCCCACAGCCAGACCCATTCATCTCACAGCTGCACACTGACACAGCCAACCATGGCAGAGCCATCACCTATGCACAGCCACCAAAACACACTCACACCCCTACAGAGAATACAGGTGCATAGATGGTACACCCACCTGGCCTAGGCACCACGCCCGCCTGGCACGTGACCGCAGCCGATCCAGAAGGTCCTGATCCCTCCAGCAGAGGTCACTGTACCGGTGCTGGCACTGCTCAGCTGACCGGCACCATCCAGTGACCCCCACCAGGTCAGTGGCCACTTGATGCCACACTGTGAAACCGGGCAATGGTGAGGGTCATCACCTATAAAGTGCCCCATAGTGGGGCTCACTAGGCCACCAAGTTGGCCAGTTCCAATGGGCTCCACGGAACAGCTCTTCTCCGAGCCATGGTACCAACTTTACAGCAGGCAATATGGCACCGCCGCGCCCATAACCCCACGCGGAGATGTTTGCGCAATAGACCACCATACAGGTTCCAATCGCTGTTCGAACAGAGCCATCTCACATAGCGCTGTCACCAGACAGCTCAATAGGGCCGCATACATGGCAGCCGAACAGGGCCAGGGGGCAAAGGTCGGACACAAGGTCATGGGCAATGACACAAGGCCACGCACAGCACCATCTGATGTATAGGCATCCCGCGCGACCGACCAGCTGCGCACAGTGCCACAGTGGACTATTGCACAGTAGTGCCACAGCGCCTATAGTGCCCAGTTCTGTAGCGCCACTGGCACAATGGTGGCCATGGCCTGAATTGACAATCGCAAGACAGCACATCAGCAGCCGGCAGACGCCTGTGTAAGCTATCTGGGCATGCGCAATGCAGTGTACCACACAGTCACAGATCTGCGCCATTGGCTCAGCCGACTCAACCATATTGCGCAAAGCTCAAATTGCGATATTCAGCCGACACATGCAAATCATCTGATCAGCCATTCAAGACGCAGTGGCGCAATTTGCATGTCATTATAGTTGCTTCACTCCTAATTTGCATGCATTGCGCTATAAATGTGTGCTAGCGGGGCGCTGGCCAGATTCGGTTACTGCAGGTGAGAGGTGAGTTGCATGCTGTGTGATGTTCTGACAATGGTCATGGGAAAATGCTGTAGACTGCACAGTGACAGGTGTCCACTTGCCCCATACAGATCGCCATGACCGAGCAGAGCCAAGGTGAGGGTGAGGACGGTGGCTAGGAGGAGGCCCAACTTTACCCAGCAGAGACAGAGGCCCTCTTCCAGGCCTACCTGGATGAGGAGCCAGTACTGAGTGGACAGAGGGCACCTCAGTCCCCGTGCGGCTGCATGGGGGGGTAGTCTCGTCAGTGAACCTGCACGGAAGCCACCAGCGCTCCGTGCAGGAATGCAAGAAGAAGATGGGGACAGACTGCAGGAGGTTGAAGGAGAAGGTGGCAGCCTTCAGGGCGCACGCGCTGGCACTGGCAGGGGCCCGCCAGTGGTGTTGGAGCTGACCCCGGCTGAGAAGACACTGGTTGCATCAATGTAGCAGAGCACTATTGAGGGCATACCAGGAGGTGGATTCAGACAGGATGCCGCTTCACTGCACGGTATGACATGGTGGTGGTGGTGGTGGTGCTGGGGGTTGGGGGAAGGTTGTTCACATGCACTCACATGTACTCTGTTTCTGTTACAGATCCTGTCTGTCTTCAGGAGATGGTGGTGGTGGGTCCAGGCAGTGATGATGACCTGCTGGACATGGAGGAGGGTCCATCCACCTCTATCACCAGCCAGCAGGCACTGCAGCAGCATGCACGCTGGGCCACCAACTCTGGTGTCGGTGATTCGGGTGCGGAGTGCACAGCCCTGCGTCTCAGCAGTCTGGCATGCAAGCATGCCAGCACACTGTGACTATGGCTGTAGCACGACCTGCACCATTGATGATGCAAGGACTGCAATGGGCAGTGATAGGTGTGTGTCCCATGACGGACACACAGCAGGCCAGCACGTGCCCTGGGCCTTTCAGGTTCCAACTTGTGTACCAGCATGCTGGCACAGTCCCAGGCTGGTGCCTGTCAGCACCGTGGGGCAGCACCGGTGGCTGTGCAGTGTTCTGGCACTGTTGCTAGTATAGCGGTGGAATGAGTGGACCCTGGGCACAGCAGTTGGCGGGCAGCAGCAGCAGCAGTCACCCACCAGGTCTGGGGGTACAGTGTCAGCGGTGGCACATGTCCGCCGCCTTGATCCACCCATTCCTGGTCCTGGTGAACAGCACCCACCCTCAAGGGGTGTTGTGCATTAGGACCTTCCACACCTGGGGACAGGATGCCATTGGGATACAGTACCCATTGATCGGCACTACCCGCCTGCTGCGGGAATCAGTACAGCTGCAGCGGCGGGGTTGCAATGTCCGTGGAGGCATTGTCTGTGGCTGTGGAGTGGCACAGCAGGGAGTGTGCTCTGCACCGCAGAGCTGGTGCGTGTGTGGATGGATGTGACCGCCACCATTGACAGGCTGACCCAGGCAGTGGTCTCTGTCGGGATGCATTAGGCACACAGTCAGGTGCCCCTGTACCACACACCCCACACAGTTCACTCTCCACTCCCCATTCCCCAGCGCCGTGCGAAACCAGGCCTGTTGACACCGGGTTCTGCTGTGGCCATCCCGAGCACCCTGGTGCAGGTTTGTTCAGCATGCTGCAGACCCCAGCGGCAAGGTCACGCTCACGCAGTGGGACCCCTGGTAGTGCAACAGTGCCACCCCTACGTGGCCCCTGCTCAGTCTGCCAGTGCTGTTGGGTCACAGCGGGCTGCCCATGCATCCGCGATGGCCATGGGACAGTGCTACATGACTGAGCTGTCTCCCAGTGCGGCCCCGTCTGGTGCTGCCACATGTACAATGTGTGTCATGGTGGGCAGTGTACTGCTGGGTGCTCTGCTCACTCACGCCGACACGGACCACCTGCACACTCCCTCCCAACTGCTGTCCACAGGTGCGTGTGCATGATGATGCCTGCATTGTACTGTACACCAAGTGCAAGGGTGCCCAGCATCTGACACACGTATTTGGACAGTACAGGTGGTGGGGTGGCCGTGGTGCTGTGTGTTAGCAATGTCGGTTCTGCTGTGCTGTGCATGTGCCCATGTACGCTCTCTGCCTGTGTGTGTGTGTCCATATGAGTGCTCACCCTCCTGATGGTGTGTTTGTATGCCTGGACCCTTCCACTCCCTGGCCATCATGCACCCCTGGTGTGTTACCTGTGTGCCTGTGGTTTGCGATGGACAGTGTTGGTTGCACATGTCCCCTGACTTACCTGTGTTCTGCATAGTGCTCCTCTGTGATGGTGTCCGGTGCAGCTGGGCCTGCCGGATCAGTCGGGGTCCCGCCGTCCTAGGGGCTGCTCATCACCATCAACACCGGCGCCACTGGCGTCCCCATCGCTGTCCCTCTTCAACCTGTCCGGCTATCCGATAGTCTTTGGCCATGTTGCAGGATGCAACAGGCCAGGAATATCCCACAAGCCTTTTGGGGGCTGTACTGTAGGGCACCGCGGAGGTGTCTAGGCATCGGAAGCATGCCTTGAGCATCCCAAACACCCGCCTATGATGTTGCGGTGGAAACATGTGCCTCATTATAGCGCTGCTGCGATGGGGGTCATGGAGCGCCGGTACAGTGTGAGCAGCCAGGGACGGAGTGGGTATCTGCTGTCACTTGTGTGGAGATAGTGGAGATCAGTCTCATGTTCAGGTCCATATTGTCCATATCCCTGTGTGCCACTACCATGGCACCTGTGGCATTCCCACCCTTGCCCCGAGTTTGCATTCCATACAGGTGTACTCACCCACTAGATGTCCTGTGGGATGTCCCACACTCGAATCGATGGCACAGTGCGGACTGATACCATATGAAGGCATCATGTGCTCCGCCAGGGTGTGTGGCACAGACATTGATTATGCGCCAAGTGGCATCACACACCACCTGGCAGTTGACACTGGAGAATCCCTTTCTGTTCCTATATGCGAGCCTCATCGCCAGGTGGCATGCGAATGGCCACATGGGTGCAGTCTATGGCCCCTAGCACGCCAGGCATACGCATACCCTGTGGAACTCCTGCATGTTTGCTGTATGCCCTGCTGCGGTGCTGGGGAAATGGATGTACTCCGCAGCATGTGGCAGTAGTGCGCTGAGGAATTGGGTGAGGATGCATGACGGGCCAACTGTGTGATGCCTGTGGTGTCCCCTGTTGGCCTCTGGAAGGTGCTCGTGGTGAACAGGCACATGCAGGCTGTCACCTTGGTCTCCACCGACAGAGCGTGACTCTGTCGTGAGGGTGCCTGCATCACATCACTGCACAGCTCACAGAGCCGTCTCAGTATTGCCCTGTTCAGGCGGTACCGCCCACAATCTCTACATCTGTGTACAGCTCAAAGCTGATGCGGCACGGTATGTTTGTTAGTATACCGACGGGCCCTTCCACGGCCACGCAGCATGCATTCTCACCCTCATTACAGCTTCCATGTGGAAGCTGGCACTGTCCATCTCCCTGGCTTCTGACCCCCTGGCTGGTGTTGCTGTGTTACCCCGCTGTCCTCACTGGTTACTTCCACTGCACCGGGCACCCCGCTGGCCTCTACAGCCTATGGCCCACGCTTTCCTTGCCTGCCCTAGCCTGTCTGTTGTCTGTCTGTCTGTCTGTCTCTCTCTCTCTCTCTCTCTCTCTCTCCCCACTTGGCAGCCTTGTGCGTTCTTGCGCCGCTTCCTTGAACCTTTTATTTTGGCTCATTTCAACTAGTGCTAATTTCCGGCTGTGCACATGTGCGCATCGGCGCAGAATCTTTGAATATCGCATTAACGCTCTTTGTGCATGGATCCACCTTGAGTTTGCGCGTACCTTCATTTTCATTGCGCTGTTGCTCAGCATGTTTCTCGGTGGTAACTGCCTCCTTCTGATTATCACAAAATGGCGCATTTTGGACTTGCACATGCAAGAACTTGTTTACGGCGCAACCCTTGAATATCCGGCCGCTGTGTGGAACTGTTCTTGGTATGAAAGGCCAGGCTATATTGTTCAGGACCTTATCTCAAGACTTGGAAAGAGCTGGATAAGTCTGTAATTACAGCAGTCCTTTTATATACAGGAGATGATTGGACCATTAAGAGACTACCAAATTATTTTATCATGGTCAATAAAGTTAGGAAAAGAATTATTGTCAAATTATTGCCCTGCATCCATGAGATTTGAACTGGCTAGATGTGTACTTTTATATTGCTATGATGTCTCTTGACCACTGTTGTGATTACTTGTCATACGTATGCCAATCCCACAGAGAAACCTTTACAGTGAGCGCTGATGCCAACAACATCGACAGATTGCTGTAAAGTCCACACAGGACCCTGGCACTCTTTTCCTGGTCCTGCACCCCTCCCTGAATCAACTCCAACTCGAAGTTGATAATTCCTAAATCCGGGGTTTCAGGAACAAAGCCCCGAAAACATAGACAGATGTCCAGACAGATTTATGCCAACTGCAGTTTGTGGTCGCTATAAATCCATTGCTGTAACACTGTAATTTTTGTTGATCCGGCATTGTAGAGCCCTTGTCATTTATAGTGTTTTTAAAAATTCTGTGATGTAAAGTGCTAATATTAATATTGTTTAATTATTGCTATTATCTTGCATATCCAATTCATTGGAGCTGGCTATAATTTTATATGTATTTTATTTACTCATGCTTTCTAATGACCTGTTATGGTTAAACAGTAAAGATTGCTTCTGTGGTTGGGAGAGTGCTAGCTAAATCTCTCTCATTGGAGTTCTCCTACCAGATTACCCTAGCCCCAGTCTCCCACTGCTAGTTCAAATGCTATGAAAGTATGTTTAACACCTCTTCCCCAATTCCTTTGCCCCTCTCAATTAGGATCAAGGCCATCAGGTTTAATAGGCCCTTATCCCACCACAAAGCAACCATCACCCAGGAAATGAAACCCCTCCTCCGCCCACCACTCCTTAACCAATTGTTAAATTTGAAGATTTTCTGTTTCCTTACATCCACAGCCTGTGCACTGTGAGGACCTCTGAGAAAGTTACAGTACAAGCCAAGCCCTTAAACCTGGAAACAGCATTCTGAAGCTAGTCTTCTCTGCTCCTAACACCCTTGCTGCCAGATGGTTCATTCCCAGATAACCAATAACATCTGGCATCCCCTGGCTTCCCTAACCAACCTATCTGCCCTAGGGAGTACTTCTTCTGTCTCCTTGGGAGACAGTGCACTATCCTCCCTTCCTCCTGGGCTGTGGCACAGACCAGTCTCAGTACCCCTAAATGCAGTTACTGTCAGAACCAAGCAGACTGGATGGACCGCTGGTATTTTCTGCCATCATTATCTATGTTTCTATGTTACTTACTGTAACAGTAGATCAAGAGAATCTCTTCATTGGACCACACCTTTGGAACTGTAAGCCATCTGCACCATGACCATATGGAAATATTTGCTAGCCAGGGGAAGTCCATAATGATGTATGTCAATGCCGCCTACATAAAGTGGGCAGCCCCTCCACTCCTCAGTTCCCCGATGGACATATGCTTGGAAGATATATAGCCAGCAGGAACAGGGAGACCAAGAACCAACACACAGTGAGCAGACTGGAACATAAAGCCTATAAAGGTAATATATAAATGCCCCACATAAAACAGCAGTCAGTACTGCCAGAAACTATGTTATACAGAAATAAGACTGAAGGGAAAGGAGAGAGGGTGAGCTGTGGCCCAGTGGAGAAAATTCTCCCAAAGATCTACTGTTACAGTAAGCAGCTGCACTATCTTTATTCAGGACATCTCTCCATCAGGCCCCACCTTTGTAACAATTCCCATGCAGTTCAAAAGGTACCCATGGAGGAGGACAGTGTCATGTATTTATGACATCAAAACAGGAGGCCTTGAAGAACAGCAAGGCCAAAGCTGGCATGTCTGCAAGAGACAATGTCCTGACTGTAGTGTTTCATGAAAGTATGAACAGTACTCCAGGCACAGTAGCAGTACTCAAATGTCAGCTGTGGAAACATTATGAAAGCAAGCCACAGAAGTGACCATGCCACATGTGGAATGTCCATGGACAGTATCAGTAAGCTCCTTACTGTCGTCTGCAACAAAAAAAGTAATACAGTTTGCCAACCATTTCTGCAAGCATTGTTTAGAAACAAGAGAGCCTGCCCTTACTGGAGGCGAAAGAAATGGAAAGTTGAGAGGACTTTCTACAGTCCTTTGTATGCACAAGACAGAAATGTAAGGTTCTATGTACATCTAAAGTATATAGCGAGTTTTACCTTTACTAAAGTGAGAAATATAACACACAGGAAGGACTGATCTGAATTAATATGAAGGTGGTTTCAGATTTAGGTAGAACTTTAGCGTTGGTTCTCATAGAAACCCTATCTAGGTGAAAAATCAAATATGGAGGCTCAGAAACCAATCTCTGCAGCTCAGAAATTCTTTCAGCAGAAATAATAGCAGTAAGAAAAGGGTTTTCCAGGATAGGAAATGCATTCACAAGTAGCAGTGAGCTGAAATGGAGCCCTTCCAATTTTTCCAAGGCAAAATTAAGGTCCCATGGTGGAACAGGTTTTCATATTGGAGGACAAATGTATTGAATCCCTTGAAGATATCTATAGGGCACCTCTAACTGTGCCACCTTCTGCCATCACTGAGTGCCACAAACAGTATTGTAGGAAGGGTACAGAGGCGGGTGCGCACGCCTCTGAGGGACACACTGGCGACGACAGTTAAATCTGCTGTTAGTTTGAAACACATTTTCTTTTTGTTTGTTTTTAAATGCAGTAAGTAATACCTATGCCTGCCAGTAGGGGCATCAGCATCCCCTTGGAAGGACCAGCAAGTCGGGTCCATGGTCTGCTGTCTGGAAAGGAAAAAATCATGTGATGGTGTCCAGAGACAGTATAAACCCAGGTACCGTGGGAGACCTGTGGTTATTGTAGTGAGGTGTAGGAACGAAGCGAACGGTGTAAATATACACACACACACACACACTCAGTAGTTAGTCAGGAGGTCGGAGATAATACTTGTAGAAGCGATTCTGAATTATAGAGAGCGGAGACTAGAGAAGAATGCAGACAACAGCAGCAGTGGTGGAGCGTGGCGTGCCGTGGTCTGGAGAGGAGCGATTAAGAGTAAGACATGACACTCTAGTGAAGTGAGCGGGCGGTGACCCACCCTGTGTAAGTATTGACTGAAGCAAGCAGCAGTCACCAGTACAGCACTCAAGCTAGTCGTCTCTCATCTTAATAATCGCTGGGGGTTAGACTCGTGAGCTTGTTTTAAACAATTAGAGTGATTATCTGGTTTTTTGGTTCCGGCTTGCGCTCACTCCTCCGAGTCCGACCTCCAGACAGTCCACACAGCTTGGGACTCAGTCATTCCTGGCTAGCTAGTACTAGTTCTTAATCTAGCCGACTAGCCTCCATGACATCTGACAGGAGCAGTAACTGACTGGGAGCCCGGCCCACCCCGCACCCATCTCTAGCTCTTTTTTTTGTAATATGCGAGAGTGGCAGTGGGGGGGTGACCGCGCTGGTAGGTGAGTTGACTGCACTGCAGTGCTGAGACTGGAGTTCCAATCCGAGATGTCTGAGAGCGGGGTGGCAGGCGTGCGATGTGAGTGCAGTGCCTCAGTCATAGCTGAAGTCACTTGTAGTTCAGGACCATAGAAACATAGACTTTGATGGCAGATAAGGACGCTTGGCCCATCTAGTCTGCCAATTTCCCTACCTACAGGATAGGACATAGATCCTAATTAACCAACAGCCTATTTCTTCCTACCCCACAAGAATTGCCTTATGTCTGTCCCATGCATTCTTGAATTCTCCCACAGTTTTAGACCCCACAACCTCCTCAGGAAGGCTGTTCCATGCATCCACTACCCTCTCTGTGAAATAATACTTCTCACATTGCCCCGAACCGCCCTCTATCTTTAAATTGTGTCCCTTGTTCTTGCACGTCTTTTTCTGAAAGATGCTACCATCTTGGACTTTGTTGATTCCACTGAGGTACTAAAAGTTTCTATCATGTCCCCTTCTCCTTTCTTTCCTCAAGGGTATACATATTAAGCTCCTTTAGTCTCTCCTCATAGGCTTCTCTTGCAGACCCTGCACCATTTTAGTTGCCCTCCTCTGGACTGCCTCTATCCTGTCTATGTCCTAGCGGAGATGGCGTCTCCAGAACTGGACGCTGTACTCCAGATGGGGTCTCACCAACTGTCTGTACAGAGGGATAACAACTTCCTGTTTTCTGCTGCTGATGCCTCTGCCTATGCATCCCAGTATACCCCCAGTCCTCCCTACTGCCTTCTCACATTTGCTTGCTAACCCTAAGGTCATCTGATATGATTACCCCAGGTCCCTTTCCATTTTTGTTGTTGTTACTACCTCCCCCATTGTGTATTCTTCCCTGGGTTCTTGTTTCCCAGGTGCATTATTTGCACTTCTTTGCATTGAATCTTAGCTGCCATACTTCTGACCATTCGTCCAACCTTGTCAAGTCCCTTCTCATCCTTTCCAAGCCTTCTTGTGTATCAACCCTGTTGCAGATCTTTGTGTCATCTGCAAGAGGCATACTTTTCCTTCAGTCCCTCTGCAATGTCACTTAAGAAGACATTAAAAGGACTGGACCCAACACTGAACCCTGCGGTACCCCACTAGTAACCCCTCTTTCTTCAGAGTGGACTCCATTTACTATTACCTTCTGTGTCCTGTTGTCCAGCCAATTTTTTACTCAGACTACCACCCTGGGACCACTCCCAGGCTGAGTTAATTGACTATTAATCTTTGTGTGGGACTGTGTCAAATGCCTTGCTAAAGTCTAGGTAGGCCATGTCCACAGCCCCTCCCTGGTCTACTACTTTGGTCACCCAGTCAAAGAAATCTATTAGATTCATCTGACATGACCTTCCTGCTGTGAACCCATGCTGCCTTGGGTCCTGTGCCCCACTGGCCTCTAAGTACTCAACTATTCTTTCCTTCAAGTGACTCCATCACTTTCCCTACCACAGCGGGTCAAACTGACAGGTCTGTAGTTTCCTGCCTCTGTCTTGGTCCCACTTTTGTGAAGGGAATCACATCCGCCTTTCTCCAGTCCTCGGGTACCACACCATCCTCCCATGATTTATTAAAAGAGTAGCCAGTGGTTTCACTAGTTCCCCTTAATTATTTTAGAATTCTGGGGTGAATTCCATCAGGCCACATTGCTTTGTCCACCTTCAGTTTTAGGAGTTCTTGCAGAACCCTTCTTCTGTCAGAAAGGACTGGGATCGACCCCTCATCAAGAGTGCTACTGTTAATTGGATTAGGCACTTTCCCCTCCTCTTTTTGAATACCGAGCAGAAATATTCATTCAGTATCCCTGCTTTTTCACTGTCCCCTCTGCCTACCCACCGTTCATTCTTTTCAGCCTCACTATCCCTCCCTTTGTATTTCTACTGATGTACCTATAAAGGTTTTATCCAGCTTCTTAACGAGTTGGTTATCTTTCCTCAGTTTGGGCCTTTGCTATTCTGACTTCCCTCCCTGCTTCCTTCTGTCTTAACTGGTACAGCTCTCTGTCCTGCTCCTTCTCTGTTTCCTTATACTTCGGAATGCTATCTTTTTCTTCCTGACTTTCACAGCCACCTCTTTTGAGAACCATAGTGGCTTTTCTTTCATTTTGATTTGTTTATTTGCTTCAGACAAAGGCTTGTTGCCTCTGTGATGGCAGTTTGATGATTCCCATTGTTGCTCCATACCTCCTTCTAGCCTGTTTGCTAGTGCTTTCTGAGGCACTCTCTCATCTTGCCAAAGTCAGCACTCCAGAAGTCCAGTACCCTCACTTTTGTATGGCTTGACTCTGTAGCTGAGTTTAACGTGAACCACACTGTTTGATGGTCACTTGTCTCCGGATGGCAACCCACTTCTAGATCTGAGATCCTCTGATTGCCCCTGCTTGAGAGTACGAGGTCTAAGATTGCTCCCTCACGAGTGGGTTCCAAACTAGCTGTCTGAGGCCTGCCACCTGTAGGGCATCAAGAATGGCTCTGCTTTGAATGTGGCTGCAGCAAATGTGCTCCAGTTAACATCTGGCATATTCAGGTCTCCCATCAACAGTATCTCCTTTCTCTGCCATTCTAAGAATGCCTTCTATCATATCCTTGTCCATTCCCTCCCCTAACATGGGGTCTGTACATAACCCTGTGCAGATTGTGGTGCCCTTTCCAGTCTCCAAGGTGACCCACAGTGTCTCCTCTCCTCCCTGTTTACTCTTTTGTTCAGTTGCTTTTATCCCTTCCTTTACATAGAGAGCTACCTCCCCTCTCCCCTGCCTGTCTCTCCTGTAGAGTTATGTACCCTGGTATGTTAACATCCCAGTCATGGTTTTCTGTGTACCATGTTTCTGTGACTGCTACGATATCCAGGTATCCCTCTTCCATCAAGGCCACCAGCTCAGGGAGCTTGTTGCCCAGACTACGGGCATTGGTACTCATTACCCTCCATTTCCTGATGGCCTTACTCTTTTTGTCCCATCCCTGTCCTTCTTGCCTTTGTCACTTTCTCCATTTACTCCTGCCTTCTAACTATCAACACCTCTATGTTGGTGTTTACACACTTACTACCGTGATTTTTTTTTTGGGGCTAGGATTTACCTGCTCCTTTCCAGTGCTCCCCTTGGCTAGTTTAAATGCTTGCCAATGAAGCATTTAAACCTATCACCTAGGATCCTGGTTCCTCCTTGACAGATGCAGCCCATCATGCCAGTATAGGCTTGCATCACTCCAGGTGACCCCAGTCCCCAATGAAGCCAAATCCCTGAGCTCCACACCAGTTTTTCAACCACTGATTGAATCCCATGGTGCAGAACACCCTAGCCTTCCTACGCCATAGATGGGCAGCACCTCCAGAAGGTTACCATGCGTGCTACTTGTCTAAGGCCCCTCCCCAATTCCACAAACTCTTCCTGCACTTCTCCAATCCCTTTCTTAGCCAGGTCATTTGTCCCTAGGTGGACAATGACATCCAGCTCCCTCCTGTGCAGCTGCTCTGGCAATCCTGAGGATTCGCCACTGTCCCTCCAAGCCATGGCACCAGGCAGGCACCTTACCTCCTCTCCTTCCTCCCCAGTTCTACCTTCCTAACAATGGAGTCCCCACCAGGACTTGTTTTCTTCCCTGTGGGGTCCCCTGCCACCCTCCTGTGGGTCTCCTTGTGGAGGTTCCCAGCATTCTCCTTGGTCTCCACTCATGGTGCCTCCATAGAGGAACCACACTTTGCCAGAATGGCATAGGAATTGTGAGAGGTACAACTGAGGGATGTGCCTCTGTTCCACCACTCACCCTCCCTGGACCCACTGTGGTCCAAACACTCTCTTTCTAGGCAACCTCTGAGGCAACAGCAGTGGCACTGGTGGTCCCTGGATGGAAGAGGAGGTCCCACAAATCTTGGCCAACTCAGCCTGGAGATGAGCAACTCCTCCCTCAACCCAGAGAGGTGTCTGCAGATGGGACAACACCGCATCCTCCAGAACGTCTCCCGGAAGACTGCTGCTCCACAGCCACTGCACTGCACCACTCCCATCATGTCTTATTTCTGGCCCCTTATTTCTGGACCATCACTCTGTTCTCCTCTCTGACTCTCTCTCTCTCTCTCTCTTAGTCTGGTGGTCATTTGGGCCAGCAGACAAAGCTAGTACCCTCATGCATCTCTTATTCATATATTGTGATCCTGCCCTGATGGCCTCCAATATTTAATGCTTAGTCAGAAGTGAAGAGATATCGTGAAAGGATCACTTCATTAATCCTTCCCTTAACTACTGACTTTTGGGTCCTGGGTATTTCCCTAAAATGCCCTGTACTAACTCACATTAGGCTCATGGTTGCAGCTGTCTACATCTGTTTGAAAAAAAAATAAAAAATTTTGTAACTGGAAAACCAGTTTCCAGTTTTAACTGAAGAGTGGTGGTCCAGCATGAGTGATGAGTCTAATGGTTTCTAATGAAAGAAATGTGTTATTAAATTCATAATGTTTGATGGAATCTGGGCACCTTTCTTATAAACGTGAAATTTGTCAAGATATCTCTAACAGGAATATAGAATTCACTGTCAGCTATTTAATTGATGTTATCCTGTATTATAACTATTATTATTCCACATAGTGATGTAAATAGTTTTAATCTTTAAATCATCTACCATAGACTAGTATAGATTTTTACTGATTTCTTTGTTTATTGTTACTGTTATTGTAACCCAGGTGACCTTTGTTAGTTATTATACTTAACAATTGCAGAAGCCATTATGTGCTAGTAACATCTTCAAACAGATGTGGACAATTGAATTAGTAGAGGTTCCTGCTGTTATTCATTGAGGGAGTGTTGGCCAGAACTCCTGGGTCATTTTTTTTCTTTTTCTGAAAGAGCCCTGAGTATACAAAAGCAAGGAGGGATAAGACACTGGTGGGTAGGAAATTTCAAGAGAGACAAGAGAATGTACTACTTCACAGAAATGAGGGTGGAGGGGTGCAACATGCTACCTAGAACGCTGTCCAGTGCAAACACAGTGGAGAGCTTTAAGACAGCTCCTCTGTCCTCTGTCTAGAGGAGGGCAACTGAAATTGTGCAGGGCTACATCATAAGCCCTATGAAGAGAGGCTAAGTGATCTCAGTATGTACACCCTAAAAGAGAGGGGGATATGACAGAGATCTATAAATACCTCACAGGGTTGAACAATGTACAGGAGGGTAGTGTTTTCAGAGTAGAAGGTGCACAAGAAGAAGGAGACAAGCAATGAAACTGGAAGGGGATTTAGGAGGCATGTGAGGAAGTACTTCTTCACTGAAAGAGTGGTGGACACCTGGAACAGTGTTAGGGGTGAAAACAGTGGTGGGCGTCTGGGATAGGCACAAGGAATTCTTTGTTGGGAAACTGGGAGGGATAGTCGGAGATTAGGTAGAGTTTGCAGTGATAGTACAGGCAGGGTAAAAGGGGCAGACTGGTTAGGCCAAGTGGTCCTTATCTGTTGACAGATTCTATGTTTCTAAGAAGGGATGGGATAGCGACAAAAGGCTTGGTCAAGGGATTCAGGAGGACAGGAAGGGGGATCAGTCATGATACCCTTGGGGGCATGTCCAGCCTTCTGGGGCAGACTAGATAGACTATAAGGCCTTTCACTGCTGGCAGTTCTCTGTTTCTTTTATCTCCAGCATAAACTGGCAGGAAGAATGACACCTCCAACAGTCCTGCCCTACCCCATGGTGCTGACCTGCAGTGACTGTTGGATTTGAACCCAAGTCTTTGGTGTGAGGGACTTAAACCCATGACCCTGTGGCACAGAGATGTGACTCATGCTACCAGCTGAGCTCTACTAATACTGCTGTTTGAGCCAAACAAAATGAAGTTCTTGTCATTCAAGCTGCATCTCTGAGAAATCCTTTTGCTGTCTCTTCAGCCCCCAGACCCCCATAGCTTTATGTAGTAATCTTTAACAGTATATTTCAGAAATGCATATAGGTGGGTGGTTGATGGTATTCTTGGTCAGTCACTCATCCACAACAATTGCAGCTGCACACTCTATACCACCCTCTCAGAGTCTCCCACATCTCATATTCCATGGGAGCAAAATATTCTCTCCTGAAATCGGGTAGGTAACTGTAACAAAGGTATGTTTTTCTTCGAAAGGCCCCAAACTCACCACAGAGCATGCAAACCTCTCAGAGCTTCTGGGAGCCTTGCAGCCCCCAGAACCCCCATGCTTTGTGTAGCAATCTTTAACAGTATATTTAGAAATGAATATAGGTAGGTGGTTGATGGCATTCTTGGTCAGCCACTCATCCACAACAATTGTGGCAGCACACTCTATACCACCCACTCAGTCTCCCACATCTCATATTCCATGGAGCAAAATATTCCTCCCTGAAATCAGGGTAGGGAACTGTAACAAAAGTATGTTTTTCTTCAGAAAGGCCACAAAACTCACCACAGAGCATGCAAACCCTCAGAGCTTATGAGAGCTTGTGGCCCCAGACCCTGGCTCTTTTCTTGGGGCAAACTTCGGTGTCTTGCCCAGGGCACCAAATGCCTTCCTACGGCACTGTGCCTAAATACTGAAACAGTATTCCAAATGAACCTTCACTGAAGAATACTGGAGGCCAGTGTCTGAGTACTTGTCTTTGATACCAGGAAAGATACACTCAGCATACATATACCAATTTTCAGACACAACCTTGGATAATTTTAGGCGAACAGCAAAAAAACATTATATATATATATATATATATATATATATATTCATTGCAAAAAGCGTAATTACAGCAGCATCAGTTAGGGTTGTTACTAAAGTGACAAAAGTAGGAAATATGGCATTAGGGTTTCCAACCCTAATGCCTACCCCACCCTGCAAACACCGACAGCCATCAGGGGTGTGCCTTGGGATCATCAGTCCTAATGCTCACCCCATTCCATAATTAAATGAGCTGAGACAGGTACAGTGTAGGAGAATGGGGTGAGCATTAGGCCTGACATCCTCAAGGCACCTGATGGCTGTCGGTGTCTGCAGGGTGGGGGGTGGGCATTGAGTTGGAAACCCTAATGCCATATTTCCTACTTGTCACTTTGGTAACAATCTTAACTGATGCATTAATGAAGTTTTTGCAATGAATTTCTTTACCTTTTCAGATAGTTTACTTGTATCCTTATTTGCCTGTGGGAGTGCAGGGCCTGGATAGCACAACCATGCTCTGTGATTTTCCATATTTCACTGTGGGAGTGCAGGGTCCTTTGGGCTCTGCGCACCCATCCTCCACAGATGCATGTCCAAATTATCAGCATTACCATGTTATTACCCCAGCACATGTACCTGGTAGAGAACATTTTCGAATCCCACCAAACCTCTGTGCATTCCTGGCATTGAATTTCAGCTGCCGGAACCTCCTCCTCCTGGGGCTGTGTGGGTGGCTGTTTGTGCTTGTCTGTGTCTGTAGGTTATTTTGTTCATTTACATGTTTTTCTGCTGGGAATACCTGTGCCATTCTTGCACACAACATTGGTGAAAGTCTCCTGGACTGAATTTCTGCAAATCGCCATCATCAGGTATCAGCTTTTTAATTTTAAATCAACTTTCTTGAAGCTTCCCAAGGAAGCATATGCCTTACAACTAGTCTTACAAACATGGTGATGCTGGGTCCTGCAACTGAATCAACATTTTCAACATTCTCATCTGACCACTCTTAAAGCAACTGCACTTGTGGACTTTAAAGAACAAAGGAATTTTAACACATTTTGTGACTGAATCAACATTTTTGTCTGACCTTTTCCAAAGGTATTGTACTTGTCTCTGAGGACTTTGAAGATCAAAGGAAACATACAGACAAAAAGGATTTCACACATTGCATATGCCTACTGTCTGACCTACTCCCAAGGTATTGTACTTATCTCTGAGGACTTTGAAGAACAAAGGAAACATACAGACAAAAGGATTTTACACATTGCATATGCCCAGGCCACAGTTTATCACCTTTCAGGAACTTTAACATATTACGTGATCCTGGATCTCAACAGTGCTATAGTACTTCTCTTAAACCCTTTGGCACCAAACCCTCCCAGTCTTTTTTTTCATGTTTCTCTGTACTTCGCCATAGTGCTTAGCTATCCACCTTAGCCCACTAAAATCCGTGCCCCACCACCCTCCTATTGCTCGCCACCCCCGACTGCCTAGCCCACACTTACTGGCTCTCTCCTGCCTCGCTAAAAATGCTTTGGCTTAGTCCCCACCACCTGCTCCTGCTCACCCTCACCCTCCTTTTCCCTTTATGCCAACTCCCTCCGCCTACCCTACCCCTCCACCTACTCTCACCTTTCTATACTACTACCCAAACATTGTACCATGGCTTTTACTCTGAAGTCTTAAACATCACCCAATTAATACCTGTGCAAAGAGCCATATTTTCTAATTGAAACTGCCACATCATTATAACTCACTAACGATCACCCTCTACTGGGACTCCAGAAGATAATCCAAGCATCTTAAAAGTACAAGCAGAAACTCACTCCAACCTATTATGAACTCCTAATGGCATCGCTGAAACTCCTGCTCCTCCTACTTTTAATATCTGGTGGATACACCCAAACCCTGGTCCTATTGCACTGAAGCCGACAAAAACAGGGAAAGTTGGTAGTGGTCTCCATTATCATCTAAATATCTGCAGCCTCCTTCCCAAATTGGCATCTCTTCAAACTCTCGCTGGACAAAAAACCCTGATATACTAGCCATTGTGGAAACCTGGCTATCTCCAGCACCTCGATCATGCGGTCTCGCTTGAAGGCTACAATCTTTTCAGACTCGACCGGCAAGCAAGAAAGGTGGGGCTGTGCTATCTACATAAAGGACAACCTCTCCTGTCAACACGGCAGCTTCACCCCCACAAATACGTCAGATGCAACTCCTCCCTATCAAACTGCTTCTTGGTGCACAAAACAAAGTTCTCACAGTGGCCACAGTCTATATCCTCCAAAAGACCACCGTGCCAGTATTAAGTCTGTACTGATTTTGTTAGTCTGCAGCCCTCTGAAAATGAGCTCCTCCTCCTCGGGATTTCAACATAAACTGGCTCGGCCTCTGACACTGGCTCTTACAAAGATGACATCCTAGCAGCAAACCTGACTCCAGATGGTAACCTCCCCACCCAAAATTACAAAACTGGTACAAGCACCCTTATTGACTGGGTTCTCACAAATCACCCTGACCGGATAAAAACATTAAAGTCCTCCTGACTCCCTCAGTGACCACTCCCCAGTGTCCTGTACCTGGTCTAATAAATTTCTCAAGCCACCCCCAAAGTTATAACAAGCAGAGTATTGCCTTATGGGAATCTTATCAAGTTGAAAACCCATCTCCTACAACAGGACTGGACGCCAATCCTTGAATCAACTGATATTAATACTGCACTAGAATACTTCATTAAATCTTTCAACTCTGCATGCGACTTATACGCCCAGTAAAAACGTAAAATCAAAGCGCTATCAAATCCATGGATTACTGCCAAACTACTTGCCGAGCTCAAGGTTCGGGACCACCTCTGGCAGTTGCCAGAGACACAGGCTCACCTCATGATACCCTAAAATACAAGCAGGCACGAAATAGATGTACCTCACAAATTAGGCAAATGAAGAGCCTATTTCAAAATGCCCTTGAATCCACCTGGGGTGATGGAAGAGCCTTTTGGGACAACATCCGAAACATAATGGGTAAACAATCAAAATCGTCACCTACCATTATGAAAGTTGATGGATCCACACTCTTGACCCAAAGTCTATTGCAGATGCGCTAATAAGACATTCACAGACCTTAGTGGGTCCTCCCCCCAGATTTCTTCTCGGACTTACCTGTGCCTAGCCGAAAGTATCACAAAACACCCCTCAGACAAAACCACAATTTTACTTCAAGAAAATCAAAGTGCACGGCTACACACAAGTACATAAGAAAGGACTGCTCCAAATCTAGAACAAGTAGTGACACGCTAGATCTAAAAATCCTGTCTCTCACCCTGGATGAAGTAATTCACCCCTTGCAAAAATTCTTAATCTGTCACTTTGCCAAAGTCAATTTCCCAACAAAATGGAAATCTGCCATAGTTCGCCAGTGCACAAAGGGGACAAAACCTCAACAGGAAACTATCGACCAATATCAATACTCCCTCCCTCTCCAAAGCACTTGAGCGAATAGTGGCAGACCAACTGTCTGATTACCTGGACAAATACAATCTACTCTGTAATCAACACAGCGGCTTTAGGAAAGGACATAGTACAACAACAGCCTTACTTGATTTCTCTGGAGAAGTCCACTCAGCCCTGGACAAAGGGTGCAAACAGATGCAGTCTTTATCGATCTTACAAAGCTTTCGACACAGTCCATCGTGGCCTACTTACCTCCCTACTTTCTAGCCTAGGCCTGGCCGAAGGTCCTTGTGCTTGGGTAAAAGTTATCTGTCCAATCAGTCACAGGCTGTAAAATCTCTAATGAACTCTCCGACTTCAAACCAGTTCTCTCGGGTGTACCACAAGGATCAATTCTTGGACCGCTCCTCTTTAGCCTGTTCTTAACTCCCTCCCAGATATCTGCCAGGAGAAAATTATCTTACTCTGCTGATGATGCTGTAATCTCTCTTCCCACAAGGATCCAAACTCCCTACGAAAAAAGCCTGCAACTTGCTTTCTCTAGTGTTGAAAGGTGGTTCCTGGATAGTAAACTGTGCTAAACCACAATAAAACAAAGCCATGCTCTTCTCCAATCACCAAAACAAAAATAGGCATAATCCACTCACCATACAAACCTCTCTGAGAATTACACTGGACCAAGTAAATACTTCCAAATACCTTGGCATCACTTTTGACCAAGGGCTCACCTTTGCAACCCACAGTGACAACACTGCGAAAACAGTGAACCAATGCCTTGAATACTATTCGTAACCATCAATTTCTAAATCAAGTGGCATTGAGAATAGCTATACAGAGTTCCATAACCTCAATCATTGACTATGGCCTTATTATTTATGGCTCAGCTACCTCCACTGCTCTAAGGTGTATCTCAATCACTCTAAATAAGGCCTGCCGGCTCCTCACGGGCTCAAAGACTGACTCACACGTGTGATCTGTACTATGAATCAGGCTGGTTGAACCTATCAAATCGTCTTATTTATCTCACCTGCACAATGGCAAAAAATCTATCTTGGGACTGACTCCATTATGTATTCAAACACCTACTCGACTGAATCCTGGCTCACGACCCTCCACCAGATCTGAACGCCAACCTTTCCTGGTTCCGAGATGCCGGACTGCACAGGGACAAAGATCTTTCGACAGGGCCCCGACATGGTTCAATGCACTTAGTCCACCTACTCTATCCTCAACCTCGCTTGAAGCTTTCAAATCCATGCTCTATGCCCACCTCACCACCACTAGCAACTGTGACTGCGCTAGATAAAGACTACTACTCCTCATGTCCATCCTCACATCTGAGGCCTCTTCCTCCCTGACTAATGAACCCTCTGGTACCTCTACTACTTCCTGTCTCCCACCAAACTCACTCCCCTTTTTCCTGTCCCTCTCACTTACTCCCGCTCACCACCTTTCCCTCCTCTCTAGCCTCCTTTTGGCGCTAATGATCACCCCTCTCCTGGAAGTTTCCTTAACCTCGAAATTGTCTACTCGCTTGAACCTGTTATAGCTTGTTTTTCTATGAAACTTAAAAACATTACTGCCTTAAACTGTTAATAGCAAATTTATGATGTAACTTTCCTGTCTGGTTTTACCGTAATGTGTATCGTGCTTTGTTAAATGTTCTTTGTGTGTGGAACCTTTGTAAAAGAGCCCTGGCTCAAAGGTATTAATTCTAGACTAATAAACTAAACTAAACTAAACCATAATTCTGCGTAACTGCAAGCCATTCTACCACAGGTGCAAAAACACATTTGGCAGGATTTGAAAAATGACAGCTGTGACATACATGAGAGTCAGGTAATAAGAAGAGCTACGTTGAAAATCTGAGGGTCAAAATACTTACAATTTCCAAAGTTACAAGTGGGCATACCAAATTGTAATAAATGGTCATAACTTTGGCATTTTTTCATATTTTGACTCCAGATTTTGGACATAGTCTTCTTATGACCCTACCTTATAACCCCCATAGGTGAACATTTTCAAATCCATGGCAAAATGCCATTCTGAGCCACAGGTGCGAAAACACATGTCGGGCAGGATGTGAAAAAGACAGCTGTACTGTTTATTTATTATTTATTTATTTATTTAGTTTTGTTAACTGGTAAGTGCACTAGCCAGCAGGTGACTATTTTCAGGCACTAATCCGAGAGTACAAGACAAAATACATACTGAGGATGTTTAACATATGCAATACAATTAGAGAGGCAGTACAATGTATAGACAGAGGAGCCGAAGCTAAGAGGCTAAGATAACATTGTGTACACTAGTCTAAGCAAAACATTGTTCTGTATAACATATACAGGCAGAGCAGGTACAGGTACAAGGACAGAGTAATTCTTTGTTTCCGGTAGACGTAGTTCATGAGGCGGGAGATGGAGGGTAGAAGGAGTGGAGAGGAGGTCTGATGATAATGTAAGGACCCTCATCAGAATATGGCTATGCCACCAGTTGCACAAATACGGGCTTTGGCAGCTCAGGGTACCAACAAGTGGCCAGGCTCATGGTACTGCCCCTGGGCGATCACAGCAGGCAGCCCCTGATAGCAGACTAACCAGAGGGCATAAGGCGAGGTCAGTTACTGTTGGTCGTATGGAGCAATCAATGTGAATTCTGGTCCATTTGGCTACGGTGGTACCTCGGCAGCACTGAGGAAAGGAGGAGTGAAACAAAAGCCTACAAAGGGAGTTTGGGAAAATTACGGCGACTACGGCTTTGGTGGCACAGGGGTGCCCTCAAGTGACCGGGCATCTGGTTCTGCTTGTAGGCGCGCTCGAGGCTGGACCCTACAGATAGGAATGCAAAGGAGGCAACTCTGGTGACTACTTAGTAAGCGAAGCTTGAAGCAGGCCCCTTAGGCTAACTAGGTGAGCTCACGTCGGTGCTGGGTGCAGGGAGGAGAGCTCTATGTCGGCGAGTTGCATAGGGAATTACATCAATTTGCGGCTTTAGCGGCTAAAGTAAGGACAAGCAGCGGACTCATGGTTCCATTGCCGGGCATGAGGAGTGGCGTGCAGTCAGGGTTTGGAGGGTTTGGCAATCTTACGGCTTCTAGTGGCTAAGCGTAGGGACAACCAGGGCTCATGGTTCCATTGACGGGCATGTGAGTGGCGTGCAGTCGGGCGCGGTTTGTGGGAAATTCAGCAATCTTATGGCTTTAGCAGCTGAAAGTAGGGACAAGTAGCCAGGCTCGTGGTTCCGCTGCGGGCATCAGAGCGGTGAGCAGTCCCGTCCACAGGTATCCCGGGAAGTAATACGCTGGGAGGGCAGGAGAGTGTCGAAGACCCTGGTTGTACCAATACTCATCTATCACATCAGCCCGGTTGTGAGAACAGTGAGGGCATGTACCAGTTAAAGACAACAATGGGTAGAGCAAAAAGCTTAGTTCAGTCAGCATAACAGCATATGGAAAGGCATTAACAGATAGCAGTAAGGGCTTATTCTGTATAAGACGGTACTGGACAGATCATTATACGGTTTGATAGAACAGTATACTACAAACCGAGCAGTTATAGTTAGGGTAATTTTAAAGAAGAACAGGTGGATAAGGTGTGAAAACAGACAGGGAGAGAAGGCATAAAGAAAGTGGGTGAGCAAGAGGGAGGGGGAAGGGACGAGGAAGGTAGGGAAAGGGAGAAAGTAGGACAGGCTTACATAGGTGCCGTAGGTAGGGTCAAAACAGGCACATTGGTCAGAGGTGGCCGAGTAGTGTGCAGCCCTCGTTTGAATAGGTAGTGTGATGAGGTATGCCTAAGATCCTGAGGCAGCATGTTCCACATCTGGGGCAGCATGCCCGAAAGCCCAGTTCCTTTGGAGGTGTGACAATGGGGAACTCTCAATAGAGATTTGTCTGACGATCTCAATTCACAGATTGAGGTAGCGGATGAAGTAGCTCAGCAAGTGATGCAGGCTGGCCTAGTCTGATAATAGAGTCACATAGACAGGCGCAAAATAGTATAGCCTGGTGGCAGTGGGGAGAGCCAACTGAGGTCACTATACAGTTGACAATGATGTTTGAGCTGCAGAGCCTTGGAAGCATACCGACGTATGTTGTTGTAAGTGACATCCCATTTTTGCAAGGCTGTTTTATGGGCAGTAGTCAGGATGGGAGCACAGTAGGTTAGGGTTGGTAAAGGATCCCTCTGGCGATGGCCAGCTTGGCTGATGGCGTTAACATATAGCTGGTTCTGTAGGCAGCCCCAGCTTATAATTTACGGTTTTACAGGTTGTTTGAATGTGAAGGTTAAGATCAGAGATTGGTTGAGTAAGATTCCAAGATAGCGGAATGTGGTGATGATCTCAGAGAGATCCCATTTAGGTCAAGTATTTTTCAAGGGGAGGTGCAGGATCTAAGTTTTGGGCAGTGCCCAGGAGCATAGCTTTAGTTTTGCTGGAGTTGAGGATAAGTCGATGAGAGTTTAGCCAGTTTGTATGCTGTTGTAGGCTGTGGTTAGAGATAAATTTAGGTAGTCAATATTTTATGAAGCTGGCATAGATGACCAGGTCATCAGTGTAGAGAAGAGAGGAGCAGGTTGGAATATTGCTTGGTAAGTTGTTTTATGAATAGGAAAAGAGAAGAGGGCCAAGTATTGAGCCTCTGAGATACACCAATATTGATTGTGGTGCTGTCGGAGATTGCAGAATTGAATTTTACAGCCTGGGTCCTATCAGTTAAATAGATCCTGAACCAGTTTAAAATGGGAGAGGAGAAACCTATTGATTGAAGGGTGGACAGGAGCAAGGGTGATCCACGAGGTCAAAGCCTTGGTAAGATCAATGAGAACAGCTCCTGTTAGCCGACCATCATCCATGTTAGAGAGAGTATCTGAGGGAATTTGGCTAGTGCAGTCGTAGTGCTGTGGTTCTTCCTGAAACCGTGTTGAGTGTCACAGAGCAGTTTTGTAGATTCTAGGTAGTCAAGGGTCTGGTTGGCTACAAGTTTTCCAAGATTTTACTTAGGACTGAGAGAATGGTTATCGGCCTGTAGTTTGTGATTTCATTTTGTTCCCTTTCTTGAAAATAGGAGTAATTTGGCAGTTTCCAGAGATCAGGGACTGTATCACAGGAGAGGGACAGTGTGAAAATCTTAGCCAGTGGTTCGGAGATGAGATGTGCAGCAGTTTTTAAAAGGCAGGGTTCCAGAGAGTCAGATCCAGGGCTGGTGTTGTCCGATATAGTTCTTAGTAGATTTAAAACCTGAGAGCTTGTTAGAGCTTTGAAGTAGAAAGACTGGGTTTTGAGCCCCTGTTTGAGAGGCTGAGGGTCTGCTAGTTCACTGTCAGCTGTGGGCTGAGATGAGATGGGAGCCATTGGTAGTGTAGAGGTGTAGGTGAGAGATCCGAGAACATATTGTTGAAAGCATTTGTTATGGTGAAGGAGTCATTGCAGTGGGTACCGCCGAGGACCATCTCAGAGGGGTTACAGATTGTGGTGTACCAAGGAAGGTCTTAATATGGCCTAAAATTTTGGGGTCATGGGCTGAGCTAGTTAGTAGGTTCTGGCGGTACCTACTTTTGCTAGCCTTATCTGCTTTGCAGAATTTCTGTGTTGCCTGTATATTGAGTGGTCACCGGGCAGGCCAGTGCTTTTGTAGTGCTTCCATAGTTTATCCCTGTGCCGTAGCTGCAGGAGTAGATCTTTTGGCCATCTAGTTTGCTTTCCCTGAATCTTCTTTTACTTCGTGCATGCCTATTCTGCACTTCACTGAACCTTGTCAAGAACACTTTTAGGGCATCTTCAACTTTTCTGCATGGTGGATTTCAAACCAGTCAATGTTAGATATGTCAAGGAGGAAGGCGTTAATATCCATACGGGCAAAGTTGGTGAATGTGACCAAGCGGGAGGGGAGAAGGTGGCGGACCCGAGCCCATTGACAAAAATGGGAGAGTGGTCGTAATTGTATCAGCCAGGACTCCTGCCTTGGTCGCATGTTCAGGTCTATTCATGAGAATCCAGTCAATCAGTGTACCAGACTGCTGGTTACCGACCTAGTGTTCTCTATTGTAGCTGGTAGAAGTTAAAACCATGGACTAGTGATGCGAGGGCACTATGAGAGGGACTCAGCCAGTTTAGGTTCACGTCGCCGAGGATGATGGCTTCATTTATGTTAATAGTTTGTGATGTTAGCTTGAGGATTTCTGAAAAACCATCCACTCCTCCAGAGGTGGTTGTAGAGGCAGATTATGTGCAGTTTCTAGCACCAAGGACAAAATCGCATGTATTGACTCACAGATCAGTTGTGGGTCTTGGGCAGGGGCCTGTTCTGATGTGGAGGTGAGACTTGTGGCAGATGGCAATGCCCCACCCTGTTTAGACCTGGCCTGTCCTGCTGGATAATAGAGTATCCAGGTATGTCACACAGGGCATCGTGGATTCGTGGTTTTAGCCAGGTTTCCATGAGGCACAGGATGTCAGGTTCATAGATTTTGATCCAGGCTTCTAATTCTGCCAGATGGCTCTGTAAGCTTCTGATGTTCATATGGGCTACTAAAAGTCCTTTATTTGACTTTCCATTTGAGTTGATGGGAGTGCTGTTGCAGGGAGGGCCTGGATTCAGTTCTCAGTAGCCAGCTAGCCGGAGCAAGAGAGGTGCCAGGAACTCTAGCATATTTCCCGTAGTGAATCTTAATTGATTGATGTTTCCACCCCATTTGTTGAGGGAAAGCAGTGCGTGATAAGTGCATCCTTTATTAAGGAGAAGGTATTGCCAAGCAGGTTTAGGGTAGTGCTTGGCTGCAGCAGGTTGAAAAACTGAAATCAGTGGTTGAGGGGAGTATTGGTGTGTCATATGGTAGTGACAGAGAGATTATATTCAGGCCCTGAAGGAAAGGGAGGCAGATCAGGATAGTTAGTACCTTTAGTCTGACACTTGGGGTGGCGAGCCAGAGGGAGGAGTGGCATGACAGCGCTTATGAGATAGGAGCTAAGTTTGCAGAGAAGCAAGGACTGCGGGAGAGGTTTAGCTAGAGTAACAAAGCTCAAGTAAGGTTTGAGATTGAGAGCAGGAAGGCATGAGAGAGAGGGAGAGTGAGATGGGAGTTTTGGAGGAGAAAGGGGATTTAGACCGCGAGGTTAACTCAAGAGAACTGAGGCAGTTTTAGGCCAGGCAGTTTATGTGTGAGTAACCTACTTGTTGGAAGGCAGTGAGTAGGCTTGATCACCCCAGTGGTGAGAGAGTATAAGGAACCAATGGGAAAGTAGACACTAGTCATATGACCAACAGAGTCCTATATAGCTAGAGGGCCGACCAGGGTGGGTGGGAGCCAGCGTGAAGCGCCAGCGGACAAATGGTCACAGGAGGAGCTGTACCACTTGCCATTTGTGTCCGGGAAAAGGCTCTCCGTGAGCAGGAGAGTGGGCTGCTCACAGCGGTGCCGGCGTTCACAGTCCCGGAGCACAGCAGGCAGTCCAATAGTCAAAGTTAGTGGTGAAAACAGCCACTTTTACTTAACAGGTACAATCCAGGCAGTGCCACAAACTTTACTGAGAGAGCCGGCAGCTGAAGCGGAGAAAATGTACCTTATGGCTTTTACGGCTTTAGCGGCACAAGGTACCAGCAAGCAGCCGGGCTCCTGGTTCCGCTTGTGGGCAAGAGCATTGCAGGCGCCACTGACAACAGGCTTCCCTGGAGGAGTGAGGTGGTGTGACAAAATAGCTATGTTGAAAATCTGGAGTGAAAATATTAAAATTACCAAAGTTACTTGTGTGCGTGAAAACATTTCAACAACTGTGCATAACTCAGCCATTTTAGGAATTTTTCACCAAATTTTTAACATGACCTTTTAGGACCCCACTTCATGAAGAATTGTGGTGAAATTTTGTTATTCAGTCCAAAGGTGATTTTGCACAGTAACCATGAAATCACCTTCCAGGCCTGATTAACAAAATGACTGTTGTAGTGTTCATGAGATGGAGTCCCTAAAGGCCATGTTGAAAAGTTGGTGAAAAGATGCCCAAAATGGCAAAGTTATGAACATAAGTTCAAACGCCATTGAAATACATATACAGCACTTACCTTGATTCTTCAGTTCACAGCTCGGCTTTGAAGAGTGCAGACGTGTCTCGGTCCACAGAATATGACAGCTTTCAACCTCCGATGGTAAGTATAGGGTAAGGGTGTGTGTGTGCTCAGTGGGGATCAGAATGGCAGAGGGTGACATCAGGAACGATGAGGACCATTTTCTTTTCAGGTAAAAAAAACTGGGCATTTGCATTCTTGACTAGCCCCAAACTGGCTGCAATACCAGTGGATGATGATGCCATCTGAGTCAGAGCTCTCCAGCTGTATCATTGTACCCCAATGGTACAGTATTTAAGCATATCAAGCACTTCTTCCTTTTCTCTGTAACGGACTGAAAAAATCTACCATATATCTAGCTTTTGCATTACAGCATAATACCCAAGCTAAGTATAAGCTTTATATAATCAATTCCAGGAAAAGGACAAGGTGTCATAAATGTATATATTTTACCACTGAGTACAATAATCCAAGAGGAGCATTCTCCTACGATGAAGACGTCACGCACCGACATTGTATGCGACTTTTAGGGTTGTCGAAGTGCACACTTTTATTTTTACTAATATGCTTTATTCATCCAGCTGCTTAACCCCCATCCACTGCCCACCTCCCAGGTGGACCTGGGCCGTCCACATACAGTGCTCCTGGATTCCCACAGGGTAGAGCTTCTGGGGCCCCACTATTAACCCTGCCTGATCTAGGCCTAGAAGTGCACATTTTAAAGGCATGTACTGGTTTGATTACATATTTAGCTGACAGGGTTTAAACTGCCATCTAAGGCTTTCATTGCATTAAATTTAAAGACAGATTATTCTGTGTGAGGTGATAGAACCTCTACTGGTGTGGTGTCCCACAGTCACACCTGTGTTCAGCATGCATATACACTTAATGCCTTGTGAAAGTCTCATAGTAGTGAAGATAAACACCAGCTGGGAGTGCAGTTCACTTTTCTGTAGTAATCCACACAATCCTGCTGAGGAAGAAGCAAAACTACAACTCCCAGAATCATGAAAATTAGTTGTTATTGGACGGATTATTTCTTTGATCGATTATGCCCTTCAATTTATAGTGCAGCCACAGTTTCTTGTCTGCAGAGGGTCTCCACGCTTCTGAATGGTGTGTCTTGCTTTGTCTTAGGGGCTGTAGGTTCATACTCAACTGTTCACAAAATCGAGATCTACAGTGATTAACTTTAGAATGGCGAGCCAAATTTGGCTGTCTTTCAAAAACCAGAAGGGTGATCTGCACTCATCTCGTGCTGGCCATTGGTGCTGCTGGTTATGAGCTCTACCCCAAATCTCAAACACAACAGGGAATCAGCACACTCAAGAGAGAAAACAAAAAGAAGCACAAAGGCAGAAAGCTGCCAAATGCATCCAACAAAATTCACCACCAGCCAAACTCAGAAAACCCACAGCAGCCACCGAAACTGCCTCACCGCCTTTGCTCCATGAACTTCAACCAGAGGCAGAGCTCCAAGAACCCCTGTACACAACGAAACACGGACTGTCACAGCCAGCCGGCCAACGATGTGACAAGAAGCCACAACACAAGTGCACCTCAAAAAGCAAGTGCAGACAACATAAAGGCACATTGTACATTTCACAGGCATAAATCCACAACCCTGATCCACAGTGCTGCATCAGTAGAAAAATCCTACATATGAACCGAAGAAGGAGAGCACACAACCAAAGCAGGAAATCCTCGAGAAGCACACTCAATCAACATTCCCAACTCAGTGACCACCCACATCTAAATCCAAAAGACCGGCCAAGAACCACAACAGATCCCACAAATGGAACAGTACCACCGACAGCCGGAGACTCCATCACAGGCCCGAGAGCCTAAGCCACCAAGAGAAAGGAAAACAGAAACCCATCCAAAAGGTCAACTACTGAGAGCACACATGAAATGAACAACTCACACATGCAACACACATAAAACAACAACACATGCCGTCCGCTGTCCTCCCTGCCCAGCAGCCACCAGTAACCACCCAAAGCGACAGCATGTGCCAACACAGAACACTGTGGAAGGCTCCTCTCACCGAAGTTGGGTACCCAGGATTTCGGGTGCCCAGAAAAGTATTTGGTCTCTAATTGTGAAAACAAACATCATTTAGATTCTGGTGTTTGATTTTAAAATGACTACATTTTTACGTATTTTCCACACTTTTAGTTCATGGAAAAAACAAGATGGTGGCTCGCAAAAAGGATTTCTTTCTCAGAAAAGGATTTTGTCCTCATAAAAAGAAAATGATCTCGTAAGATTAAATCCTTTTCGTGAAATCAATTCCTTTGTCAAACTTTTCACCTGCATTCTGAAAATGAGCTTCCATAGAAATCACAGGAACTTAAAAACTGAATAACTTTGTAACAGGTTAATATTTTGCACAAACAAACACTGGCAGTTCTGTTACCCAAGTTCTTTCTACCATAAAAATCACAACAAAATTTCATACCACCTGGGTGCAAAGGGATGAGAAAAAACTGCAAAAACTGGTGAACTTTTAACTTTTGACATGATCCAGATTCAGAATATGCACATCCAACGGAACAAAACTTGACACATCAAAAGATCTACCCCACAGAACGACACTTACCAAGTTTTATGCAAATCCATTGATCGGTTGCAAAGTTATTAAAGTGCAAAATCTGAGGTTTAACATTAAACAGTCCTAACAATGTGGAATGACCATGCCCTATAATATACAGCAACAGTATAAAAATTTGAGAGCAACATCATCAAGGAGTTACAATTAACTGACATTATGAACAAGCAGTAGTGCAAACAAAAAAATACAGCAGTGGGTGCAGTCAAAAATGTGCTTGCAAAAGGAAACAGTACGGACACCTTTGTCGTCTTCCTCAGACCTTCTCCAGCAGGTTAAATGACATTAACCTGCTGGAGAAGTCCAGAGGAGGCTGCAAAAGATAGATAAATGGTGCGCAGGGTAAGGCATATGACTCAGAGGTTGAGGGCACTGTACATGTACTCCCTGGAAGACAGAAGAGAGAGGGGGGGACATGATTGGGAACTTCACGTACTTGAAAGGGATAAATAAGGTTGATAGGAGAGTCTCTTTAAGCTGGTGGCAACCATAACACGAGGAGCACAGTCTTAAGCTTGAGGGTGGGTGGTTTAGAGGGAGATCAGAAGCATTCTTCACAGAGGGTGGTGGACACTTGGAATGCGCTGCCAGAAGAGGTAATCTCATTGAAGACAGTGGGCAGCTTTAAGAGGCTGGGACAGGTTCAGAGGGAGGTAAGGGTCATGGTTAGGGAGGATGGAAGGAATGGGAGAGGGACAGGGACAGTGGCTCAAGCTGTGGACCCTGAAACACAAGTAGACTTGATAAACCAAATGGCCTTCTTTTGTTGGTATTTCTTCAGATGTTCAGATAAGGAAATTAGTGATATCAACTTTATGGGCACAGGTATAGCATACAAAAAGGACTGTAACATGGCAATCTTTGTAATGCTGAAGTACAGCATTCCAATAGGTGGAAAGGCAACCCGTAATGCAAAATGAAGCAGGTATTAATCCCTAGTAATGCCCGCTTCATTTTGCATACATAAATCTCCACATTGGAATCACTAGCTGAACAACACTTGCAATTGATATCTCCCACCCACCCAGCAGTCACTGTTGAATCCCGCATATCGCGAATCACAGCAGTACCACAGCGGCAATTGGGGAATCAAATGCACAGTAAGCCACAGAATTGCAATTGAGATGTGCAACTGAATATTACCTTGATCTCAAGTTATGTCTTCACCAGAAGAAATCGCTGTGTTGTAGCCGTATTCCTATGTTTTTGATCGCAGTGTGTTAATAAGCAGTCCCAGAATGCCATTCATCTGAAGTAGCACTGAAACATGCAAATAACGAGGATATTAGCGATATTAACAGTAGTTTGTTATGAAATGTTTTGATATAGCATGTATTATCGTGTGGTACTGCTCCACATTTTGTATGTTTTAGTGATGGAACAATATGTAGTAGCCACAATATTAAATGACATTGCCTGTGTGAAAAATGAACTACGAACATTAAAAAATTGGAAGCAACACAAATGTGCATTTCTCTGTTTCTTTCAAATGGCATTGTGTCACATAAATGTTTATGGCGCTTGCCATGTTACAAGTGCATTAATGCACTCAGAGTCAGGCTCTACTGGGAATTAATGCCTGGTTGGTGGTTGGAAGCACTCAGCCCAACCCCCCATCCAGGCATTAATTCCCTAGTAGAGCCCTCTCTCTGTCATGCATTAATACTTACATAACATGCAGTATAAAAATAGTATACATCAGAGAATTGAGTCTAAAGTGCAACAGTGCTAGGACAGCCAGTCCTTTGGTTTCTAGCAAGAGCAAGGGCCAGGAAGACAAGAGTCTTTACAGCCTTGCAGATTGGGTGGCTGGGAGCATGATAGGCATTATTCTGGGGAAAGGGAGTTCTGATAGATGGGGAATGAAAGGAGTTCTGGTAGATAGGGAATATACTGCAAAACAAGTTTTGCCAGGCCAGTGGAGCACTGACACTCAATGAGAGTCTGAGAGTCCACAGACCTTAACAAATGTGTGGGACAGAAGCTGCAGATATCTTACTAGGAAGATGGGAGCCTGTTCAGAGTGGTTTGTCCACAAAATAGCCCAGAGCAAGAGATCGCTAGCCAGTGGGGACAGTCAGCCTGAGACCAGTGTATGGGAGGTAGTGATGTGTGAGCTTCAGAGATCAGGGACAAGTGATACACATTATTGTATGCTGTATCCCATCTAGACAGGAAAGTTTTGTTTGCACTCAGGAATGCCAGAAGGCCATATGTGAGACCTGGCAGGGGTACACCTTGAGCTGTGGACTGTCGAGCAATTGGGGATAGTTAGTGTTTGACTCTAAAAGCCAGGCCCAGCTTAGGGTTAAGAGATTTGCAGGTGAAGAAGACATAGAGGGAGAAATCAAGGAGGAGTCTAGCCATATTCCTAAGTATTTGAAACTGCTGATACCCTTGAGTGCGGATCCATCTTTACAGGTGATGGAGAGTTTGAGGGGTAGCACAAATTTCTGCTTGGAACCAAGAGCATGGACTTGATCTTTTGCTGTCTCTGATGAGCTTGTTTGTGGATAGCCAAGACCGAGTGATTGTGACAGCATCTTAAAGGGATTTTGGAAGGTAGGAACAGTCTAGACACTGTAGTACATGGCAAGATCACCTGCATACAGCGAGCTGCAGCCAGCGACACATCAGGGTGTCATTCATATAAATAGAGAAGTGGGCCTAAGACTGAGCCCTGGGAAACCCCAATGGAAATGTTAACTAGGCTGGAGGCAGTAGAGTGGAAGTGAACTTGTTGTTTCCTGCCAGGTACAGTAGGTAGTTGGAGAACCAGGAGTTTGCAGATAGTGAAACACCAAGGGAAGCAAGTTTGGTTTTGAGGTGAGTGATTGACAAGGTTGAACACCTTAGTAAGGTCAATGAAAAGAGCACCAATTAGGAATCCAAAGCCCATTTGATAAGCTGATGCTGTTTGCCAGTTTGACCAGGGCTATAAAGGTGCACTGATTGTTCCTAAAACCATGCTGGGCAGGAGACAAGAGATTGTTATTGGCTATATGTTCCTTTAGCTGTGACTTTGGAGAGTACTGAGGTATAGTAATGAGATGATAGTTGTCCATGAGTCTGGGATTACCCACTTTAAACACAGGAGTGATTCTGGTGATTTTCAGACATCAGAGACAACTCCAGTGAGAGGGACAGATTTAGGGTTTTGAGATAGGAAGCTCTATGTAGGAGACTGTGAGTTTCAGCAGCTTTGGTTCCAGGCCATCAGACGCAGAGTTGTTGTCAGATGTAATAGAGAGCAGTAGTTTCTTCAGCTCTTTCATCTTAACAGATCGAAGATAGAAGGGAGAGCACAGTATGGCAGAGGGTGTTAAGCATGTGGCAAATGCCAAGGTAGCAGGTCTGTCATCAGCAATTTCCATGGCCAAGAGGTCAGAGAATTTGAAGTTAAAGGCATTTACAATTGTGGCCAGGTTACTATTTATACCACTAATGGGGGTCTAGTTTTGTGCCCAAGAGGCTTTTTACGCCATCCCAAAATTTACATGGGTTTCAGAAGAGGCACAAATTTGTTTTTGCAAAAGGAGCTATTGCTAGACCTACTCCTGATTTGCAAATGTTTCTGCATCTCCTTCCTATATTCCATCTAGTCAGAGGATAGGCCAGATGCTTTACATTTATCCCAAAGTTTGTCCCTATTTTTAATTTGGGCTACAAGGTCACTGGTTAGGCAATTTGTGGCTGAGCCCGCAGCCTCGCATCATGAGAGGAGCGTATTTTTGCTGAACATTGGAGAAAATGTTAATTAATCTCACTAGCACCTCAGTTATACATGTCAAGGGGTTAGAAAGGACCAGTCAATGGTGGCAAAGTCACATAGAAGTCCTGGGAGTTTATGTTCAAAAAGTCACAAACGTGGAACAGATGAGGGAGGGCTTTGGAGGGCAGGACCACCAGATGACAAAAAATGGGAGTGGTCCAAGATGGCATCAGGTAAGGTGCCAGACATTACTATTTTATCACTCCTGTTCATGAAGAACCAGTCCAGTAGGGAATGACTGGAGTTTTGTGGGGAGGATCTGACAGCGGTAGTGATTATCTGGACAAAATTAAAATTTTTGATATACATTTCAAGAGACTTTGCTTGGGCACCCAACCAATCAAGTTTAGGTCATCAAATAGTAGGATCTCAGCCAGCCTCCCAGCACAGCAGTAGGTTTACCGCCCACGGCACCAGCGACCCGGGTTCAGGAATGGACTCTGGGGCTGGAGGGCTGGCCAGGGGAGAAGGATAGAGCACCCATCGGCTGCCCTCCTTCTCTGGGTGGGAGGATTGCCTGTCCCACTGCTCTGCCATCAACTGGGTGACCACGGGTGTCGGTGCAGCTGGGACACTCAGTGGGGAGGGAGGACGCAGACCGAGAGTCGGGAGGAGATTGCATGTCAACATGCCTCACCCATTGGCTCTCCTTGTGTGTCTCACGCCTCGGGGACACCTGGAAAAAACAGGAAATACCCAGCGGGACTCCCAGTAGACGGAGCTCCTGGCCACGATCCCCAATACCCCTACCAGCATCTCCTGACGAAAATAGACAAGTCAGGGTGTAAGGGCCCCACCCTGTACCCGCCTGGGAGGAATATCCAAGGCTCCGTGGGCAGGATGGACTGCACTGGTCACCAGCTAGCAAGGCAGGAGATGAACAAGGCCATTGGAGACTCCTGAAGAAATGGGAGCTCAGCGCAGGAAGGAGTAAAAAGAGAAAATAAAAAAAAATAGTAGGATCTCCTTAGAGCCAGCAAAGGAGTAAGGCAGTCTATCAGAGTGATTAGTCATGATAGGCCACCCCAAAGAGGATTATACATGCACACTAGGGCTTTACCAAGTGTGAGTACTCACATGGGGCATTCTGAGAGGCTCAGAAGCTGGGGCATAGTAGGAGCGAAGGGCAGAAAAAGTTTAAACCCTTAAAATAGGTCAGAACTCCACCATCCCTCTTAGGGGAGTCCCTGTCCAAACAGATAAAACTGTAACCAGGGATAATATAGGCTGGTCAGGTATGGAAGGTTTCAGACATGTCTCTGTGAGACCCAGTATGTCAGATTCTTTACACTGACCTAGGCATCTAGTTCTGCCTTGTTTGCTGTTAGACTCTGTATATTCATGTCTGCTAACTTAAAACAGTAGTATTTGTTGGTCAGCAAAAATGTCATCATATAGTTTTGGGCAAAAATGCATTTCTGATATTGTTAGATTCATGATGAGCTCATTTTTAGTTTTCTCAGATATTGTTTAAGTATCTTTACAGCTAATTTTGTAAGTAATGACAAGTCATTTAAGATGGCTGCCACCGCAATTTTAAAAATCTCTTCTGTTGAGGATACCTGTTGAGTACACATGCTAGAGTTCATAATGTGGATGAATTAGGATGGTGTTACCATGTTTCTGAGGGAAAGAGGGCAACACTGTACTAAAATATGACATTTTTCATGGCAGGCATGGCACAGGAGTGGGAACTTTTAAAACCTTTCTGGCCATCAGGGCGCGGCGACAGTGTGCCCATCATTAGGGTATCAAACAATGAATTGCTACCCCTCATTGAAGTCCACCCCTCCTGGAGTTAGAATATTTAGAATGGGGTGTGGGGGGCAGCCCCCACAAAAGAGGAACGGTGACATGAAAAAGTGGCGCCTATACGACCAGGTCCACTGCCACCAGCACCCTAAATGGGTGGAACCCTTTAAAACCCTGTAACTTGGTTCAGAAATGAAAGAACACATAATGATATATTTGTCAGACAAACATTATTATTGAAAACAAAACTATATGATCACTAACAAATCCTGCTGCTTTAAGACCCTTTGCTGAGGACCAAGCTGGAGAATGCAGAGTGGGTCCCAGGTTTTGTTCAATGTGCCATAAAACAGGAAGGCAATGGGACAAAAAAGAGGAGTGACCTCAGTAGATCCCAGCGGGGAATAGGAAAACCCTGTGAGAGGCAGTGAGAAGGGAGAGGAGGTATTTATTAGCTACAAGCAGGGCAGTGGTATTGAGCAAGCTGCATGTGGCAACTAGTGAGTTCGAGAAGGAGTAGTCTACAGAGTGCAGCATGTTGCTTTACTCCCAGGTAGAGCTAACAGTGGGAAAGAGTAATACAGCCATAGTACCCAGAGGAGTGCAAGCCTTGGGACTACTGGTGGGCGAGCAGCGCCATGCTGAAATCTAGACTGAGAGTTATTCGATTATCTGTCTGCACACTGGGCAGCAATTTGGTAAGGAGTGAGCCCAGGAAGCAGTCAGGGCAGAGTGAGTAGCTAGCTAGCATATACCTTGGCACCATCCAAGGGCTGGCAGTATAGCCTAAAGGTTAGAACAATTAGCTGTGAATGAGCTTGGTACATCCAGCAGACAGACGTGGCTTTGATTTCCACAACCTCCACTTACATACTGTGTAACTCTGGGCAAGTCACTTAACCTCTCAGTGCCCCAGGTTGCCCTTGAAACAGGCACCTGTGCCTAGTGAGCTTTACCAGTTATCAAAGAATAAAAAAAAGAAATAGTGTGATGCAAAAGCTTTTGGTGTACTAGTGGACTAAACTAGAATTAAGCTTAGTGCTTGGGGACAGTACCACAGACATGCACCGACAGGTAGTGACTCCAAAACATAAATGTTAATGGACCCCAGGTAGGAGTTGCACTTGCACAGGTGTAACCACAAAACTTAAACACTAATGAACCCCAGATGAGGAGATGCAGTTGCATAAGTAGTGACCCCAAAAGCATAAATGTTAATGGACCCTGATAGGGAGTTTCAGGATTCCAGTATCACAGTCAACTAACTGAAACAGAAACAGCAGGCTAATTAAACCAGAAGCTAGATGTTGTGAGAGAGATATGAGCTAACTCCTAGCACAAATTGTGTGATGCAGCCTTTGTGAAAGGTGTAATAATCACTACACTTTGTACCTAAGAAATGTGCTAGCAGAAAAACATTGGTGCTTCTCTAAGTATCAGCCTAGAGCCACAAACATCTATATAAAACTTAGGCAGGTGAACAGTCTGTAGGCAAAACTATAGCACCTTGCAACAATGCAACAGTTTAATGCAGTAGTGCAGTAAAAGCTTGAGAGAACTACAACAGGGATCCAGCAGGTGTCCTGTTGCAATAGGAAACATCAAGGAGCCCCTAGAGCACTATGGTGCTAAGGTTGCATACTATTAGGGAAGAACAGTGTGACATCCTTGCTTGCTTACCTTTGTGCACTGGCACGCAGCATGGAGGTCCGCTTAGGCAGGCAACTGTAAAACTGGAGAGAAGCTCTGCCCACTACTGTAAACTCTGATGAACTGGCAAGTCAGCTGTGGGAGGTGCAGCTGTGTCCCCATTCTTGGTCACTCAATACTGAGAGTCCTGCTGCTCAATGATCGTTTGAGGACAGGCTGAGGATTGTAGAAGGGAGCCCTCATGACCTGAAGAGTGTCCCAAGGAGATGGCTTGCAATGTGACCGGGAGCCACTGCTCCGATTCTCTTTGTTGGAGCCACAAGTGATTCAAAAACAGTGGGATTTCCTCAGCTCCTCCCACTACTAGAAACTCCAGGGTGGACTGGCAGGTCAGCTGTGGTAAGAGGACACAGAAAGGTGAGCAATAAAGTCTCAAAGGGCAGAAGAAGCAATGCTCAGTGCTCAGGCTTTATTAGTGTAACAAAATCAGGACATGAGGCCCACAGCGCTGGGGCTTGTCCTGTCCTGCTTTTGTTAACACTAATAAACCGAGCACTGAGCATCACTTTAGTCCTTGTGACTTTATTGCACACCTTCCGCTTTCCTCTTGGTTGTGATTTGGAGGCAGTATTTCGCCATAGTGGCCTTTTGAGCTTTGACTTCGTCAGCTGTGGTAAGATGTGGTTGTATCCGATTTTTGGTCCCCAATACTGAGAGTACAGTCGTCCAGCGATCATAGAACAGTTGGTAATCCTGGACAGAGTTCACTGGACAAGTATAAGGGCTACAAGGAGTGGGAGGCACACCATAGAGAAATGGTATACCGCACTATCAGTGACATTTCGACAGTGCGGTCCCTACAGCGACAACAGTGCCACATCATTGTAGGAACCCGCTGGAACCCAGCACTGTCTGTCAGGGTTTATGCACCCCACCGAATCAGCTCTGACTCAGAGTTAATAATCCTAAGTGGAGGGTGTGCAGGGGTGCAGTCCCCTGCGTTGGGGTTCAGCGGGCAAAGCTCAGAAGAAAACACTTGTTTTAATATGAAACCGCAGCCGACTGCAAAATGCGTCAACCTGCTATTATCATGTCTGGTCGCTCACAAAAAGTTTGTCGATCACCAGTGGTAGATCCTGAGAAACACTTCCATTTTAAGGAATATGGGTGTGGAGAAGATGGCTTGCAAGCAGCAAGGAGAATATCAGCTGCCTTAGAGAAACCACAAAGTGTGACAGTTATATATCCTTAGAAGGATTTAAGGTCCAGATGCACCAGAGACCCTGGACTTGTGACAGTAGCCTTCCTTAATAGAGTACAGGAGGGACCACTGCCTGTTGCTGGAACAAATGAACCCAAATCTGTCTCAGCCAGAAGGAGCTGCAATCATTAGAATGGTCAACTCCACACGAAGCATGATCAATACCCACTGAATTCAGAGGGACTGGAGGAAAGGCATAAAGAAAAGAACAGTTACATAGTTACCATAACAGTGGCTCTTGAGAAATTCTCTTTCATCTGGCCACACCTATGGAACTTATAGCTGCCAGACACTAGGACCACATAGAAACTTTCAAGCAGTCCACTAGGGCCACCCACAGTGGCGTCTACAGTGGCTCTTCCCCATGTATAAGCCCCCCCATTTGGGCTTACCTCATCAGGCTATGACCACAAAGCTCACCCACCGGTGTCCTGCAGTGGTCCCTGGTGGACTTGAACCCGATGCCCCTTTGGTCTCATGTATACCACCGAAAGTCGGTGTCTCAGCCCCAAGACCCGGGGCCTAGCTCTGTTGGTTGTTTTTGTGCCCCAGGTGCCTGGGGTCTTCTGACTGGTCTGGAAGCCAAGGACCAGACCAGCCAAAATGTAAATAAAAATATGCCGCATATGTGGCCGGAATTGAAAATTTAAAGGAGAGCTCCATTTCTGAAAGTGCAAAAAAGGTGAAAGGGAGAAATGTTTCAGGAGCCCGACAGGATAAAGGGTGCTCCACCAACAAAATAAAAAGTGCCATGGCCTAAAAGGAAGTGGAGCCGGGATCAGTGACTAGTAGCCCTGAAAGGCTTTAATGAGTGGTTATGGGGTGCAATGTTTTGGGCTGAAATATAAACAGTTATGGCAGCCTCCAGGGACCTCAAGCAGGCAAGAGGGCTGCTGAGACAATGTCAAGGGCACCAGATTTGCCTGGGAGAACTGCAGCCAATCAGAGTGGGGGACTGTAAACTGATATCAGGGACTATTTTGCCCACCAAAAGGGTATTCATTCTGGGACTCAAAGAGCGCAGGAGTGCAGAAGAGACTACTGAGGGCTCTTGCCCAATACCTGCACCCAGACCCAAATGGCCAGTTTGGTCCCAGTTTGTCTCAACTTGACTAAGTGCCTGAAGAATAGTGCTACTGCCAGAGAGAGGAAGAGAGTTTGGATGTGCTGAGAGAGAATTTGGAAGTTTGCAGCCAGAGAGAGAAAAGGTTGGCAGCTGCAGTGATAGAGCAGAGACTGTAAGTGTGCCACCTGATTCTCCAAGTGCTGCAGTTGTGTGCAGAGACTGAGCCACTGCGCTTCCCCAGTGTGGCTGCCTGTGAAGACTGGCAATTGCTGCATGCAGAGAGACTGAGTGTGCGGAGGCTAGAGACTGCGCCTGAACCCAGCCACTGCTTTGCCTAGAGAGTGAAGTGAGAGTGGGGCTAGAGACTGAGTCAAATCCAGCTGCTGATTGGGTAAAAAAGGTTGTGCAACAGAGGGGCCATGGGGAACACACCTGCCCTGTCCCTAGACCAAAGAAGAGGAAATCCAGTGAGGAAGATGATGAAAGGCCTGTCTGCTGAAGGCTGCCTACAAAGGCATCAAAAATGAAGTTGGCAAGGCCAGGCAGGTGGAGACCAGCATTCTCCAACCTCTTCAGTCAGCTCTGCTGCGGTGCACCACCAATGAGATACCAGCATGGTACTGAGAACCAAGATTCTGCCACCCTTTGAACTTCAGAACTGCAAGTATCCCTCAGCTACGGCTTTGGGAGTCTTTGTTTAGCTAGCTAGCTAGCTAGCCATTAGAAGGGCTAAATCTCCTTGGCTGGACTCGTCAAGTATAAAGCTGTGCCCAGGCATCCAAGTTAAAAGCAATGTGTTACTGTTCAGTTATTTGGGCCCCAATGCAAGGTCTCCAGCATCTGCATTGGCACCTGGGGTGGTACCCACTGTAAGAGACTATAGGGTTTAGCAGCTGCAAGTGGGAAAACCAGGTGGACCCACAGATGGGAGGATGGGAATATTGTGAGGTCACATTGTTGAGACAATAATTGATGTTGTACTGTTTTCCTCCCTTTCTCCCCATCCCCCAAAATAAATACTGTTAATTGTTCATGTTATATTCTGGTACTGTGAATCATTGCAAGAAGGGAGAATTGTTATTGTGTGGGAGTGTCTTTGGAGCAGCGATTGTATAGTTCCTGGAGGTGGTAGTAACCAACAATCTGTTCACAGATATTCCTACCATTACCTCAGGAGGAGACACCATGCCACTTCTCCCTCCACTACAGAACCCAGCTGGCCCCCTCGAAGTGAGTGCAATGTAGACCCGAAAGCTCTGGAAACAGCCAAGGTGAGTTGGAACTGTTACACATATAACGGTGGCCCCTTCCTCCTCAGTTACCCACCAGAAATCATGCTCAGAGGACCTCCTCCAGGAACCAGAAGGGAATCCATGACTCTACCTATCAAGTTAGACAGGAAACAGCAGGTAAACCTTCCTGGAGAAAGAGGTAGGAGTTATCGAGCTCTAAATCCTGGGGGGATGGGGAAGGATAGCATGGCCTGATGAAAGAGATTCTCTCAAAGATCTACCATTATGGTAAATCTAACTGTTCTATCTTCTTCAAGGATATCTCTTTCATCAGGCCACACCTATGGAACAAGTACCAAGCAGTACTGATAGTGAACAATCTGGGTGACTGGAGCCTAGAGGCTTAAAAATGGAGGTCCTGAAGCACAGTTAGCCCCAACCTTCCCTTTTTCAGGAGGCAATGTCCAAACTGTAGTGTTTAGTGAAGGTATAGACAGTACTCCAGGTGGTAGCTGCTCAGATCTCTGCAGCTGACACATTTTGAACAGGAAAGATGTGGCCATGCCACTAGTTGAATGACCACAAAGAACACTAGAAAGTTCCTTACTGTACTTCCTGTAACAGAAAGAAACACAGTTAGACAAGCATTTGGACAGGCACTGTTTAGAAACAGAGGGCACCCTCTTTCCCAGGGGCAAATGAAACAAACAATTGGGAGGACTTCTGTAGTCCTTCAGATAAACGATGTTGAAGTACCCAGTATTCTATGTACATCTAAAGTGTGGAGAAAGTCTCCCTGGATTGGCATGCTCAGGAAAATTAACTGTCAGGTGAATGGTTTGATTCAAAGTAAACTCTGACACCACCTTTGATAGAAACTTAGGACTGTTATTCAAAGACACCCTGTCTTTGTGGAAAATCAGATAAGGAGGCTCACATTAGAGCCTGAAGCTCTGGAGTCCTTCAAGTAGAAGTAATAGTAACTAAAACAATGCTTTCCAAGAAAGAAAGTGAGGCCTCAAATCATGGCCAGATCCAAAGGAGCCAAAATAAGTTTTCCCATCACTAAATTCAAGTCTCAAGCTGAGACTGGATTGAGGATAGGAGGCTTTAAGTGTAGAATGCCTCTCAAAATATACGGGCCACCTCTGGTTAAGCAATCGTACAACTATCAATAGGCACATGGAAAGCTGAAATGGCAGCTAAGTTTATTAATTTATTTAAAAGTTTTACCAGGAGGGCGCACTGAGCAGAGTACTGCTGGATTCCAGGTATGTTCTGGAAGAGGGGAACAGAGGAGAGAGAGAGAAAATAAACAAGTACAATTGGATGCAGAGTACAATAGAGCAATGATCATGCAGGTACACCCAGATACTGCATACAATAGTGCAACAAGGAACATAACATTGATACACAAAGATACTGTATACAATAGAGCAACAAGGAACATACAGAGGTAGGAATTATATACAAATGGCAGAATAAGTATGCGTAACAGATCTAGATATGGCAGCAATGTGAGTACAAAAACAACAAAGTCAGATCAAGTGCCAGGTCAGGTAGTGTAACTAGGCCAGGTGTTAGGGTGAACAGCTATGCTTAGCTGCAAGAACAGAATGAGGAGAAATGCATTGATGAGTGAGCTTAACTGCTGGGGTGAAAGCATGGGTCAGATGGTGGCAGGGAGCGAGTTCCATAATTTAGGCATGCGATGTCAGAAAGCTAATTGACCAGCCAATGAGGACATGAATGGTATGGTCAGAAGGTGAGTATCTGAATTTTGGAGGAGTAATCAGTGGAGGCAGGAGCAGCTGGAGCAGAGGTGAGATACGGAGGCAAGGACTGGGACCAGTACTTGGCAATTAGCTTGATGCAGTGGGACTGATGGTGGTCATGGGCGATGGAAGATTAAGGACCGATCGAGATTGCAGTGGTTAGTGCAGGGCGGCAATCAAGGTGAAACGGCAGAAAGAATGAAAAGGAGCTAGTCTGGCTAGGGTAGACTTGGGAGCATCACTGTAACTACATCCCATAGTCGAATATTGGGAGGATCATTTTCTGTACTAGTTCGTGACAGACTGGCGCGGATGCTTCCGATTGTTGCGATAGAGGGCATGCAGTTTAGGGTGGAGCTTCTTGTGGATGGCATTGACATGTACAGAAAAGTCCAGGTGCTGGCCGAGCCAGACCCCAAGAGATCTAAAGGAGGAGGGCAGGCTTCCAGGATGGTCCTGTCCAGGGTATGGAAGAAGGGGTTGTGTGAGCCGTGAGCATCTCTGCCTCGTGCGAAGATGATAGAAACAGTCTTCTTGGCCTTGAGGAAAAGCTGGTTGCATGAAACCAGAGCTGGGCATCATTGAAGTCCTGCTGTAATCTGGTTGCTATGACAGCAACCGAAGGGTCTGATGTATACAGAACTATGTCATCCGCATACATATGTATGGAGTGTGTGTGGGCAGGCGGTGAGCAGGTCATTTAGGAAGATGGAGAATGGAAGTGGTCCTAGGACCGAGCCTTTGGGAACTCCTGTGGTAACTGGAAGGGAGGAGGAGGAGGTCACCTATTCTCACTGATTGGGATCGGCCTTACCAGGTAGGAGCAAAATCAGCTTGTGACCATGGGTGTGAGATCAGCATGGGAGAGCTTGTCGAGGATGAGAGTATGGGAGACCCCACTGAATGCCTTAGCCAGGTCAACAAAAATAGCAGAGGTAATGTGGCCTTTGCCCATGCCATCAAGGATGGAGTCTGAGAGCCATAGGAGAAAGGTGGCAGTGGGTGGGCCTTCCGGAAGCCAGACTGGCAGGGAGAAGAAGGAGGAGGAGTTGAGAAAGGAGGAGAGGTTGGGAGGGACTAGGCACTCCTGAAGCCTTAGCAGAATAGGGAGGGAGAAATAGGCCAATAGTTACGGGGTCAAGGTGTCGCCACCCTTAGGTAGCGGGACGACAGTCGGTGCTTCCATTCCTAGGGGGATTGCTGCTAGTGCACTTTAATAGAAGTGAATTGCAGGCCTGCATCTGACAAGGACAGCAAATTCTCTAGAAACTGGTTTACTGAACAGGTAAAGGGTCCAACTTGTGAGAAGCGGCCCACAAAGCAACTGCTTCCACTTCATTCTATAAGTTGCCCTGGTGCAAAGTTTTCTGTCACCCACAAAGACATCTGTCACCTTTGTGACACTCCAAATCGGGCAATGGCTATGTCCTTAGGAGTCATGCATGAAGGTGGAGTGACTTGAGGTCTGGATGGACCAGGTTCCTTGTTCCTGTGACAGTAGGCACTGGCATAATGGCAAGGTACTAGTGGTTCTACTGCCAATTGTTGCAGTAAGGAAACCAAATCTGACAAGGCCATGGAGGGTGCAATGAGTATCAGGTTTGCACCCTCCATTTAAACTTGAGTAGCACTCTCTTAAATAGAGAGAAGGTGTAGAAAGACCGCCCTTCCAAGATAGGATAACGTGTCGCCAGAAAATTCTGGGCCCTGTAACAAGTGAGCAGAAAAGCGGCAGTTCTGCATTGTGTGGGGATGCAAAAGATCCAAATCGGATGGTCCCACCTGTCAAATAGGTCTTCTCGACAGAGGACAGCAGCTCCCACTCTTGCATTCTGGACCGAGACCTGCTTAGCCTTTTGCCAGGATGTTTTGGGTTCCTGGAACCTGCATTGCTGACAGTTCTAGACCATAATTAGATAAGCAATAATACCCGACAGGGAAGTGGTTAGAAATACCGGACCACCCAGGGAGTAATGAGGCCCAACGCCACAGGCGGAGGGCCTTATAGTCCCGGAAGGTCCGTATTTCAATACCGCCCACCCTGGAGGGTATTATTGCACTTAGAAAATGGGCTAGCTGAGGCATTTCTATGTGAGAAAATAAATTGGCAAGAAAATAGAAAAAATAATATAAATGATTTTCAGGGTTTCTTGAAGTAAAATAGTCCATGTATTGGCATTTGCCAATAGATGGCATTGCAATTTTCAGTCTTGGTTGTGCAGTTCCCCACCCCTCTGTACAGTGTGTAGGTTACTGTTTTCATGCTGTAGCTCTCCTAATGTTATGACTCAGTTTCTCTTTTATTATAAAAGCTTGGGCGTGCCGTGGTGAACAGGACAGTGGCGCTACACTAGCGCGAGAGATGAGCAGGTGACCGTGTCTGTGCTGACGGTTTTCAGGAAAGACAATTAACTGATGTCTGCCTGCATTTGTTGCACTTTTAATGTGCTTCTTCTGTTTCTGTGCCACTTACAGTCATGTTTCACCATTGGTGACCGGGATGACCACAGGGGCCGTTTCGCTATGTAGGCACGTGTTGCTCTCTTAAATACTGCACTACCCAGCGCAGTTATCGTCGATTGGGCCGACAGCTTTTTTACCCTTCCTGCATGTTTTTAATGTGTTGCTTTGCAAGGTACTGTAACTTGATGCCTACACTTTTAATGTGCCTCTTTTGTTCTTGTCATCTTATACTAGTTTACAGTCGCATTTCACCATTAGGTGACTGGGATGGTCACAGAGGAGCGTTCACTTCTTAGGCATGCACTGTGCATTAAATACCGTACTGCATCCACAGCAGTAGTTGTGAACGATCGGATTGATGGCTTTCTTTACCTTTCCTGCTTGTTTTTCAGTGCATTGGCTTGTATTTAATTAATTTCTTTTACGGAAAATATGTTAGGCGGGGGGGGGGCAGCCACCAACTCGCCTGGTAAGCGAAGAAAAAACATGGCGGTTGGTCGGTTTGAAAATTGGGGTGCCCAAAGATACATTAAGTAATGGGGCACCTTAATTGCACTTATTTTTAACAGGGCTCTATTGAAAAATAAATGCATGCTGACCATGGCTTTCAGTCCATCAGTATGCAGTATTTGTCAAGGCCATTTTCTAAAGGCCAATACCAAACTCTCATTGCCTTCCTGCATAAGGGGTAGGAATAAGTTCCTCCTTGCTTGTTGATGTAATGCATCACACTGATGCTATCCTTCTGTATTAACAGAGACCAGGGATAGATGAGCCTGGAAGGCCTGAAGCAGTACAGAACAGCTCTCATTTCTAGGACGTTTATATGAAGGGTGCTCTCACTTTGGTTCATGTACCCTGCATTTGATGGGGCATCAGATAAGCCCTCCCAGCCCATTCCCAAAGTATCTGTGGTTAGAATCTGATGAGGGAAGGGAATCTGGAAAGGGTTCCATCCACCATTGAAGCACCTTGCAGACAAAAGAGGTTACTAGAATCTTATTTTCTAGGTCATCTGTGCATTGGTCCCACTGAACTCTTAATGTCCATTGTGGGATTCTCTCATATGCAGTCTGGCCAGTGGTACTGTAACAATGGCTGCTGCCATCAGGCCTAAAAATCCTCAGGAATGTCCTGGCTGTGACATACCTGTTGTTGTAGACTATTTGGGCATGTGCAATTAGGCGTTCTGCTCTGTCCTGGGGCAGGAAGGCTAAGCCTTGAGTTGTGCTCAGGACTGCTCCTATGTACTGTAGATGCTGGCAAGGGTCAAGACAGATTTTGGCTCATTGACCTAAATCCCTAGTGCCTTGAAAGGATGGCTGGTGCATGCTAGGGTGTGAAAAAGCTGTTCCTCAGAGTGAGCTTTAGGAGCCAGTCATCCAGGTAGAGGAAGACATAAAGACCTTCCCTGCTGCCACCACTGCTGAGCATTTGGTAAAGACCCATGGTGCAGATGATAAGCCAAGGGCAACACCATGAACTGGCAATGTTCCTTTGAAACAGGAACCTTAGATATTTCCTGTGTGTTGGGGGTGCAAATCTTGATATGCAGGTAAGCATCCTGCATATCCAGGTAACAAATCCAGTCCCTTACTTGTAGTAGTGGCAGCATGCCTTGAAAAGTGACCATTCAGAACCTTTTGTATTGGATGAAAAAGTTCAGATCGTAGAGGTCTAGAATGGGTATCAGATGTCCGATCTATTTTGGGACTACAGAGTACCGAGAACAGAACCCTGTGTTGCTTTGCTCCCAGGGAACAGGTTCTATAGCCTTCTCCTGAAGCAAGGTTTGAATTTTCATCCAGAAGTAATGGGATGTGCTCTGGAGGGTAATGTGATACTACTGGTGGAATTCCAAAAGTTCTAGAGTGTGATCATTATCTCCAGGACCTAAGCATCTGATGTCACCAACCTCCACTGGCCCTGGTAGAGGGAAGCGACCCCGACAATCACTCCTGGAGGCATTGGTGGCCGAGGGTTGAAGAAGGAGTCAGGCAGAGCTGGTTGCTGCAGCTGCTGCTGCATGGCCACCTCTAGGGCCTTTTGAGTGGGCACCTGGGCTGTCTTCTGGGGTGAGGCAAGGTTTCTGCTCCTCTACTCTTACCCTGTTGTCTGACAGTAGAACGGTGTCTGTTACTGGCTGGACAAAGGGCATCCTCTGCCTTTTCTTGGCCTGGTGTGATAGAGGAAAAGCACAGATTTCAGGGTTCTGCCTGAGGCCTGCAGACTGGACAGGATATCTTGCACATCTGCAACAAGCAATTTATATCCTCTAAATGGGGCATTGAGGTGGATTATTTAATATCATTTGCAAAGCCCACCACCCTTAGCCAAGAATGCCTCCTGAGGCATATTCCAAAGCTGCTGCTCTGGCAGACACATTAAAATACCACAGGTGGAATGTAGGAGATGCTTACCATGTCTGCTCCCTACTTGTACAGCTTTCAAGAGTTCCTGTTAGCTGTACCATCTGGGAGGTTTGGGCAGCTGCTTTGGCCTTCCTCCAGATGGTATTTTGGTATTTAACCATATGGGCCTGGTAATTTGCAAATCTCAGACCCAAAGTGGCAGAAGCAAAGGTTATCTTGCCCAAGACTGGATGCCTTATCAGGAGGGAGGGAACTAAAGTGTACAGTACCTTAGATCTGTCATGGGCAGCATTTATGGCCACTGAATCAGCCTCAGGTTGGCCTGCAAAAAAGGCTTGCTTGAGGGGGCCTGATACATCTTGTCTGCCTTCCTGGGTATGGCAGTTATCATGCTGGACTTATGCCAGTCAGCAAGGTGGCATCCTTCAAGGCAGGTAGAAGAAGAGGAAGGATGATGGGGAATCAGGCAATTCCAAGAACTCCACCAGGTTCCTCTGACTCAAATCCCATGTCAGTCTGGGGTTGCTGCATCATGGATATAAAAGATAGATCTTCAGGGGATCTTTGTGTGTATACTACTGAGTCTTCACTCCTGTAGATACAGTACAGTGGAACTGGATCTCTCATAGGAGCTTTCCACATATTCTTCCTCCTCCTCTTCTTCCTCCTGCATAATAAGGTCAGGATTGTACTCCTGATCCCTCGTCAATGTGTTCAATGGGATGTAAGGAGGGAGCAGGTGAAGCTTGTTGAAACCGAGATGGAAGCTGGCATGTTGGCTTGACAGGTGTCGATGCTGGGGTTTGTCGTAAATACCCCATCAACATACCTCCTGTTACAGGAGGAGAAGGTAGCAGGCCTTTAAGTATGTCTGCAAAGATGAGAGTACAGCCCTGGAGGTGGTGCCTGTGTGGTGACAGGAGCGCTAGATATGGTGTTGACAGGAGGCACAGTCCTAGACATTGACAGTGACATACCAGCCATGCTAGGCCTGGTGGCACTTGCAGCGTGCCCTGACCTGGGAGGGTTGACAGGCTGAGCAGCTGGCAGCATCACCACTACTGCGGCTGATGGTGCTGAGGTTGTTGTGCTGAAGTGGAGGGGCAGCCGTGAGCAGATTGGAATGTCTTGTCCTTACTGTGCTCCCTCTCGTGGTGCTTAAGTTGCTGCTGCTCCAAAGTCTTCTCCCAGGACTTGAGGAATGAGAGCCAGAGAATGGGCTGGCAACATGGTGGAACTCCTCTCCTGGAACTCTTTCTCCATTCTAGCTACCTGCTGCTTCAGAAGGTGCATCTCTAAAGTGTTCTTTTAGTGTTGCTGGGTAGCGGTGTTGAAGTTTCTACAAATCTGGCAGGCCTTCACATTATGGGCCATGCCAAGACGCTACGCAGATGTTGTCTGAGTCATCCTAGTATATCTTCTCACCACATTCACAATATCTGAAGAATTTAGATTACTCTTTTGTCGACATACAAATGTCAGAATCACTTTTTAAAGTGACTGCTAACTAGGAAAGAAATATATGAAAGTGGTCGACTATAATGGCAGCGTTCCACAGGGTCCGCAAATATAGTCAATAGTGGGAAAAGAACTGAAGAGGGAAGGGCCACTCATGTTTATATGGTAAGAGCCGACATAGACGTCATCATCTGCAGCCCCTAGTGGACTGCTTGAAAAAGTTTCCATGTAGTCCTATTGCCTGGTGGCTATAAATTCCATAGGTGTGTCTTGATGAAAGAGATAGCCTCAAGAAAATTTCTCTTCCAAGAGAGGGACAATGCATCTTGACAAAAATTCCAGGCCATGGAGTGAGCAAGGAAAACATGGCGTGGAGATTCAAAAAGCTCCAACTCTGGACAACACCATCTTTTGAAGAGGTCACTTGCCACAGAGTCCAGGAGTTCCCACTTGTGAACCAGTGTGAGGCAACCAAGTGGTCCACCAAGACATTTGGGAGCTTGGGAAAATCATGGCCAACAGAAACATTGCATATTTCAAGCCCAGTACCACACTTGCATCGCTTCTTTGACCAGTGAATAACAGGGTATACACCCCTGTTTGTTTATGGTGCATTACACTGACATGTCCACGTGAATCAGGAGCAGACCATTCCTGATTCAAGTTATAAAGGGTTGTTTGCCAAGAACAACATTTATCTCCAGAATATTGATGTGGAGAGTGCTGTCCAAATGGGACCAGAGACTTTGTGTTCCAAATGTGCACCCCAAGTGGAACAGGACGCATCTGTGGTTAGGATTTGCAGAAACACTGGCCAGAAGAATGGAGCCCCTGTCATGAGATGGGAGTGAGCCATCCACTAAAGAAGAGCACGATGCAGAGAAGATATGACCAGAGCTAGTTGGTCCGGGTCATCTAACAGTTGGTCCCATTATACAAAAACTGTCCACTGTGGTGTGCACATGTGGAGATGGGTGTGTAGGACTAGAAATGATGGCTGCAGCCATCAAGCCCAGAATTCTAACATTAACCTGGTGGAAACGTATGAGCTGTTGCAGACCAGATGAGTCTGAACAATTAGAACATCCAATCGGTCCTCTGGCAGGCAGGCTGTCATCACAAAAGTTTCAAATACTGCTCTTATATACTGGAGATGCTAACAAGGAGTCAGAGCTGCTTTGGTTTATTCACCATAATGCCCATCTGATCAAAGTGTTGAGGGTCCTAGCCAGAGTGTACACTGTGGCCTCCAGATAGAAGCATTCAGAAGCCAATCCCCTGATAAGGAAAGACATACAGGCCTTCCCTCTGAAGAACTACTGCCATGCATTTGGTGAAGACTAGTGTCATGGAGGACAAGCCAAAGGGCAATTCATATAAATTGGAAGTGCTTGCCTTCCAACATGAACCAGAGATATTGTCTGTGGCTGCACTGGGATCTTGATATGAAGTTATGCGTTATTCGTGTCCAGAGTACACATCCAGTCCCCTTTGCTGCAACAGGGAATGAGAAACTGTAAAGAGACCACGCTAAATAGGAGATATAGGCACCCTTCACAGCTGGCCTCTGAAGGAGGCCTTCCATGACTCATGATATGGTTGAGGGAGAAAAAGAGCCATCAGTAACACAGGGTCATCTTGGAAGACTGAAGTTCATGGAGGGTCATGTTCACTTCATGACCAAAACCTTCTGTCCCTAAAGGTGAACTGAGGACAAACTTTGGGACATTAGGGCAAAGTCAGCAACTCTGAGCCAGAATAATGGTGAAAGCAAATACCCATAGCTGAAGCATGGGCTGAAGTACCAGAAGCATCATAAGTCAATCTGAATAAATGCTTTCCAGTATCAACGCTTGCCACAGTAGTACTGAATAGATCAGATTTCACTGATCCTTCAGAGTTGCAGCTATCATAGACTTCCACATTCTGTTTTGATATTTACGGACATACAAATTTGCCAGCAGATAAAGGCCTTATGGTCTATTGAGTCTGCTCGAGTGTGCAGCTAGCAACTCTTACACTGCCCCTGCCCCTCCCCTAATCTCCTTTTACCCTATCCCATCCCCTTTGAAGCAGCCCACTGTTCTACAGGATACCACTCCACAGGCAACACATTCCACCCAGACACCACTCCCTCTATAAAAGTGTGTCTTCTCATTTCCCTCCTGAACCTCCCCTCTAATCTGAGATTGTGGCCTTGGGTGTCCCTACCCCTCCTTAACTTGAATAGTCCCTCCGTGCCTGTCTTGTTTATTCCTTTCATGTACTTGAAGGTTTCAACCATCCCCCCATCTTCTCTTCTCCAGTAAGTACATGTTCAGCTCCCTCAGACTGCTCACGTAGGGTGTCCCTTAGTCCCTGGATCGTCTTTGTTGCCCTCGCTGCACCTTCCAGTAATGTAATGTCTCTCTTCAGGTATGGGCACCATTACTGCATGCAGGACTCAGGTGTGGCCTAACCAGTGATCTATACAATGGCAGGATCATCTCCCTCTCCTTGAAGATATACCCCTGGCAATACAACCCAGCATTTTGTTGGCCTTTGCAGCTGCCTTCCTGCATTGTACTGAGTTGTTCATTGAGCGGTTATAATCACTCCCAGATCCTTCTGCTCCTCTGTCATGGCTAACTGAACCCCCAGCTGGTAGCTCCTTCTTGGTGTTTTGTCCCGAAATGTAGCACTTTGCACTTTTGGCATTGAACCCAACTGCCAAGTGTCTGACCAGGTCTCCAATTTGGATAAATCATCCTGCAACCCATGCCACCCTCCTAGGTCATCCACTACTGCTTCCATCATGGTGTCATCTGCAAACAAAATGATCTTTCACTTGATGCCCATTGAGATGTCTGATGAACAACCCAAACACTGGTCCCAGCACTGAGCCCTGTATTACTTCACTTGTCATTGCCCTCAGAGATGAGGCTCCTCCACCACCACCCTCTGCTGCCTTCCCTGTAACCAGTTGACTACTCATCCCACCATTTCACCTCTGCCTGTACCTGCCAACTTACCACCCAGCCTCCCATGAGGCATCGATTCAAATGCCTTACTGAAGTCCAGACACAGGACATCCACTGTATGGCCTTGTCCAACTGTCTAGTTACCCAGTCATAGTAATCCACCAGGTTGGTCTGACAGGATCTGCCATGACAAACCTATGTTGCCTAACATCCTGCAGGTCATTGGTCTCCAGAAGGGACACCAGCCTCTCCCTTCAGGATTGTTTCCATCAGTTTTCCTAAGATGGATGTGAGGCTTACCAGCCTGTAGTTTTCCAGTTCATCTATGGGACCACCCTTATGGAGGGTACCACATGAGCCATCCTCCAGTCCTGAGGTACACTTCCTGAGACCAGAGGGCATTGAACAGGTCTGCCAAGGGTCCCACTAGATTTCTGCAAGCTCTGTCATTACCCTGGGTGAATGCCATCCGCCCTGGTGCCTTGTCCACCCTCAGTGCCCTCAGGCTCTCCAGTACCCTCCCTCTGTGATTCCCCCATCTGTCACCTCCACACCCCTCCTTGGTAGCATCCTCCTTTCTCCTTAGAAAACACTGAGCAGAAATATTCATTAAGTACTTCTGCCTGCTCTGCCCAGTTTCCACCCACTCCTCCATCCCTCTTAATCCTTACTATTTTGTCCCTACAACTCCTTTTCTCCCTGATGTACCTGAATAATTCCTTCTGCCCTTTCTTGATGTCTTGCGCCAGCCTGAGTTCCTTAGATGCCTTGGCTGCCCTTACTGCCTTAGCCACCTTCTTCAATTCCTTCAGGTAATCCTCTCTGTCCTCCCTCTCCTTATTTTGTGAACCTCCTAAAGGTGGTTCTTTTGTTTCTACTTTCTCCTTGACTCCCTTGCTCAACCAGCTGGGTTTTTGGCCTAAGCTCTCTTACTCTGGTCCCTGATGCAGGTTTTGGTTGCCTTCACAATCCCCAATTTTATGACCTCCCACTTCTGGTTGGTGTCCATATTAGTTTGGATTCTGGCTAGATACCCTTTAACAACCTCCCCCATCCTCCCAAAGCTGGCCTTCCTGATTTGATCATATAAGCCTGGTAGTTTGCAATCCTAAGGCTTAAAGATGCAGAAGCACATGTCCTTTACCCATGACATCTAATCTCCTGGACTTTATCAGGAAACAGGGAGCTCATATGATGGGGAGCTTTAGATCTGTCCTCTGCGGCCATAATCATGACTGAGTCAGTTTCAGACTGTGAGGCATAATAAGATTTGGATGTAGGGGCAGGGTACTGTTTATGTGTTATCCTAGGCACAGCAAGCAAAGTGCTGTGTCAGTGCCATTCAGCTAAGGTAGCATCGTCCAATACAGTATATATAAATGGAATAAATGGAGGGTACTGTGGGTACATCCCAAAAATCATATTTTGCTTAGCAGAGTCTTCCTCCTTACCAGCAAACCCCTAAATTCCTGCAACTGTTTGAGAAGGGCCTTAAAAGGACATCCTCAGGAGGAGACATAGGAGTATAAACTACAGTGCCCTCACTAGAGCAGAAGAAAGAGGAGCTGGAACCAATATATTCTGGGAGTTCCATATCTCCTTTCTCATCTTTAAAATCCTCAACTATATTCAGGAAGTCAGGACTGTATTACTCATCATCATCTGTATGAGGTAGGAAAGCCTCCACATGCACGGCTGATGTTGATGGCAGCTGAGAAGGAGGAATGATGGAGATTCCCACTGAAGTACGGGTGAGCAGTAATGAGCAAAGTACCGTTGACAACAATGCTGTGATTGTCACCAGTAAAGTGGCAGCACACATCAAATTAATTTAGACACTGTAACAAGCACCACTTGAGAGTCGATGGTGCCTGCTATAGGGGTCAGAGTGATTATCACTGAGGAATCAGTGTCTGTCGACAGTCTGTACACCACTATTACTGGGAGAGCTGAAAGCCAGACCCCGACCTTGGAGTCACTTGGATGGTTGTGAGGGCTACTGTAGTTACCATCTGATGGCCAAGCTGTGTGGAGATCTGGAGCAAACAGGAGTACCAGGCACCTTATCTTATTCTTGGAATGGTGCCATTCTGACAATTTTGATGTCTTGTTCTGAGATTTCCTGACCGCTGGGGATATTAACTGCTCTACGCTGAGGTCGCTACCTATATAAGGATGCAACCGTGAGCATCACCTCACTCAATTGGTCAATGCCCCCACTAGGTGTAACTATAGGACAGACTCCCTTATGTTTCTAGACTGGATTCTATCTAACCACCCTGAACGCATTTCCAATGTTTTTGTACTCCCGGATACAATAAGTGACCACTCACCTATCATCTGCTCCTGGTCAAACAAATTCCACAAGCCCCTCCCAAGCTTATCTATGCCAGGGTTATCAAACAAGGGCACCTCCAGCTGTTAAAATCCCATCTAACCAGACTGAACTGGGCAGTGCTGACTTCCTCAGTGACACCAACAAAGCCTTGACCTATTTATCAAACGTTTCAACGAATCCTGTGACATCTATGCACCAGTGAAAAGATGAAGGTCAAAGGACAGACCAACCCTGGGTTACTACTGATCTTTTAACTCATCTCAAGCACAGAGACCACCTCTGGCATTGTGCTCGTGCAACTCCAGCATGAGTAAACATACAAATATACAAAGCAGCGAGAAATGATGCACTCGAAAAATGCAGAATGCTAAGCGCATCTATTACAAAGAGGCTCTCACCAACTCTTGGAGGCCGGGAAAAATTCTGGAACAACCTGAAAGAACTCACAGGCAAAGATCCTAAAGCACCATCCACTATGCTCAACCTTCATGGCACTCCTACACTCGACCTAGGTACCATCACCAGCGCTTTTAATAATGCATTTACAAACCTGGACAGTGTCCTTCCACCTAATTTTTCAATGACCTCCCTCCAGCTCCTCCCATGTGACCCCCAACTAGAATGTACAACCCCAAAGTTTTTCTTTAAGGAGGTCCCACCACAAGTAGCTAGAAATTACATTCAAAAGGCCATCGGCAAACAAGAGTACAGTGGTGACTCCTTGACCTGAAACTGCTGGCAAAGTCCTCGATGAAATCTTAGAACCACTTACAAAGATCTTCAATCTCTCATTTAGATTTGGCCATTTCCCTCTCTCTCTGGAAGGAAGCCACTGTCACACGGGTCACAAAAGCGGAGATAGGATGCTCCACACCAAGTACAGACCTATCTTACTCCTCCCCAACTATCTAAAGTGCTGGAGCGAATAGTGTCGGACCAACTAGTTGAATTCCTGGATAAGTACAATGTACAGTGCCCAGAGCAGCATGGCTTCAGAAAAGGGCACAGTACCACCACTGCACTACTGGAATTTACAACTTTCATCCACGCTATGCTTGACAAAGGGGAATGTGGGGGCAGTATTATAGACCTGACCAAGGCCTTCGACACAGTTAACCACCCCTACTGCTCAGGCAACTGTCCTCCATTGGGATCTCCAACGATGCCCTTCCATGGTTCTGAGTACCTTGATAATCAGATCCAACATGTAAGGATTGCGAGGATCTCTTCGGATGAGAAACCAGTTCGCTCCAGAGTTCCCAGGGTCTATTCTGGGCCCTCTACTCTTCTCTCTCTTCATCAACAATCTCCCAGAGCCTGCCACCAAAAATATTACTATATGCAGATGATGCAGTCCTGTTTTCCAGCCACTGTGACATTACAGTCCTTGAATCCCAGCTGCAGCTCGACTTCAAGCACATTGAAGACTGGTTCAACTCTCATAAACTTGTCCTGAACCACAGCAAGACCAAAGCCATGTCCTTCTGTAACCAACAGAGCAGGCACAACTCTCTGTCCTCACCATCAAGAACCATGCTGGAAACCCACTCGAACATGTCAAGGAGTTCAAGTACCTTAGTATTACCCTGGATAGTACCCTCCCACACTCAGCATATTGACACTGTTGCCAAGACTGCCAAAATACGGATTGGACTGCTACACAAACACAAGCACTGTATGCCTGCAGATGCCCTTAAACTAGACATCTACAGCTCTGTCACATCTATCATTGACTACGGCCTTGCCATCTATGGCTCGGCCTCAACAAGTGCCCTCCACAGGATCTCAGTTTCTATCAACAAAGCATGTAGACTACCAGCGTGTGTGGCCCGACAAACTCACACCTGTGACCTCTATGCACAGGCCAGCTGGCTGCCCCTACTCAGCAGAATACAATACCAGACCTGCTTACTTACAAAAGATTCTCCTTGGTCTCATGCCACCTGGTGTTAGCTCACTCCTTACTACCTTCAGTGGCACTCAACAAGCGCGGTGCCCAATCGCTAACCTTTCAGGTTCCCAGATGTTGTACCTCCATGGTCAGCGGTCCTTTATCTATAGAGCAGCTCAATGGTTCAAGTCCCTCAATAAAAGCACTTTCCTCTACTACACTTGACCCTACAAAGGAAACTCAAACTTTACCTCACCTCTACCACTCAATGCGACTGTTTCTCTGAATAAAGATCTCTAAACATCTCTCAAGTCACTCATGTCTCACAGACCACCTTTCCCAGTTTCATTCCCTCTGGCACCGGGCCTTCCTTGTGACTCCTTTCCTACTTCACAACTCCACTGGTACAAGACATTTTCCACCACCTTCTGACAGTGGCCCATTAGCCTGCCTACTTCATCTCCCCCAACCCGGTCGTGACGCCTGCAATGCTAACTGCCTCTTGTGCCCTCTCTTATTGTTACTGCAGCCAGCTGCCTACTCAAGCTGTTCGTTGTATGAATATTATCTCAAAGTATGTTATAACTGTATATCTTTATTCTTTTCTTTTAGTTGTTTTGGTTGCATTCTTTTACTACCTCTGTATGTATGTTGCTCCTCAACTTTTGACGTGGAACCTTTGTAAACAAGCAGTTTCTGTTCAAAGGTATTTGTAATCCGAGAATTTAATATATAAAAATAAAAATTTGTCAACATTTGCACCTATTGACCTGGAAGCAAAAGCCAGAGTGGAGCTTGAAGTCTTCCAGGAGGCATCAATCATAGTGAGGAAAGTTTCCAGAACTTTCTGAAGGGTCTCCTCATGACCTGGTTGAATCCCAAACAAATGTTACAGGCCTTAACTTTATGGGATAGGCCCAAACTGCAAACAAAGATGGCATGAGCATTGTCTTTGAAGATTGTCAGGCCACGCAGTGACAGAAAATAAATAAGGGTTCTTTCAACAGCAGCATACAATGATAGAAAACAAAATACAGAAGTAAAGAAGTAAACCAAAAGAAGGTCAAATAAACAATGGAGTTGCTTCTAACATGATCTGATGAGTGGTTGACTGTGGAGAGAAGAATGCTGGAGTGAAGGGCTGCCCACATTATATATGCAGCGCTGATGTACAGTACATCATCATGGCAGCCTCAGGCTAGCAAAAGGATCTGAGTGTTCCTGATATCAATGGCCACAGTTCCAAAGGTGTGGCCCAATAGAGCAGATGTCCTCAATGAGGATCTCTAGAATACCTAACATAGCTACCCTCCTTGTAACTCTCTTTTCTACCATATTGGATACAGTTCACTATCCACACTCTAAGAGTTAATTGAAGACAGCTGAGTCAATGGAAGTCTTCTAGCTAAGCTCCTCCCACCACCCATGGTGGCATTGTCTAGCTCCACCCCACTGATGTCATACCTTCCTCTGCTGAAGGACAGGTCTCCTCCTTTGCAGCTCTGCAAGTATTAGGGGATTCTAATTTTCAAGCATTGAATTATTTGTAAACTTGACTTTTATAAAATGTTTTTGGCTCATCGACCAATTTCATCTTCTTGTTCATGCTACGTCGATGATTTTGGGGACGGAAAAAATCTGGTTTTAAGTGCTGCAAGTGCTGCAGCCAGAAAGATGTCAGCCACGAATCTGCTTGACACATGCCTCTACTGTCTGGAAGAACACCACAATGTGAAAGTGTCCTTTGTTTCAGGCTATGCATCTGATGTTGTTGGAAGAACAGAAGACTTAATCCTCCATGAATCAACTTATCAATAAATTCAGTCTTTTCAATAGATTCCACTAATGGGTCTGTGCTGGAAGTGCTAGGACCCTGCAGGAGCCAGAATGTTTCTGGAACATTGATAGCACCAGTAGGCCCTACACACGTGCTCACTGGTATACAGTGGCTCCATCCCTCAACCATCTCAGTGCCATTTCACCACCACCGAGTGCACAGCAGCACAGTTTCTACTCTCCATGTCAGGGCCACAATTTCACCATCTATACAATGATGGCATTCAGTCCTTTGGTTTTAGTTTAAAATACACTTGAGTCTGTTACTTCTGTGTCAGTCTAGTTAGTTTAGCCCACAAAAATTTAGTTTTCTCTCAGTACTACTCATTCTCATGGTTGATGACCATTGAGGAAGGTAGGGAGCCTGAAAAGACAAGTTGCTCCAGCAAATGGGGCTGTGTCTGGCACCACCTCTCTCTGGACAGGTGCTGTGGCAATGGGCAGTCTGGTGCCTGGGAAAATCGACAGTCCTCCTGGAGTCACAGAAAGAAATGGTTCAGGTACCACATGTTGTGCATCGGGGTCTTTACACTCTTTGGCCTTGACCTCATCCTAGAAGTCTAAAGGGAAGAAATGGCACGGTCAAGGTCATCCGCTGGTCATTCTGCTGTGAGACACTCTCCGTTCTTTGGACCCAGGTTCTGAACTGTCATCATAGGCGACACCGGAATTCCTGGGTCTGAAGATTGAGGTCTCCATCTCAGAGCTCCTCTCTGTCCATTAGTGGGACTCTGGTGAACAGTTTGGCCAATGCAGCTCTTAGAAAGCAGTTGGTGCAGCGTATAAGTAAAGCAGTGCCATTTTTGATGCTGGCTCTTGATCTCAGTCGTGGTTCAACTGGCACCATCTTTGGTGCCACTTGACTTAGGCATGCAGTTGGCTCTGACCCCAGCATCCAGGCTGGGGCCACTGTTTTTATATATATATTTTTATTTATTTGTTACTAGGATTACAAATACCTTTGAACCAAGGGTTCTTTTACAAAAGTTCGGCGTCAGCAATGGGTGCAAGCAAAAGAGTGGTTAGATGCAATACAGGGTCAGGAGGTTAACATAGAAGTAAGCAGAGGTAAGAAACAATACAGATCAGGAGGTTAACTTAGCAGCAAAAGACAGTTCATGTGTATAGACTAGCACAGTAGCAAACAGTCAGTGGCAAATATCAATGCACAATTAACAATATGGGGTATATACTGCAAGACACAAATACAAATAAAAACATCCTAGGGGTGACATAAGTGGAGCAAGGCTTGGGGATACGAGGGAGGAGTGGGAAAATGGGGTAGGCAGTCAAGGATTTGACATTGTCGTAAGTGCAAGAGCAGAAAGATAAGTGCTAGGTAGTCTGGGGTGGTGTCACAGACACCTGCTCCACTTGTGCTGTCACCTCAGTCCTCTCTGGGAAGGGGCAACTATGGTGCTGCTACCAGCTTCTTTGGGGCCATCAGAGTCATCAGCACTGTTAGGCTTTATATGGCCTACTCTGGTGCGCTGGTGCTTCTGATGGTGCTGCCTGAGTCTTCAGTGCCAGGATCATTCCCTTCAAGTGAGATGAGTTAGATCCTGACCTCTTCATCTTTGATGGTGAGGATGATGACTTGTACTATGGTCCAGAGAACCTGGAACCGGGTTCTGTCACTGTAACTCAGGAGGATCTCTTCTTTCAGGCTCTGTTCTATACTAAAGTTTGAGCCAGCAGCCACAGACCAGGCTAGGTGCTTCCAACTACAGTTACTAAACATGCCTAATATCCCAGTCTCTCTAGTTCCTTCCATCCAGCCAGCCCAGGAGACACTCTCTGAAGTAGTTTGGAGGAGGCCTGCTACTGTGGCAGCTGTCCCCAAACAGGCAGACAAGAAATGCACAGTCACCTAAATCTAAGCCTATGTATTCTACTCTGCCAATAGCAGATACCATTGTTATTCTAGCTGAGAATGACAAGCCACAGTGCCCAAGCAGGTCACCACACACCCCACTAAAAGGAGTTGCTCAAGGTAGACACCGTGGGCATACGTAGTCTTTACTTCAGCTACTCTTGGCATGAAAATAGCTATAGTAGCTACCACTGCCACTTCTCGAGTACAAGTATGCCCTCTAATGCAATCTTAAGTCTCTGGCAGAGCCCTGTCAGACACAGAGGCAAAACAAAAAATGCTGTTAGCTATTGAACAAGGTATTGAACTAACAACCATCAGCTTTAAGCCTTTATGGATGCCTTTGATGCAGCAGCTCACTCCACGGCTGAAGGTATTTGAGTCAGGAGTCATTCCTGCTGCAGACTGCTAGCTTCACCCCAGACATCCAGTAACTTATCCTGAATGTGCCCTTCAATGGCACTTATCTGTTTGGATAGCAGGTGGAGCAGTCTCTTTCTTAAAGAGTCTAATGAAATGAGAATGACTTGAGACTTCAGGTCAGCTCCTATAACCCACAAAGGGGTACAAAAGTGGCTCTTTTCACAATAAGCAGTCCTTTCATGTTATTAGCGGAGGAGCACAAAACAATAAATCCCAGCCTCCCCAGGCTCAGAAGAAAGCATAGCTGAAGTAACAGGTGCCAAAAATGCTCAGTACCAGTATCTGAAGCTCTGGACCCAGGTCAGCTTCAGCTGCCCTAGGCAGACCACTCCTCCCTAGTTGGGGTCACTAACCCAGTTTTACCATCAGTGGGAATCCATCTCAACAGACAAGTGGGTGCTAAGGATCATCTAAGAATAGTACTCCCTGGAATTGTTGAAACCCTCCTGGATAATCATCTCAGAAGGCAACTACCCTTGTCAGCTCATGTGTCAGAGCTTCTAGCATAGGAGATTGCAGGCCTTCTGAGAAACAGGGCAGTGGAAATAGTGCCAGAGTTTAAATGGAACACAGGGTTCTACTCCCACTACTTGGGTACCAAACAAATCAGGTGGGCATGTCCCATTCTCCACCACAGAAATCTGAACAAATGGATTGCGAAAAATTCAAAATGATTTCTCTGGGATCCTTGCTACTCCGTCTGAAATATCAGGACTGGCTAGCATCACTTGATATGCAGGATGTATACCAGCACATACTGGTGCACCCCAATCACCACAGGTACCTCTGGTTCTGTATGAAAGGGCAACACTACCAGTCCAGAGTCCTACCTTTTGGGCTTTTCATGATGCCACAAGTCTTTTAGAGGGCTTTGCAGTGCTCACAGTGCACCTCAAAAGCTGGGACTCAAAGTCTTTCCATATTTGGATGACTGGCTAATTTCAACCCATCCAGATAGGAGACAGAGAAGGTAGAGGCCACTTCTTCTCAGTTTTTAGTGTTCATGGGAGTCCTGATGAACTCCACAAAGTCTCGGCTGGAACCCTCCAGGAACTGCTGTTTACAGCAGCTGTTCTGGACATGACCCAGACTCAGACCTTCCTCTCATACAGCAGACTACAGACAAACTTGCAGATGGCATGCTACTTGTTGTCTTGTCCATTGAAGATAGCTAACAGTTTAATTTGAAATTTACTGCATTGCCTGATTCCTTTAGTGACCAGTCCAAGGTGAACTACTTGGGATTGACTGAAGATTTTACAGTTAATCCTAAACTGTACTAAGGACTACTACTCCGAAGGAGGTAGAGAAGTTGTTGCGTTGTATTAAGAGGGACAGCTCAGCTGGTTCTGATGGCTTATGTCCTAGTTTATTACGGATGCTGCCTCAGTTATAGCACTTCCAGTTAGTATTATTTTCAACTTGTCTTTTGTTACAGGTACTATACCTAATATATGGAAACATACTTTGGTCACTCCTATATTTAAATCTGGTTCACAACATGAGTTTTGTAACTACAGACCTATTTCTATCTTGTCTGCTTTAGCTAAAGTTCAGGAAAGAATAGTTTATAATCAGTTGATTGGGTATGTGGATCGCTTTGGATTATTGTCTCAGAACCAACATGGTTTTAGAAAGGGAAGGAGTACTGAGACTGCCTTGGTCGAGTTCCTGACAGCGGTACTTAATGGCATGGATAAAGGGTGTCTGACGGGTGCCGTGTTCATGGACTTGACCAAGGCATTCGACTCAGTTGATCACCAATTGTTGACTTCTAGACTTGAGTCATTGGGAGTTGGTGAGTCTTTCTTGGACTGGACGAGGGATTATTTAACAAATAGGTTTCAAAGGGTTAAATATAGGGTGCTGTATCGAACTCTATATTGGTTAAGTGTGTGGTTCCACAAGGTTCTATTTTGGGGCCACTTTTGTTTTCTTTGTTTTTGATCAACTAGTAAGTGTGATTAATAATGCTTCTCTAACACTTCGCTGACCGATGCAGTAATTTATGCAGAGGGTTTGTCAGTTGGAGATCTAGGTATTTCTTTAACAGAGAATGTGCAATTTTCAGTCTTCACTTATGGCCTGTAAATTACTCTTAAACAAATCTAAGACAAAGGTGATGGTTTTGGTACCCCACCTAGACTGAGATCTGAGGTTGGTACTTTGAAGTTAAATCTCTTGATGGATTACTGTTTGACTATGTTGATACATTTCAATATCTTGGGGTATTACTAGATTCTCATCTAAGTTATGAATCTCATTTTTTGAGGTTACCTCAAGAATACATTGTAGATTAGGTTCTTTGTACAGAATCCGTTCATTTCTTATTCCTGAGTCTAGGCTGGTTATTTCAAATTGCTGCTTACTTCCTATTGTGAACTATGCAGTTATGATTACTGACACTGCTTTCAGGCAGTGATTTCAAAGAAATCCACTTTACTTCACTTGATAGCTAAGTTTGCTTTAAATTGTTCTAAGTCATCTCATCATTGTGTGATTTTGAAAGAAATGGGTTGGTTACCGGTTTCATTAAATTTCCAATACTGTGTGTAAGTTCATATATAAAGTTATGGACTCCGAATTCCATGTAGTATTTCAAAGTTTTTGAGACCATATATTGATGGTCATTATTCTAGACATAGGTCAGACAGTAGGTTTCTGAGATTCCTTTTATGAAATCTAAAAGTGGACAAAGATCCTTTGCTTATATTGCTCCATTTATTTGGAATGAAATTCTTCAAGATATTAGGTGGTTGTGTTCTGTCAAAAGTTTGCCGATGCATTAAGGATGTATTTCGAATCTCAATTTAATTGTAACTGTTTTTTGAATTTTTTTATGAATTTTATACGTAACAAAGACATTTTGTCTGCAATTTGCTGCATTGTATATGTATGTTTGATGATGTATTGTCTGTATGCAATATATGTGGGTCGCACCTGTAAAGGAACTTGTTTCAGTGTGCTTACCCATTAAGCGAATAAACAAACAAACAAACAAACTTCATACAAAAAACACAACATTTCAGGGCTTCCTCTTCTAAGAGTATGCAGGTATGGTGCTACTCAATTATGTCTTACTAGACAAACACCAAACAAGCAAAAGCAGAACATAGGAGTGCACTTTATGTTCAAAGCTTAATATTTACCCAAAGGATACCATTTCTTCTGGTCTCATTCCTAGGGTTGTATACTTCCACTGGCCATTTGTGTACCTATACCCACAATGCCAACTGGAATGCCAGAAAAAGTCTGAGAAGAATATATTGGCATATTCCTGTGAATAGTAAACACATATTGTTCATAGGGGAACTGCTTGCATGTGATGAAATATTACAAGTTTGAATGTAAAGTGCACTTTCCTTAGTTCCACGTTTGTGGTTTGGTGTTTGACTTATGCTACATCATGGAACACAAGACTGTGCCAGACCACTCCATTCAATGCATGCTGGGCCTAATAGCCTCCTCAGTGTTTATAGTGCCAAGAGCAAGGCTGCACATGAGTACAACTCAGTGGATGCTCAGCCCCAGTGGTCACAGACATCTTACCTCAAAACTATACCATTCAGGTGACCAAACCCTGATGAGGTCCCTGACATGGTTGTCAGTAGAGGACAGCCCCCTCCAGGGCTTCCCTTCTCCCCACCAGAGCCAGATGTGACTCTCACCATGGATGCCTCCCTGCTGGAGTGGGGGCCCACTGCCAGAGTCTCCAGATACATGGTGCCTGGGACTCATCAGAAACACATCTCCTCATCAATGAGCTGGTGATGCATGCAGTTCTTTATGGTTTGAAAGCCCTAGTAAGTTGGCCAACTGAAAGAAAGTTCTTCAGATTGACGATTCTGTCATGTAATGTATCAAAAGTAAGGAACAGCACGCTTTTACCCTCTCTGCAGGGAAGCAATGAGATTGTGGTAATTGTGCCTGAAGCAGAGTATCTTGTTTAAGCAATCTTTCTGCCAGAGTCCAAATCACTGTGGCAGACAAACTAAGTTGAACAGAGGCAGATCCTCATAAGTGGTCGCTAGCATCAGACAATGTGAGATCACTATTCGACAAGAGAGGCACCCCAGTTATGGACTTGTTTTGCTCCTACTCAATCACAAACTGCCTTGATTCTGCTCCAGAAATTCAGGACATGGTGTTTTCTGTCAGGATGTATTCAGACTGCCATGACAAGATTTGTTTCTGTGCATGCCCTTCAATCCTCTCATCCACAGAGTGTTAAAATTGGAGACACATGGAGGGCAAGATGATCCTAGTGGCTCCCTGCTGGCAAACCAAGGGTTCTGTCACTCTGGAAAGACTTACTGATGCAGGATCAGCTAGTCCATCCAACCTGTACTCCCTTTACCTTCAGGCCTGGCTCCTGAAGAGACAGAAGTGAACAGGTTCAAGGTACCACAGAGGGTCTCTGAAATACTTCTGGCTGCGTGTACACCTTCCAACAGGAAGCCATACATAGCCAAGTGGAAAGAGTTGCCATCTGGTGCTGCAAAACCCCAAGGACCTTTTCAGGTGTCCATCTGACAAGCTTTTGGAGTACATACTGGACCTTTTTGATGCTAGCCTGCAGTAATCTGCAGTTAAGGTCCACCTAGATACTATATCTACATACCACGAACCTGTAGGTATCATCTCTTTGCTACAAATGCCACTGTTTAGGAGGTTCCTCAGGGTATTCTGCACAAAAAGCCTCCTTTCAGGAAGCCTGTGACTCCCGGGATAGCAACCTTGTGCTGGATATGTTCACTTGCAAGCCCTTCCAGCCCATTGCAACTAGTGATTTGAAGTTTCTAACTTGGAAAACAGCATTTCTTGCAGCTGTCCTCCCCATCTGCACAGAGAGTATCTGAAATCCATACTTTCATCACATGTCCTCCGTATACTGTTTCCATAAAGATAAGGTAGTTCTCCATCACGTCCCAAGTTTCTACCTAAGGTGGTATCATAGTTCCATCTTAGTCAGGCTATAATGCTGCCTACTTACTTTGCCAACATTCAGAATGAGGAAAAAGGACTCTCCGCTCATTGGATGTCAAGGGGTTATTAGATTTATCTGAACAGGACTAAAGGCTACAGACATTCAAAAACAACTCTGTTTCTTTTGACCCCAATCGAAAGGACAGCCTGTCAAAATCAAGTGCATGTCAGCCTTGATTGTAAACTACCTTTAGCGCTATGCTATGGCTCAAGTTAAATTGGAGGGCAAGGTAAATGCACACTCCACCAGTGTGATTGCCACTTCTCTGGCAAAGATATGCTCTGTGCCTACTGGAGAAATTTGCAGAGCTGCAGCTTGAAGCACAGTGTATACCTTTACCAAGCACTATGTATTAGATGTCCTTGCCAGGCTGCATGCCACCTTTGGCAGGACAATTCTGAATGGATTACTATCTTGAGTCCTGCGTTCCAGCCTCCCTAGTCCAGGGACTTTTCTGAGCACTGTACTCTGACCCATAAGTAGGAATATATGAAGAAGATTGATTCTTGGAATATATGAAAGTTATACAAATAACGTAACTGTTGATCTTCCAATGTCTTTTCTATAGATTACCAGTCCCACCCACCATCCCTCAGACTCAGTCCTTTATTGTCATGTTATGGTCGTCGCCCTTTGTACTTGGTTTGGGCTGTGAAGACACTGTGTTACTAAGGTCTGGTGACCCTTTTACATGGGCCACATAGCAGGGCTATCTTATGCCCCTCAAGTTAAGTGCACAGGTTACTCATTAGGTTCTTCCTGCTCACCTCCTCAGTAAAAAAAAAAGGTATGGAGGCAGTTGGGGACTAATGCCACTGTATACCAGCAGGTGTTTGCAGTGAGGCCTACTCACACTGCCAGCACTCCAGAAAGTTCTGGTTCCCATGGGGTCCTAGTGCTTCCATCAAAGACCCATTAGTGGTAATCTATGGAGAAGATATTCAGGAAAATCAAAACTTACGGTAAGTACGTAACTCATTTTCTACTACAGTAAGCCAAAGACCTAAACCTCCCTCATCAGCTACAGGGTCGGTGGCACAACATGCAGCGTTGGAGGAAGAGGGCATGATAGTTGGGGTGGGCTCATCCTTGGTTTTAGTGATAGTCCAGGCTGAGCCCATTTTCAGAGGGCCATTCACGGATGAGTTCTGTGAGGTGTATTTGGCACTCCAGACCTTTTGTGAGCCCGTCCTATGAGCCCAAGAAACACCACTGATGTCAATCATGGGACTGGGAACAATCTTGTTCTTCCCACTCCCTGGTTCCTCTGACTGGGCGACCTCGGTCAAGCTTACATCAGTTGAGGGGCAGGTTGAGGCTTTGCTGGTGGTCCCATCAAAGTCAGTGACCTCGACTCCAGTCAAGCAGCTGGTGGAGATTTTCTCAAACTGATCGACCAGTTGTTGGAAGAGATCAACGAGGATTTATGGATCTTGCAGACCCTGGTTCTCCTAGTCCTCGCTCAGAATGAGCCTGCTCAGTCGGTAACTGTGGATGAGTAGACACCATGTTGTGCCCACCCTGGCAATAACCCCTCAGGGTCCACTCTGAGACTCACAGTCATCTCCTGGCCGAAGAAGGTAGTCTACTTAGCTATACTGATGGACATCCACCATCGACCCAAGTGTCAAGGTCAAGACACCCTGATCTCCATTCAACTGATCAATCTCAATACAGCACCAGACAAACTCGACAGCCCTGGATAAGGATGAAGTGAGCATCAACTTTGTTAACACTATGTGGACCATCTCTGGAAACAGTGGTCCACTGTTGGTCAGAACAGAGCCTTGCTTCCAGATTTCACACTGCTGTGGGCCTCTCCGGTGGCTGTCCTCAGTTGGTGGCTCTGCAGACTGCTGCATTCACCTCCTCCCAGCTGGTGGTGGACCCCTTCCTGTGCAGCTGCAGGTTGGGCCCCTACCAAGGAGTCCCACCAGGCCATTAATCTCCCCAGTCTGCTGGGGTCACCCAGGAGCTCTAGGGTGGTCTTCACCTCAAAGAAATAGATAGGATGGTCTTTGAGGACCAGTCTGACTCTGAAGTCAAGTCCTCCATGAACTCACCTCATGTTCTCAGTTTGACTTCAAGTCCTCTGAAGGTCGATGTTCCAGTTGGGCTTGACCTCCACTGGGGCTTTGCTCCACCTGATTTCAGAGTCTCTGAAGGTCCCTTTGGAGCTGGTTTAGAAGTGAGATAAATACCAGTTCACCAACATCCTGGACAGGGATGATTCTCTGAGGGAGACTTGCTCTAGAATTCTGATAGTGTTCTGTAGCCTGCCCGACAACCCCTACCAATATGGTCTGCAAGTATGCAGTCCTCATAGGAAGCCTTTTGAGGGTCTCAAACCACCTTCATGGACAACCTGCTGTCTGACTCAAGCTTTCAAAGTTGAAGGGGTAGGAGGATATGGATAAGCTGCCTAGCAGAGTCCAAGAAATTGGATCATGTGGCCAAGAATGTTTATGCAGCTTCCTCTCTGGGTCTACATTGGGAATAGGAAATCGGGCACACTGGATGGACCACTGGGACCAGATTCTCAAAACTTTCTGCAGCATGTAAAGTGTTTGCATGGAGTTTGCACAGACGGCAATTCACAAAAGGCAAGTTAGCATCGTCAAAGTGCTTACCATAAGCATAAAAATAATGTATGTGCAGTGCAAAGGGAGGGAAGGGCCATGCATACAGGTGCAATGCTATTCTCATAGCATTATCACCATACAATGTGCTTTTGCATGGCACTTTGTGCAGCACTAAATACTGTCATGAACCCACTCCTGGGGTCAGGTCCATTGAGTTCACAGTGCCCACCCCTAAGTGCAATCTGTCATGGGGGGATAGGGCTAGCCTCCTTGTGTCTTTCAGACAGCTCGCCAAAGTCATGACTGCACCTCTGCCACAAGGACCCATGGTGTCCCTCTTAACACCAGATAAGGCACAATACCAGTCTTGAGTCTTGTAGCCAAATATGAACCCTCCTTGGCTATTACACGAATGGGATGACCCAAGCATTCTAATCCCTTCAGGGTAGCCTTGTAAAACCTGATTTGGTCTTCTCCCATGGGCATGCAATAACGGGTTCAAATCCTCCAGACTCATCTTTGAGACTTTTGTATTCTCCTATCTTTATCAGATGTCCCTTACAGACCCTTGCCCGATTTGGTTGCTTATGGTGACACCCTTTTAGCAATTAACAGTTTGATCACAGATTATTAATACTGTCCCACAATTCACACACAAATTATAAATCTCACTCAGGCAGAATTTCTTTAGAAAAACAAAGGTTTTACTAAAATACTTAAATAATAATCATACAGTTACAGCTAAAAACACTAATTCTCTAGCTGCCTGGTGATGTCACCAAGCCTTACATTTATAATACCTGTAATTAGGATATCACACAGGTCTGCTAGGAAGGATGTTCCTGTTTTTCTTTTATCTTATCAAAGGCAATACCATGACAATTTCCTTGGATCACAGCATCCTGCTTCAGAAGTGAAAGAGGGCTATCTCCTGAACATTTTATTCCCTGTTTCCATTGGTTAGTTAACTATGGAAATATCCTTTGATCACTATCCACAAGCTTTTTGACAAGTGCTTGTCAGTTTTCTGGCAAGTAACCTGGCCTTTAGGTCAAAGAAGGTCACACATTTTAAAAATCCAGTCTCTATGTCCCTTGAATTAACACTGACCTTGTTGGCATGTAAATATACACAGAATTACATCAAAAATATATATATATAAAACAGAATTATATCTACAAATAAGGACTGGCAGTTGGGTGACTCACCACATCCCTCCCTCTAGACTGAATTTGTGAAAACAAGCCACCTAATGCATGGTAAGGTTTTCACAAATTCAGCTACTGTTCTAACTGGTGAGCTAGCCCATCTGCATTGGCACTGGCCAATCCAGCCCTGTGGGTAATGGTCATATTGTAGGCCTGTGAGGCAATACTCCACCTTAAGAGATGACCATTTATTTTACCCATCTGAGTTAGCCACACCAGGGATTATGATCGATCTGTACCTCCCGTAGAGGTCGGATCTAATTTCTTCAGGACCCATACCAGCGCAAGGCATTCCTTTTCAGCTGTGGAAAATGCCTGCTCTGGGGAAGTAACTTTCTGCTAAGGTACACTATTGGGTGATCTTTTCCTGATTAGAGGTCTGACTGAGGACTGCTCAAATCCCACATCTGAGGCATCTGTCTGGACTACAAATGGCTTACTGTAATCTGGACTGGCCAACACAGGGGCAGTGCACAGTGCCTCCTTTAGCCATGCAAAGGCTCATTCACAGGCTGGTTCCCACTTTACCTTTTGGGCATTCTTTTCTTTAGCAGGCCAGATAGGGGAGCTGCCAGGGTATTGTAATTCAGTACAAACTTTCTATAGTACCTGGTGGTCCTAGAAAACTCCAACCTGCTTCTGGGTTTCAGGCCTGGGCCAAGCATCTATTGCCTCAATCTTTTCTTGATTGCAATGAGGTTGCCCCCGTCCCATTGCATGTCCTAGGTATGCCACCTCCACCATGGCCACCTGGCACTTTTCAGTCTTGACAGTGAGTCCTGCCCTCTGTATCCTCCCCAACACTTCCTTCGGGTGGGACAGGTGTTCCTTCCAACTGGTACTGAAGATGGCAATATCATTCTGATACACCACTGGGTCCTCTTCAGTACCATGTAACACCTGGTTGGCCAACCTTTGGAAGGTGGCAGGGACATTCTTCATTCAAAAGGCATTACCTTGAACTCAAATAGTCCTATTGCAGTGATAAAGAATGATCTCTCCCTAGCTCTGGCAGTTAACTCCACCTGCCAGTACCCGTTTAATCAAATCAATGGTGGTAAGATATGTCACCCTCCCAACTTGTCCAGTAGCCCATCTATCTGTGGCCTTAGGCAGGCATCAGACCTCATGACTGTGTTGAGTCCATGATTGTCCACAAAAAGAGTGGAGCCATCCAGCTTGGGAACAAGGACTACAGATGAGGCCCAGGGGATGTGGTATTTCTGGATTACCCCTAAATCCAGCATTTCCTCCACCTACCTCCTAATGTTCTTTAGGATAGCCTCAGACACCCAGTAGACTGTCCATTGGATGGCTGCTTGTATTCCAGTATCTATGTCATGTGTCGCTGATGGAGTACGTCCCGCTTGGCTATAAACAAATGGGGCAAAGTCCACTAAAACCTCCCTCACTTCCTGGAACTGTTCCAGGGTCAACTGGTTGACAGTTTGATTGCCTCCACAGAGGACTTACATTTTCTTTCCTCTAGCAAGTCCAGTAGGGGTCTTCTTTGTCCATCCCTCCCCAGGACTATGCACTGCAAATACCATGTCAGCTCTATTTGCATATGACTTCATCATACTGACATGGTACATCCTATGGGTAGTCTCCTGTCAGGCAGTTCTACAATATAGTTCATGTCATTTACCTGCCAGACTGCCTTGTATGGTCCAGCCCTTGGCCTGCAACTTGTCCTTCCGGACTGGGATTAGGACCATGACTTCCTGACCTACACTGTATGAGCGAGCTCTGGCTCTGCAGTCATACCAGACCTTTTGCTTCTGCTGGGCGCTGACAGGTTGCTCTGGGATGCTCCCATAAAGCTCTTTCAGCTTTTCCTAAACCTTAGGTAATACTCCACTATGGGAGTTGCCTGGGTGGCGTACTTGCCTTCCCAGTCTTTCTGGATCAAGTATAGGGCCTACACACCCTACGGCATATTAGAGTTCAAGGGGAGAACCCTGTTGACTCTTGGGGCACCTCCTGTATGCGAATAACAGGTGGGAAGGCATTTCTCCCAGTCCCTACCATGCTATTCAGCAAACACTTGGAGCATCGATTTTAGGGTTCCATTAAACCTTTCCACCAGACCATTGGCTTGTGGGTGATAAGGTGTCATGTGTCTCTGCTCCACCCACATTTCTCCCACAAACACTTCATCAGGTCTGACGTGAAGGTACCCCCCAATCAGTGATAACCTCCTGAAGAAACCTGACATGGGAGAAAATCCCTAGAAAGGCATCTGCCACTTTGTCTGTCCAGAGTGAGGAGAGGGCAACCGCCTCTGCGTGTCGGGTGGCATAATCTACCATCATCAGGATAAATCTCTTTCCAGAGGAGCTTGGGGTACTCAAATGTCCCACAATATCCATCTGCCCTCTGGAATGGCACCTCCACAATGGGCAAGGGTATTAGGGTGGCTTTGGTTTTACTACCTGCCTTCCCTATTTGTTGGCACCAGTGACAAGACTTGCAATATTCCTTCAACTGCTGGGTGAAGTTAGGACATAGAAATTCTGGGCCAATTGCTGTGTGGTGTGTACGATTCCCAGATGTCTGGACATGGATATATCATAAGCGATCCTGAGCAACTGCTCATGGTACCCCTGAGGAATGACAAGCTGCCTGCCCATCACCCTCCCTCTGTCCTTATGTCCTATGTATACAACAGTCCATTGTCCCAAAATACTCCATGTCTCCATGTCACCTCCCTGTGTCCCATTGGCACGGGGTCAAATGTCCATGGCAGAATGCCGTGCGACTTAATCGCATTGCACGATTTCTTCATTTCTTTTGTTCTGTGGGGCTCCACCCCACCCCCACCCTGTTATGTGGGCTGCAACCCCAGACCCCCCACTCATGATTCTAACTCTGGGAGGTCCAACACAGAGAGTGCATAGGTCCGGGGTTCATGCATAATGCCGTACACTGTTAAGCGTATGACAGTATGACCCGGTACTTGTCCCATCAGATTCTGCCCAAGCCCTCAGACTCTCAAACTAGGATCTGTCCTCTGAGTAGCTGCAAAATTCTTCACACTTTCCCATGGCATGGGACATATCCCCTTTAGTTCCTAAACTGGGGTCCATAGCTCTAGTGTCAGGGCATTCAGGGTCGATGCCACCACTAAGTCCCTCCTTAGAGTAACCTTCTGTAGCTGTTTGTGAACTGCTACTTGGGGAATCCTACCTCCCTCACTACTCTCCATTTAGGAGACACAGGCTGGAGAACCAGCCTCCCATTGTTTGCCACAGGGCTTCTATGGGGTCCAGAGAACTACAGTCAGCCTTTGCCATCTGACTGCATGTAACAACACACACCACCCCTTCTGGAGTTTGTTCCCTATAATCACATCCAGGGCAAGGTTGTCTGCCACTGCTACCTTTTGCACCCTCTTCTGTCTCACCCCAGTCCAGGAGAACACTAACTAGTGGCAGAGTTTTCTCCTCCCAGTGAATCGCCTCACTGTTACAAACTGACTAGGTATAAGCTCTTTAGGCCCAACCAAATACCCTTTTATGAAGTTAAAGATGTCCCCTGTCCCCGCATCCTTTAACCCATGGGTCTACACCCATTTACAGTAACCGGTGTATGTGCTCCCTCATGTTTATAGGCATGCTTTCAGGGATACACAGTGCACACACCTCTGTTCGAGCATCACTTTGTCCACTCTGTGCCTTTTAGAACACTGTCTAGCAAGATGCCCTGGCTGTTTGCAAAACCAACAATCATCATTTCTTTATCCGATAAATCCTTTTTGTAACCTGGGGCTCTTCTGTGGAGGCACAGAGGGTTTTAGCTGCACTGAAGGTGCACTTTTCCTTCTGCGCTGCCACACCAACCCCACTCCCTTTCAGAGCAGGCCTGCTCCTGGCACAGCAATCCGAGAACTCAACAGCCTGCTGCATTTTTTTGGGGTCTTGGTCATCTAGCCAGGTTTTTAGCTCTGCTGGGAAAGCTAAAAGAACTGCTCTAGCAACATAACCTCCTCAACTTTTCCACAGAATTTGCTTCTATTCCTCCCACCAACGTTTCAAAAACTGATGTTGCTTGAGTTCCTCATAACTCATGGCAGGGCTTCTCCAGAGCTTATGGAACTTAACCCTGTAAGCTTCAAGAGTTAGTTCATACTTTTTAAGTAAAGCAGTTTTAAGTTTCCCATAATCATTACTGTCCTGATTGTTCATATGGCCTAGTGCCTCATATCCTTTCCAGTAAGTAGTGGGGATCACTAGAAGCTCCAGGACTCCCTGGCTATTTTGCCTGAATAGAGACCTTTTCAAGCAAATTCAAAAATGTATCCATATCCTCCCCTTTTAAATTCAGCTAATAATTTTAATTTAACTTTTACCCCAGCCCTGGAGTTTCAGGTTCACCTCTACTTACCTCCCTGACGTTAGTTGAAGTTGTAGCTTTTCAAACTCAAACTCCCTCTGCCACTGTCATTCTCTTTCCTCGGCCACTGTCTGAAGCTGTCTTTCTCTTCCTCGGCCTCTCGCTGTCGCTGCTTTTCTCTTTCCTCAGCCTCTTGCTGCCACTGCTTTTCCTGCAACTCCACCTTGAACTTCCTCTGCTTGAATGCCAGCTCCAGATTTCTCAACTCCCAGCTGCAGCCTGATCCCTTCTGGCTCCAGCCTGTGGTGACTTTCCCTGCTGCCGTGGCTCTGGGTTCCTTCTGGTCACAATGTCCACCTCCATGGGACTGGACTCTGCGATGGACCCTGGCACCCCCACACCCAGGCTCTGGTCCTTTTCAGTCACTGGCCATGACTCGAGGTTCTGGGCAGCCTCTAGCTCATTGGCTGCCATGAGATCCTCCACGAGGTGCTTTTGGCTCACCCCTCATACTGGACTCTCTTTCCTGACACAACTGCCTTAGGTGGTCCACAGTGCATTCATTATAGTTGGAAGCCATCTTCTTCCTAACTATTACTGCACTAGCATACACCTGAGAAAAAAGAAAACAGGTAGGAGCGTTATACTGTAACTAAATTACCTTTTCAAATCTCTGCCTTGATTGTGTGTGGATTGCTTTCAGTTCATCAATCTGATACACTGGGCTCGAATCAACTGTTATGCCTGTGCCACAATATCTCTTGAATCACAACACTATGCAATCAAATCTCGGATCCCACCACTGCACACCAGATCTGTCATGAAACCACTTCTGGGGGTCAGGTCCAATGAACTCACAGTTTCCACCCAAGTGCAATCCATGACAGGGAGGAGAACAGGGCTATCCTTCTCGCGTCTTTTAGACTGCTCACCAAGGTCATGACTGCACTTCTGCCATGAGGACTCAGGGCATCCTTCTTAACTCTGCATAAGGGCACAATACCAGTCTTGAGTCTTGCAGCCAAATATGAATCCCTTTTGGTTATTTAAAAGACAAGAACCTCTGTACACAAACACTGAGGCAAGGGTTACCCAAAGGGCATTTGGCTGGGAAGCCAAGTTTCAAGAAAATACAAAATCACACATGCCCACACAATGCAAGCATCATGGGCTGCATATGCAAAATCACCACAGAATGTTATGCTGGTCCAACTTTAAGCAGAAATGCATGGTGCTGAAAGGCCTCTCACACAGTTTGCAAGGGTGCTAACAGAAGACATAGACACGTGTTTCAGTCCCTACCAGGACACATCAGTATGCCTCATCTGTTTGACACCCCAGTGGAATGGACCAGCTACCTTAAGACAGTGTGTCTTGGATATGTTGTGGTGAACCCATTAAAATAAAAACTATTTAAAAGCTTACAAATGGGATTACCAGGCATTACAATCTCTTCAGGGTAGCCTAAACCTGATTTGGTCTTCTCCCATGGGCATGCAATAACCGGGTTCAAATCCTCAGACTCATCTTTGAGACTTTTGTTTTCTCCTTATCTTTATCCAGATGTCCCTTACAGACCCTTGCCCGATTTGGTTGCTTATGGTGACATCCTTTTTAGCAATTAACAGTTTGATCACAAATTATTAATACTGTCTTACAATTCACACACAAATTATAAATCTCACTCAGGTAGGATTTCTTTAGAAAAACAAAGGTTTTACTAAAATACTTAAATAATAATTATATAGTTACAACTAAAAAACACTCATTTTCTAGCTGCCTGATGTCACCAAGCCTTACCTTTATAACACATGTAATTAGGATCTCACACAGGCCTGCTAGGAAGGATGTTAATGTTTTTCTTTCATCTCATCAAAGGCAATACCATGACAGTTTCCTTGGATCACAGCATCCTGCTTTTGAAGTGAAAGAGGGCTATCTCCTGAACATTTTATTTATCTCCATTTCCCTTGGTTAGTTAACTATGGGAAATACTCTTGATCAACTATCCACAAGCTTTTTGACAAGTACTTGTCAGTTTCATTGCAAGCAAGTTGGCCTTCAGGTCAAAGGAAGGTCACACATTTTAAAATCCAGTCTCTCTATGTCCCCTTGAATTAACACTGGCCTTCTTGTGGAATGTAAATATACACAGAATGACTTAAAAAATATATATATATTTATATATAACAAAATTATACAAGTAAAGACTGGCAGTTGGGGAGCTCAACATTACCACCTATAAAAGGTTCTCTTAATCCCAGTAAAGTCCATAGGAAGAGCAAGGTAGTGCAGGCAGAAGCATAATGGTGCACATTACACCACAGCTTCTATACATGTTGGGGAGGCCCTCCAGGATGAGAAGCAGCAACAGGGACACCTGGGCCCATCTATCATCAGCAGAGGTGTCCTGCTGTGCACAAACGGTACTGGCCATGAGTTTCCTTTAAGACACTGACTGATGACCAGTTGGTCATCCAGTATAGCCTCAACTAGGCTATGCTCAGGCAGCTGTGTGAACTCCTGGATGAAGACCTGCACAGTACCACCCAGAGCAGCCATGCCCTGATGGTGGAGGTGGAGGTGAAGGTGACTGCTGCCATGTGCCTCCTGGCAACAAACACCATCCAGACCCCTGTTGGAGATACCATCAGAGTGTCACAGCCATCCACATTGTGCCTGCTGGCCCAATTTTAGATGCTCTGTTGCAAAATGCTAGTGAAGTCATAGTATTCATTAGTACCACAGTTATGTGAACAACAACAATGCAGCAGTTTTGCTGGGTAGCGTGCCTGCCAAGAGTACTTGATGCAATTGACTTCACCCATGTGGCCATCTGCACAGCACCTGACCCAGAGTCAGATGCCTGCCTGAACAGGGAAGGATACCATTTCATAAACTGCCAGGTGGTGTGTGATGCCACAGGGTGCATCACCAACATGCTGGTGCACTACCGGGGTACCACAACACCTTCATCTGGCACAATTCCATCCCCTGCGCAGACATTTGAAAGTGAAATATACCAGTGGATACCTTGTGGGTGAGTACACTCTGTGAGACAGTACAGCAATCCCCATGGGGCAGAAGGGTTGCATCCCAGAGTGGGGAGGGGGTAGGAAACACAAGATGGTGCCTGGAATGTGGGCAGAAGTTAATTACCAAGACCCTGGCAAGGCTCCAATATGTATGTGTCTGTTACAGGTGACAGTGTGTAGGTGAGTACGCTCTAGAGGATAGCACAGCAATCCCCATGAGGTACATGGGGTTACATCCCAGAGTGGGAGGAGGGGCTGGAAACCCAAGAGGGTATCAGGAATGTGGGCAGAAGTTAACTACCAACATCCTAGCAAGGCTTCAATATGTATGTGTCTGTTACAGGTGACAGTGTGTGGGTGAGCACGCCTAGAGGATAGCACAGCAATCCCCCATGAGGTACATGGGGTTACATCCCAGAGTGGGAGGAGGGGCTGAAACCCAAGAGGGTATCAGGAATGTGGGCAGAAGTTAACTACCAACATCCTAGCAAGGCTTCAATATGTATGTGTTTGTTACAGGTGACAGCGTGTTGGTGAGTGAATACTCAAGACAGTACAGCAACTCAGGCGGGGGTGCATTCCAGGGTGGGGTAAAGGGGATGCAAACCCCAGAGGGTTTTGAATGTGGGCTGAAGTTAACTACCAAGATCATGGCAAGGCTTGAATATGTATGTGTCTGTTACAGGTGACACTGCCTATCCCCTCGCCCTGGCTCTTCATCCCTGTCCCTGTCCTCCATCTCATATCCGAGGTGGAGAAGAGATATAATATGGCACACATGGCCACATGTAACATCATTGAGCTTGTCTTTGGCATACTTAAAATGTGTTTCTGTTGCCTGGACCGCTCTGGTGGTGCCCTACTGTACACACCTCAGAGGGCCTGTGGCAACTCCTTGCCTGTTGTACACTACACAACATGGCACACATCCATGGAATAGGGCTTCTGGTCCAAGAGGAACAGACAACTGATACAGAGCCAAAGGAGCAGGAGATAGCACAGATGCTACAGCACAGAGATCTGCACATGGCACGGTGGACCCAGGAGCACAGGAGCAACATCATACAACAGCTAGCTGATAGTAGATGGTGAGTAGGAATCACACACATTCTGTCGACAACCTGTCAAAGTTTATTGAAAGTACATGGGAGCACACAGGGAAATGAAAACCGTATTACTGAAAATGTAAAATACAAACATGATATGCAAATATACACAATCTGTACAGAAACAGAAAAAGATTACTGGGCAGGCTTACAATAAGCCTGACCACTGAAATAGTTTAAACAAGAGGTACAAGGGAGAATGTGCATGTGTCAGGGGACCTATACAGGAGGGCACTGGTGTAGCCAGAAATGCCCATGTCGCACACCTCAATCCAACCACTGCCCTATGTACTAAAAAAATGTACACACTCCCTCCAACTGCCACCCCCAAATGCAACACAAAACTGAATATTGTCAAATGTCTCATCTAATCTAGGTTTTATATATATGTCTATGTCATAACCAATAGACAGGTAAGCAGAATGAAAACTACTCTGTGGTCTACACTAACACAAATTCCCAGATAGGACTGAAACACAAATCAACTTTCTTTTCTCAGTGCAGTTAGCCACTGTGAGGCAAATCATGAAGAAATGTGAAAGGAATGCATGCCCTCTAGGGTTCAAATCCCAGTAGACAGCACACATTTCTTTTACATCTCCAGATAGGACTGAGAATACTGACCTAAAACCATATTGCATGGAGCAGGTAAAAAAATGAACACAAATGTGTAAAGTGAGTAAGCCCACCTACACCCTTGCAGGAGGGAGATGTTCAGCACAGAAACATGTGTGCTGTACTGGACACAGTTGGAAGTGCCCATGCACAGAACCTGAATGAGGGGTGTCCCAGCTAAGTCTGCCAAGAGGTGTATGGATGGACCTGCATACCTCATCCCTTGTGTGCGCATGTTACTGCCATGGTGTCTGTGATGTGTGCCTGCACAGGTGAATCCACCTCCTGCTCCGCATGTGCGGCCAAAGGTTTGCCCATTTTGCACTGTTGCTTGCACTGTCCCTCTGCCTAGCTACAAACATGGCCAGGGCGATGACAGCCATCTGGGAAGGGCCCAGGCAGTGGCTACACCTGTGGCATCTGTCCAGTCAGAATTGTAATGCTGACATGAGATATCATGTGTGCACCAGGCAGAGGGATGTTCATCTGCAGCCCAGTGTGTTCACAGCACATCACTTGCATGTTGGCACACAGATTATTGGGTGCCTGTGTGATGGGCACCTGTGTCACATCACACTGGTGCATCAACTGTCAGAGACTGGGAGGTGTTGTGTGACAGCATAGATCATGGCCTTCAGAACAGTGCCAGTATGTCTTAGTGGCATCCCCAACAGCCTTGTAACCATGCCATGCTGTCACATACACTCCAGCCCTCTGTCCCACCATACACACAGTACCATCCTTGGACCTTTTTGGGTTTGGGGAACCATGTCAATACTTGTACTATACATGAGCACATGTGCGACAAGGCCTTCACCCATGTGGGCAGCTGACCCATCCACCCTGTGGGTGCCTGTGCAAGCTCCCTGGTCGTCATTTTCCTGGGTGGGCTTTAAGGCACATGTATGTTACTACATGACACTGACAGCATCTATTGCATTTTACAGTGCAGAATGAGGAGCCAGAGGCCATGCTTCCAGGAGGCCCAGATGGGAGGCTGTGGTGGGGTCAGTTGACTGGAGGAATGGCAGTGCAGGACAATGAGAAAAGCGCAGCCTGTCACGTGAGTATGCCTGCACATATCTTGCATGTCCAAACCCGTGGCACCTTGCACCATGCTGCATCCAGCATGTCATGATACTTCCACTGGTGGGTTGGCAGGCTACACACAAACACATATATTTGACATGGCCCCTCGCATTGCTGGCCTGCACCACTGCAGTGGACATCATGGCAGACACATGTGGTGAACATCTTGCCCATGGGTAATTAAGACATCGATGTTCTTCTGCCAGCACTTGTGCTTGCATACTGCACCTGTGGTGACCAAGACCTGTGGGATACACACACACACCCCTGTCTGCCACCTCTGTACATGGCAAGTGCTGATGCCCCAGGCAGGGTTATGTGTTCAGTGTGTGTCATCAGCAAATCACATGTGGGTCAACTGAGGGCCATCTTCTCACTTGTCTGTGAGTGTGGCTACCGGAACATCATGTTTCTTCCTCACCCAGCAGCAGGACTACTGCCTGCCGGGCAGAAATGTCCCTCTGTGCCAGCCATTGGAGCACTACTACTGTGCTGTGTCCCCAGTGCTGTACTGCATTCAGAGTTCCACAGACACAGCAATGGCACGTGCATCTCGCCAGCTGTCAGGCCCCAGGATGCAATGTGTCCAGCTGGTGCCTGTGTGGTGTTCCCACACCCTATGGGTCTGCATCCACCTGCTATAAGTCTCCCCATGTGGTGGCTTCCCACCATGTGTGTGGAACAGTGCCCTATGCCTGCTCCTATACAGTCTCCTAGTGGAGAACTTCTGCAGCTGTTGGCACCAGGGCAGCAGCCACACACCTCCTCTGACTTTGCTCCTTTACTGCTGTGGGCCTGTGCTGCTGCCATTCACTGCTACTCTGTCTGTCTGGTAGGTTGTTTTGTGCAGGTCTCTATGCCATAGTGTACCTGCTACTGATGTTCACAGGTAATGGGATCCACAGGGCTGGCATCTCTGTGTGCAGCACAGGTTGGGCATGCTGTGTGTGGCATCTGCACCTACCATGTCATGGATGGACCAGCAAGCCCTCACGCAGCTGCAGTTGAAGTGTATATAGATGAAGCACTCCTGCAGGACCAACAGGAGCCCTTGGGAAGCCAGGCATGGCTGGGCTTTTTTGTTATACCATGTATTGTCTCTGCCCAGTTGCTCACATCTCTGTGGGATAATACACACAACCTTGCCATGTGGCAGGCTGTGAATAACATACAGTTGCAACAATGTCACCCTTTCTACATGTCAGCTACCGCTGCCACTCTCATGTCACTGTATTCCCACCCTTCACTGGGTCCATATGGAGCTGCAGTGAGGCTGCTTTTCATCCTCAGAGTGGTGTGCTGCATCTCCTAACATAGGCTGTGTGTCTAAGACCTGCCCTGCAAACTGACACAGCTACAGTGCCCAGTGCCTTCCATCAGCCCACCAGGGCAAAACAGTTGAGGGCCACACCTCTGTGCCTCCCAACCATTCAGGAGCTGTGCCCATCATCCCCAGCACTATGACACCCATCTGACGTCATTCGGTGTACCACAGCTGTCCTGCACCTATGTCAGCCAGTAACATGGTGTACATTTGCTGCTGCGGTGGCATAATGACCACCACCCATGCGCCTCTACATCACATTGCATGAGGCAGAGTGTGCAGCCCTGTTTCCAGATACCTTCGCCATCTCACTGAAGGTGTTTGTCCTGTGCTTCTGGCATGCATGTCTTTCACACACAAGGGGCTTCTGTAGCACGGCACACTGACACTGACTGTGGGCAGCACACCCACACAATCCCAGCCATGCATCTTACAGGTCTTGATTTTGGGGGCCCATTTTCATAACATCTCCACACAGTCAGTGCTACAGTACCGAAGTCAACATTTTCTCCCCTTAGATCGTGTTCTCACCCTGGCATCTGCATGCCATCTGGAACAGCAGAAGGGAGGATGACCTCCACAGATGGCAGGTGCACCAACAAAGGATCCTTACTGAGAACATTCAGGAGCTAGTGACTCTGCAATGCAGAATGTCAACCACCCTGGACACTGTGGTGGAGAGACTTCAGGCTACTGAGGAGTGGCTTCCCCACCCCCCCACCAACCCACACCATAGCCACCTCCAGCATGCTCCTGTATTCCCTGTCCCTTAGTCCTCCCACCTTTCCAACCCCTTGCCCTAATGCCCTTTTGTAAATAGTTCACACCCTCCACCCTCTGTAACTAGTTGAGTCCCTTGTTTCCCCAACCCACCCCTTCTGTATATAGTTTCATGTTTTATATATTTTATTTCACATTATCCATTTTTGATGTTACATTATATTAGTAAAGTTTTTATACATCTGTCTTCTCTGTGTGCTGTGTGTCATGTTCTCTTGCTTTATTTCCCTTGTGGGTATTCAATGTGCCCACCTCACAAGAACACCCACACCAGATGGGAGACCCAATGCATCTCTCCATGCCCCATGTATCCCTACATGGACAGCCACCTATGTGTCACTGTGCATCCGCCTGCACAGGTTGCCATATGTGCCCATGGGACTGATGTTCTGGATGTTCCTTGAGTGAGACAGGCCTCAATCTCATGGTCTCTGCACTGCAACATACAGCACATGCTCTGCCTTTCCCTTGTCAGCAAGTCTGGGACTGTCACCAGCTGTGCCACATCACTGTGGTGCCCACATGGGTGTCCTCCATGCTGACCTTTTCAAGTACTTGTCTCTTGGTGGCCCTGCCAGCCATGCCCGTAATGGGCAGACATGCTGCGGTGTGCACATACCCAGCCATTTGCAGGCAGCCGTCGCTAATGCCCACTGCTGTGCTCATCTGTCCTACAGCACTGCACTATTGTGCGACAGCCCTGCACAATGTTTTACTGAGCCATGCACAAATGTTTGGGCTGCATGATGCATCTTTCGTGCGCACATTGCTTGGTGCCCTATATTCAATGCTACTAGCACCAGCTAAGCCTTTGAACACAGGGCTTCCCAGATATTGCACAAATGCCTCTATCGTGCAGTGCAAACTTCGTGTGGGAGCAAAGTTTTGAGAATTGGGCCCTGCTCTTTTCTGCCACCATTTTCTCTTTATTTCTGTGTTACAGCAGACTAGCTATGCCATAATGATGGCTCCCTTTGACCATTCCTTGTTGGCCTTGTAAGCAATAATGCAGAAGAATTGAAAGGTACAGTATGCCTTTTTAACAATATCAGTAATAGGGAGGACACGAGGAGGAGCTGGAGAGAATGCACAGGATCTTGGGAAACTCCAAGTGGTGGTCAAGGGTATGGCAGATGGTACTCAATGTGAAAAAGTGAAAATCCATCACCTAGGGCAAGAGGAGGGAAAACTAAAATGGTGCAGGAGTTGCAAGATAAGTCCTACAAGGAGCGATTAAGATCTCAACATGTAAGGCGAGAGGTGACATGATAGAGATCTACAAGTACTTCACTGTCACATTCTGCCCACCCCTCCCTTTATTAAAGCTCTCTATCCCTCCCTTAGTCTTTCTTTGCTCCCTAATGTACCTATAAAAGGTTTATGCCCTTTTTAACAGAGTTGGCTGTCCTTTCCTCTGTTTGAGCCTTTGCTATTCTGACTGCCTTCCGCTTCCTTCTGCTTCAACTGGTACAGTTCTCTGTCCTGCTCCTTCTGTGTTTCCTTATACTTCCTGAATGCTATCTTCTTCTCCCTAACCTTCCCCACTACAGAACCATAGTGGCTTTTTCCTTCGTTTTGTTTTGCTTATTTGTTTCACACACAAAGCTCGTTGCCTCTGTGATGGCAGTTTTGATTTTTCCCCATTGTTCCTCCACCCTCCTTCCTGCCCATTTGCTAGTGTTTTGTGAGGTACTCTCCCATTTTGCCAAAATCAGCCCACCTAAAGTCCAATATGACTTGACTCTACGGCTGTGTTTATAAGTGAACCACACTGTTTGGTGGTAGCTTGTTCCCAGGCGGCTACCCACTTCTAAATCTGAGATCCTCCTCCATCCCCATTTAGAGTACCAGGTCTAAGATTGCTCCCACTAGTGAGTTCCAACACTAGCTATTCGACGCATGCCCCTGTGGGGCATCAAGAATGACCCTGCTCTTGGATGTGGCTGCAGCAAAGGTGTACCAGTTAACATCTGGCATATTGAGGTCCCCATCAACAATATCGCCCCTTTCTCTGCCATTCTAAGGATGCCTTCTACCATTTCCTTGTCCATTGCCTCCCCTGGGGCAGGGGCTGTATAGAACCCCGTGCAGATGTGGTGCCATTTCCTGTCTCCACGGTGACCCATAGCGCCTCCTCTCCTCCTGTTTACTCTTTAGTTCCATTGCTTTGATCCCTTCCCTTACATGAGAGCTACTCCTCCTCCTCTTTTACCCTCCCTGTCCCTCCTGTAGATTGTGTACCCTGGTATGTTGACATCCCAGTCATGGTTCTCTGTGTACCATGTTTCTGTGACTGCCACAATATCCAGGCATCCTCTTCCATCAAGGCTACTAGTTCTGGGAGCTTGTTACCCAGACTACAGGCATCGGTACTCATTGCCCTTCATTTTTATGGCCTTACCTTTTGGCCCATCCCGTCCTTACTGCCTTTTTCTCCATTTACCCCTGCCCTTCTCCCTATCAACTTCTCTATCTTGGTGTTTACCTCACTAACTACCCTGATTTTTGGAAAATGAGGTTATCACCAGTAACCATAGTTCTGGGAGTGGTATATGGTGCACATCCACACTTCTGGCAGTATTCCTCAACCAGGTGATATCCTCCTTGGCACCACACCATGACATCATATCTTGCTTGCTGGAAGCAGGAATTTATCAAGCCACTTGTCAGGGAGGTTGGGTGGGTTGTGTGGCTGTACACCATATATATCACTCTAGAAAGTACAGTTCGTAAGACCTTACCGTAACAGTAGATCTTTGAGGAGTGTCTCTTGCAGCAGGTAATACACTTGGGTCATCACCAGAGGTCACTGTGGTGCATGGCAGCTCTTCTAGCAGTCTTTTCCAGGGCCACCCACACATGACATTAGCTTCCTGTTTCCTATATAAGTGTGGGTGGTCCCTGGTATCCTCAGTTTCCCCACCAGATTCAGCTCACTAAGCAAGGACCGAGGGGAAGTCAAGGTACCATAGGTATCCCAACCCAAAAGTCATTGGACCAGAATTTGCTCTCCTAGAAAGGAGGGGGATGGAGGGATGGATCATACCTACTGCAAGAGACACCCTCAAAGATCTACTGTTATGGAAAGGTCTTACGTAACTGTACTTTCTGGGAGTGGTATATGGTGCATATCCACACAACCCGCCCGACCTCCCTGACAAGTGGCACATGAATCCCTGCTTCCAGCTTTCTAGGACTGCTCTTATATATTGAAGCGACTGTGTAGGGGGTCGGATTGGGCTTTGGCCAGTTGACCATAATCCCTAGAGCATGAAACAGAGTTAGGGTTGCTTCTAGGGAGAAAAGCAGAAGGCTTTGGACTCTGCCTTGATGAGCCAATCATCCAGATACGGAAGGCAGAAGTGCCTGTCCTGTTGTAGGGCTGCTGCTACAGTACTACTACTAGGCACTTAGTAAACACTCTGTGGCAGATGAGAGGTCAAAGAGGAGTGCTCGAAATTGTTGACCCAACAGGTGAAAACGAAGGAACCTGTGGTGGGCAGGATGGATAGGAAATGTAGGTAGGTATCCTTCATATCTTGGGCACATAGCCAATCACCTTGTTTCAACATTGGCATGATGGAATTTATGGTGACCATGGAACCTTTGTACTGGACGTATAGGTTCAATTGTCTGAGGTCTAGTATTGGTCAGAGATCTCCAATTCATTTGGGTACAAGGAAGAAATGGGAGTAAAACCCTTTTCAGTGTTCTACAGAGGGTGCTGAGTAAATGGCCTTCTTGGTTAAGAGAGCCTGCAGTTCTTCCTGAAGGATATGAATATGGTCGGGAGGGTAATGGACAGAGTGGGGGGTGAAGGGAGGTCTGGAAAGTAGTTCCAGAGTGTAACCCTGTGAATGTTCTGAAGTACCCACTTGTCTGATGTGTCGTTTTCCAGGCCTCCAAATGGAGGGCAAAATGACCACCACAGCTTCCAAGGCCTGGTCGAGAAAGCATGGACAGAGCCACAGTTGGTCACTGGGAGATGGGCTGACCAGCCCCACCAGGAAGGTGGGAGCAGGAGCCCTTGGCAGCAGAGGTGTTGGTTCTGGTAGACTGAGAACAACCTCGGGATCCACCCGTATGAGCCTCTGTATTTTCCACCTCTTTTGTTCAAATAAAAGGAGGATTGAGGACAGTAAGATGACTGGGAAGTATGGTTCATGCCATGCACTGTATGTAGAATTCTTCCTGAAGACTGGAGATTATCTATCAGTGTTTGGGTACCTGGCCCAAATAGTCTGGACCCATTAAAGGGGCATTGACCACTCTATGCTGTACATAAGATGTGAAGCCTGAGACATGAAGCCAAGCATGGCGACACAAAGTAATGCGGTTGCTGACATGTGACAGTATCGACCACATCATATCCCAAACAAAGTAAGTGTCAGGAAATAGAGTTGGCAGTAGATATTGTAGCCAGGAATTGTTCCCTTTCCTGTGAAGGAGGGTTTGACTAATTCAATGGCAGAGGACCAGAGTGCATGCTGGTATTTGACCATATGTCCCGTATAATTTAGGATTCTAGAGATTCATGGTACTTGATTGGAATACCTTATCCCCAGATAGTCTATCCTGTGGTTATCTTTATCAGGAGGTAAGGAGCTCATGTGTTTTGGTCATTGAGTACAATCATGAGTGGCAGAATCACCACTGAATCTGCTTCAGGAGTGGTTGATAAAAGGGGTGATCCAGAGAAGCCTGGTAGAGGTGATCCACCTTGCAGGAACAGCCATAACAGAGAAAGGCTGATTCCATGCTGCAAGCATAGCATTTGGTATTTTTGAATTAGTGGGGGTACCATTAAGACTGGGTCCTCTGGTAACTCTAGATAGTCTGTCATATCCTTTCATTTGTTTGTCATGTTTGGTAGTACAGAATCCCATGACTTTCTGAATTTGGACCATCACCTCATGGAAAGATGGATCATCTGGAGGAGAAGCAGCTGCATGCTGGATAAGTCTCATTTAATGAGAGATCTCTGATGGGGAGACTGGGGCTGGAAATCCATATCCTGGAATTCCTCATCCTCCAGATCTCCAGTAAAGTCTACTGAAAATTCAGGCTCATCTGATAGGTAGTCATCCACATACAAGGGGTGACCAGGGTGGTAAGGGTCCCTGTCACCCTGAAATCATTTGGTGGAGGAGTAGGGGAGCAGGATGGGTGGCTTGGCGCTCCTGAACTGGAGGGCTGAGCATGTCACATGGCATGCAAGACGTGCTGTACTACTGAAGTAACATCCAGTTGAGCAGGAGGAGTGGTTTCTGGGAAACCAAGGGATGCTAGGGGATTGGACACATAGCCTGAGCAGGTCTTGCCCTGGGTGGTAAAGTCCAGGGTCCCAATCCCTGTCCGCCTGGCCCCTGTGAGTACCCACCTGAGAGGGTGGAGGGGCAGTATGCATAGCAAATGCAGTAGGTTTCCCCAGTGGAATGTGGTTACTCGTCGACAGAACCGCTGGGGAAATGGGAGAATGCATTGAAATGACATCCCCATTGACAGGAGAGGAGCCCCGTCGATGGGAAGTCAATGGAACCCATAAAGATTCATTATAAACTGCTGTAAACATGCTGGAAAGTGCTGTCCAATGAGAGGGTATACCCTTCTGTCAATGAAGAGGCAGTGTGAGAACACATCATCGATGGTGGGGCACCTGAAATGGTGGCCGTCGACAAGCGCCGAGTCACAGGGGTTCAGGAGGGCTTCTCCTTCTCCTTTTAGTGCCATTTTGAGAATCCATGGATGGGGAGCTCGAGATGAGCCCTTTGATTCTCCTTGAAAGACAATTTCTGCTCCATTAAATGTTTTTGATTTCCTGCAGCCGTCGTCAATGGGTTGCCTGGTTGACATCCTGGCAATGTATGAAGGAATTGGTGTCGTGTGTGGGTCCCAGACACCCTACACAAAGTGGTGTGGTTGACCAGTGGTAGATTTTCTTACCGCAACAGCAGGAATGAAATAACGCGATTTTGCATGAAGATTCTTTGGACATTCATCATTTGCTGAAATTCTTGTCAATGACTGCTGTCTGAAGTAGCTCTAGCTGCTGCGTGCAAGCTGAAGATGGCAGGAAAATGAACTGAGGATATCAGGGACCACCCACACTTATATAGGAAACAGGAAGCTGATGTCATGTGTGGGCAGTCCCTGGAAAAGACTGCTAGAAGAGCTGCCATGTACCACAACAACCTCTGGCGATGACCCAAGTGTATTACCTGCTGCAAGAGACCACTCCATGGAAGATCTATGGTTACAGGTGACTAACCCTCATTTCTTGGGAAGTGGATATGGTGCACTATCCACATTTCTGGCAGACTCATAGCAGTTCTCTGGGAGGAGGGGCAAGGCACACCCCTTCTTGGGAAACAGGGATTGGAGAAGCGAGGTCCCAAAACTAGCATCCCAGCCTGATTCAAGTTTGATGTGGTAATGGGAGATGAAGGTGTTGCTGACTTCAGGTAGCAGCCCTGCATATTTCCTAGATAGGGACATCCCTGGTAGCAGCCACTAAAGCAGAGGTATGTCTGGTGGAATATGCCCCAAATCCTACAGAAGGCTCCATACTAGCCAATCTATAGCAGAGGTCGCTGGCATAGAGGTTAGAGTAACAAGCTGTGAATGAGCTTGGTACATCCAGTATTAAGTAATGTGTCAGCAGAAAAGGACCATCCTGATCCATCTAGTCTGCCCATTTCCACCCGTCCTACTTGCCTCCACTTCCCAGGATATTTTCCTCTGCCCACTAGCCAACCCCTTGTGTCTGTCCCATGCCCTCTTGAATTCTTCCACTGTTTCTGCACATAACACCTCATTAGGTAATATGTTCCAGTGTTCCACCACTCTTGCAGTGAAATCACATCTCCTTATATGGCTCTTAAATCTTCCCCTTTCCAGTCTTAAATTATGACCCCTTGTTTTAACTCCTACTTTCCTTCTAAATAAGCTACCTTCATTCACTTTATTCCTTTCATATACTTAAAATCTCTATCATGTCACCTCTATCTCTCCTAAGCTCTAGTGGGTATAGATTTAATTCTCTCCATCTAGTCTTGTATGGCTTCTCTTGCATATCTTCCACCATCTTTGTTGCCCTTCTCGGAATCCACTCCAACCATCTATATCTTTTCTTCTAGTATTGATTCTATTTTTGGGGAGACTTGTCTTAGGTTTAACTTTAATTTGCCATGGAGGACCTGTAGCTGGGATATATTTGCAGTCATTTGTGACTAGACCTGCAACAACCTCTGTGAAATAGGTGTCTGAAAGGAAGGAAGGCACTCCCGGGGTCGAGGTCAAAGCTGTAGTTGATTGTTTCTGGATGGCATAGGTTTACTCCCTGCCACCCTGCCCCTCACCCCACCTGCCCCAAGTGCATAACATCCTTTATAGCATGGGTTCTGACATCACTTCCAAAACAACAACATACACCTGTTCATATCCTTAAAGGCATAGCACACTGAATAGGAGGTAGAGACACTCACACGCTTGCACACATAAAATGAGAACAAAATAAACAACAAAAGAAAAGCATCTGTAACAGGAAGGGACACAGACATGGGGAGTGGTGCAATGCACTGGCTGTGAAGCAGCAGTCTTCTGGGAGACATTCTGGAAACTGCGCTTGTGCCCTATTTGCAGGCACTTCTCTGGTCTGAGGGAGGAGGTTGCTCATCTCCATGCTAACCTGCCAATGATTCAGGAAACCTGCTCCCCACCCAGGAACCACCCAGGCCACTGCCACTACCTCAGAGGTTGCCATGAAAGAGAAGTGGTTGGACCACAGTGGGCTCAGGGAGGGTGAGGGTGGTGGAACAGGGTGCATCCTCCAGTTGTACCTCTCCACAATTCATTCGCCACTCTGGTGGAGCATGGTTCCTCTGTGGAGGCACCCACAATGGAGACCAAGGAGGATGCTGGGAATCTCCACAATGGAGACTCTACAGGAGGGTGGCACAGGACCCCACAGTGGAAGAAACAACTCCTGGTGGAGGACTCAATTGTTAGAGGCAGGGTGGGGAGGGAGGGAAAGGGAGGTAAGGTGCCTGCCCAGCGCCATGGCTGGAGGGACTGAAACAAATCCTCAGGATTGTGGGAGCTGCTGCAAGGAGAGTGAGCTGGATTTCATTATCCACCTAGGGACGAATGACCTGGCTGAGAATGGGATCAGAGTAGTGAAACAGGAGTTTGTGGAGTTGGGAGGGGCTTAGACAAGTAGCACACACGGTAACTTTCTAGAAAGTACTACCTGTCTATGACATGGTTGAGGCTAGGTATTCACAACATGGGATTCAATGACTGGTTGAAAAACTGGTGCAGAGCTCAGGATTTGGCTTCACTGGGGACTGGGGCTCCACCTGGAGGATGCAGGCCTATACAGGTGCAATGGTCTGCATCTATCCAGAAGAGGAACCAGGATCCTGGCAAGCATTTAAACTAGCCAAGGGGGCAACAAAAGAAGAAGGAACTCCTAGCCACCCCCAAAAATCAGGGTAGTTAGTAGTGAGTAAACACCAAAATAGAGTAGTCGATAGGGATAAGGGCAGGGGTAAATGGAGAAAAAAGACGAAAGGCAGTAAGGATAGGGATGGAGCAAAAAGAAATAAAGTCATAAAAAATGGAGGTACCAATGCCCACAGTCTAGGTAAAAGCTCCCTGAAATGGTGGCCTTGATGGAAGAGGATGCCTGGCTATCGTGGCAGTCACAGAAACATGGTACACAGAGAACCATAACTGGGATGTCAACATACCAGGGTACACAATCTACAGGAGGACAGGGATGGAAGAAGAGGAGGAGGAGGAGTAGCTCTCTACATAAGAAGGATCAAAGCAACAGAACTAAAGGGTAAACAGGAGGAGAGGAGGCACTGTGGGTCACCCTGGAGACTGGCTCCACAATCCACACAGGGTTGTATACAAACCCCATCTCAGGGGAGAAATGGACAAGAAATGATAGAAGGCATCCCTGGGATGGCACAGAAGGGAAATATTGCTGATGGGGCCTGAATATGCCAGATGTTAACTGGAGCACCTTTGCTGCAGCCACATCCAAGAGCAGGGCCATTCTCGATGCCCTACAGGGGCATGCCTCAGACAGCTAGTTTTGGAACCCACTCGGGAGGAGCAATCTAAGACCTGGTACTCTCAAATGGGGAAGGAGAGGATCTCTGATTCTGAAGTGGGTAGCCATCTGGGAACAAGCGACCACCAAACAGTGTGGTTCACGATAAACTGAACTGTAGAGTCAAGCCATACAAAAGTGAAGGTACTGGACTTCAGGAGGGCTGATTTTGTCAAAATGGGAGAGTGCCTCAGAAAAGCATTAGTAAACAGGCTAGAAGGTGGGTGGAGCAACAATGGGGAAACAACAAACTGCCATCACAGAGGCAACAAGCCTTTGTGTGAAGCAAATAAACAAATCAAAGTGAAAGAAAAAAACACTATGGTTCTCAAAGAGGTGACAGGGAAGGTAAGGGAGAAAAAGATAGCATTCAGGAAGTATAAGGAAACACAGAAGGAGCAGGACAGAGAGCGGTACCAGTTAAAGCAGAAGGAAGTGGGAAGGCAGTCAGAATAGCAAAGGCCCAAACCAAGGAAAAGATAGCCAACTCGGTTAAGAAGGGGATAAAACCTTTTATAGGTACATTAGGGAGCAAAGAAAGACAAAGGCAGGGATACTGAGGCTGAATAAAGAGGGAAGGTGGTTGGGCAGAGAGCGACAGTGAAAAAGCAGGGATACTGAACGAATATTTCTGCTCAGTATTCACAATGGAAAAGCAGGAGGAGATACCTAATCCAGTCAATAAAAGCACTCTGGATAGGAGAGCTAATATTAATCCTTTCACAGAAGAAAGGTTCTGAAAGAACTCTTAAAACTGAAGGTGGATAAAGCAATGGGGACTGATGGAATTCACCCCAGAATTCTAAAAGAACTAAGGAAGAACTAGTAACACCACTGAATACCCTTTTAATAAATCATGAGAAGATGTTGTGGTACCTCAGGACTGGAGAAGGGCAGATGTGATTCTCCTTCACAAAAGTGGGAGCAAGACAGAGACAGGAAACTACAGATCTGTCAGTTTGACCTAAGTGGTAGAAAATGATGGAATCACATCTGAAGGAAAGAATTGTTGAGTACCTAGAGGCCAGTGGGGCACAGGACCCAAGGCAGCATGGATTCAGCAGGAAGGTCATGTCAGACAAATCTAATTGATTTCTTTGACTGGGTGACCAAAGTAGTAGACCAGGGAGGGGCTGTGGACATGGCCTACCTGGACTTTTAGCAAGGCATTTGACACAGTCCCGCACAAAAGATTAATAAACAAATTAGCCCGCCTGGGAGTGGGTCCCAGGGTGTTAGCCTGGGTAAAACACTGGCTGGACAACAGAACACAGCGGTAGTAGTAAATGGAGTCCACAGTTTGTTTGTTTGTTTGTTTAAAACTTTATTTTTATACAGGAACAAATGATTAGCGCCAAAGACACTGTTTACAATCAGGTCCTGTGAAATAATTCCATAAATAAACATCGACAAGCTACAATACAAACAACATTGCCATAGTAATTAACAATATCCATAACATACACATTCATTCTGCAAATATTCAAATAATTTACCTTTAAAACTAGACAGGCTAACTATTTTTGTAGGTATTTAGGCAATTTATTCCATGAAGAAGCAATCTATTTTGTAGCTTCATTTTCCTGTATTACTACAATATTTAAGTACTGGAATTCTATTTTCTGAATTTCTTGTACAAAGACCTTGATTGTCCGAAAACTCTTAAACATAACATACCTAGTAAAGGGTGAATGCTTTTCCATATATAATCTTGTGGCAATTAATTAGCCATACATAATTTATTTGAGCCTCAGGATGCAACCAATTTAATTGATCATATAACTTGCAGTGATGCATTTTATATTCACCCTTAACAATGAATTTACCTAATCTATAAACTGTTTGATTAACTTTTTAACACTCTCTGAGAGGAATTCATAGATCAACGCACCATATTCAAGTACGGTATTAGCATTTGCTTAACAAGTTTCTCTAGCTAATTTAGGCAAAACACCTGTTAATCTTCTGAGGGCACCCAATCTTTGGTTAACTTTTTTATCTGTATATCAACCTGATTTTCAAATGTGATACCAGAATCTATATACAATCCCAAATACCTGTAACCTTTTACTTCCTCAATAATTTGTACACCATTAGTTAAGTGGATGTGTAACTGTGGCTTAGTTTTCAACCTATGCCCTAAGCGAAACTTCATACACTGAGTTTTCCTCACCTTAAGTAAAAGACCAGAGTCATCCATCCACTTCTTCAATAGAATTAAATCACTCTGCAGCTGTTGTTCTACAGTTCCCACATTATCTGCTGAGACCAGCAAACCGTATCGTCTGATATAATCTGATCTCCCATGTTTTATTGTTTATAAGTTCATTTACATAGTCATTAAACATCAACAGGCTGAGTATCGATCCCTGAGGGACACCACGATTTATTTTTCAAGGCTCGATACTGAGTCTCCATTGATGACACACTGTCTACGATTTGCCAAGTATGATGCCATCCATGTTAATGGTCCTTCCTCTATCCCAACCAACCAAAGTCTTTCCAACAATTTTCTATGCTGAACCAAATCGAAAGCTTTACTAAGGTCCACGAACACCACCCCAGTGATGTTTCCTGATCCAGTGATGTTACTACCTGGTTGTGGAAATCCAGTGAGCGGTGTTCATGGATCTTCCCAATCTAACCCCATATTGTTTATCTGTAAAATTGTACTTGATTCCATGTAATAACTAATTTGGGAATGAACACTATGTTCTAAGATTTTTGATAATATTGGGAGTATCATAATTGGTCTATAATTGGATGGTACAATACTATCTCCTCCTTATAAATTGGTATCACCTTACCCATTTTCCACACATCAGGGACTACTGAACTAGTAAGACTCAAGTTTAGAAGATAGGTTACTATTGGTGCTAGATTATCAGCACCAACCTTAAGAAATCTTGTCTCAACTCCATCTAAACCACCTACCTTACTTACATTTAGGTTTTGAAGCTGTATTTGCACTTCATTTATACTGTACATAAAGATCTAAAACTAAACCTAACAGCTTGCTGCATCTCATATTAATCTTTAATTCAGCAATCAATTCCGTTACAGATATATCAGCTGTTTGCTGTTTTGGTAAAGGAATATTCAAATCAAGTAGATTGAGAAAATAGGAGTTTAATATGGTATGAATTTTGCTTGGTCTTCAATTATACATCCCTCCTGTAGCAAGCTTTTCACCTTAGTACTTTTAGCACTGTATTTTAAATCAAAATAAATTTCCAAAACATTTTCGAATCTTTTACTTTTCTAATCTAGTCAGGTGATATTTACTCTTTGCTACCCTAATATTCTTTATACATTTATTTCTCCATATTTAAAACTTTCCCAATCCTCTAACTTCTTTTTTTCCTAGCTTTTCTGCCATATTCTATTTCTAATTCTTATTTCCTTTTTAATTTATCTGTTATCCTTGGGTCTTCTCTATTTTCCTCCTTCTGTGTACTATAGGAGCATGTTTATTTATCATTACTAATAAAGACTCATTAAATTCCTGCACAGCTAAATTAATATCAGAATCAGAAATAATCTATTCAAATAAAAACTTCTAAGTGTATCTCTAAATTGAGTCTCATTAAACCTTCTATAGTCACTCTCCCAATATATATTCTCATATTGAACAGGTAAAACCTGATTCCTACAGTACATATTATAGGATTGTAGTCACCAAGATTTATAGGCAATACATCCAGTACTCAATATCCAGATCCTGGGAAACAAACAAAGATCTAAAATAGTTCCCTGGTTGTTTTGGTAAGTGGTTCTGGTTTGCTTTTCAATTAACTGTTTCAACCCCAAGCATTCAAAACCCTTTTTAACCCTAATACCTCTAGCCTGTTTCCAGTCTGCATTAAAATCATCTGTAAAAACAACCTTTTTATCTTTTATTTCATCCAGGAGAAAATCTGCAAAGGTATCAAAATATTTAAGCTTTGTTTTAGGAGGAGCATAAACCACCCCCACAGTCAATTTAATTTTAAGCAAATCAATCATTAAGCAATCTATTCCTTCATAATGTTCTGTTAATGATACCTTATAGGGACCAAGGTTATCTTTTAAATATATCATTACCCCTCCACGCTCTTTTCCTATCTGTTCTCTTTAGTCTATACCCTTTTAAATTAATCTCATCATTTCCAATTCCGAATGAAGCCACGTTTCTGATATTGCAATTAAATCATATTTCTTGTCTGATACCCAAACTCTGAATTCATCCATTTTATATACAATACTTCTTGCATTCTCTCATGGTATAAAGTAATACTTCAACGTTCTTAGGACCTGGATTACAGTAAAGAAATGAGGGTTACTAATTGGTACACCGCAGGGTTCAGTACTGGGGCGGTCCTTTTAATGTCTTTGTAAGTGACATTGCAGTGGGACTGGAAGGAAAGTATGTCTCTTTGCAGATGACACTAAGATCTGCAACAGGGTTGATATGCATGGTGGGATGGAAAGGATGAAAAGGGACTTGCAAGGTTGGAGGAATGGTCAAATTATGGTAGCTTAGATTCTATGCAAAGAAGTGCAAAGTAATGCACCTGGGAAACAAAACCCAGGGCAAGAGTACACAATGGGGGTGAGATACTGACAACAACAACAATGGAAAGGGACCTGGGGTAGTCATATCAAATGACCTAAAGGTGGGCCAGTAATGTGAGAAGGGAGTAAGTAGGGCTGGGGATACTGGGATTCATAGGTAGAGGCATCAACAATGAAAACAGGAAGTTGTTGGCCCTCTGTACAGACAGTTGGTAAGACCATATCTAGATATTGTGTACAGTTCTGGAGACCCCATCTCTGCAAAGACATAGAGGTGGAGGCTGTCCAGAGGAGAGAAACCACAATGGTGCAGGGTCTGCACCAGAAGACATATAAAGAAAGACTAAAGGAGCTTAAGATGTATAGCCTCGAGGAAAGGAGGGAGAGGGGGGACATAATAGAAACTTTCAAGTACCTCAAGGGAATCAACAAAGCCCAAGAGGGTAGCACCACCAATCTACTTGGTCCATAAAATCCACAGAGTTAAATCCCTCCCAAATTTATATTCCAATGGTCATACAAATCTCTCATCCTCTCCCTCTTGGATGATCTTTATCACTCTAATTGGGTCCCAAGCTCAAACTGCTCTAACATGGATTCGGCCCTTATGCACTTTGGAACACCTTCCTCACCACCTGGGACAAACCGCCCCCCTCGCTGGGCTAGAGTCCATGGTTCCCACCTACCCTGGATAACCCCTGAGCTGATAGCTTGCCAACAAGCCCGTAATAAGGCCTGGTGAAACTACAAATCCTCGCTCCTCCCAGGTGACTATATCTCCTACCGCATGCTCCACAACAGGTGCACAAAGGCCATCCGCTTAGCTAAGTCTGAATATTTAATAACACACTTAATGCAAACCTTGGAAGACCTTCCAAATTCTGGAAAGTCATTAACTCCTTTTCTTCCCTCAAACAGCTAGCCCTTCACCTCTTCTCCTTGCCTAAGGACTCTCCTTTCCGACCCCCTGAAGGTAGCCTCCGAGTTTAATTCCTATTTCACTACCTGCACCCTGGCCCTCCTAGACTCCTACCACCTGCAACCACACCATCTCCTCAGTCTTCTATCCCCCTACCATCTGGTAGGAATCCTTTCCTTTAGACACATCTCCCCCACGGAACCCTAGATGCCCTTCACGCTAAACCCCTCCAAAGAGCCGTCCCCGATGGTCTTGATAACAAACTCCTCTTCCTATCTGCCCCGCCATTGCTACTCCCTCGCAGCCCTACTAAATCTTTCTTTCACCACCGAGTCACTCCCTCCAATGGAAGCATGCCAGTGTTCTACCCCTCCCTAAAGGCAGTGATCCTACTCCACATCTAACTACGTCCCATCTCCCTCCTCCCACCCTCTAAAACTCCAGGAACACCTTGTGCTATCCCAACTCTCCCACTTTCTCTCAGAAACTAACTTCTTCACCTTTTCAGTCCGGGTTCTGAAAACACCACTCTACCACCTCCTCCTCCTTACTAAGACTCATGGACTACATCCTCACTGGGATAGATAAAGGCTAATCACTGCTATTTTCATTGACCTAGCAAAAGCCTTGACATGGTATCCCATTCTCTCCTACTATCCTGCCTTTCTGGAGCTGGGTTAGCTGAATCTGCCACAAACTGGTTCAGTGCCTACTTACTAAATCGAACCCAATCCACTAAAATAGCTGACCACACCCCCTCCCAATCACCACTGGCGTTCCCTAAGGCTCAGTTCTTGGCCCCATCCTCTTCTCCATCCTGCTAAATGATCTGCCAAACTCTTGCTCCTCTTCCACTATCCACATGTATGCAGACAACACAGTCCTCTTCACCTCCGGCTGGACCCACGAAGAAGTCACCTCAAGCTTCAAACCGACTTCAACAAAATCCAACACTGGTTCAATAGCAACCAACTCTCCTAAATGCTAAGAAAACCATCTCTATGACTTTCGGTACCAGACAGCGTCTATCCAAACTCACCTCCCTCTGAGCTTCCCACCTAAATAAAACCATCCTTGAAGTGCCCTCCTTCAGGTATCTAGGGGTTGGCTTGACCGTCTCCTTTTCCACACACGTGGATGCCATCATTTCAAAACTGCGCCCAAAACTTGGTGCCCTCTATAGAAACCGCACTAGTCTCCCACTTCCTGTCAGACATGAATTAGTCCAGAAAATGATTCTACCCTCCTTTGATTACTGTGATGTAGTTTACAGCTCTGCCGCACAGACCACCCTAGCCAGACTAGAGCCCCCTCTTTAATGCTTTCTGCGCTTTGCCTCGATGCCCCCCGATCACATCACTGCATGCTATACCATTCCCTGGCCCTACCATCCCTGAGTAACCAGCGCCTAATTCATAGCGTAAATTAAGCTTCCAACTTCTGGCTCGGCTCCTCCTCCCTACCTCATATCCTCCCTATCTTCCCCACCTACCCCCACTTCGTGCCTCAGGTCTACCGACGCCAGGCTTTTTCATCCTCACCGAAGGACCACCACCGCCAATCAGCATTCTCTTACCTCTTCCCTAAACTCTGAAATGGCCTGCTGGTCCAGATTCACCATTCTTCATCCAAACTCTCCCTATCCTCTGCCTCTCTAACTTCCTTGCAACAAATTGCAACTGCCCCTGACCATCCCGATAGCTCCTCTTCCACATTCCCCTCTGCGCCTGACCAGCGCCCAGCCATCGTCTAATTGTCTGCTTATATACTGCCCTCACGCTCAACACTCTTACTCTTACTCACTCTTCTCACTGCTAATATCTCCCTTCTCCCCTTCCTAATCAACCCACGCTCCTCAGCCCCCACTCCCACCTCACCTAACCTCCCCCTACATACCTAACGTTTACTAGTCCCTCCTTCTCTACCCCCATCTTGCTCTCCAACTCCTCCTGTCAACTTGGTGCATCTCACTGCAGCTCAAGTTCTGTTACTGGCACCTAGTTCTGATACTGGCACTTATGTAATTCATGCTTTGCCTCGATGTGTACCCATGATTTGTATACCCTGTCCTTGATGATCATGTTCTGTACTGTACTCCTTATGTAACAAGTTCAAATGTAATCCTCCCAACTATGTACATTATCTGTATTGCTCTACTGCAAATTTCAACTACTGTATGTATACCTGCCTCCTCTGTAACCCCCTCCAGGTCACACGTGGAGCAGCATATTTTTGCTCAGTGTCCCTTTTCTGGTGAAACATTTTCAATAAATAAATAAATCTTTCAGAAAAGAGATGTGCAAGAACAAGGGAGCACAATTTGAAGATGGGGGATGGCTCAGAGGTAATGTGAAAAATTTCTTCACAGAGAGGGTTTAGATGCATGGAACAGCCTTCCTGAGGAGGTCATAGAGTCAAAAACAATGGGGAATTCAAGAATGCATGGGACAGGCATTAGGCAATTCTGGTGGGGGTAGGAGGAAATAGGCTGTTGGTTAACTAGGATCTGTAGCTTATCTGTTAGGTAGGGAAATGGGCAGACTAGGTGGCCCAGCGGTCCTTATCTGCCATCAAATTCTATGTTTCTATGTTTCTTAAATGAGGCCTCCAGAACTGTACCCTGTACTCCAGGAGTGGTGACACCATGGTCTTGTATAAAGGCATCAACACCTCCCTCTTTCTAGTTGTGATACCCATTCCTATGCCGCCATCATTCTATTAGCTTTATCTACTGCCTTACTAGATTGGTCTCCTACCTTAAGGTTGTTTGAGATTATAATCCCCAGGTCCCTTTCCTGTTCTGTTTGCTTTATCAGATGTCCCCCAGTGAGTACTCAGCTAGTGGTTTTTACACCCCATGCATCACTGCACACTTCTTAGCATTGAACTTCAGCTGCCAAATGTCCGACCACTTCTCTAGGGCACTCAGATCTCTCTCTACATGGCCTCAACCCCTCCTGCTATGTCAACCCTATTATATAACTTTGCATCATCTGCAAAAGACACACTTTCCTTCAAGTCCCACTGATATATATATGTTAAAAAGGATTGGTCCCAGTACTGACCTCTGAGGAACACCGCTCGTCACCCTCATCATCCTAGAATGTACACCATTTACCATCACCCTCTGACTTCTATCCTTCAGCTAGTTTTCCACCCATCTAGTTATTTTCTGTCCCACCCTCAGACTCTCTGTCTTATTTACCAGCCTATGGCGAGGAACAGAGTCAAATGCCTTACTGAAGTCTAGGTAGGCCACATCAACTGCCCCTTAATCAATAACCTTTGTTACCCCATCAAAATATTCAATCAGATTTGTCTCAAGATCCACCACTAGTGAAGCCATGTTGCTTTTCATCTAACAGTTTATTGTCCATTAAGTATTTTACCACTCTTTCCTTCATTAACACCTCCATCACCTTACCCACCACTGATGTGAGGCTGACAGAGGCGGTAATTCCCTGCCTCCTCCCTACAGCCCCTCTTATAGCTGTTACTACGTTCACCATCCTCCAGTCACTCAGAACCCCTCTGTATCCAGGAATAAATTAAGTAACTTTGTCAGATGTGATGCTAGCTTATCCCTCAACTCTCTAAGAACTCTTGGATGCAAACCATCAGGCCCTGTTGCCTTATCTACCTTTAATTTTCCAAGTTCTTTCTCTATTCTGTCCTCATAAAGAGCACCTTTCATAGTACTTTTAACTTTCATGCATAAATTACCCACTCTTGCTTTGATTCTGGAATTGTGTTTCATTACTGTCTGCTGCAGTTAGTTTTGCATTCTGGGCTGCTAAAAACTGCAGCATTCACCAAAACTCCTATAACAAGCCTGGTGTTGCTGTGGGCCAGGGCTGTACTGCTGACATCACTATAGGGCAGTGTCAATGTAACAAACAAACAAAAAAACATACTGACAAGACATTTGGATTTTGGCATAATGCATTGCTAACAGGGTTCCTTGGGGAAGGAGAAACACTGTATGTACATGGAGTACTGGTAGTTTTCCCTTGCAACAGTGTTGCAACTGCATGATACTGCACAGTGTGAGTCACTCCTCTGCCCTATAGTGATGTCATCAGGACCAGCAGACCAGCATCAGAACAGCAAGGCAAGTGCAGCAGTGCTCAAAACAAATCCAAATTATGGAAGGCAGAGTAAACCTTGGCAAAAATAACAAACACTCTTTCAGGTCTAGTACTGCATATAATGACTGCAGGCTGTAACTTTTGGACCATCATGAAAGGTGCTCTTTAATGGGCTTTGATCTATCCCACATTCTTCTCCTCCCTTCCTCTTTAATGCAGTTCCGTCCCCTCCACTGTGAAAACAGAGCAAAAATAAGTATTTAGAACCTCCGCTTTCTCCATGTCAAGTCTCAACATATATACCCCTCCCCTCAACTTCACAATGCCCTGTCTGGTTCTCCTCTTCTCCCCACATATCTAAAAAAGTTTTATCCCCTCTTTTGGCATGTTTAACAATTCTCTCCTCTGTTTCTGCTTTTGCTCTCCTAATCGATTTCACTGCCTGTCTTAGTTTCTCCTTATAATTGACTTTGTCCATCTCACTCTGAGTTTTCTTATATTTTCTGAATGCTATCCTTCTATCCTAATGCCCCAACAACATCCCTATTAAACCAAAGAGGCCTCCTTTCTTTTCCTATCCTCCTTATACATAGTTCTGTGGCTTTTAGTATCGCCACCTTGGTACATCTCCACAATTCCTTTACATCCTCTATCTGGACTTTGCTTTCCATTTCTTCTCTGTAAATCTCCTCATTCTTTCAAAGTCCACCCTCCTGAAGTCCAGAACCTTTGTACCAGTCCTATTAGTGTCAGTGGCTCAGTGGTAGCACACTTGCCTCTGAGGCCGAGAGATCAGAGGCTGTGGGTTCAGTTCCCACATCTGGTACATGGGTTAATATCCCAGTACTGACACTGTAGTGCAGCATGAGAGGGTGCTGCACTGCTGAGGTGCCGTCTTTCGGATGAGGCGTTAAACCGAGGTCCCATCAGTCTGGATTGGTGGTAGTTCAGGTGGATGTTAAAGATCCCATGGCACTTATAGAAAAGAGTGAGAATTTCCCGGTGTCATATAAATTTCCCTCATTCAATAAAATACCACCAACAGCTTAATCTGGTTCCAAGGTCAGTTGGCATTCATCTGTATCCCCCTCCCGGGTCGTGCCTGAAAATAGGCAGAATTTGTCTAGTGCACTTACCCGGTCAACAAAAATAAATAAATTTGTTATTCTCCTATTTGTATCCTGAAATTCACTCATGCTATGATCACTTGTACCCAGGCAGTCTCCCACCACCACAACATCCAGTATATTTTCCCTCATGTGGGCTCCTTAACCAGCTGTTGTAGAAACGATCCCTGCAGTGCCTCAAGTACTTCTCTATTCCTGGTAGATGTTGCTTTAAGGATTCCCATTCTATGTCAGGCATATTAAGGTCCCCAGTAGTACAAACTCCCTTTCTTCGACACCCTTTGAATTATCTGCATCAACTGTTTATCTAGCTCCTCCCTTGATTTGGAGGCCTATATATATCACTCCTGTTCTTAATATAGCGCCTGGCCTCTTCTCTAATGTGACACACAGAATTCTAACTCACCATTTTCATCCTGTTCTTTCATTGCTTTAATAGTCTCCTTGACATACAACGCCACCTCTCCCCTTCCTACCCACTCTGTCCCTTCTGAATAGACTGTAACCTTGAACACTAACTTCCCAAGAATGATGCTCTGACCACCAAGTCTCCATTATAGCCACAATATCTAGGCATTCATCCACCATTATGGCTTCTAGGTCCACCATTTTATTCCCTAGACTCCTGGCATTTACAGACCCAGACAGCCCTCTCCACCTTAAACCTCCTATTCTCTTATAATATCACATTAAATTCCCTACCCCATGATAAAGGGATTGCTAGCTAGGCTATTCCTTTTGCTCCCCACTAATCAGTTTAAATGTAACCTTTCCTTGCATAGCTATGCAGTTTTTTACTCAGGACCATTGTTCCTCCCTGCTTAAGTGCAATCCGTCTGGAACATGTAGTTCTGCTTTATTCCATGTCCTTCCCCATTCCCCCACCAAACCAAACCCCTGTTCATGACACCACCCCTTAACCATATATTGAACTCATCTGTTCTCCCTTTCTATACATATTGGCCCTTGCACTGGCAGTACATCTGAAAAGAGACAGATTTCTTATCCAGCTTCCAGACTCTTGCCAAATCCTGAATCTAGCTTGAATTTCCATGAGACTGCTGTCCCCAGGTCATATGTGCCCAAATGCACCAAAATGTGGGTGAACCCAACATGTTTCCTGGATAGGGAGTATGCAAGACATGAGGCTTTTAATGAAGTCATACCAGGCATGCACTCACCCTTAATATTACTATTCCCTCTCACCCTCTCCCATTGAATTCCTCTAATTATGGAATCCCCCAGTATAAGGACTTCCTCTTGTACAGACTCCTTGCAGTCCACCAAAATCCCAGCTGATTTTACGTTAACGATTCTGCTCCTTTTGCTCCCTCAGTAGGGTCTTCTTCCAAATTCCCTTCTCTCATATCCTTGCCACTATTCAATTTCTTTAACAAACCCAGTTCTCCATTTCTTATAAATCCTCCTGTATACCTGCCTTCTTAGATATCATCTCATCTCCATTATTGCTCAGCTTAATGTCCGAATTTTCATGCTCCCCACTTCCTCTTAACCAACTCTTTATCTACTACTGGCTCAGTATTTCTAACTTTCCTCTCCACTGCTCTCCCTCATCTCCTCCTCCCTCTTCTGTACACTACTCTGCTCTGCGATGTACCCCTCATCCCCATTTATCTGCATCTATTAAACTTATCAAAGGTAAAACCCATTTCTCAAGATAACCTTTCCTCAATGCCATGCTCTCCCCCATCCTCAGTGCTCATACTTTTCTTATTATTCTGATCCTCTCTAACCTCTTACTTACATTCCCATTTCTTACTTCCTCATGTGTATCCATATTGTTAACTTTAGCCTCTCCCTTTCTATTCCATGCCCATCTCCAGTTTTTCAAAACCCCTACCTTGCACATCCCTTGTTTTGACATATCCCTTACTGCTCCTCTGTGCATGATATTACTCTCCACCCTCTCCTTCCTACTGTATTCCATCCACCATCCCACAACACATTCTTCCTTCACATTCATTGTCCCCATGTGATCTGCTCTTTCATTACATCCATCCATATTCCTACCACTATAACTCCTTGACCAATCCCTCCAGCATCCTGGAGTATTTGTCTCCTGTGAATGGCTCCAAACTGTCTCCATCTTCCCTCCCCATTTTACCCTATCTAATTGCATTTCCATATTGATTACCCCATATATTCTTCCTTCCTTCAGTAGATTCAATTACCTTCTTTTAACCGGGTGATCTCAACCTCCAGATTATTTAGCCTTCTACATATTGAACAAAACCTTAACTCTCACAACACTGACATAAACACTGCAACACCAGAGCCATTACATCATACCAACCTACCTGTTCCTCCACACCTCTTCTTCCCCTCTGCTCTCTTCCAAATCCGTCCATTCCCCATTTACCATTATTGTATCCCTCCCTCCCCAATATCCTTTTCTGCAAAAGAAATCCCTGTCCCATTGCATGTTTAGAGCTTGCTAATTAGTAGACCTGGGTTTGAATTCTACAGCCTCCACTTGCATACTTTGTGACTATCAGCAAGTCTCTTAACCTCCCCAGTGCTCCTGGGTCACTGCTGGGAACAGGCCTTGGGCCTAGAGGGCCTTACCAGTTATCAAAGAATAAAATAAATGTGCTGTAGCAAGCAGCTGACATCTCAAGCATCTCATGCAAAAGACATACTGAAAAGTTCCTGACCACCCTAAACAAAAAAAAGGCCTTCTCACATGCTCTTCAACTCATGGCTGAAGGAATGGTGCAGAGAGGAAGGGTTCTGCTACATTGGGGGCAGGGGACCCAACTGGGAGGATAAGGGCCTATAGGGGTGATGGCCTGCATCCATCAGGAGGGACCACAGTCCTCCATAGGTGTCAATATGGCTTGGTTGGTAGCACATCCACCTCTGGACCAGAAGGTTGTGGGTTCGGTCCCACACCAGGGTTGGACCGTGCCCAAATGCTAGTACCCGAGTGCAGTATTAGGGAGTGCTGTACTGTTAGTGTGCCATCCTTTGGATGAGACATTAAACCAAGGGCCCTTCTACCCATCTTGGTGCTGTCCTGGTGGGTGTCCAGGTGGAAATAAAAGAACAAGGCATTCTTCACAAAGTAGGGAACATTCCTGGTGTCCTGGCCAACATTCTCCTTCCCATAAAACTGGTTCATTCAATTGTCCAGGCTGTTTGTGGGTGTTCCAAGGTTTGTCAAAGTCTCTCCTGATACTCAGGGTGCTCCAAAGGATGGCCAGTCCTGAGTAAATGCAAAGTCCAGAATGGTAGCACTCCAGAAGGAACACACAAATGCTGCTGGTTTTCAAGTAAAGATTTATTGGCCCCTGATGAAGCCTCTTTTAGATGCGAGTGCGAGTTGGACAATGACCACCTTCACTGAGGTGACTGGCTAGCAATGGTATTAAATAGCCAATAAATCTTTACTTTGAAAATCAGCAGCATTCATGTGTCCTTCTGGAGTGCTACCATTTTGACTTTGTGCGTGGTGTTGATGTGCGATATGGCTTCCTCACATTCAGTCATTTCATTTCCAGTCTAGCATTGCTTGTAAAGCACTTTGGGATGCATTGTATATGAAAGCGCTATATAAATGCTGATTCTTATTCTTCTTCTTTTCAGTGGATGACTTAAGTGCTACTTTGATAAACATTTAAACTAGCCAAGGGGGTGGCAGAAGGAATCGGGGAATCGAAACTGCCTCCCCCACAGGCTGAAGTACAGAGTAAGGAGAACCCGAGGGAGAGGAATCTCCAAGTGAAAATTAATAAAGGAGCAGGTGGTAGAGATAAAGGGTAAGGAACAGGAGCAATAAAAAGAGATGTGGGAAGGAGGGAGGGCAATAAGGAAAAAGAGGAGCAACAAGCAGAGTGGAATCAAAATCTAAGGCCATGTGTCAAATTATAGAAGTGTAGGAAATAAGATTCTGGACTTAGAAGCCATCATGGCAGAGGCCAGCCTGGATATTGTAGCCATTACTAGATCATGGGCATGGAAAACCATGACTGGGATACAGCCATAAGGTATACTCTGTTCAGGAAGGACCGGGTGGGAAGGTAAGAAGGAGCTGTGGTGCTTTATGTGAGAAAAAAGCATAAAAGCCATGGAGATACAGGGAATGCAGGGGAGGCAGAGATACAGTGGTCTCCCTGGAGATGGGCAAATGAATCCACTATTCACACTGGGTGATCTACAGGCCTCCAGCACAGAGGATGAATTAGATGAGGTACTTTTGAAAGCCATTGCAAGATGGCAGAAAAGGGAAGGTGCTGCTGATGGGGACTTCATCTTGCCACATGTGATTGGAGCCTCCCAGCAGTGGCTTCAGCTAGAAGAGGGACATCCTGGACTCTCTGCAGGAGGCATTCCTCAGGCAACTAGCCAAAGAACCCACTCATGATGGGGCAATACTGGACCTGTTTTTATCAGGGACAGTGTTGCAGACTTCAGGTGGGAGACCATGGGGACTGGCAGTCACTATATGGTGTGGTTCAATATAAGGGCAGCTGCAGAACAGAATCACACAAAGTGAGGTCCTGGACTTCAGGGGAGGCAGATTTTAAAAAGATGGGTGAATGCCTCTGGGATGACCTAGCAGAGGTGGGTGACCCGGGTGGGGTGGAGGAACAGTGAGTAAAGATAAAGGGAGTGTCACAAGTCCACTCCTGTGGGTGGGATTCTCTGTGTCACAGTGAATCCCTCTTGTGACTGGGGGATGGGGTCAGAGATACCCTTACTCAGTCTCAGGGGATATAAATATAGTCTTGAGCCTGTTTTCCTGGGGTAGCACTCTCTGGCCACTGCACCACAAACCAGAAATCATAGGTGTGTACAGGCTTTGGGGGCCCTGTACACCCTATTACTGTGCCTTTCCCCAGAAATCGGCACTCAGTTAAAACCCTCACAGGCTCCTCTTGAGACCCTTCATATTTCCTCCCTACTTTGTCACAAAGTCCCTAGTGACACTTCACTTTGGAAGTGTTAGGTCTTTAAACAGTCACACACAGGTGTGGTATCATTCGAACAACTCTTACCAAGGCAACCTACACAACAGACATAGGCAGAATTATTTTAAAATACATTAAAGCTTTAATAGTTACATTAAAGAATGCAGTAAATAAATATAAAGACAAATAATTTTATACATTGGTTACAAGGTATTGAAAATAAAATGGAAATATACATAAAAACCTACACTTTAAAACTCTGAGATTTAAAGTCGACCTCAAGTCCTTAGTGGTTGAATTTTAAGTGCAAAGTCCTTAGAAGCTGCAGTTGAACATCCTGTTTCTTGGTAATCCGGGAGAATGTTCTTGAAAAGAAATTGTCTCTGCTCTGCTAAGGAAACAGACAGGCAAGGTCTCAAAATGCAAAAAGCTACAGCTTGTAAACTAAAAAGGCTCAGATACCCCTCTGCATCCTAGTTTTAATGTGTTTCAAAAGGGCAGGTCCAATGGATAGTGGCTTGCCCTGTGATGAGCTAGCATTCTGTTTCAATGGCTATGCACACCAATCACATTTAGCATTTTATTATAAAACACAGATATGCAGTTCTGACTATGTAACAATAAAAAAAATTCAGGGGTCAACCAGTTGGAACCAGTATTCTGGGGTAACATCCCAGCCTTCCTGCTGGGAGATAGCTGCCGTTAATCAACACTAAATGCAGCTATCTATATAAATAGTATCTCATTCAACTGGTAACAAGATTAGCTGAGGAGCCCTCTGAAAACAAAGGAAAGGTAGACAAGGAGGCACCAGATGTGCTGGGTTCCACTGAGACACAAATGGACCTGCCAGATCTGCTTAATTATTTCTTTTGTTTCCTTTTAAATAATTTAACTCTAGCCTCTGCTATCAGAAAACAGTTTTTTCTGTAGTGACAAGAAAATCGCATCAGTCTACAGGGCTTATGGTCTGTACCGTACCATGATCCTTGCACTTACATTGGGCCACCCTGGCATTGGATGCTTTTCACATAAAAAAATATATAAAACATGCCCAAAATAATAGGTATGGCCTTATCTCACCACAGGAGCATAGTAAAGGCAACAAACCTCTGTGTCAAACAAGTGAGCAAAAGCAAGAAGAACAAGAGACCGCTGTGGTTCTCAAAAGAGGTGGCTGAAAAGGTAAAGGTAAAGGGTAACATTCAGAAGGTATAAGGAGACTCAGAGGGAGGGATAATGAGGTGTATGGGGGGCAGGGAAAGCAGTAAGGAGTGCAAAGGTGCAAACTGAAGAGAGAGAACAGCCAGGAGATAACTAAAAGGGACAAGACATTTTAGATATGTAAACGAAAAGAGAAAAGACTAGGAGTAGGATTGTAAGATTAAAAGGAAAGGGGGACTGTGAAGAGGAGAACAGGAAAAGGCAGACATCCTGAACTAATGTTTTTTGACAGTGTTTACAGAGGAAGGTTAAAGGAGTGGTCACAAAATAGTAACAAAACCTTTGGAGGGAGGGAGATGGACACTAGTCCTTTTAGGGCTGCAGTGGGCATAGCCCTGCAGACCTATTGCACTGAGAAAATGACTACAAATCAGTACAACTTGATAAGGTGTCGATAGTGCCCTCAAGCCTGAGAAACAAAAGCACTCCACACTGCATTTTTTTCTTTTCAGTGGTCTGCCATGACTGCTGATTTCTTTTGATAGAGAGGTATGTTTTGTTTTGCTGAAAAGAGATAGCAGACTTGTTTGCAGGCATGTGTGTCCACAGATGCACACAGAGTGGTTCCTATTTCCTTCAGAATAAACCAAATCTACTACAGTTATAATTGTTAAATGATCGTGCATAAATTAAAGCAGTGACCAGTCAAGTCAGCAAAGAGATAGAGTGAGCTGGGGGCGGCAGGCAGAGGGAGTGAGAGCAGCAGACAAAGGGTAAAATAGAGAAAAAATAAATTGAACATCTACATATGATTCTTCCACAATCATCATCATGCTGATTCAGTACAGAGACTCCTTCTGACATTGGACTGAAACCTGCTGGGAGGATAAAATTACAATGTGCTCAATAAAAACAAACTGCTTATTTCTATTCCTAACAATTTCAGACCTGTGGCAGTGGCACCCTGATCGCGATCGCGCTTCTCTCAGTACTATGGGGTAGGAAGAATAACCATGATGATTCATTACTTAATTATGGTAAAGAATGAAATTTTGTTTTAGTAAACACTTTGCATAAAGAAATCGTAGCAGTGTCGGTGAGGCACTGATCGTGATCACCTACTCTAGGTAATTAAATGCTTAAAAACAGCCACTGTAATAATTGCTGAACCGCTAGCGTTAGCACCATGTTAGGCAGCATTTAAATATATATGTGAGAAGTGTAAGCTTACAACGAACCTCTACTCCTACTTCTGGCAACAGATTAACAAGGAAAGAGAGCTCTAGTATTCAAACACAGTCACGGAGGAGCTCGAGACTGCATAGAGCAGTTTAAATATTTTTTTTTTATATCTTCAACATTACAGGGGACAACATATGGATATTTGCAGTTGATCTTTAAAACAAACACCAGGGAATTATTTAAAAGGAGCAGTGAGGTTTTCCTTTTGGAGTGGACAGACCAGCGTCCATTCAAGCGGCCCCCACTTACCTGCCTAACAGTTAACAAAACGAGCACGGAGAGCAGAATTCATTAGACTTACTTTCTTTCTGTATTTTAGCAGGTCTTCTTGTCCTTGTAAGCTGAAATGGGTCCAAGCAGGAGCGTTCTGGCGAAAGTAATGGCACACCTCAAACACCGCACAAAGGCAAAGATAAGCATGCGCTCGCTACCCAGCTATTTAAAGTGCTGTGCTCACAGAGGCAATGAGAACAAACGCTATTTCCGTTTTGTGCCGTTTCCGCTAACCAATCAGATTTCCGCTTTTCCGTCCGTGTCACCGCATATCGCGATAAACCAGATGTCCCTGACAGTTAGCTACAGCCCAAAAATGGAAAGGCTTTTAAAATGAATTTATACAGTCCCCAAACCAATGTTCCTGCTCGTCTCTCTCTCTCTCTCTCTCTGACTCCAAGCATACAGCCCTAAAAAGAGAGAGCTTTAAAATTAACTTATACACTACTCCCAAACCAATGTGCCCGCTTAGTTCTCTCTTTCTCTCTCGACATCACAACTACAGCCCTAACTATAGCCTGTAACACCGTCTCTCATTGCCCCATGCTTTCTCTCATTGCTCTGCCCCTGCATTTAGCACTGCCCAGAGAGAGAGAGAGAGAGAGAGAGAGAGAGAAGGATGGAGACAGAGAGAGACATTTACAGCAGCGTGACATGTGCTTGACTGTATTTTCCCAGTCTCTGCAGCATGACATTAAGTTTTATTTTCACTATTTAATGTAGTACTATCGGGGAGCCTTGGTTTTGAAAGAAAGTAGCCCACTCAAAAGTTCACGAAGCCCCGGAGCAGCAGCCTTCATTTCATATGCAGTGCAAGCTTGGAGAGACAGGCTGCAGGGGTAAGCTCCATCGGATCCCTTTGGCAGCATTCCTATGGCTCTAAAGCGCTAATCAAAATAGAAAATTATACTGAAACTTGGTTGTATGTCCTGCTCATACTGTTAGAGTCCCACGGAAGCTGTAATTCAGTAGTTTTCTATTTTAATTAGCACTTTAGAGCTCTTGATCCTCTGCAAAGTTTACCTCCACCCTCCAGCTACCTCCTCTGTCTGTCCCACACCCATCTCTTGATCCTCCTATAAAGTCTACGCCCTGCAAATCAGCTACCAGTGAAGCTCCATTGCCATGTTTCACAAAACCCTTGCTCTGTGGTGAATAACCAGCCCAATTAAATAATACTATAAACCTGTCTAAGATGTGAGCAGAGTAGCTGTACTGTATATGTCAAGAGAGGACAATGTGTATTACACTTTATTTCTCATTCTCCACAATAGCAAAGTAAGTTATGTTAATTTTATAGCTATGTACCAATATTTGGGGCTTTAACCCTTTAAAAAGTAAAAGCAAAACAGAAAAATATTTTTTCAAGCCCAGAAGCAGAGCAGCAGCCTGTATAACTGCTGAACTGAGAGATGCTCCGCTTTCAGGAACGCAATGCAGTAAGTGTTTTACAATGTTTGGTATACATGGTGCTTTGTAGGACTCTTAAGCACAAAGATGAAAGACCAGGCCACTACATACTTTTTATGTACATTCAGATACTGAGTGGCTGCCTTGTATACAACTGCATTAATTCAAAGGTCGCTCTGTACATTTTATTCAAAGGAGCCATCCAGCTCATTTTGGGCAGCAGTTCTATTGCTTGTGTATTGCAAACCACAGTTCCCTGTCAGTGGTTGCTTGTCATCCCCAAGCAAGTGAGCGGAGACCGAGAGAGAGAGAGAGAGATGCTGCAATCCTCTGTCTCTGTGTTGGCATCACTGTCCTACAAGAACATTTTTGCCTGTGTCCAGTTTGTCCGCAGTATTGCGTGGTGTGTGTGGTGTGGATGCCAGCCCTGCCCCCACAGCACTCAGTGTTGTGAAGCTGGCCCTTTTGAAACTGTCTGGATAGCAGGCAGGTGTTATGGTAGTGGTATGAGGAATGTATGCGATGGGTTTAGTTCTGTAGATACCACACACACATTGTGACATAAATTAATTTTTGAAAACGCAACTGAAGTACTGCTTTATTGAGTTTTACCATGTGTACCATAGAGACTTAGCTCGTGATCCCCTTCTCTATCCAGCCTACGGATCCAACTCTCAGGGCCTCGCCTTACTAAAAGCATAGGCTCTCCTTGGCTGTGCCTTCACCACTAAATATCTTTAATGCTATCAAATTTGGGTCGACCTGGATCAAGCTACTGATAAGCTGCATTAATCCAGCAACCCCACTGGCCCTGGGCTAATTGAGTGGCTCCTTTTTGAGGTACCATCATGTCGGGCCCTTATATGGCTTCTTTTACTGCCCCTTCTTCTGCTGATACCAGCTGCCCAGCATTGGACACCTGAACTACCATCATCATGTTTGGTCTACAACGGCACCTTGTGCTGTATACCACATGGCAACTTATCCTTTAATTGCCTCCGTGATTCCAAGTACCAATACTCGAACCCTGCTCTTGGACCACACATACCAGTAGTACTTATAACACTCCCCACCACAAGGTCCACCTCCCACCACGTAGACTTCTATCTCCTCCCCCTGTGGTAGGGGTACTAGCTCTTGCTACAAACAGATCAGCTCTTCTATGGTGGCTACTTTCCAGTCCCTAAAAACATCAGATCTACTAGACGGGAGAAAGGCAGGAATTACAAGCTTATAATTAGCGCTCTTAGAAAATCCTACTTATCCTCCTGCTTTGTTCAGGCAACGTAGAACTCAACCCCTGGCCCCCAGAAGCTATTGCTTTGCCAGCAGAACTAGCAAATTTAAAAGGAATAAGCTTCTTGCATATTAACATATGTAGCCTCCTTAAAAAGATAACCTTAATACAAACCTGGGTAAATCATACCTGTCCTGACATACTTGTGATTTCCGAAACTTGGCTTAGACCCAGCACCACTGATAGAGAAGTAAACATACCCAACTATGCCTTGTTCAGAGCTGATAGGCATGCCAGAGGAGGAGGGTAGCTATCTACGTTAAAGACAAATTTTCTGCCTCCTGCTTATCCTCGGCATCTGTCGCCAGCGTAATTCAATGCCTAATTCTCAAAGTGGAAATTACACAGACTACTGCACTCTGCGTAATAGGATGCTACAGACCACTGTCTGCTGGCCTACAGCTTGTGTCATATCTAAGTGACAAGTGGGACAGAGGCTGCCAGAAACTATTATTTTAGAGACCTCAACTTGACTGGTTCTCTAACACAGCTGCCCCCTTGCATCCTTCTGTGATGAAATATGGGCTGACGCAACTTATTACTGAACCAACATGCCCAAACGTGAAGAACCCCAGTAAAAGTACACTTTGGATGTGCTAATGGTGAGCAAACTCATCTCTTCTCCCATACTGATGTCTTCTTCTCAGACACCAGCGATCATTGTTTTATTGTGGGAGTAAGATCCACCAACAACCCAGCACCCATCAGCAAGTTCTCTATGAAGAGATCCAGGCGCAACTTCAATGAACATGCCTACCTAAACGAGCTTAAGTACCCCTGAGTGGCAAGATTTCTACCTGGCACAAACGACATGTCAGCTTACAATATCTTCCACAACATTCTATCAAGGGCCCTTAATAAGTATGCTCCCCTTTATTAAAGTTCGAACTAGGACCAAAACTTGTAAATGGTTCACCCTCAGATCAAGTCCTTGCTTCTAGAAAGAGATAAGCTCTGGAAAAAGCACTAGACTGAACACTGCAGAGGATTGGAACCAGTTCAGGAGACTACGAAATTTATGTACCAAAACAATCAGAGAATCAAGACCACCTTCTTCAAATCCGAACTCGACTCTGCCACAAAGAGCCCAATCAAGCTCTGGAACACAATCAGTGATCTGCTAGGCCACTCCCAGGAAATTCACTCCCAACCAAGATTACCTCTGGCAACTTGACTATAACGAAAAGATGGATATACTTGACGATCAATAACCACTTTGCTACTGCAGGCATGGCATTTGATAACTCCCTGCAAACATACTTCCTCCCAGACTGCCAGCCAACTGCTTGAAACTCGATAGCTTCGCTTTCTCACTTCAACCTGCCACACTGAAAGAGGTAGAGGATCTCTTGCTTCAGTTGGATACTAGAAAAGTGCTAGGGCCTGACTCCTTGACCCTTACTTCCTAAAAATTGCCTACCACATACTAGCGATACCGTCACCCACCTTTTTAACTTATCCCTGTCTCAGGGCACCTTACCACCTATATGGAAGACAGCACATGTCATACCACTGTTCAAATCAGGTGACCGTGGTGATCTCAATAACTACAGGCCAATTTCCTCCTTCCGGTCCTGTCCAAGCTCCTAGAAAAATTGTAAATGCACAGCTGAGGACTCACCTTGAGTCTAGGGAACTGCTAAATCCTATGCAGTCCAGATTCAGAGCTAAACATAGCACTATCTCAGCCCTCGCCAAAGTTACTAACGACTGGCAGTGTAATCTTGAGAGCAAAAACTTTATTTGTCCTGTTTTCCTTGATCTAAGCAAGGCTTTCGACAGTCGACCATAGTTTCCTCTCTCCGCCCTTCAAACCATAGGTGTGGACCCCTCTCTCTGCTGGTTCACTGACTATCTTACAGGCGCCTTCAACAAGTTAAAGCTCAAGGAGGCCTGTCCCCTTAAAACTCTGCAAAGAGGGTACCTCAAGGTTCTATATTAGGGCCCTTACTTTTGCAATCTACATTAATAACATCGACTACTGTATAAAAGAAGCCAACATCCATCTGTTTGCAGATGATACAGTTCTCACGTGAGTCGCCCAACACCTGAAGCTTCCTGCAATGACCTACAGTCAGAATTCAACCTTTGCAAAGCCAACTCCTCCAAAAAGCTACTCCTTAATGCCCAAAAACTAAAGTGTTGGTCCTCTCTCCTTTTATCCGTCATAGCTAACCCTGTGTCCAGTGGGACAGTTCCCAAATTACCACAGTTCTAGGTGAAAACTAGAATTTGTTACAAAATTCAAGTATCTGGGAGTTTGATAGACCAAAGACTCTCCTTCATTGAACATATCGAGGACTTGCTAAAACGACTTCGCAAAGGCTTGGACTGTTTTTAGAATCAGCCAATTTCTCACCAGAGATGCCAAGAAACAACTGGTCCAATCCATTTTCCTATCATTGGTTGATTAGCTGACTTCCTCTACAGCCAATGCCCCAACTCTTACATGGCTAAACTGGACACACTCTACCATCGAGCACTGAGGTTTATAACGGACTCTTCGACACACATCACTGCACCCTATATGCGCAGTGGGATGGACATCACTAAAGTTCAGGCACCACAGAAACGCTGCTCTCTGGACCTATAGAGCCATCTCTAATAAGCTGCCTTACTTATATCTCCTGCTGTCTTCCTGAGTATAACTGGGAATACGCTGCTAAGAAATTACTCAGCTATTACACTTAAAGTACCCAAAGCAAAATCCCGCTTCAGCAGGGCAGCCATAAGCTTGTACTACCTACCTTATGGAACGATCTACAAAAACCCTCAAATTAAGCACTCTAATCGGTATAAATGCTTTCAAGATGCTTTATTTCCGTACAATCAGAGAAGTATGTAACTGCTTCACCCACTCAGACCCAGTACTGGTATATAGCCACGCTTAGACCCAATTTTAAGTACTGACTCCCAGCTTGCTCCTCACCAGCCTAATTGTTCTCTCTCTTATCCCCTGTCTTATCAACACTAGGCCCATCCATTCCCTTATTCTTCCTTTCCCAACCTCGGATAGACTCACTACCCTGGGTTGTGACATCCTACCATGCCCCTGACTTTATAGCATTCAATCCTGGGGCTCACACATACTCCTTTCTCCATCCACCTTCTCTATATCCAGCTTTACCAACTCCTTTCTGTGCACCGTGCCCTCCTAGCCTTTCTCCCTACTTCTCCCTCTCTTCCCCTACCTTCACCTCTACCTGGTGTATATTTTTATTTTTATTTTTTCTTCCGTTACTTCCTCCTGCAACCTTAGATAACCTGCTTTATCTTCCTATAGACACTTCTATGTATGTAAATACCGTGTAATCTGTATAATATCTGTATAATTCTATGTACATATGATCTTCTTTTCTTCCTCTCTGTAAAGAGTATTATCTGTATTGCCTTGTAAATACCTGTGTTGACCTGTATATACAATTGTTCATGCTCCACCCAGGTCCATCTTGCAAATGAGCTTCTGCTCAACGATGAACGCCTGGTTAAATAAAACTTGATTGATTGATTGATTGATTGTGTGCATAAGACACCTATTTTTCAAGAACTGTTAAATGGGTTGCTTATTTCTTGTAACTTTTTTATTATTGTTTCAACAGAGTCCAGCATAGGAGAGCTAGCTGACAGCAGACTTTTCATCCTCAGTATATCTTGGCTGGTGGTAACTACGGACTTTCTTACATCTCACCAGAAATTATCTTGCCATTTTATGCTTTCAGTCATTGCCTCTACCCAGCTAAGACTGGAGGAGTGTCCCAGTAACCAGTTAAGCAGTTATCTAAGTTTCATTTAAGATCAGTAGCAATTTGTGAGAGTCACAAGAAAATATTTATTTAAAAACACTATACCACAAGTGCAGTTTTCAGCAATCAATAATGGATATATTTTTATCACATCTGAACCGTGAGTGAGACAGTTAACAAATTTACTTGAAACATAGTGGGGCAGTTACTGAAAATAAGCAGTGAATTAAATATTTAAAATAAAGATTTTCACTGACATTGTTGGTCCTTTATTAGTAAACATGTGGGTATGTAAGATGCTGGAGACCATCATAAAAACAAAAATATTACACAAACTACAAAATAACATTACCTTTGACACAAACCAACATGAGTTTAAAAAAGGCAAATCTTGCGCTACAAACATAATTTGTTTTTATGAAGTAGTAAGTAAAACCTAGATATTAATAAATCAATGGACACTGCAATGTTTGACTTTAGTAAGGCCTTTGATTTGGTCCCACATTGGGCAATCAATAGCAAATAAAAAAAATGGAAATGAAGGCATTTTACATTGGCTCGGTAACTGGCTAACGGATAGAAAACAGAGAGTGTCAATTAGAGGACACCTATCAACAGGGGTGATGTTACTAGTGGTGTGCCTCTGGGCTCAGTTTTGAGCCCAATAATCTACATTTTCCTCCATGTCTGCTATGAAAATTTGAAAGTAATTACATCATAAAATATGCAGATGATATGAAATTATGTGGACCTTGAATACAAAAGAAGAAATAGCATTACTACAGAGAGACATAAATAACATTGCTTTATAGGCATCTCAGTTTTACAACCTTGAGCCAGAGGCTCGTTTCGGGGTGGGGGATTCCAATGGGGAATGAGATTAAATACTGAAAAATGTTGTGTTCTCCATTTTGGAAAGAAAAATAAACATCATAAATATAAACCTAATAATATGAATATACAAGATAGAGACATAAAAGATCTTGGTGGATAACAACTTAAATTTCAATCAACAGCATACAAATATAATAGCTGGGGCAAACAGAACAATTCATGCAATTAAAGAAATATAAAAAGCCAGTCAACTGAAGTCTTAATTCCATTATATTAATCGTATGTTAGGCAATAATTGACTATGGCAGTTATCTGTGGAACCCATATTTAAAAAAATGGAGATACTCAGATTGGAAAAAATCCAACGCAGGTACACAAAGTCGATAAATTCCTTACAAAAACATTCTTATGAGGACAGACTACACAAAAGGGACTACATAGTCTTCAAGTAAGACAAATAAGAGGGACATGCTATTTTTCTATGAACATTATAAATGATCCACAATTGATGTTGGAATTAAATATAGATTATAAATCAGATAAATTTAATGTCAGAGGCCATCCACTACAGGTTAAAACATAAGTACAAATCTAATAAAGGAAACTATTACTACGAATGAGATCAGCTAAGTTTAGGGGTCAACCTTAATTTTTTTGCACTAGCCAGCTGGACAAGTTAACTAAAAATTGTACTAGCCCGCAGATGGTTTCAATAGCCCACAATAATAATGGTAAATTTTGATCAGTTATACAGGAAAATGCAAGCCAAGAAATACTCTAATTATTGCATATCTATCCTGCTCCCACATTGCTTCCTGTCCCAGCAAAAAAACTGCAATCCAATCACATACAGAGTGTACCCCTCTGTTTTTTACAATGTGCCCTTGCTTCCTCTTTCTTCACCCCCACCAAACCAGAGGATACCGTAATAGCAAATGTTTAATCAAGCAGTTCTAGCTCTGCTCACACAACAGTCAACATCATCCTGCACCTCACCACAGTCCTACCCTGACCTGCAGGGCAGTGTACAGAGTCAGGCAGAGAAATGCACTCATCCCACACCATGTGGTTAACCAGACCTGCACTTCTGGAAGCTTTCTTACACTATGAAGTGAGCCAGGGGCAGTTCTAGGATTTCTTTGGAAAGAGTTAAACAAACACTGGGGCTTGGATGCAAGAAACTTTGACATATCTGTTTATATATACCAGGCACAAAAGTATTGATTTAACATGCTCTGCCCTAACAACAGATTTTTCATAACAGTGTCCTTTCTCCAGCCAAAGGGGAAGCAGTATACAGGAATGATGCTGTACTACTTCTCTTTCTATATAGGATGATCTGTGCACAGCAGGAATACCTATTTTAACCTTTCAAATTATATATTTTACTAAGGTTTTATTGTACAATACATGCTCCAAGCATTGTTTTAGGATGAAAGTACATACCAGGTGGCATAAGGGTGGAACTGCATGGATGGCATTGACTGGTGTGATCAGTAAGAGGAGCTGTGGACCATTACACCAGTTAGTAATGGCAGCTATGGGTCTATGGGTGGCCACTCAGAGTCTAGTCTGCAGTGGTGTCAAGGGAAAGTATAGAGTTAACAGACCACTTGGCTGGGCAGACAGTGTATACTTCATAGCATTCTGTCACTGCAATGTTACATATGAACATACAAAATTTACCAGCAGATAAAGGCCTAGAGGTCTATCAAGTTTGCTCGACTTGTGCGCCTCCTTATTAACACCCTTATAGTGTTGGATACAGACACTCAAAAGGTTGGGAAATGAGGCATAACTACTGGTCTTAATATTGTGGGACAAATCAAAGACAAGTTCAACAAACTGGAAGCTAGTGACTTAGCCACTCTACCTTTGATCACAGCCTGCACACTAGCTGAATGTCCTAACAACTGAGTGATAATGACTTACATTGAGTCTTTTGTTGGATCCCCTCTTGAACTGCCAGATAATTGCAGCTCTTAATGAGCTGTCAATCACACCAGGCCACCTGGAACACTAAGGAGATTAGCAAAGGACTACAGCCTGCTATTTAACACGCATAACTGCACCTGTCTACAATCAAGGCATAGCGCCTGTGCCCTGACAATGCCCACTGGGCGGCATCCACACCAATTCTCTCTTAATCCTCACCCATTGCTGATTGAACTGCTATCATCCTGCTGCTTGCTCTTACCATCGCGCAAGAATGTGCTATTGTAACCAAACTGGCTTATCTATTTAACTGTTGTACTCTCATGTGCTTGCTAACTATGTAACCCATATGCTGTAACAAAAAGTCTGTTATGTATTTGTCCTCAATGTGACGAGGTGTTTTGGAAATGAGCTCTGGCTCAAAGGTTGTAAACCGATGTACAAATAAATAAAAATAAAAAGTAGGGACTTTTCAACTTCATTAACAGCCATGAAAAATCTGCACTAGTCAAGATGGACAAGTAGAGGGTTAGCTGCACTAGCACTGATCAATTTGCATTAGGTTCAGGCTAGTAAAACAATGTTCAAGATCGAACCCTGGATAAGTTATGGAATAAGCTTCCAGAAAATGTAATTATAAGCCAAGATAAAGATATTTTTAAAAGACAATTGGATGATTACATAGCCAATGGAGGGAATATGAATTATTACAGTATGTCCTAACAGAGCAACTTTATGGGCTTCAGGCCTTCTTTTGCTCTTCACCATCTTAGTGAATGACAGAGTAAGCAGACTACAGTGTGAATGATATTCTCATTTTTATTTTATTTGTATCTCTGTATAAGTTTTCTGTTCTAGTTTACTAGGTTGATTTAGCCAGAAAATTAGAGAAACCACCAATCTCAGTGAAGCAGTGAGTTAGCCTTTACTCTAAAGAATGGGAGCATGCCTTGGTATAGAAGAACCACAGTCCTGCTCCTGTTAAGGCAGGCTTGCTTAACAAAATCTTAGAGGACAAGTTTCACAGATGCCTGAGCACAGTAATGCAGTCATGTAAGAAACGGGCAAACCATTAATGACCAGAATAAGTACTATAAGTAGCCTGGAAGTAAAAACGGGAGCCAAGAACCAACCAGTCACTTATTTGCATTGTAGATACTATGCCTTGAGGTTGATACTGCTATTAAATTTCATAGATATTTTAAATTAGAGAAAATATTCAACAAAATCACATCTGAGCCGTTTGCCCTATTCCAGTGTTTTTGAATAGTGGACAGTTTCTATTATGCGTGAATATAAAGTGATTCATGGCAAACACCTTAGAGAAGTTCGACATTCTTTAGTAGCAGGGCCAAGCAAATTGTCGCAATCTGAGTTCAAGTATTACAAAAAGTAACAGTGCTACGCTCCCACTGATTTTTTGTTTCCACAATTAAAAAGATAAAACATTTCTCCACATACCTTTACATATACATAATTATTATGGCTGCAACAAGGTAATCTTTTATTGCCCCAGTTTCTTCTTTCTTGAATTGGCAGCCCTAGGCATTGATACCAATTTGGGTAATGAATGTCCAGCCTAGCTCTAGACGATTTAGGTGGTGATGTTTGGCAACTAAAATGATCACGGTTGTGTTTCTGATCAACAACAATGCATATTTCACTGTCTTATATTTGAAAAGGATTGGTAGGGTTTTTAACTGAGTTCAATCATATTTCAGCATACATATCACCACTTCTTAGACAAGTGCTGAGAAAAAATAGTTTGAGCTGAGGAATCCCTTACACGCTTGCTTCAACAAATGTGTTTTAAGCTTTATGCTGCACTTGTTTTAATCATGTTAAAAACAGTGCTAAGTCCATTTTCTAGGCATTTTCCTAGACTAAAAATGTGTTAATTTAACAATTAATTTATCAAGATTAGCAGCTGATATGCAAGACCTCATTTTTCCAGTGGGATTTTGCTTCTACCTATTTCTGCAGCTGGGTAGACCGGAGTACTAAGAGGTTAAAGAAACATGCATTGAAATTTAATGCAAAGAAGTGCAAGATAATGCATATGGGGCACAAAAATCCTGGCACAATATATCAGTTGGGGGGTGAGGATATAGCATGCACCAAGCAGGAAAGAGATCTTGGGGTTATCACCTCTGATGACCTTAAGGTAGGCAAACAGTGTGACAAGGCAGCAGGTAAAGCAAATAGGATGCTGGGATGCATAGGCAGGGGCATCACCAGCAGGAAAAGGGAGGTCATAATTCCATTATACAAGACACTAGTGAGGCCCCACCTGAGTACAGTGTACAGTTCTGGAGACCTACCTACGTAAGGACATAGACAGGGTAGAGAACATTCAGAGGAGGGCAACAAAGATGGTACATGGATTGCATCACAAGTCCTATGAAGACAGGTTGAAGAAACTGAATATGTAGTCCCTGGAGGAGAGGAGGGAGAGGGATATGATAGAGACATACAAGTATCTTACAGGGAGGAACAGGGTGCAGGAAAACACTATTTTTAAGCGAAAAAGATGTTCCAGGACTAGAGAGCATGGGATGAAGTTGGAGGGAGGACGATTCAGAGGAAACGTGAGGAAGAATTTCTTCACAGAACGGGTGGTGGACAAGTGGAACACCCTGCCAGAGGAAGTGGGGGGGCTAAAACAATCACAGGATTTAAGAATGCATGGGATAGACATAAAGGAATTCTGGAGGTCGGGGTAAGGCAACAGACTTCTAGGAAAACATAAACTGAACTTACAAGCTCAAATAGGCAGACTGGGTGGGCCATAGGCCCTTATCTGCCGACACTGTCACGATCTATGTAAGGTAACACCACCAGTATTTGGATGTGGTGAGTTTGAACCTTTGATCTCCTGAATCCTAACCCACTCAAACCACTACACCAAACTGACTCGACAAGTTCTCAAATTAATATCCAACACATTTACTATTGCTAAGCAATGCAGAACAGTGATTGCAGACCAGTGTATTTTTTAATAAATGCCGATTATATACAGTATTTGTGAGATTGTACCAAACCAATTTAGACCTTGAGCTAGAGTCATGTAGTATTCAAGTGGAGGTTGTGGAATCAAACCCACATCTGTCTGCTGGATGTGCCAAGCTCATTCACAGCTCATTACTCTAACCTTAGACTGTACTAGTAGTAATTATGTACACTAAGCATTATACTCTGGGGTGCCCATTCAATCTACTGGCTGCATTGATATGTGTGATACTGCTGGGAGAACGAAATCTGAAAAAAAACTAGCCTTCTAAAGGAGGGGCTTCCAATAGCCACACCAGAGTGTATTTAGCAGCTGGTGATTGCCTCAAAGCCTGGATGGTGGCCATCAGTGCTACTACTGTTTGTCACCACACCACCAGACTGTAAAGAAGATGCGCTACCTTTAGATGCAGTCCCTTGTGCATTACTGGGTGCAGTATTATATCCTAGTTGAGTTAATTTGTTTTCTGTACTCTTTACTACAGCTGGGTTTATAATGAGTGGCATTCAGTGAGATACACAGCCACAGTATCTTTCATTTGTGGCAGTTTGAAATATTTTCTTTTTGTTTGGGGCAGCTACTTCTTTCTATGGCACTGAAGAGGTCCAGTCCTAAAATGTCTGTAGTGTTGAACTACTATTAATTTCCCAGTTTAATCTAGGGCAAGATGTGGATGCGTAATGTCCCTCCTTTGAGAAGATTATACAGATGGTAAGTAGGAATAAGCCAAAATGTAAAAAAGTGGAACAAAAATGACTGTGAAATCAGTTCTGTAAATGCCTGTCTATGACAGCCTAACCTATTAAAAGCATATGACCCCAAGGGTACAAGCAAGCCAATGAGGCATAGTAGCATGAAAAAAGGCTTCCAGAGATTGACGACTCAAACTGAATTCCCAACAAAGAAACCCCACGACTATAACTACTAGATATAAAAGCAAACTGCCTACAATAAATTGTTGACCAATGGCATCTAATCACTTGTCAGTAAGAGTTTACAACACTAATAGTTTACAGTGTGTGAGACGGATAGCTCCACAGATAGCACAATTAAACTGATGGTGAAATGCTTATGCATCAACTTTACAAAAATAGTGAACTGCAGATAAAAGTACATACAAGAATATAGGAAAATACAGCATGACCAGAAAACTCCTTCTAAGGGAATGTGTCTGGCATTTTGTACATGAGGTTTCTTAAGGAACCCCAGTTTAAAATATTATTTCGCTGTCCCCTGCTCCAGGATGATTAACAATAATGCATTTCAATGGAGGGATCAAGAATTTGCAAAGGAAACAGAGGAGGTATGCATAGGACACTTTATTATATCTTTCATAATGGAGAGGTATGCCTTTTCCTTTAAAATTTAACCTGGTGACATACTCCAATACTATTATTTTCTGATGAAGGACTTCTAATAGATTTCTTTGACTGGGTGACCAAAGTAGAAGATCAGGGAGGGGCTGTGGACATGGCCTACCTACACTTTAGCAAGGCATTTGAACAGTCCCACACAAAGATTAATATACAAGTTAGCCAGCCTGGGAGTGGTCCCAAGATGATAGCCTGGGTAAAACATTTGCTGGAGAACAGGACACAGAGGGTAATAGTAAACGGAGTCCACTCTGAGGAAAAGGGGTTACATAGTGGGGCACCGCAGGGCTCAATTCTAGAGCAGTCCCTTCAATGTCTGTATAAGTGACATTGCAGAAGGACTGGAAGGAAAAGTATGTCTCTTTGCAGATGACACAAAGATCTGCAGGGTTTTAAATAACTGATTAGCAGTTTTTATTGGGACAATACTAACTGTACAGAACATATTTATATAGATTTTCTAGAAATGCTATGTTTGTTAAATACAGTGAGGTAAGAGCTGCATTTTCACAATGTTTTAGCGCTTTTATGAGCAAAATGCTAATCAATTTTAGAGTTAAATAAAACCCTGATCTGCAACAAGGTTGATACACAAGATGGGATGGAAAGGATGAGAAGGGACTTAGCAGGGTTGGAGGAATGGTCAAATGTATGGCAGCTTAGATTCAATGCTAGGAAGTGCAAAGTAATGCACCTGGGAAACAAAAATCCAGGGAAGAGTACACTATGGGGGTAAGATACTAACAACAACAAAATGGAAAGGGACCTGGGGGTAGTCATATCAGATGACCTAAAGGTGGGCAACAATGTGAGAGGGCAGTAAGGAGGGCTGGGGGATACTGGGATGTATAGGAAGAGGCATCACCAGTAGAAAACAAGAAGTTGCTATCCTCTGTACAGACAGTTGGTGAGACCCATGTGGAGTACTGCATGCAGTTTTGGAGACCCAGTCTCTGCAAGGACATAGACAGGATGGAGGCAGTCCAAAGGAGGGCAACTAAAATGTGCAGGGTCTACACCAGAAGACATATGAATAGAGACTCAAGGAGCTTAATATGTATACCCTTGAGGAGGGACATGATAGAAACTTTCAAGTACCTCAAGGGAATCACAAAGTCAAGAGGGTAGCATCTTTCAGAAAAGAGATGTGCAAGAACAAGGGGCACAATTTGAAGATAGAAGGAGACGGCTCAGAGGTAATGTAAGGAAGTATTTTTTCATGGACAGGGTTTTGATGCATGGAACTGCCTCCTGAGGAGGTTGTGGAGTCAAAACAGTGGGGAATTCAAGAATGCATGGGACAGACATAAGGCAATTCTAGGGGTTGGGGGTAGGAGGAAGTAGGCTGTTGGTTAACTAAGAACTGCAGCTTATCTTTAGGTAGGAAATGGGCAGACTGGGTGGGCCAAGCGGTCCTTATCTGCCATCAAATTCTATGTTTTCTATGTTTCTATGACTTCAGTTTGTGCAGCTGCTGCAGGGTCATGTGGCTTTAAAACAAGTTTTGCTACCTATTGTGGATTCTTTTGCCCTGAACAGCACGAATCAAACAGGACTTCAGCCAGTTCTTACAGGCAATACCCCTCTTTCTTCATCTGGGTGAGATGCCTTTTCGCACCATATAGAGTCAGCTTTCCACACATGCACTTTGGGAATTCCTCCTACCCAGAGGGCTTACCATTCTGGGATATGTCACAATGCATACAAGAGACTGTACTTGCTGTAGTGACTTTTAAATTACCTTTGTGTGGACAACTAGAACCCTATGTGGTTCCTCCACAGTTGGATTTGTATATTATCGACATGTTGTTCAATATCCTTCCCCTTTTTATTGCTAAATGCCATTGCATATATCAGTTTCAGTCCTTCTAATTAGTCTATTTTGCTGCTGTGTATCTTGAATACTGTATGTTTTGCAAACAGTCTGTCTTTCTTTTTCATTGTATTAATGCCTTAGAGTGTGTAGGTTTTCTTCAAGGGTTGCTTATAATATTTTTTTTTTTTTTAGGGACAGTATGTTGGGCACATGGGAGCAAGTGCAAAAGTTTGTGTGCCCAGGAAATCACCAGTCTTGTACAAGCGATTCAGTAAGGTATCTGGTGGAGCTCGCCAAGTTTCCGGTACATTCAAATCCAACAACAAAATTCTGGCCTGCTCTAGCAATGAATGCTACTACACATGAAGTCTTTTTAAAGTTTGTTATTTTTATTTATAAAGTCCCAACGTTTCGCTTAGTATTAGGCTTCTTCTGGGAACTGTAAAAGATTTATAAACAAATATTTACTATATTTCACATTTGAAAATAATATTCAATTTTTAATTTTCAATTTTAATATCTTTCCATATTAGACCATGCTAGTCAAAATGACTGGGTGTACCATCTTTCTATTGTAATTATTAAAGCAATATTAAAACCAAAATTATATTTTAACCACCTGGTTATCCTTCACATTCATTAACAGTCATAAAATTCTTATACATTTTGCCCAACTAGATGCCACCAGTATAAATGCATGAAAAATTAATTGCCTTACTTTTAACAATGTCAGCAAAAAGCCAAACATCTGCCAAGCCTCTTAAGAATTGCCTCCTGTATGTATTCACTTTAAAAGTAATAAAACACTTAGGTCAAATACTACATATTCCAAATTGCACCAGACAAATGCTACTTTATCATTTATAGTTCAAGTTCTCAATATTCACCTTTTATTTATTCTACTTTTGGTTTCAGATATTTTTCTTCAACCATTTAACTGATAAATAAATAAATAAATAAAAGGGGACAGAAAGAGGAAAAGTTATAATAAAGAACATCAGTTGTTAATTTAAGTGCTTCTTTAAAGTTGTTTACACACATTACACAGTATTTCTAATATGTTCATGGAGCAAACCTTAAAGTTAAGACAAGGGATATCGATGTCTAATGCAATTTTGTTTGAAATATCCCCTGCTCATGGCAGCTAGTGGCTAGAATTATACAAGTGCACTCTCAGTGATGTATCAGAGTCTGGGGCAAAACAGTTTTCTTACTGTAATGTTTTGGGTCTATTAACTGTGATTTTGCCTACCTACCATCACATTTGATGTACTGTAATGCAGTATGATAATACAAACAAAGTTAAAAAAACATTAAGGCATGCCTGACTGCCCTATTTCTGTATTTTTGTATATTTCTGTAGATTCCTATATGTATTTCTACCTACAGTTCACTATTTCTGTACAACTTATGCATAAGCATTTCACCTCTGGCTTAATTGCCCTGCTCATTTTACTTTAAATATTAGTTTTGTTTATACAATTTGCAATCTTACATGTGATTATTTTTATTAGGGCTGTGTTGTTTTAAAAATTAGGTGACTTCTGTAGAAATGCAGCTTGAAATCACAAACTTATGCAGTATCAGTATTAGTGTGTGTTCTGCTTGTTTTCTGATGCCCTCCAATTTTATTCCTTTGTGTTGAGCCAATGCTTTTCATAAAATGGAAATTTCATATTTCATATATGAGCACACGAATGTAACTGAAGTATAAAGCTTATTTATTATTTCTTTTGCCCTGTAACACTGTGGTTTTACTAATTAGCCAGTAGAACAATTTTGTAAGTGACGGCATCTGATAAAGGCTTCCATACATAAATTAGATGACTCTTGTAAAACAGTTGCTATTGTAGCACCAGTGCAATGTGTTTGTTTTTCTATCTCCCCACATTTTCTTGCAAAGCGAAAGCCAATGCTTTTTATAAATGGAAATTTATGTATTGTATATGAGAACAGGAATGTGATTGATACATATGTCTTAACCAACATTTCTTTTGCCCTGCATATTATGGTTTAACTATTAGCACGTAACTATTTATAAATGATAGCATTTGATAAGGACTTGCAATACTGCATATCAGTTAGGTGGCTGCTGTAAAAGCAGTTGCTACAGCAGCATCAATGAGGTGTGCTTCCTGTCTTTCTACCCCCACCCCGAGCTGATGCTTTGTCATAAAATGGAAATTGATGTATATGAGCATACAAATTATTTCTTACTGATGCCTGTGTGAAGTGAAGCATCAGGTAGTTTCGAGACAGACATTGTACCTCATATTCAACTTTTACAGTAACAGACATTGTACTTTACCTGCTATGGAACTTTTGCTGTGAACAATGCACCATCGTGTTCATGCCTATGTTTTGGTTTCTTATATTTGAATGATAATGTCTCCTTCTGTGATGATGTAACTGTTAAACTGTAATGACTTTGACATATGTACAGTATATTATCTGATTATGCAGTATAGTACATTTTATATATTGTCACTGTATACCTTATTCAGTCTTTGCTTTCTCCTTCTGTCTTCCCTCCCAGTCCTACACCCCAGTTTTCTCATTCATATTGATATCTAACATTAAATTTTGCATGCACATGTACGCACACACTACAAATGTGCTGTATTTACCATATGAGATACTACACCCTTCAGACAATTCTAGTTAGAAACTCAGCCTGGTTTTCCTACTGAAATCAAAAGACATATCAAATCCTACAGGAAACTGTGTGTCAGAAGCTCAACTTGGTGTTCCCTCTCAAATACAAAGAAATACAGAGCCCTGCCAATAGTAGGTCAGAGGCTATGCTGGGTCCAACAGCAGAGTCTGGGATGATGTCAGTAATGGATTTTAGATGAGCGAGCTTGGAATACATTGCATGCTGGTGCAGAACATAAAGACTATGATGTACCACATTATCGCTGGCTGCCCCACCATATAAAAGTAAATTACATAAAGGAAACAGGAAAAGGCCTGAGTGCAAAGCATCCACTTGAAACACAAACTATTACCTATAGTATTATTTCTGGTAAAGCTGTACTAAGAAACAAATATAATATCCGTTAGTAAAAGAGCAGTAAATGGGATTACATCAAAGAAAGAGGATTTGTATTCTGTTTCTGTTTTCTATGTATGCTGTGTGGAGCTTTGACAACTAAGTGTTGTGATGTGGGCCCGTTATTGGTTATGGCTAAACTTGACTGGAGCTTGTAGGTAGTTGGTGCATTCAGTATTTGTGCCTCCCTTTCTTCTGACCACATCCTCAGGGCCCCTGTATTTGGAGATGCAGTGACAGACAGGTTACTGGCAGCAGAGACAGCACTCATTCATACACTCCTAGTTTACAAGCCATTCACTCCTAGGTCACTTAGCAGAAGGTATTGGCGGGCTTTGTATTCTGTAAGAGTACAGCACACCTACCCATCTATCTGTACTGGAATGTGTACAGATTAGACTAGGTGTGTCTTTTATTCCAGCCATGGGGACCACACTATGGCAGAGTGCAGGTCATCCTCATAGCCCTTAATGAATCAACTACAGTGTGGGAGACCCAGGTTGTATTATACCACACCTTTCACAGAGGACCAAGCTGGGAAGCAGCCTGTACTGTGTGTGTGTGTGTGTGTGTGTGTGTGTGTGTGTGTGTGTGTGTGTATATTTGTTCGTATCCAAAGGAAGAAGCCTGCCTCTCAACTGTCACTCATTATGAAGGATGTCCCTCATAATTTTTCTTTGTCTCAACTATCTGATATGAGAAAGGTGTTGCCCACAAACAGTAGATACCGAGAACTTTGACTTTTAATATTGAAGTTCATAATATTCTATTTTGCTAGATCAAAATTAAACTTTGTTGCAATATAGCCACTGCTTTACACATGGTTATGAAACTGTAACTACTTGTTTGATTATGTGGCATACAGTATGAGGGTCAGTGCCCCACATTAAAGTTTCAGTGTACCTTATTTAGTGACAAAAACTTGAGAGGTATAGGCAGAAGTATTTTCTGTTTCACTGTGGTCATGGCTGGGTTCAATAAAATCCCACATACTGTGAGTGCATTCTGTTTGAATCCAGAAGTGAAAAAGACAGCACAGTCTATCTATAGTACAGAGTACTCATCAGAACCGTAGCCATCACCTCATTGTCCACTTGGTAATCTGGGAGAACTTCCTGGTGATGGGAGAATGTATACCCACAAGAACTAGAGACTTGGACTACACTTCAGGCCTGGTGTCACATGGATGCCCTTCTGTAGGAACATACTGTACCTGGTCCATCTCAGGAACCACATAAACCTAATTACTTACTCTCGTCTCGCAAATTGTATGCACCTTTTCTGTATAGTGTATGGTGGAACGCTGTTCCATGTGAAATCCATGCCTGAAACAGCGTTGTTGTGCTGCACTCAGTGTGTCACGATCTTGTTGTGCTGCACCAAGTGCGTCACGGTGCAGCACAACAGGATCGAGCAGCATTCACGCATGCGCAATTGGTGTGCAACGGCAGGTGCGCATACGCGGCAGCAGACAACCAGTAAGCCTTTTTTGGCCATAGACTTGTTCTGGGGTTCACAGAGAGCTGCTTATGGCTGCCCATACACTACAAAAGATTGTGTATGAGCAACCATACACAAACAAGTCAGTTGTAGAGATCTTGAGGTTTCCGTGGTAATGGACTTCTCGAGCTGCACTCTTGAGGTCTCTGGTTACCACGAGCCTCTCGATTACAACTGCTGCTTGTTGTGTACTTGCTCACACAATCCTCTATATCTTCTTCTAAATCAATTCAACAGGGTATTCCTTGCTAGAGACACAATGGACCACTCCATAACCTCCAAATTTGGATAGGGGTTGCAAATGTATGATCAATTGGTGATACTTAATTATCAGGCACTGGCCAAACACCACACCTGCAACCACTACTGTGTGCTGAATTTCCAAGTGTAACTCTATGGTGGAGTAGATTTATTGGTTATAAATTACTTATGAATCAGAAGACCTGGTTTCAAATAATTGAAAACACCAAATATAACAAAGTTATGGGCTTGCATTGAATTTTATGAACACAGACTTGTAACTTTGGTCATTTTCAATATTTGTACCCCAAATTTACAACATAGCTATATCTTTACAGCATCTCCCAATTGTGACAGCTGCCATTTTTTAAATCCTGGCCAAAATGTTTTGCTTTTTTTATATCCCTAAAGGTGATTTTTTGTGGTCCCTGCATGAAAACACTTTCGACAGGTGTTGAAAATGTTCTCTGCTCTTGTTCATGAGGTGGGGTCATAAGAGTCTATGTCCAAAATTTGGAGTAGAATATTACAAAATTACTAAGCATGTTGAAATTTTGGTGTAAAAATATTTAAAACAATCTTCAGTATTTTTTTGATGTAGTGTACTTTTTGTCCCTAGTTGCTCTTCCATCAGCCCCATTCCATTCACCTGCCTCAATCTCCAATGACCACCTTCTGCCACGATACTCCCTGGCTTACCCCGAGGGTGGGGCCACGCACCCCGACTGCCCATCTACAACAGGGAAAGGTGTTGGCAAGCCGACACTGCCTCCTGGCCTCCCTCCCAGTGCAGGGTTCAGGGCCTGTGGTGGCACCTGTGGAGCCATAATTAGTCAGTGAGTGGGCGACAGAGCCATAATTAGTCAGTGAGCAGAGTGGCAGAGCCATAATTAGTTGGTGAGCAGAGCAGCAGAGAGCCATGGAGGCTAGGCATCGGGCGGCGGTATCCAGAGTGACCAGAGAGATTTTTCCTGTGTTTTTCTGGGGGTGGGATGTGCAATGACATCCAACATCTGCCCCACCTCCCTGAACATTCAGATGCCAGTTCCTGTGGTACCCCTCCTCCGCCAGGGTGCATCAAGCACCAGACATACTCCAGCTCTCCCCAGAGAAGGGAGCAGTCCATGGGATACTTGATCCTTTCCCCTGCGGCCCTCCGATGACCCGGGTCCATTCCTGAACCCAGGTCGCGTGTTGCAAGCAGAAATTCAACCACTGTGCCAACAGGCCAGCCATAATTTTCAACATTTTAACCCCAGATTTATCTCATGCAGCTCTATCGACTTTAGCCAGAATTTGTTTGAAGGACAGAGTCCTGAAGGGACTTGCTAATTTGAAGGTGGACAAAGCAATGAGGCCAGATGGGGTGCAGTAGTAGTAGTAGTAAATGTTTTTATTCATTTAGAATACAAATGAATAAAGGATAAACCAATTGAGTGAAGCTTATTTTCAACAAGGTCCCATACAGTAAAAGGCACAATATAAAAGGAAATGTTACAATAACATACAATACCACTGATAACAACACATGACTAAAATAAATTTGATAAAAAGCCAAAAGAAGAAAACCATACAACAAATTCAACTTCACACATAACATCAATACCATCATTAACAGTTCTAACTAATACCCACCAAAAGGGATAAAATAAAGAACACTCCTAAGGTGAATATACTCTTACTTAATGGTAATAACCCACACTGTAAATCTACATATATATCATTTATATATCTGTACAATATTGCCTCTTTGACATGAACTAAGATGATACCAACGTTGTATTAGGGCCAGTGATTTTTTACGTTATCCAAGAACAAAGTCACAGGAATTGCATTCCAACCCAACACCCTCTACAATATATAGATCATCATCCGATATTCAAGTTACATCTAGGAAACTCAAGGCTTGGCACTCAGCAATTTCTCAAAGAGGCCAACTTACCCTATAGATCAAATTATCTGCAACATACCCTGGGTACTTCCCTTCAGTCCTTTATAAACAAAGGCTAATAAATGTTTGTGGTTACGCTCATAGAGCGTATGCCACCTAAATGATCATAAAGCAAACATCTGTGGGTTAGTCTGGTGCCCTAGAATAAATCTAGCCAAGCTGTTATAACTTGCTTTCAACTTTTTAAATCCTATTTTCTCCCACATGAATAGAATATGTCCCCATAGTCAATCAAAGGATGACCATCGTGTTTACTACTTTTTTCTTACTTCCATGCTCATTAATGAACTAACCCTATAAAGAGCCCCTATTCTTTTATTCACATTCTAGTCAGGTTACCAATATGTATATCCCAACATAATGAGCTGTCAATCCAAGACCCAGGTACTTATACATATGTGTCTGTTGGATCGGGGCTCCATGGGCAACAATCCCAGGGCCATGCTCTCCAACCTATCACTTTTCGATGTAATAACATATTGAAGGAGCTCAGGAAATACTGGATGCATCTCTGACAGTTCTATTTAACAGCTCACTGGAAACAAGAGTGGTTCCGGAGGACTGGAGGAGGGCAGATGTAGCCCACTAAACAAAAGTGGTAGAAGGAAGGAGCCTGGCAATTATAGGCCAGTCAGCCTGACATCAGTGGTGGGAAAGTAAATGGAATCACTGCTGAAAGAAAGGACTGTGGAATATTGTGACTCCAGTGTGTTGCAAGACCCAAGGCAGAATGGTTTCACAGGAAAGGTCATGTCAAATGAATCTGCTAGATTTCTTGACTGAGTGACAAAGGTCGTCAGGGTGGCGAGTGGGCATGATTTACCTAGATTTCAGTAAGGCGTTCAACATCATTCCACACAGGACACTAGTAAGCAACCTAGGTAGCTTAGGAGTGGATCCAAAGGTGGTAAACTGGATAAGAAATTGGTTAGAGGATAGGTGACAGACGGTGGTGGTAAACAGAGTTCACTCACAGGAAGGGAGGGTGACCAGCGGGGTGCCTCAGGGATCAGTGCTGGGACCAGTCATCTTTAATGTCTTTATAAGTCAGTGTCAGTGGTTCAGCAGGTTTGCACACTTACCTCTGAGGCTGGAAGAACAAAAGGTTATGGGTTCTAGTCCCACACCAGGCACTTAGGGTAAATCCCAATACTGACACTGTAGTGCATCGTGAGGATGCTGCACTCCTGAGGTGCTGTCTTTTGATGAGACGTTAAACCAAGGTCCCGCCTGCCTGTTCTGGTGGTTGTTCCAGTGGATGCTAAAGATCCCATGGCATTTCTCGAAAGAGTAGGGATAATTTTTATTCAGAATTCAAAAAAATACTTCCACCAAGATTACAGAAAGGAAAAAAAATAATAACAATTCAAGCTTGAAAACCAAACAAAAATGGCATAATGGCCACATACATAGGAATTCATATTGTATGAAAAACAATAAAACAAAATCCACCATCACAATACTGTATCTCTCCCACTAGCCTTATAAGGATCTAACACACACACACACACACATATATACGTATATATATATATATATATATATATATATATATATATATATATATATATATAATACAGCCATCTCATAGCCTCCTCTTACACCTTTGTTGTTACACAGGTGAACACAATTCATACCGGATCTTTATTATGATATCTCTAAAAAATATATATGTAACATTAAGAAGGGAATACAAAAAGGAGAATATAACATGATGTGTCTGTCACCCAATCAAATCTATTCCCTCCCAAAAGTAATCACATACTGATTCTCTCATTGTCTTTCTTTCGAATGTATAAACTTTATCTAGGTCTACTTGTATTTTAAATAAAACACCCTGAATAAGTACCTCCTCATTTTTAACACTCTCTGGCATCTTGCCTGCCAAATTGCCCATTTTATGCATGCTAAAATTACATAAACTGCACTCTTTTTCCATTTTCCCAAAAGCTCAATTAATTGTACCTGCACTAGGACTTCAAAAGTCATATTAGAAAATATTTCTGTATTCCACATAGATGCTAGAGCAGACCAAAAACTTGTACACATGTGCACTCAAAAACATGCTACATTGTTTCTATTGTGTCCTGACAACCTAATTCCATACACACTCTCCTCCAGACTTTTGTGCTTTTGGTGTCCTTTCACATGTAATCGCCATGGCCACATACTCACACAAATGTCCTGCATTTTCAAGGGAATCCTGGGATCAGTTTTGCTCTCCAACAATTGGTTACTATTTACCCCTGGTTTAAGTACAAGAACTGGGTCCTCAGAATAGCATTTTGTACCAGCGATTATAAAATTGTTTTTTGATTGATTTAGAAAACAACTCAGTTCTATCTTCCACGTTCTCATACTTTAAAGTAGCAAGGACATACAAAGGTAATGACTTGTCCATGGGATGCCACTTTCCTCTACCACAGGCTGTCAAAAAGCCTGCACTCCCTCCTGCATAATCTCAATCCCTGCACTTGCTGTTCTTAAGAGTAATGGTCTAGTATTAGAATAAAAATTGGAAAATTAAAACTAAAGGCTGCTTCATATTAAGGCCCCGTCTTTCCATGTCCTATATGTGTGAGCCCTTTACTGGATTAACTTGCTCCCCCATAAAAACATAACAAATAATCCCTGAATTTTTGTTTGCATAGCATAGAGTAGTGGGTATATATTAATATGTGTACAAAAGCAGTGCAATGTTTGCCTTTATAAGGTGAACCCTTTTTTTCTTGTCATTTTCCAAGAACGTCAAGTTTGAACTTTCTGTCAGTCATATCATATGTTATGACCCAATTCTGCTTTTCGCTTCTCATGTTCCAAACAGTAGCCCCAAAACCCAAAGTGGTTCTTGTGCTATCGGGATCATAAAATCAAAGGGTAATTGGGGCTTTCCCCGATGGAAATACTTTGCTTTTGTTTAATTTATGTTTATCCCTGTCTCAGCTGTTACCTCAGTCAATACCTGTAACACTTTTCTGCCATCCTCCACAGTAGCTACTATCAAGACACAATCATCCGTATGCCAAAACCTTTTTATATATTACTCCTGCTTTGCTCACCATGAGTGTTATGTCCCTGGAGTCTCAATCAATCTTAATACTGGATCAAGGCCAAAAATATATAAAAGTGGGCTTAAGGGACATCCCTGTCGACTCCTTTTTGTGTGAACAGGAATGCCAAGCTGCCCATTAACCAGTGGTGTAACTTGCATCATCATACAATAGTTTTATAAAGTTCATCGTTTGTTGTGGTATTCCATATTCGTGTAACACACTACAAAGATTGCTTTTGTTTAATGGTGTCAAATGTTTTTCCTGTTCAATAGACAGAAGGTACCCTTCAGTTTCCAAATTCAGTCCCTGTTCCACTATCTCTCTTATGCACTGTAAATTCTGGTAGATGTTTCTTCCCAGAATTGTACAGGTTTATGTATCTAACACAACCGTCTGCACTATTTGTGCCATTTGCACTGCCAACATTTTTGTTAAGATCTTATAATCTGACGTTAGCAAAATCAGTGGCCTCCAGTTTCAGATGTATTTTGAGAGTCCCTTTTTGTATATAAAATCATTATTCCTTCTGTCAAACTGTGACAGAGTCTATATTTTTATTTTGTTGAGTATTCGGAAAGTACCTTTGAGTCAAAGACTCTTTTCAAATGTTCCACTTCAGTACAGGCAGATACAGTAGAGAGAAAACAGTACTGATCAAATCAAAAACAGACACAAAACAGGAAAGCACTATTACTATACATAGAATTTGACAGCAGAATAAGGACCGCTTGGCCCACCAAGTCTGCCCATTTCCCTACATAATGGATAAGCTGCAGATCCTAGTTAACCAGCAGCCTATTTCTTCCTATCCCCCACCCCTAGAATTGCCTTATGACTGTCCCATACATGCTTGAATTCAACCACTGTTTTGACTCCACAACCTCCTCGAAGCCCATTCCATGCATCCACAACCCTTTCTGTGAAAAAATACTTCCTTGCATTACCTCTGGCCTCCCCCTTCAAATTGTGCCCCTTGTTCTTGCACCTTTTTTGAAAGATGCTACTCTCTTGGACTTTGTTGATTCCCTTGAGGTACTTGAAGTTTCTATCATGTCCCCTCTCCTCCTTTCCTGGGCTTTACATATTAAGCTCCTTTAGTCTCTCTTCATATGTCTCTGTGTAGACCCTGCACCATTTTAGCTGCCCTCCCTGGACAGCTTCCATCCTGTCTATGTCCTTGTGGAGACTGGATCTCCAGAACTGCATGCAGTACTCCAGATGGGGTCTCACCTGCTGTCTGTACAGAGGGATAATAACTTCCTGTTTTCAACTGGTGATGCCTCTCCTATGCATTCCAGTATTCCTCCAGCCTTCTTACTGCCCTCTCACATTTGCTTGCCCACCTTTAAGTCATCTGATATGATACCCCCAGGTCCCTTTCCATTTTTTGTTGTTGTTAGTATCTCACCCCCATTGTGTACTCTTCCCCTGGGTTTTGTTTCCCAGGTGCATTACCTTGCACTTCTTAGCATTGAATCTAAGCTGCCATACATTTGACCATTCCTCTAACCTTGCCAGTCCTTCTCATCCTTTCCACCCCACCTTGTCATCAACTCTGTTGCAGATCTTTGTGTCATCTGCAAAGAGACATACTTTTCCTTCAGTCCCTCTGCAATGTCGCTTGTAAAGAGACATTGAGAGGACGATCCTAATACTGAACCCTGCGGTGCCCACTAGTAACTCCCTTTCTTCAGAGTGGACTCCATTTACTGTTACGCTCTGTATCCTATTCTCCAGCCAATTCTTTACCCAGGCTATCATCTTGGGACCCACTCCCAGGCTGGCTAACTTGTATATTAATCTTTTGTGTGGACTGTGTCAAATGCCTTGCTAAAGTCTCAGGTAGACCGTGTCCACAGCCCCTCCTGATCTACTTTGGTCACCCAGTCAAAGAAATCTGTAAGTTCATCTGGCATGACCTTCCCACTGTGAATCCATGCTGCCTTGGGTCTTGTGTCCCTCTGGTCTCTAGGTACTCAACAATTCTTTCCTTCAGAAGTGATTCCATCATTTTCCCTATCACTGAGGTTAAACTAACAGGTCTATAGTTTCCTGCTCCCACTTTTGTGAAAGGAATCACATCTGCCCTCCTCCAGTCCTCAGGTACCATCCCATCCTTCCATGATTTGTTAAAGAGGGTAGTCAGTGGTGTCACTAGTTCTACCCTTAGTTCTTTTAGAATTCTGGGATGAATCCCATCAGGCCCCATTGCTTTGTCCACCTTCAGTTTTAGGAGTTCTTTCAGAACCTTTCTTCTGTAAATGGGCTGGTATCAACTTCTGTATCCAGAGTGTTTCTATTGTTTGTTTTAGGTACCTCCCCTCTTCATTTGTAAATACTGAGCAAAAATATTTGTTTAGTATCTCTGCCTTTTCACAGTCACCTCTGCCCACCCCCTCCCTTTATTAAGCCTCACTATCCCTCCCTTGGTCTTCCTTCACTCCCTGATGTACCTAAAAAGGTTTTATACCCTTCTTAACTGATCTGGCTATCTTTTCCTTGGTTCAGGCCTTTGCTGTTCTGACTGCCAGTCCCAGCTTCCTTTTGCTTTAACTGATACAATTCTCTGTCCTGCTCCTTCTATGCGATTCCTTGTACTTCCTGATGCTTTCTTTTCTCTTGAACCTTCACTGCCACCTCCTTTGAGAACCATAGTGGTTTCTTACAAGATTTTGTTTTGTTTATTTGCTTCACACAAGGCTCGTTACCTCTGTGATGGCAGTTTTATTATTCCCCATTGTTCTTCCACCCTCCTTCCTGCCCATGTGTTAGTGATGCCCTGGGCACTCACCCATTTGAGCCAATCAGCCCTCCTGAGTACAGTACTTTTGCCTTTGTATGGCTTGACTCTATTGCTGTGTTTATTGTGAACCATACTGTCGATGGTCGCTAGTTCCCAGATGGCTACCCACTTCTACATCTGTGATCCTCTCTTCATCTCCATTTGAGAGAACCAGGTCTAAGATTGCTCCCTCTCAAGTGGGTTCCAATACTAGTTGTCTAAGGCATGCCCCTGTAGGGCATCTAGAATAACCCCACTCTTAGAGTTGCTGCTGCAACTGCACTCCATTTAACATCTGGCATATTCAGATCACCCATCAGCAATATCTCCCTTTCTTCTGCCATTCTAAGTATACTTTCTATCATTTCCTTGTCGTTTCCTCCCCTGAAAGGAGGTCTGTATACAACCCTGTGTGGATTGTGGTGCCATTGCCTGTCTCCAAATTGACCCACAGTGCTTCTTCTCCTCCCTGTTTACCCTTTCATTCTGTTGCTTTGATTCTGTCCCTTATGTAGAGCTACTCCTCCTCCTCCTCTTTTACCCTCCCTGTCCCTCCTGTAGATAGTGTATCCTGGTATGTTTATGTCCCAGTCATGGTTCTGTGTGTACCGTGTTTCTGTGACTGCCATGATATCCAGATGTTCCTCCTCCATCAAGGCCACTAATTCAGGAAGCTTGTTACCCAGACTATGGGCATTGGTACTCATTGCTCTCCATTTTTGATGGCTTTACCTTCTGTAGCAGCATCCCCACTGACCTTTCTACCTTGGTCTTTTTCTCATTTAGTACCCTGTTTTGTAGGGAGGCTGGGGATTTTCCTGCTGCTTATCAGTGCCTCCCCTTGACTAGTTTAAAAGCTTGCCAATGAAGCATTTTAAACCGATTGCCCAAAAACTTGTTACCTTCCTGGACAGATGCAGACCATCCTGAAAGTATAGGCTGGTGTCCCTCCAGGTAGAACCCCAGTCCCCAATTAAGCCAAACTCCTGTGCTCCACACCATTTTTCAACCATTAGTTAAACTGCATGGTGCAAAGTACCCTCACCTCACCATGCCACTGACAGGCAGCACCTCTGAGAAGGATACTGTGTGTGCTACTTGTCTTGGCCCCTCAACTCTACAAAGTCCTTCTGCACTGCTCTAATTTCATAATAAGCCAAGTCATTTGTCCCTAGGTGGACAATGACATCCAGTCAGACTCCCGTGCAACTGTTCTCATGATCCTAAGGATGCGCTTCCAAGCCATGGCACCAGGCAGGCACCTTACTTCAGTTTTCCCTGCTCCCATTTCTATCCCCCAATAATTGAGTCCCCCACCAGGAGCTGCTTCTTTTCCTGTGGTTCCTCTGCCTCCTTCCTGAGGGCCTCCTTGTGACAGTTGTCTGCAACCTCCTTAGTCTCCTCTGGGGTGCATCCATAGGGGAACTATGCTCCCCAGAATGGTGTATGGATTGTGGAGTGGAACAGCTGACTGGGTGTGCCTCTGTTCCACCACCCTTACCCTCCCTGAGCCCAATGTGGTCCAACTGCTGTGCTTTCTTCGCAACCTCTGAGGTAGTGGTGGTGGCTCTGGTGCTCAATTAAACATTCATCAATTAGATCCAGGTATTAATATTAATAGACACAGATTCAGTACATTTGCAGAAGTAGTAACACGAAGAAGTTAGGTAAAATACTGTAGTACATTCAGTCAGCTGATATTTAGATCTCTGAGATCCTGTGTGCTAGCCACTAAGTCTAGTGAGAATTTGAAAAAGAAACTGCAGTGCAGGTTACCAATGTGGGATCCTGGAAGTCTGTTCGACAGATAATGTCCAGTTAGAGGAGAATGGGAGTATAGCTGTTAGTGGCAGTCACAGAAATTCGTAGAATGTAGGTGGTGCCTAAGGTGGGTTTATAGGGGCCAAGTCTATTCAGATTGGTGAGGCGTTTGGCAGGCTGTTTGCAGGATGGGGCTCGGTAACTGAAGGATCTTTGGAATTGGGAGGTATGGCATCGGTGGACCACATAGAGTTGTTGGCAGAACTACGGGTGTTCTGCAGGTGAGGCCCATTGTAGTATGGTGGGAGAGACCGCTGGGGGCGAGACCAAGGAAATCTTTTGGCCATAAGGCAAGTGTGAAACCTAATTTGGTTGTCAAGGTTAAGCCAGTTTGTAGCATTGTACAGGGTACATGTGTGGGTTAGCGATCACAACCCAGGCGAGGCAGGCAGGCTTTGTTGAGGGAGGTCCAGAGTCTGGATAAGGCTGTGGGGCTGGCGCGCTGTGAGATAAGAATGCCATAGTCAAGAAGGAGAGGATCAATGAGGAGATCACTAGGGGCAATGGCAACTGGTGTGAGGCAGTGTTTAAACCGATAGAGGAGCTGGGCCTGGTGTTGAGGGCCATGGACAGTAGGTGAATGTAGGGGTTGAAACTAAGGGCAGGGTCAAGTAGCCCAGATATTTAAAGGAATCCACTTGTTCGAGTGGGATTTGGCTGGCTGTTAGTAGAGATGGACATTGGTCCTTCTTGGAGTTTTGAAGGTGTGAGAAGTACATAACTTTAGTCTTTTTATAGTTTAGAATGTGGCGCTGTGAGGTGAACTACTTTTGGCATCACTGAAGGAGGATTGGAGGGAGATGTGGAGTTGAGAGGGTCTTGGCTGAAGGAGTGCAGGACAGCATCGTCCACATAGAGTAGGATCTTATCTGAACAGGACTGGGGAGGGAGTTGAGAAAGAGGCTGAATAATAAAGGGCGAGGATGAACCCTCACGGGACACCATAATGGATTGGCAGCTTGCTGGATAATGTGGACCCAATTTTACTTGCTGTGGCGGTCAGCCAGATAGTCAGTGAACCAGCTCAGAGCATGTAGAGACACCAAGTTTGGAAAGGGCAGTTAGTGAGGAGGTGGTTGACCATATCAAATGCTTTTTGAGGCCCAGGAAGACTGCACTGGCGAGTTCCCTCTGTCGAGGGCCGTATGGAGGAGGTGGTGAACTCTAGTAGGGCAGTGCTCATGCTGTGTCCCTTGTGGAAACCATGTTGTTGATGGCAAAGTAAATTGTGTTTGTTTAGGTGGTCAGTGAGCTGAGCTGATCAGAGACAATACTCTAGGGCCTTCGATAGGGGTGGGAGGATAGATATTGGGCAATAATTGTGGGTGGAAATACGGTCACGTTTTAAATATGGGTGTGATGGGCCGTATTCCAGTGCTTGGGAATTTCCTGAGACATAGGGATCAGTTGATAATATGAGTAAGGGGTGAGCACCTCGTTTAGGGTGAGTAGAGTCGTATCAGGTCTAAGGAGTCACTACTGTAGTGGAGTGGCTAATGGCCTTTCTGAGATAAGGCTCTTCCGATTTGGTGGAGATGCAGTGGAGGTGAATATGAGGGTGAGCGGGGGGAGGAGAGGAGGTAGGGGTGATGTGGGGGTCGAAGAAGTGGTGGGGAGGACGTGGCGAGGTCAGTGAAGTCATGGTTAAACACAGAGGCAATCCGGGCGGGATCAAGTAAGTCCCTCCTCTACCATGATTTGGGTTGGGGCTTGGTTTTGTTTTCCGCAGATATCCTTATATTGTTCCAAATTTTCACCCTCGCCCCAGGTAGTGGTTAGGGCAGATTTGTAGAACTCGGCTTTAGATTTACATATTGTCCATGTACATTGGTTATGGGCAGCATGGTATTTCTGTCTGTCTGTGGGCTGGCAAGTCTCATTGGTGCGATGCCATAGAGAATCTCTGACTGCATCAGGGCTGATATGTGCTCCATTATGAATGGTGCTGGGTTGCCTTTGACCATCTTTTTAGTCAGAGGCGAAGACATATCACAGGCAGTGTTGTAGGTATGAATGAAAAGGTCGAGGGCACCCTCCAAGTTCAGGGTGTTTGTTATAAATGATCACTCCATTGCACTAAGATGGGCTTTCAGGAGAGTGAGTTTTCCTGGGCAAAGTTTGCATCTGTGGATTAGTTTCGGCAGAGATTTGGGTGCCTTACAGGTCCATGAGCAGAGGACTGGGAGTGGTCGCTGATTGCGTCGGGAGAGCGGTAGTATTGAAGATTTTGTGTGGGTAGTTTGTGAAAATTAGATCAAGCAGAGGATGATCCAGTGCATTTGTGTAGTCTGGTGGGACAGAGAACTATTTGGATGAGGTTGTGGGCAGTGACTGTGTCGATGTAAGGGGAGCACTTTGGAAAGCCAGTTGACATTGCAATCCCCATTATAATTTTTTCGTTTTAGAGGCAGGGTGTCAAGGTAGGACAGTAGGGAATGGAAGGCTGCTTTTTGATCCCTTGGGGAATGTATATTGCCATGACAAGCAAGGGGTTTGGGAACGCCCTAAGGTTAATTTGAGAGAAGAGCCTGTGGTCCAGGGAGAAGTTGGGGAGGGGAGGATGTATACTTTTAGGGTGTCCTTGGTGTATAGTGCATCCCCCTTTCCTTGTCTGTCAGCCTGGAAGACATCATACCAGGGAGGATACCGAGGAGTCTGGGATATGGGTGGAGAGCCAAGTTTACCTATTGCTATGACGTCAGGTTGATGCTTCAGGACCCATCCCTGAAAGGAGTCCCATTTTATTAGTAGGCTACATATGTTTAGGAGGCTATACTTAGTCCACCTGCAGGGGTTTGACATGGTGTTGAGGTAGCGACAGGCCCTGGGTTTGGGTGGATATTACCGTCATTAGGAGTAGGAGGAGGAGGAGAGCCGGATGATGGGATTCCAGGTCAGTTTTGTTGCCATACAGCTTGAGAGCAATGGGCCCTTTGGTGGCCACGTGAGTAGGTATGGAGAGGTAAGGATGTAGGGGATGCAAGGATAAGAACTTGTAGGGAGTTGAGGGTGTCAGGTCCTGGGGAAGAGGTAGGAGTCAGTGTGGTGCTTGTATTCAGGCACCCTGTGATTGTGGTGGCTGGGTAATGAGGAGGAGGTATCCAGCATAGTAGATGACTAGATTAGTTTCAGGGCAGATGTACTCAATTGGTGCAGTTGGAATAGTTGGTATGTAGTGTTAAGAGCTTTGGGCAGCAAGTCGTCTGTGGCAAATTTGGGAGATTAACTGGAAAGACTGAAGGGGGGAATCAGCACTGGGAAGAGCAGGGTGAGTACAGTGAAGATTGAGTGAAACATACTGAATCTCGAGTTGGGAGGAGGATCAGAGAGATCCAGTAGTTGGAGGCGCAGCCTAGAAGAGTGCTCCTACTGGTGAGTGCGTATAAACTGCAGATGGGAAGTGGGCTGATTGGTTCAGAGCCAAGCTCACCATCGCGTTCCCCTCTATATAAGGGACAGTCAAACAAGGGTGGGCGGTGGGGACAATTTCTGGAGAGCAGCTCCAATGGTTGAGCTCCTGTGTGTGGCATGGTGGCAGTACCTGTGCTTTTCATTGGTGACTTTGGGAGGAGTGACCGCTCCACTGGTCTTCTCAACCCAGGCAGCTCTGGACTACTTCAGTGAAAAAGAGAGTCAGGTAAGGGTTTTATAGCTATTTTTAGGGGCAGGGGCAGGCGCTGCATGGCTGGGAGGTTTCTGAGGGCACGTTTTATAAGGAGGATCAAGGAGCTTCTACTTAAATTTTACACATGCTTGTGATGAACTTCACCCCAGCAGTATAAAACTAAGAAATCCTCCCTAGGTTTAATTTTTACACATGCTTGTGATGAACTTCAATTCCCCAGCAGTATAAAACTAAAGAAAACCTCTCTAGGTTATACAGATTAACTTTCAGATGTACTACTGTAGTAATTCAATCCCCAGCTGTTCAACACTAATGCAGATCAGCTCCCAGCTGTATAATTTAAGGAGCTCCCTGCAGTACAATTAAAGGAACCCTTCCGCCAGTTTAGAAACTGGGTTCCCAAGCAGAAAGATTAGGTAGATAAAAACTATCTATACATGTCTACCAACTGAAAACTACACTTAAGGTATCTGTAAGCTAGAAGGCAAAGTTCATGTGGCCCAGCATCAGCCAGCTTGAAAATTCAAAAAAGGTGCCAAAAGTGATTTCTGGAGAGCAGCTCCAATGGTTGAAGCTCCTGTGTGTGGCGTGACATAGCAGTACCTCGCTTTCTTTCATTGGTGGCTTGGAGAGGTGACCACTCCACTGGCCCTCTTGACCCTGGCAGCTCGGACTGCTTCTGTGCTTTCTTTCATTGGCAGCTTGAGGGGGCACGCTCACTGGCCCTCTTGACTCTGGCAGCTCCGGACTGCTTCTGTGCTTTCCTTTATTGGTGGCTTCGATGGGTGGGGGTGACTGCTCCATTGGTCCTCTGACCCTGGTAGCTCTGGACTGCTTCTGCGCTTTCTTTCGTTGGTGGCTTTGGAGGGAGGGGACCGCTCCACTGGCCTTCCACGACCCTGGCAGCTCCAGACTGCTTCTGCGCTTTCATTAGTGGCTTCGGGGCGGTGACCACCCACTGGACCTCTTGACCGCTTCTGTGCTTTCTTTCATTGGTGGCTTGGGGAGGGCAACCGCTCCACTGGCCCTCTCAACCCTGGCAGCTCAAGACTGCTTCTGCGCTTTCTTTCATTGGTGGCTTGGGCGGTGACCACTCCACTGTACCTCTTGACCGGCTTCTGTGCTTTCTTTCATTGGTGGCTTCGGGAGGCAACCACTCCACTGGCCCTCTCGACCCTGGCAGCTCAGACTGCTTCTGCGCTTTTTTTATTGGTGGCTTGGGAGGGTGGCCGCTCCACTGGCCCTCTTGACCCTGGCAGCTCTGGACTGCTTCTGCACTTTCTTCGTTGGTGGCTTCGGGGTGTGACCCGCTCACTTAGCTCTCTCGACCCTGGCATCTCCAGACTGCTTCTGAATAGCCTCATAAACTGACTCAATATCGGTGTCAGGAGGTTTATAAAGATTTCATAAAAGTCATTCAGTATACCATCTATGCAGGTGTAGTATTCAGAGACAAGCTTTGAATCGCCATTTTATTTCTTTGCCATTAATTGACTGAGTCAATATTGCTCTATCTTGATCTGTTATACTGGGAGTATCAATGTTTTTAAACATAGTCTTCATTAATGTCAGTGGTTTCCCGATCTGAGAAAGTGTTATAAACATGTTGTTGTGTTACCTGCTGAATTTTGTTTGTTCTATCACTGTATATAATTTCTCAGTTGTTAAAGAGGTAATTAACGCATTTCTTTTTCCTTGCAATTTTTAACATAGGGGTTAACTGTTCCTTGTTTACCTTTTGTTGTGAATTTTAATGAAGTCCTGTGTGACATACCTGTTTCTTTATAAACTCGCTCATGCTTTTATACTATTTAGGTGTCCAATATGTCCTTTCCTGTACATGATATTTGGGTCACTATCTTTAAATATTTTGTTCTTAATCTTAAGTACTGTATGTACTTCTGTTTTGCTGCTTTGCTTGTCAAAGTAATCATTAATTCTTTAATGTCTTGTTTTTGTATCTTCCCAACAATCAATAGAGCTGTCATAAAGAAAACTAACTTCTTGGTGGGTTTGATTAGGTTTTGTCTCTCTGCAATATATAATTTGTTCTGAGCGTGGAGTATTCATCTTCTGGTGTGATCCTATTTCTAGTTTTATTGCCAGACGACCAGATGTCTCTAAAGGAAGGATTTGAATAGTCTTACTTGAGACTCTGTCTGTCATAAACCAAAAGTCGATTCTCATGCTCAAATGGCCTTTATAGAAAGTATGACTAGTTTGTCTTAAAATCTCATAAACATCCTTCAAGGAGTTGTTATTTAGGATAGAATGTAAAGCATTGGTATCGAACAGATTTTATCAGTTTTTTCATCCCCTCTATGGCTTAGGCATAATTAAAGTCACCCCATAAAATACATTTTGCAGTATTTAAATAGGGTTCAATTAACCTAAAAGGTCTGCTCTTAGACTAAGGTGCGTATATATTTATAAACCTATAAGTAATCCCATTTATTTGAGCAGCAATCAGTAAAGTGTGACCTGGCTGTATATCTAGTACCTTAACATTTTTTACATTTGTTTGTCAAAACAAAATCCCTACACCTGAACAAACACTTTCTCCTACTGACCATGAGATGGGCCCCATCTCCAATCCCTTTGTGCCTGTGCTAATTCAGAAGTACTATGTAGATGTGCATCTTGTAAAAAAAAAAAATACACATTCTCCCCACTTGTAACTTTCTGGTTATGCAGCTAAAATAGCAAATAAATGAGTGCCTGTATTTGGCACACCTCTGACTCCCAACTGTCTCACACACCTCAGGGAGTGTCTCACAGCATGGAGGACAGAACTAAGTGAAATGCCAACAAACATCATTTCCATTTTTTTCCTTTTTCTAGGTTTGGTTCTGTCTTTTACTGTTATTACGCCAGAGACATCCAGCTGTGAGGATGTTATAGAAGAAACATTCGATTCCTTTCCGTCGTCTTCTTCCTCCATGTCATTTAACACATCATAAGAATTGTGTGTAGATGTAGGTTGTTTACTTGTAGACCAGCTTGACCCTATCATAGGTTTAAATTCTGCTTTGGATCTATGTGACCCTTGTAAAAGGGGTTCTAGACTTTCAGGAGGCAACATGTTGCTACCCATCACTATCAGTCTCCAAGATAGCCGCTGGTTCCAAAATCTCACTTGCTTGTTCAGTTGTGATACCTGTCTGCGGTTGCACAGGGGTTTCAGTGGTGTTAGAAGACTCCTCCAGCTCTACTGCTGTCATTTCCAAAATGGTTCCTGTTGTACTTCAGCTGGTATGACTGTCTTCTTCAGTTGTCCACTAGGATGTACAAACTTTCCTCCATCTTTGTTCAAAGTTCTGGCTTCCTCCCTGCTGCAGCATCTGTGGGTGTCATTTGTGTTATCAGGTCATGTAGCCGTGCTTTTTCCTTTTGTGCAATCGCCACATGCATGTCCTGTTCTGCTCAGATTGTTTGATCAATACAGTTATGGAGACTCAAACACAGTTTCTAAAAGTATGTCCTTTTCATTGCATAGGTTGCACTTTGGGGTTGCCTACAATGTGCTCCTATATGTCAACATTCTCCACAAATACCACATCTCTGTTTTCACAGGCATTACTGGGGTGGCCTACATCCCCACATTTGTAGCACACCTCGGTTGGCCTGGGTGAAAATCACTCACTGGTCCCTGCCTAAGACAAAGCTATTGGGTGGTGCTTCTAAATCCATTTTCTTGTTACAAGGTTATTTTGTATTTCCAGCCCCCTCTCCCCACCACCACATTCAAAGGTGTCCCTCATCCAGGATAGGTTCTGGATAGCCATTCATGATGCAATATTGTTTAAGCCAATATGTAATGTCAGCGACATTCACCCCTTCATTGCAAAAAGAACAGTTATTGTTTTGAAGCTGGGTTTAGTCAGGGGATTGCCAAAAGTCTCCACAATGGTGTGTTTTAAGGACCTAGTATTGTTTCCAGAAGTGGTCCAAACTGCAGGATGTTTAAAACTGACATTGAATATAGTGTCCCCTGGCATATGGATCAGTGCATAACTCTCATGTGCATAGTATTTCATGCTTGTTTTCAGCAGTGCTCATCCCACAAAAGTCCTACCTGGAATATCATTTGTATCCCTCTATATCTCAAATGCACTGCCTTTCTTTGTGTGGCAGAGTCTGATAAATTCCTTCAATTGTCTGAAATAAATGTTCCTTAGTTTTTGTGTTCCAAACATTCTGTGGTGGTAACGGGTCTTGTGCTGGTTCCTTTTTGTGTGGGACTTTGTGCAAGATCAGGTGGGACCTCAGTGTTGGGGGAGTTGTTCCAATATCCCAACTATGTCCTGTGTCTGTATGTCTCCTTCTATTTGCTTTATGTTAGTAATAATGTCAGCGTGTTCATGCCCTAGATTACCTACTGGTTAGGATTTATTAAGAATTGTCCTGGAGTGATGTTATCTGTAAGAATGTACCTTTCTGTTGAACCATCCCCAGAGGTCTCATGAGATCTGGGATTCCCCAAATACAGCCATCATATTTGCATCCCATACTGTCCTTTCAGGATTTCTCACTCAGCCTGCTCCTGTATAGCTGCTGTGACCCGGTCTGGATTTGCTAATTCAGGCCGTGCAGCAAATATGTGTGTGGATGTGTCCCCCATACTGTCTTTCAAGGGCCCTCACCCTTTCTTTGATTTCTTTGCATCTTTTGACATTTTTCTTTCCTGTGTCCCTGATGACACTCCTATAGAAAAAGTAATGCTCTGTGTGGGGAAAGCCACTACACCTGATGTTTCTATTCTTTCTATCAGCTCTATTCCTCTGTTCTCAACATTTTCTTCACCATTTGTAATTCTACCTACCTGCACAGATTCCTGCTCTTATCTGATTTACAAACAAGTAAGGCTTTATTTCTTGAAGAGCTGTCCACCGAAATCCGCACTTCTTCACCCATTTCTAAAGTTATTTCATGCTGGTCTGCTTCCAATAGCTCCCATTTCTCATTGACTCCTGTTTTCCCACAGACCACCTGATCCATTTCTGTACGCTGCTCCCTTTCTCCAGAGCTGCCTGCAAAGGTTCCTTCTCTCCAGGAACCATCACTCCTCCTCTCGTAATCTATCCCGTAGTAGTTCTGCTGATTTCACATTCTGAATACCATCCATTGGCTCGATTTCTGGCCGTCGTCCATTTTATCCACATGGTGAGTGGGCATTTCATCAGATAAATGTTCTGTTTCCAGAACAAACTGCTCGTCAGTCAGCATTACATTTTCCAATGGAGAAATAGTCTCTAAAGGCAAACAGACCAGGGAGGAGACCTGCTCCTTAGCCCTGCAAACATCCTTCCTCTTCACTGTCAGAGAGCAACTGGCCAGCTCAGAGTAGGGAATTTTATTTAGAAACATAAAATAAAATCATAACAATCAGTTTGACATCATACAAACAAAATCAATCAACGCAGCATAGAGAATAATAATTAGAGCATATGTGAAAACTGCTGAAGAAAAAAAATAGTGAAAATAACATTAAGTACAAAAGTATAACACACTGTAATCAACCCCTTTTCAACTGAATGAGAAAAGAAAAACTAGAAAAGACTAACTAGCTGGCCAGCCATAATATTAAACTAACTTCCGCCTCACCCAGTCACAATTTTTCCACATACCTTGAAAATTTGTTCAAGAGAAAAATACTTTCTTGTTCATATAAAGTACGTAAAAACCAAACACTGTTGAGCCACCCTTTTGGAGATAACTCTTTCTGTTGGAGTAAAAGATACATTGAACTTGTCACATATAATACTTCTAGGCAGCAAAAATAACCCTAAGGGTACTCCTATTATATTTCCAAAAACACGGGGTAAATACTGAGGACCAAAGTCTCATATGTAATGGAACTCAGATTTGGGTCTTTCCAGATATTTTGTAAAATAAGCCATACCTGTTCAGCTGAGGACATTTTATAAGAAATGTTCTAGGGTCTCCAAACCTGACAGCATGTAAGTCTAGGGCACCATCTTTCTTCTAAAGAATTGTGTTTTAAAGTATTATGAACACCTAATCTTCCGTGGCAGGACAACCAGACTGCATCCATATTTGTTTTGAATTCTCTTTTCTGTTAGCTGTAGGCAGGTCTCCGGCATATTAGTCACTGAACATTCTGGAAATATTGGTTGCTCAAATAAAACTTCTGAAATGATATGGTTATAAAGGTCTCCTTGGAACAGTGTCCAGTAGTTGTGAAGTGACCCTCCACTGACACAATTTGGTTAAACATGGTTTAATAAACCCAGGACCCCCTTAGTATGTGCAAGCATGGAAATATTTAAAATACCTGACCCCCATGTATCTAGTAATCTCAAAAACCAAGAAAAACTAAAATTAAACTATCGGAGCATTTTGTCTTTGATAGGTTCAGTCAATTTCTATAAATAAAGATACTATGGACAAAACTATAGGGCTGAGCATTCTGAGCCCTCCTAAACATAATCACAGTATGCAAAACCCTGCTTAATGGGGTTTAGATGACTGCCCCATAGTCCCTGGAAATAAATATTTAAGACCCGAGGTTCTAAGGAAAAGGAATGGGAAAAACATTTGCCACATATAAGAGCTGTGGTGTTATTAAAGTTTTTAATAAATAAACCCTTTTATACTTAGAAATGGTTTTATGTTTCCAGTGCTGAAGTAGACCTTGACATTTGTCAAGTGCTTTTTCCCAGTTATAAGAAGCATCATTTGGTTTATCAAATGTAAGTCCTAAAATTGTAATGGGATCAGGCTGGACTGGTATAGTGAACTGGGTAGTAGGACAAAGTTGTCTAGATACTGGGTCAATTTGAAAGCAATAGCTCTTGTCATAATTGAACTTGGCTCCTGACACCAATTCATATGCCTGTAGTGTCTGTTCTATAATAGGAATAGCCACTGCTGTCTGTGTGCTTATACACAGGTCATCAGCATGCACACTTATGGTGATCAGTTCTGGAAGTCCTGGCGACTTTATACCTACGTATATGACTGTGTGTTTGTATTTTATGAATTAAAGGATCAACTGCGAAAAGGTACAATGTGGGACTTAAGGGCAACCCTGGCAGATGCCTCTTTGCAAACAAAACCCTGTGCCCTGTTTATAAATGGAGTTTATGGCAGCAGATTTATACAATGCTTGTATCCAGGATATAAACTGAGCAGGAATCCTATAAACGCAAAGTGTGTCAAATAAATAAGCATGATCAACCATGCCAAAGCTTTCTGCTGGTCTAAAGATAAACCCATCCTGACTGGCCCTGTGTTGTACCTAAGTTTGTGATCTCACGTAAAACTGTAGCTTATGAAAAATGGAATTATTCGGGATGCCACATGACTGTACTGGGAAAATTACTTTGTGGGCTATGAGACAATCTGTGAGTTAAAATAATAGAAAGGATTTTGTAATCCACATTCAATAAACTGATTGGTCTCCAATTAGTTAAATTGGTATAGTCCCCTTTTTATGTAAAGAATTACCAGAGCCTGAGGGAATCTAGTGGGAATGTATGGAGCTTGTAGTAAGGAATTAAAGGGAAGTCTCCCATAGTTCCACACCATATTTTCCCAACTCCTTATGTGTAACTGCTGTGTGCCTCATCCAGTTGCCAGCAGTCCTATTGCTGTCCAGATCTAGATTATAAATAAAAATATACAGCCCCCAAAGTTATCAAAGTGTTTGTCCTCCATTTTACCATCAGTGTTGCTGGAGGATGATGTCATCAGAGCAGCAGATAATGGTACTGCACTAAATGCAGTTCCACCAGTAGACCAAACCCACAATGTTTGGTTCCCCACTTGAGTAATGGAGGAACCCTTTAAGTGTTGTTCACACCCTGAAGTGCAGGTCTAATAGGGACTAGGACCATGTGAGTGTGATGCAGCACTGATTTGAGATATATATAGTATTCATGTAAGGAAGTGCCTATATGTGTTGTGTTACTGTTTCTGCTAGCAAAAACAGTTTACCAATAAATGACTCTGGACAACAAGAGTTTTAAGTGGTATTATGCAGCTGTTGTATTATGGTGTGTGTTAACATTCTCTGTTTGATTGACACCAGCAGTGAGAAACAATCTTGCAAATAGGCCCCTTTCCCTTTGTAACTAGGCAGTCAGTGATTGGATGGCTGCTATAAGGCAATAAAGAATTCAGCTATGGCAAGGAATAGGTTACCAGGAGAGCACAGACACAAGCACTGGGGGGACTCTGGTTCAAATCCTACTAGAGTGCCTTACCCTCTAACCCTTAGGAAGTTCCCTAAACTCCTTAGAAACTGTGATGGCCCCACAGGTCCATGGTTTAAAAGTGCCCCAATTCCCATTATAAATCATTAGCAGTGATGTGAGAGCTACAGCACTTCACTTTCAAGGTACTAAGGATAAGCTGTGGCAGCCCGCCCCCTCCCCACTTTGTAATGCCAGCATTTGAAGTAGGATGTCCCTCACAAATCAGATGCTACACCTCAGCTGTTGTAGGTAAAGACACTAATCAGTTTCTGTTTGTAGTGCTCTGTATTTGCTTAGCTCATTCCTCCCATGTCATATGCATTCTGTGTTTTGGTATTTCCAGTCAGAAACTCAGATTTAAGGAGCATTTGAAATGTAAAACAATACACTATGTAAAGTAAGCGATCTAGCTCTCCACTTTCAGGATGCTGAAAGGGGATGTGTATAAGTCAGTGATGAAAGTGAACAGGAATGCAGAAACTCAGTCCCTGTACCTTTTTGCAGCAGGAAAAGAGTTCCTGTACTTATTCCACTGACATTGGAACTGAAATTCTTAAACCAGCAACATAATGACAGTTTCTGGGCCTGTGACCTGAAATCAGGGTTTCCATAACATCAACTGACTTGTACAACAATGCTGTTTTCCTAGAAATAGTTCAGTATCTCTAACTGAATCTACTAGTGTCTAAACAGATAGCTATGTCACGACACAGCTATCCTTCAGATTGAGGATCTTCATTCTGCATTTCATATTTGCCAATGCCTGAGTTCCTGTACTCTTGTCTACCACTTGCACGCTGGTATAAGTCAGTCTTGTGTGATCCTTTGGTAAACTGCCCAGGCTCATCTTGTAACAAATCTTCTTAAGGGTGCTCAGTTGGTTCAATACAGAGTGACTGATTGACTGTTCGATTGATTGATTGGTTGATTGACTGATTCAGTCTACTGCTTTCCACAACATGTTACAACTGTCTCACAGAGAGAAATGAGCAGTGCAAAGAAACAGCTTTTGTTTCCTGTGAATAAAATACTATTAGATGTATTATTTGCTCTACACATACAGTATTAAGGCTAGGTACTACTCCTTTGTGAATTGCATGACAGAACTGCCTTAAGCCATTGCAAACTTAAACTAAAATCAGGCTAGACAGCATTGACACCCTTATGTTTTGTTCTGCACTGTTGCTGCAGTGACATCAAGGAATGGGAGGGCTGTATTACAAGTACCTTATTTGCATGTAAATGGAGGCTTGCTTGACATTTTACTACTTTGTATCAGAGCCTCAAACTCTAGATATGTGTTGCAACAGAAGAAATGGCTGATATCTTATTGACATATGTACAGTACTTGATGTAATGTATAATAAATACATCAGATATATCCAAATCATACATATACAGGAGTCTTCTCCTTTAAATAATACAGTAAGAATAGGACTAAATTGAGCTTGAAACATTTTGAAAACTCTGCAGTTAACGCTTTCCCAGTGCCATACATGATTTAAATTTTGAAATAGCTTGTGTTACTTCTTGCACTGAAATGTCAGCTAATATAGCAGAAGCATCAGCTTCAGAAAGGTGTAGTATGGACAGGTCAGAGAAATAATCCATGTTCTTTAAAATGTCCATTGTTATCCCAAACTGATTATATAAATAATCATGTACTGCCATTTGAATTCTGTTGTTATCTCTAATGAGGGTAGATTCATCAGGGAGCAATAAGCTGTCTATTGTGGATGCCTTTACTCTAGTTGCACAGCTGCAGAAGGTGTCTAATGTGGATTGCCTACCCTGGGTACCAAATTGGGCTTCTATTTTGAGGCTGAAAATCTATTATATTAGAATCATTTTCTGTATTTGGACAGATAGGTCAATGTTCTGAGCATAAACCTGTGAAATCAAGGTTTGTAACTGGTTGTGTAACATGAGATATAAAGCCTGTTTCTTCCTACTTTCTGGGATGCATAACGAATGAACAAGCGTCTAAAGTCAAATTTAGAGTCTAGCCACCACTCTATTATTTCTTCATATTCTTCTAGAATGGAGACTCTGGCTTTTAATAATTCATCCCATTGTGTTATGAGTTCAGAGTCAGTTAACAATAAGGAATTCAAATGCCATCAGGAAGGAGAGAGCGAATGATTGACCCTGGTAGAAATCAATATATGAAACTGCTAAATGATCAGATGTTTCTATGGGGGTGGTAGTGGCTTGGGAGGCGGTATGATTTTGGATGTAAATAGATAATCAATCCTGGTGGTGAGGCATCCTTTTACAAAGGTTCTCTGCTCATGAATAGTGGCACTGTGATTTTGTTAATCTGTCCGAGCGTTGATTTCTCACAGTGACAGCGCCATTCTGTGCCAGATGTGGGAAAACATCATTCAGGCAGGATGTGAAAATGACAGCTGTACCATTCAAGTAGGTAGGTAAGTGTGAAAAGATGGCAGTGTTGAAAATCTCAAGTGAAAATATAAAACATGCTTGAATTTACGAACATATGTACAAACTGTGCAATGCACACTCGTAACACAGTCAGTTAGTGGAATTATTTCACCAAATTTTCAACATTCAGAACTCAGCCCAGCAGCAGAGACTGAATCGGGATTGCCAGAGCCTGTAAGAGGCCCTGAAGCAGCTCCCCTCAGAACTCAGCCCAGCAGCAGAGACTGAAATCAGGGATTGCCAGAGCCTGTAAGAGGCCCTGAAGCAGCCCGCTCCCCTCAGAACTCAGCCCAGCAGCAGAGACTGAAATCGGGGATTGCCAGAGCCTGTAAGAGGCCCTGAAGCATCCGCTCCCCTCAGAACTCAGCCCAGCAGCAGAGACTGAAATGGGGATTGCCAGAGCCTGTAGAGGCCCTGAAGCAGCCAGCTCCCCTCAGAACTCAGCCCAGCAGCAGGGAGACTAATCGGGGGATTACCGAGCCTGTAGAGGTAAAGTGTCCTGCACTACAGCCTGACTGTTGGAGAAGATTACTCATCTGGAGTCTTTTTCTGTCCCACACAGTGACTGATTGACAGTGCTTCTGGATATCTGGACTGCTCTGAGCGCGGGATTGTGGGGCTATCTCTGTGTTACTTTAAGGGGCTAGGTTTAGAGCATCTAGCACTTAGTATCCTGTGATATTTTAGCTGTTTAAATGCTGTATTAGGTGCTTACCTTGGTAGGATTGCATAGAATGTGTGGCGTGTAGCGTGGGTGTCCGCCATCTTAGCATGTAGCCTCCTGTGTCGGGATACAGTTCCAATAGTTGCGCATGCTAGTAGGGTCCTGTACTAGCCCGCTGCATACTAATGGGATTCCTTTGTTTGTCCTCCTATATAGGCCCTGAAGCAGCCCGCTCCTCAGAACTCAGCCCAGCAGCAGAGACTGAAATGGGGATTGCCAGAGCCTGTAAGAGGTAAAGTGTCCTGCACTACAGCCTGACTGTTGTGAGGCATTCCAGACTCATTGTCTCCTCCCAGGCTATACCTTATACGGGAGGACCGAGTGAGCAAGCGAGGGGAGGCTGTGCAATCTACACCAGGGACACAATACCTGGACACGCACTCCCCACCCTGCCCTCACAAATGGGGCCCAGGCCCTTACCCTCAGACTCACCCCAGACCCTCTAGGAGCCCTCTCTATCTCACCACAGCCTCACGTTCCCCAAAGAACCAGCACCCAGCCCTGATATCTTTAACGGACTACCTGGCCACCCTCCACCATAAGGCAGAACAAATCCTAGTGGGGACCTTAATGTAAATTGGCTCAGCACCTCCTCATCCACCACCAGAGACTCATTTGCCCCAAAGATATGACACAACTCGTCACCCAGCCCACGAGACTTAACCCTAAGAGTGGTACCAGCACCCTGCTGGATGTTATTATAACTAACTGACCCCATAAAATCCAAAACATCCAGGTCCTCCCAGACTCCCTGAGTGACCACTCCCTATCCTATTCCACTGAGTAGCCCCCAATCCCAAACCCAAAGCCCAGACCACCCTCCGTGCAGCCTCCGCCCTGGTGGGCTGAAGAAACTAAGGCACTCCTCACCCACATAGACTGGTCCCCATTCAGCAGGCAACCAACATTGATACTGCCCTCACCTTTTCACTCACACCTTCACATGGCCTGTGATCTCTTTGCACCCTTAACCAAAACCCGGTCCAAGAAACAGAAGCGCACCCTGGGTAGCCTGCCCTCCTACAATTACTTAGAGACCGGGATAACCTCTGGCACCTTGCCACTGGAAACAGGTCATCTGTCTGATAGGCAAACATACAATGCAGCCCGAAATAAATGCTCATGGGCCATCAGGAAAGCAGGCAGACCATTACCAGGCCTCCCTTACCTCCTCCTGGGGCTCAGCCCGGACCTTCTGGGATAATATTAAGCAACTCACTGGTAAAGCTTGCTCCCCTGCCCCATCCCAGCTCACTAGAAATGGCACAACCTCCACCGAGCCTGCCACCATAGCTAACTGGTTCAACACCACTTTCACTGACCTTAGCTCAGTCCTCCCTAGTAATTTCTTTGACCCTCCCCCAGCCAAACTCCCCTGTCCTCCAGCACCCCAGCTTCCTCCTGCGAAAGATTTCCACCAGGAAGCCAGACCCATCTAATCAAAGCTCTCAATGGCAACAATCCGGCAGTGACTCACTGGACCCCAGCATCCTCAGGCTGGTGCTAGATGAGGTCCTTGCCTCTCACAAGCTAATTAACCAGTCACTCTGCTTGGGACAATTCCCACAGCTTGGAAACAGCCATTATCACACCTATTCATAAAGGGAGGCGACAGGTCATCGGCCACAACTACGGCCAATCTCCATCCTCCCTCCCTCTCTAAAGCCCTGGAGAAGTGGTGGCCATTCAAATCACTGATTATCTGGCTAAGCATAACATCTTATGCCCAGAGCAACATGGCTTCCGTGTGGGTCACAGTACCAGCACTGCCCTTATTGAATTCTCCAACTTCCTACACTCCTCCTTGGATACCAGCTCCCTAGCTGGTGCAGTGTTCATTGACCTCTCAAAGGCTTTCGACACTGTCTCCCATCCACTGCTGCTGAATGCACTCTGCCTCACTGGTCTCTCAGCTGGCCCCTGGCATGGTGTGCTAGCTATCTTGACACTTTCGTTTCCAGTGTGTCCAGATTAATACACACTCTCTGATACCATCCCATTCTCTCTGGGTCCCCAAGAGCTCCATCCTGGGCCCCTTCTCTTCTCGCTGTATCTGAACACCTGCCCAGTGCATGCTCTGGCAAAATTCTGCTGTATGCAGGCAGCGCTGTCCTTTTGCCACCCACCGTAATCCCATCTCCTACAGGACTCCCTACAGCAGTCCTTTAACAGTGCCGAGGCTTGGTTTAAGGGCGGGACTCGTCATCAATCTTAAGAAAACCAAAACTATGCTCTTTCACACCCCCAAAACAAAGCTAGCAACCACCCACTCTATATCCTTCCAAGCACCAACCAACCACTGGAGCAAGTCTGCTCCTACAAATACCTTGGGGTTACCTTCGATTCAGCCCTCACATTTCACACCCACATCGCGCCCTAACATCCGCCATCAACACACGGCTTGGCATCCTATTCTGCCATAAACCTGCCTTCCCAAATGCTCTCGGCTAGCTGTTATATCGTCCGTTCTGTCCCTTGTAGACTATGGTCTACCAGTATCTGATGCTGCCGGCCACTGCACTCAACAAAATTCACCTAACCCTGAATAAGCATGCAGATTGATTACTGGTGCCCCAGGCTCACACACACCTGTCAGCTATATGTCGATGCTAACCTGCTTACCCTGGATGAACGGCTCCGATACCAGACCTGTCTCCTCACCAAAAAACCCTACTGGGCTCTCTCCTGGGTAACGGCATCCATCCACCAGAGCCCTCCCACCATTGCAACACAGTCTTCCTACAAGACCAATCTAAAGATCCCCAGAACAAGAACCAGCCATGGCCAGAGGTCATTCAGCTATAGAGCCCCAACCTGGTTTAACTCTCTCCCTGCCACCATCACCAATGCCATCACCATCTCACAATTCAAACCGCACTTCAGAACCACATCTTCAGCACTCAGTAACTGCTCCTGTCTCTGAACATAGCCTCCACCTCCTTTCCTTTTGACAATGCCTCGGCAGCTCTCCACCCAACCATCCTCCACCACTTCCCTGTACACCATGCCTAGGTTTAACCTGGCCAGTGCCAGCTGTTTCAATGTTTATCTACCAGAATGCTCACTTGATACCGACTTGTTTAATACCTGTTATCGATTACATGTACCCTGTACCTGTACCCAATTGTATCTGTCTGTACCCAATTGTATCTGTCTGACCACAATGTGATGTGGCACCTCTGGTGAATGCCTATTGATTGTTGGCAAATCTTTGCTATGTAACCAAACGCAATGTATGTCTTTATGTGACCTAAGTACCTTTGTAAACAAGCCTCTGGCTCAAAGGTTGTAAACTGATTCTTAAATAAATAAACATAGGCATTTTGGGACCTCTGCTCATGAACACTGTCACTATGATTTCTTCATCTGTCCTGATCATTGATTTCCCTACAACGACCACGCCACTGTGCACCAGTTGTGTGAAAACACATTCGGGCAGGATGTGAACAATGACAGCTGTACTGTTCATAAGAAGGTGTGCAAAACTGACAATGTTGAAAATGTTGAGTGAAAATATTACAAAATCTTGACATTACGCTGCGCGTGAAAACCGCACAATGTACGGTTGTAGCATACTCATTTTGGTGACTTCTGTCACCAAATTTTCATCATGGAATTTTAGCACCTCTACCCATGAACACTATCACTGTGATTTTCTTAATCTGTCCTGAACACTAATTTCCCACAGCGACCACGTTGTTCTGTGCGGTAGTGTGAAAACACATTTCGGACAGGATGTGTAAAATGACAGCTGTACTCTTCATAAGGAGGTGAGGAAAATGGCAATGTTGAAAATCTGGAGTGAAAATATTACAGATTAGTGAAGTTATGAGCATGCGTGGAAACTATGCAACGCACACTCGTAAAACATTAATTTGTTTTATTTTTCACCAAATTGCAACATAGGCTTTTTCAGAGCCCCTCATGAACAGTGGCACTGCCATTTCATTAATTGGTCCCGAAAGATGATTCTATGCAGTGACCGCAAAATTACCATTCGGATCTGAATAACACTATGACAGTGACTGAATTTAAGAAGAGGGTTACCAATAACCCCATGTTGAAAATTTGGTGCCAAAATTCCCCAAATGCCGAGATATGCACCAAAGTTGGAAAAACCCTATTTATGCCATTATACACGCTTACGGCATTTCTTCAGTTAGCAGTCAGCTTTGAAGAGTGCAGAAGTGTTCCAGCGACCGGAGGTAAGTATGGGGGTAAGGGTGTGTGTGTGTGTGTGTGTGTGTGTGTGTGTGGGGAGGTGGGGTACGAGCGGTGGGCACGGTTGGGGAGGGGCAGACAGCGAGGGACCATTTTCTTCTTTACAGGGTTTTAAAAAAATAAATAGACATCGCGGGATGTTTTTCTTCTTTAGCTGGTACTTTTGGCACGCTGGGGTGGGCTCCCAGCATGACACCTCGTGTTTTGGAGTGGGGGACTGCAGCCAAGGGATTGGACTTCCCCGTCAGCACATACTGGGGGTCTCATGAGCCGAGGGGATTGGGCACCTTGGCACTAAGAAAATGGGGGGCATGCTGAGGATTGGGCACCTGTCAGAAAATTAAGTTGGGGAACATGCCGACAGGGGATTGGGCGTTGGACTGGTGAAGTGCACTGGGAGACTGATCGTCTGGTTAAGGTGAAACTCTGAAACAACCTTTGGGAGGACCTTCAGGTTGGAGCAGTGGATAACCTTGTCCCTGTGGAACACCAAGTAAGGAGACTCCACTGAGAGCACCTGGAGCTCACTGATCCTTCTGGTGGAGGTGACAGCCACCAAGAAGGCGGTTTCCATGACAGGTGAGAGATATGATACCTGTGTATTGGTTCTAATGGCTTGCCCATGAGCATTGCCAGTACCAGCAACAAGTCCCAAGGTGGTAGAGAGGAGTCACGTATCAGTCAGGATAGGTGGTCATGGACCTTAAAAAAAGTGCTGGAACACCTTTTCCTGTGCCACTGTGGCACACCAGCCTGTACCAGTATGCAAAAGGCTGCCAAGTGCACCATGAGGGTCATCAACCCTCAGATCCGACTAAGAGAGGGACCATAAGTAGTCCAGAATGCAAGCCATGAGGCAGGACAGGGGTCTAGCTCCCGTCCTGGCACCAAATGGAAAAGCACTTCCATTTGAAGGCATAGCACTAGCGGGTCGACCCCTTCTGGGAGGCTTCAACAATCCAGAGAACCTCCTCTGAGAGACCCAAAGCCTGGAACTCTAGTCACTTAGGAACCAAGCTGTCAGATGCAGGGACTGAAGGTTTGGGTATAAGATCTTACCCTGTGGCAGAAGAGCAGGACCAAGTGTAGAGGCAAGTGCCATGAGGCCTGCTGCTGAGACTGAGGAGATCTGGGTACCAAATCTGGCATGGCCAGTATGGGGGTTACCAGGATCACCTGTGCCTTGTCCCTCCATGCCTTGCCCAGCACTCAGTAGATGAGGGAAGGGAAGGCATAGAAGAGGCACAGGGTCCAAGGCTTAATCAAGGCAACTCCCTTCAAGTTGCTGCACTTTGGGGGCAGACATAGAACAGCCTCAATGTTGCATTCTCCCAGAAGACAAACAGGTTGACCAGGGGTGCCCACTGGGAGAACAGCTGGTGCACCACCTCCTGATGAACAGACCACTCGTGAGGATGCCTAATCCATTTGGCTGAGGCATCCACCAGCTTGTTGGTGGCTCTGACCACATGGATCATCAGGAGATCAGCGTCCAGACTTCACACAAGGGTCCAGGTGTGGAGGCTTCCCAGCACAGCCTGAGGGAATGCACTCCGCCTTGTTTGTTGAGGTGGCACATGGTGCGTGGTGTTGTCCGTCTAGACCTGCATGACCTGACCCCAAACCCGAAGGAGCAAACATCATCAAGGCTAGACACACTGCATGGAGCTCCAACAAGTTGATGTGGTATCGGACCCTTGGGGTCCAGAGCCTAGTAGTCTTTGTGGTCCCCAAGTGGGCTCCACATCCGACTAGAGAAGCAGTGGTCATTTGAAAGACCACTGGCTCTGGACAAATGAAGGGACTCCTTCCTGCAGGTGTTCTGGGATCAGCCACCACTAGATAGTATCCCATATCAACTGCATCACAATGACCAATTGGTCAAACTGACTAAGACACTGAGACCATTGAAGGCCAGGCCCCACTGCAGGGCCGATATGCCAGCAGGCCCACCGAACCACACTGGTGCAGGATGCCATGCACCCCAGCAGTCACAGGAAGTCCTGGGTGAGGGTGCAAGTGCCCAACCTGAAATGATCGGGTAAATGAGGTAAGATTCACAGCCCCGTCTGTTACAAGTTGGGCCTGGCAAGGAGGAAGTCAAGCTCTACCCCAATGAAGTGTATGGTCTGACAGGGTTGAGCTCCAACTTGGCCAGGATGACAAGAAACCCATGGCCAAGCAAGTTTGGAGGACCAGTTCCCTGCACCATTTCACTGCCTCCCAGGATAGACCAGCAATCAACCAGTCATCCAGGTAAGGTAAACCCAGACCCCACAAAGCCTCAGAAATACTGCCACCACTGCAGTGCAGTTGTTGAAGACTCTGGGGCTGGGAAGAGGCTGAAAGGCATGAACCAGAATTCATACAGAACCACCTCCACATGGAACAAAGGTACCACCGTGGTACGGATGGACTAGGATGTGAAAGAAGGTGTTCTGAGATCCAGAGAGCAGAACTACATGTCCTACTTGAGATGAGCTGATCTGGTCTCAGAGTGACCATCCAGAACTTGTGTCTCTTCAAGAACTGGTTCAGGTCATGCAGATCCAGTATGGGATACCAATCCCCAATCTGTTTGGGGACCAGGAAGCACCTGGACACAAGACCCTGGCCAGTCACAGCATCCAGGACACGAGCCCCAGCATCTTTCTCCAGGAGCTGGGCAATGTCCTTCCTGAGGGTGGACATGTTTTGGTAAGCCATGAACTCCCATGGTGCATGGTCCCAAAAGGTGGGGAAAGCCTCAAGGTTGAGAAGTAAACCTCGACCCACCATGTCCAGCACCCACTTGTCTGCAGTGACAGCAGAACAGGTGTGCCAGAAATGAAGTTGAACCCCTATGGGAAGCTGAGTGGGGGTGCGGGGAGACAAACACTTCCAATCCATCACTAAGCAGCCTCGGAGGAGGAGGAGGATCTGGTGCTGGATGTCAGAGAAGCATGGGTGCTCCGACCTTCAGACTTTTAAAGCCCTAGTTGGCTGACTTGGGCTTGGGCTACCAGACCTGGGACTGCCCTGACTGGGGCTGCTGTTGCTTGGGCTCTCAGGGCTGAAAGGGCCAAAATGAAAAGGCCTTCTTCTTCAAATCCGGCCCTTGTGGTTCTTTTGTGAGGACACGGAGTCTAGAATAGCACTGGATGTCTCAGTCCTCACAAGGTGGCCCTCTACTCCTGACCTAAAGAGGTTGGTGCCCAAGAACGGGACATCTGTCAACTTCTGCTGGGTATCAATCGTAAAGGTGGAGATCGAAGCCAGGCTCTGGGGTGTATGGCCACCGCCACCACCACTGAGCAGGCACAGGAATCACCTATGTCCAAGGCCATCTGGAGCTGATGCTTAGCCAGAGCATGGCTTTGGTCACTGACACCTTACTGTAGACTGTAGGTCTACAGAAAAGTGAGGATGACATGGTCAAGGACCCCCATGAGCACGTGGCTGAAACCGCCATCATTATGGCAGAGCTTGCCTGCCTGAGGCCCAAGGAAGACACAGTGTACATATTTTTGTGGTGTGGTCCAGCTTCTTCTACTCTTTATCAGGGGTTTGTCAACATCCCTGCTGCCTGTGCAGCGACAAACATTCTGCCACTCAACCCCTTGGCTGAGGGGTGATCGGAGAACCCAGGAAGGACCTGGTCAGGACTGCATACTTATAGTCCATATGGGTGAAAAGTGCAAGGCAAGAAGCTGGATGTTTATATAATCAAGGCTGGGCCCAAGATGGCTTCTGCCATGGGAGGCCACCCAGGGAATCGTCCCAGTGCAGGATCTCAGTCAGGGATAATTGACTCTTTCTGGACTGGTTCCAGCAGAATCCCCATAGACTGAGACATAAGCTGAAGCAAGGCCTCAAAGGACATGGGGGTCTTGGTCAGAGGCAATGTCCTCAGAGGACCTCGTGCATAGAGGAGACTTCAGTATCCGAGGACTCCTCAAACACTGTCCTCAGTGCCCGGTCCCCATGAAATACTTTGGAGTCACCAGAATGGGTGATCTGAACCAAACATTGGCCAACAAGACCAGAGGCTGGCTGAGCAGCCTTGGACAGAGCCCTGTGAAATGGCTGCTTGGGTGGAGGCTCCACTAATATGAGTGGAGAAGCCAGAGAAGGTTCAGTTGGCAAAGGCTGAGTTGGAGTTGGCTCCCACGGGCAGGCCATGGAAATGCTGGAGCCTGCTGTAGTGATTGGCTCCTGAGGGAGGACCCACTGTAGCCAGAGGAGGTCCTTGTACCGCTGACAAAGTTTTCGGCAGAGCTTTTCCTCACCCGAGGAGGAGAGAGGAGGAAGAATGAAGAGCTGTGTCAGCGCTTCTGAGAGGGTTGAGAATGGGAATGGTCTGAGTCAAGACCAAGAGTGAGTACTCAACTTGGACCCTGACCAGCACCAGAAAGACCACAGTTGAGGGACACGGGAGGAGGTGCCGTGTAGACCCCATGGACTGGATCCTTCTGCAAAACCACTGAGGGGAGAATCTCCTGGGAGGAAACAGCAGGGTTGGCTGGCCTCTCCTGTCTCTCCTGTGAGTGGACTGAGAGGACTGGAGTTCGGGGAGAGAGAGAGAGAGAGAGGCATCCCCAAACTCATCCAACAAGTTGACAGGGTTGAGAAAATCTTGGCTGGCTGTTCGACCTATGTCTTGGCTGATAAACCCAATGGGGACACTAAAGAACCAGCAGCCTGCTCTTCAGCCCTGGTGGGTTCAGCTGAAGCAAGCTGCTTGATGGCCATTGAAGGAGTCCTGAACACAGGATAAATGAGCCTGATCCGTCCCAGGACCTATGGCAGGATTTAAGCTGTGCCCTAGAAGAGCGATCCCTCAGGAAGGGACATATACATATCCTTGAGTGACCCAGTGAAGCAGGCCCCATGAAAGTACACACTGGGAGCATAGCCGGTGTGGAGGACAAGACCACCACAGCCTGGGCTGCTGCCTCCTCAATGGTGGCCAGCTGCGAGGCACAGTCTGCCACCACCGAAATGGCCTTGCAAGCATCCCTGGACTGGACCAGAGGATCCCGCTCATCCAGATGGCCAAGCAAAAGATGGACATAGCTGTCTTCCAAGGAGGAAGGAAGCAGGGTCTGGCACAGACTGCAGGCCTGCAAGTCAGGCAATGGATGCATGAGGAATGGGGGTCAATGCACAACATCTGACTACAAGTCGTGCATTGTTTAAACCCAGGTCCAACTCTGGAGTCACGCCCATAAAAGCCGAGACAGAGGAACCGCAAAGGATTGAAAATTTGAGGAGAATTTAGCCTGTATATTAAGAAAGACAGGGTCTACAACACATGTAGAGAGCTACGAAGGAGGAGACCTGATTCTTCCAGCGGAAAGGAAGATCTGACATCACGGGTGGTACGGAGGATACCACCCAGGTGGAGTGGGAGAAGCTTAGCCTGAAGATGCTCCGCAAGTTTTAAGAAAAGGAAGACTGCCAGAAGTATGGACAGTGCACTATATCCACGTCCCTAGAAATGTTATTGCACAAAGTGCAAATTGGGACCAGCCCCATTGAACTTATATAACTTTTCCTGTAAACAGTCCTTGGATCATCAAAAAAAAAAACCACACCTGAGAAGCAGCATGCTTGCAATGGTAGGGTGTTACTGCTGGCGTCTGTGCTCTGTTTTTGTATTAACCTGTAACATTTCTGTTACAAATCTCCTTTAATTTGTCCAGGAGCATAATGTCAGAACATTCTCTACTAAACCTGACTCAAAATGGCCACCATAAGCTGAATGGCAGATCACTGTGTTGGTGTGCACTGTTTTCCTATTTTTCTTGTTAAAACAGAAACCTAATAACAGAATAAACTCACAAGTTGAAGAGAGGCCATATTATGTATTTATCATTAGTTCGGTGATTAGACCTATGAAAACAAATATATTTGTTATGAACTAGCATTTGCCAATATTTTATTTTCAACAAAGGCCTCTAAAAGGGCATGCACAAACTGAGCATGATCAGTTGATTTCATTGTAATCCAAGGACCCAAATAATCCTGAAAGGACTTCTGGATTTGCCTCCAACAGGAATAATCATATGTACCAGGTTTCAGGGCTTTATTGTTGTTCTGCAATTACTGGTGCCCTGCAGTTAAGCTGGAATCACACAGCAGTTTTCAAGCAGACTCAAGGAGGTCACTCCAACAGTGCATGCTATCTCCATAATGTGCTATTAAAGCCTCCTGCACTACAGCCTGCCTGTTGTGTAGCGCTTCCCCCACCTGCCCCAACCAGGGCAGCACTTCATTATTGCTGCTGGCAGGTCACATCACATGACCTACCCTTCATTTTACTAAGTGCCCACTTTCCCATTTGCAGCTTATACACTCCAACCACTAGGGGTTGCTGCACTTTCCATTCTGGCACCTCTATCCACTCTCTATTCCTTCCTAGCAACTATTGCAATCCCTGTCCACTAGAGGTCTCTGCAGTTCCCTCCTAATCCTTTCTGCTATCTTCTTTCCTCACTCCTTCACATCAGCCCACCACTAGGCCCCTACAAGCCTCAAACCTTGCACCCTTACTCCAAAGTCTGCAGCTTAACCACCAAGCCAACGAACCAGGTCAACATCTTATCTACTTTCAACCTTTTAACCCTTCCTTCTTCCTTCTTAGAAACAAAAGTTCTGTCCTCTGTCCTCAAACCCAGTACCTTTGCTATCAGAGTCAGCAGCTCTACCTCTTAACCATTGTATCTAGCTATCTTATTCTTACTTTCTAAGACTTTGATAGTCTCTTACCGCCCCCAGTCTGCCAAAATATTTAACCACTTCTCTCTTGCTGCCACTGAACCCTGCCCTCACTGTTTCAGTCAGCAGCCCCACCACTCAGCTATCACATCAGACTATTGTTTGTGATAGGTTTTAAGACTCTAAAAGCCTCTAACCCTCATAGTCTGCTAAAATATTTTCAGAGTGTCACTGCAGGCTTTGAGCCCTGCTCCCTGCTGCTGCAGCTACTGTCTTGGGACGTTTTCTGTCACCCTAGGCAAGTCTTGAACCTGGTGCCCTGTGCGCTTGAGGCAGGGGCTCTGCCACTGTACAAAAGTGGCAACTACACTTATGGGTAGACCTTTCACCCTCTTCTACCCATCTCATTACTGCTATCTGCAAACCCATTCTGTTGTCCCCCCTTCCCTTGTCTCACCTCTCCATCCAAATCCAGCCCTACCATCTTTCCTCTATCATCTAAGTGCCCCATCTTTCTTCACTTCAGCTCTCACCCTTCCAATCATGCATACACACCTCCTGCCTACTTGCCTCTCTCTCCTCCTCCTCCTATTGCCTTCCGCTAACCCTAATGTCCCTGTTAACCCTCAGCCTCACTACTCTAGTGCTCCTACCTGCCCTCCTGCCCTCCCTCCTTCTATGCCACTGCCCCTCCCCTCCCTCCTCCTCCACTCACCCCATATGCTCCTCTCCCTCCACCCCCATCTAGACACTACCTTTCCTCCCCTTTGCTCCCTTGGGCATCTTATCACTCAAGCCTTCCAGCCTGTGCTGCCCTACCCACCCCTGTGCTACGAAACCCCCTTCTCTTCTTATCGCTCCCGGCGTAAACTCTCTTTCTGCCACCCTCTGTCCAGAGCGGCTCTCCTCCTTCTGCTCCTGACTGGTAACACACATCCCAATCCTGGTCCAGCTTACAATGGCTCCTCAAAGGAATCCACGGACTTCATATTGTTTCCATGAACATATGTAGCCTCCTTAAAAATTCGACTCTCTCAATTGCTGAGTTGCGGTTCATAAACCTGACGTTATCTCAATAGTTGAAACTTGGCTGTCAGACTCTACCCTGACTCCCTGGTCTCACTCCTGGCTACTCCCTCTATCGGGAGGACCGTGTTGGTAAGCGAGGTGGGGCTGTGCCATTTATGTCAAAGACCCTCTCGTTGGACTAGCCCTCCAGCCCGGTCCTTGACTTCAGGGGCTCAGGCCCTAACCTAAAACTATCTCCTGATCCCTCTAGGGGTCCCATCTACCTGACTACAGCGTACATACCTCCAAAAAATCAAGCACAAGCACTAGGCCCACTAATCGATTATCTTACCTCCCTACCCCACTCCTCCGACCAAATCCTTGTGGAGACTTGAACATCAATTGGCTTAGCCCTTCATCCACTTCCTCCCATGCGCCTTTGCAGCCATCGACCTACGCAACTGGTCTCCCAACCACTAGAGTGAATCTTAGAATGGGCTCTAGCACACTCCTGGATGTGGTCCTCACAAACTGCCCTAACCGCATCCATAATGTCAAATCCTCCCAGACTGCCTTAGCGACCTCCCGGTTCTCTTCTGTTGGTCAACCTCCTTGCCCAAACCCACAGCACAAACTACCCTTTGGCGACATCTTAGACCTGGTGGGCTGAAGGCCTTAAGCAACTCTTAGCCTCATAGACTGGTCCCCTATACTAAACACCCCGGATATTGACACGGCCCTTACCTTTTTATCCACACCTTCAACTCTGCTTGCAACATTTTGCACCCATAACTGCACGGTCCAAAGTAAGGCATGCCCCTGAGTTACCCCACCCTGTGCCAACTCTTAAGCACAGGGACAATCTATACACATTGCCACGAGAACAGGCCACCCAACTGACAGGCTGGTCTATGCTGCTGCCGGAACAAATGTACATGGGCCATCCATAGCGAAGGCTGAGCACTATCAAGCCTCCCTCACTTCCTCATGGGGGAATGCTAGGACCTTCTGGGACAACATTAAGCAGCTGAATGGTGGCACCTTCCCCCACCTTACAGCTTATCAACATTAATGGTTTGGTCTCCTCAGACCCTGTCCTTATGCCAACCACCTCAACAAATCTTTCACAGACCTTAGCCCGGTGCTCCCAGATAATTTCTTGCTCCCCTCCCTCCAGGTCTATCCTATTCTCCCGCCCTTGTTCTACCTCGCGAGTCACTGCCCAGGAAGTCAGACCTTACCTACTCAAGGCCTTAAGAGTAACACAATTGTAGTAGCTCCCTTGATCCCAGTCTTCTCTGTCAGGTTCTGGATCTGGTTATCTCACCAATCACCAGCCTCTTTAACAAATCCCTCTGCCTAGGGCAATTCCCTCTGCCTGGAAGATAGCTACTGTCACCTCAATACACAAGGGTGGTGATAGGACCCTCCTAGCAATTATCGACCTCTCAATCCTCTCCTCTCTCTAAGGCCTTAGAAAAATTGTGGCCACCCAAATCTCTGAATACCTCGATAAATATAGCATCCTCTGCCCAGAACAACATGGTTTCAGAGCAGGCCACAGCACCAATACTGCCCTCCTGAGTTCTCTAACTTTCTTCACACCTTACTGGACTCTGGCTCCTAGCAGGTGCAGTGTTCATTGACTTATCAAAGCCTTTGATACTGTCTCCCACCCCTCCTGCTAGCTACCCTTAGTCACTTAGGCTTTGCCACTGGGCCTGTTCCTGGTGCTCTAGCTACTTGTCAGCCGCTCACAGCGTGTGAAAATCAGCGGAAACTTTCCAGCACCTGTCCTATCCGCTCCGAGTCCCTCAGGGCTCCATTCTTGAGCCCTTGCTCTTTTCCCTTTTCTCAACTCCCTGCCCAGTGTATGTACTGGTAAAATCCTTCTTTACTCAGATGATGCTGTACTCTTTGCCTCCTACCGTAATCCCATCTCACTTCAAGATTCTCTGCAGGAATCCTACAATGGCATGAAGCCTGATTTACTGAGCACAGACTCATAATTAATCTAAAAAAAACCAAAACCATGCTCTTTGCCACCCCAAAATAAATCCAGTAACTATCCTCTATGAGTCCACTCCACCTCTAAACTCCCTATTGAGCTAGATTCACTCTTATAAATACCTAGGTATATCCTTTGACCCTGCCCTCTCTTTTCATGCCCACATCTCTGCCCTTGCCTTAGCCTCCAATACTCGGCTGGGTATCCTCTATAAATCATAAAACTGCCTCCCACAGATGCCCTCTGACTTGCAGTCACATCCTCTGTTCTATCTCTGGTAAACTATGGCTACCTGTGTATGGTGCAGCAGACCAGACTGCCCTGCACAAGATCCGCCTCACCTTAAACAAGGCCTGCAGGCTCATAACTGGGGCTCTAGTCTAACCCACACTTGCCTTCTTTACACCATGGCTAATCTACTCAACCTAGATGGCGCCTCAAATACCAAACCTGCCTCCTAACAAAAATCACTCCTTGGGCTATCCCACTGGGTCTGTCAACCACTATCCACCAAGCAAACCCTACAGTGCATACCCGTATATCCATAAAACTGCCCTGGTTATACCCGAGGAACCTCGTAAGGTCAAGGCTTACCCCTACAGAGCCCCTGTTGGTATAATGCCCTCCCGCCGGAGTCACTGATGCCGCCTCGTTATCTTATTTTAAAACTAGCCTTAGAAATCACCTGCTCTCAACATGCAGCTGTACCTGCCTCTAAGCCTCCTCCTATCCTCCCAGACAAGGCTCACTGATCCACTCTCTGACCTTCTGTCCAGCTCTACCTTTACTTGCTACTACCTTCCCACACTCCTCTTCTGACGTCTTCCACCCAGCCTTACCTCTATCTGCCCACTGAATCAATCTCCATGTAAATACTGTATATTGTCTACTCTGTAAGCGCATATAAGCCTGTTGTATACTGTGTTTGACATATGCCTGTATTTTAGCTGATTCTAAATGTACTCTGATTTTTTGTCTGCCTTGAAGTTTGTTTCTTGCACTGTTTTGTCCTCACTGTGATGAGGTACCTTTGTAAATGAGCCTCTGGCTCAAAGATTATTAAACTGATGTTCTAATAAATAAATAAATAAATAAACAAACATAAATGTAGTTGAACCAAAGACTCAGTCACCCCAATGACAGTCCAATCATTTTCATTCTGAGTGTGATCAAAATGAACCTGTTTTGCCACCAGAGCTTCAAGTTCCAACAACCTCTTCCTCAAGATACTGTAGATCAATTAAGTGTTATTTTATTTGTTTATTTTTTATTTAACAGTTAAGTACACTGGAATACATTCCTTTTTCAGGTATGACCCGAGGTCATGTTACATAAATACAATAAATACAGTACAGTATTAGGAACTATAAAGCTCCACGTCAGATTAATCACAGTACTAACATTACAATACAAGATTAAAGCATCTCGTATACAAACAATCCTTTGTAATGAGATAAACAACTGAAAAAGTACTGTAGGTAAACAAACTGAAATGGTGTTTCATTCCATATCGAGGTTGTAGAAATGTCATATCACTTACGTTTGTCTGTCTTGGTCAATTACCCTCTAATGTTCTGCTGTCCAGGTGACAGACTTATTCTGGTGCCAACACTGTTGTGTTACATTTATTGCACTGCTTCCTCTAGTAGTCTTTTTTTTCCCTTGTACTTGAAAGTGCTGCAGTGTGGCTTGGGACTCCTTCAAGAGCCTGCTTGTACCCAAACTGTGGGCACATCAAAGTGGTATTACTGTAGTGCAGGTATCTGATGACAGACTGCACAGCAGCACTAACATACCTACATCCATCATGGCAGGTCTGCTGCAGTAGCAGGAGGTCATATTGCTTCAACAGCAAATATCTTAAGAATGAAATAAAATGGAACTAAATATTAGAATTATGTCTTTGTTGAGTCATAGAAACATAAGCGTTGACAGCAATTAAGGACCTAAGGCCCATCCAGTCTGATCATTTTTCTACCTTATGGATGTGCCATAGGCCTGTACTCTGTCAATGGCCTATCTATTCATACTCATCTGTATTGCTCCCTTATGCCTATCCCATGCCTGTTTGAAGCCCTGCACTGTAGGTCGTGCCATGCATCCACCACCCTTTCTGTGAAAACAACTTCCTCACATTACCCCTTTATCGGCCTTCCTTCTAATCTCATGCTGTGTCCTCTTGTCCTGCTATTTTTCTTATATTGAAACATGTTAGACTCTTTCACCTTGTTAATGCCGTCAAGATATTTGAATGTTTCGATTATATCACCTCTCACCTCCCTGCGCTAGGGTATACATATTGAGCTCCGTTAATCGTCCTCATTTTTTGATACAGTCCCTGCATATTCCCACCAGCATATTGATCATTTACATTCTTCTCTGTAAGTGTTAGTTGATGAGCAGTTAAAATTGCCATAACCTACTTAAGGGAACAGGGAACAGTCAGCACAAAGAACCCCACTCAAACTGCCGGCTAGCTCAGTCGGTAGAGCATGAGACTCAATTTCAGGGTCATGGGTTCTTGCCTACGTTAGCACCTGTTTGGAGGCAGTATAGTGCAGTGGTTTAAGGCTCTGAGTTGCAAATCTGGTGATATCCAGCAGACCAGACCTGGGTTTGAATCCCACAGCCTCCACTTGCATACTGTGTGACCCTGAGCAAGTCATTAATTTCCCTGTGCTCCCAGGTCGCTCCTGTAAAAAGCTTTCAGCTTAGTGTGTTACTCCTGGTTAAACAACTAAAAAAAAAAAACAAGTTTGGGCTGGTCAGGGCGGAGAGAGAAGAACTGTTAATCAAGTAAAGCCTAAAGTAATAACGTAGGGAAAATGGGCAGACTGGGTGGACCAAACATTCCTTATCTGCCATCAAATTCTATGTTTCTATCTCTCAGTTTGCAGTTAGTGAGCAAAAGAACAAGTGACTCACCTGTAACAGTAGTTCTAGGAGTAGTATATGTTGTTCATCCACACTCATTGGCATGTCCCTTCTGCTTTAAATCTCACGAAAGTCTTCAAGTTGGCTCCTCCCACCCACCCGGGTGGTATATCCTCAGCTCCACCCCATGACACCAGATCTTAGCCTGCTGAAAGTAAGGTGGTGGCGTCCGCAGCTGGGGAGGTCGGGTGGGTCCAGGTGGATGAACAACATATATCACTCCTAGAACTACCGTTACAGGTGACTACCTGTCCTTCAAGGAGCATGGATATGTTGTTCATCCACACTCATTGGCAGACTCTAGCAGTTCTCCAGGAGGAGGGAGGCAAGCACACACCCCTACTTAGGAAATAAGATTGGAGAACTGAGGCCCCAAGACCAGCATCCTAGCGTGACTCAAGGTCGATGTGGTAATAGGTGATGAAGGTGTTTGCTGACTTCCAGGTAGCAGTCCGGCAGATTTCCTGGATAGGGATGGCCCTGGGAGCCACCAACAATGCAGCAGTATGGTGGGTCGAATGAGCTCTTATCCTCTGGGCAGCTCCTTGCCCGCCAACTTGTAGCACAGATCTATGCATGATGTAATCCACCTTGCAATGGTCCACTTTGCTGCAGGTCTGCCAGAAGTGGCTTCAGCGTGGGTGACAAACAGCTGGTAAACCTCCCCTGAATTTTTGCCATCCCCTCCTTATAGTAGGAGAGAGGCATGTCTCAGGTCCAAAGTATGGAGCCTGTACTCGGCCTCAGAGGTGTAATTAGAGTAGTATACTGGCAGAGTTAACACCTGGTTAAGCTGAAAGTCTGACACTACCTTCGGAAGGAATTTCTGGTGGGCGCAGGACAACCTTGTCCCTGTGGAAGACCAGATAACAGGAGTCCACCAAAAGCACCTGGAGCTCCCTGTCCTTCTGGCAGACACAATAGCCACCAGAAGGCCATCTTCCATGACAAGTATGACAAGGCACACTTGTGCATTGGTTCGACTAGCTTGCCCATGAGCTTTGCCAGTACCAGCAGTAGATCCCACGGAGGTGGAGGTTCATGCATCGGAGGATATGTGATCCAGGCCTTTGAAAAAGTGCCTGACCATTGTCTCCTGTAAAAACATCGTCCGACCGCCCACGCCCAGTAAGTAGAGATGGCTGCCAGGTGCACCCTATGGGTTGATGACCACAGACCCCTTGGAGAGATACAAAGGTAGTCAAGAATGTTAGCCACTGGACAGGACAGAGGTCCAGGCCCTTGCCCTGACACCAAATGGAAAACCTTTTCCATTTGAAGGCATACATTTCCTGGTTGATTCCTTTCTGGATGCCTCCACCATGGTGTAGACATCTCTGGAAAGACCCAAAGCTTGGAACTCTAGCCACTCAGGTACCAGGCTGTGAGGTGCAGGGATTGAAGGTCCAGATGGAATACCTTCCCTGATTGAGAGAGATGAGGTCGGGCGTGTGCAAAGCCACTTGAGGGCCTGCAGCTAAGGCTGAGGAGATCTGGATACCAGAGCGGGCACAGCCAGTCAGGGGCTACCAGGATCACCTTCGTCTTGTCCTGCCTCACTTTGAGGAGCACCCTGTGAATCAAAGAAAGGTGTAGAGGAGGCCTGGGGTTCAGCCTTGAGAAGGCAACCCCCTGCATCGAGCCCTGCTGAGGGTGCGGGCATGAAACAGCCTCAGTTTGGTGTTTTCCCTGAAGGCAAACAGGTCCACCATCGGTTTGCCCCAACAGGAGAAACAGGCTGTAAGCTACCTCTGGATGGAGCGACCACTCGTAGGATGTCTGGACTAAGTGACAGAGCATCCAGCCAGATGGTTTGAGACTCCTGTCACATGGATGGCTAGGAGATCTGCTTCCAATCGGCTCACGAGGGTCCAGATGCGGAATGCCTCCTTGCACAGCAGATGGGAGTGTGTGTGCCACCCTGTTTGTTGAGGTAGTACATGGCATGGTACCTTCCATCTGGACTTGAACCACTTGACCCCGGAGCTAAGGAGGCGAGCGGACAATGCCAGTCTGACTGCTCTGAGCTCCAACAGATTGATGTGGCATCAGGACTCCTCAGGGGTCCAGAGCCATAGGCCCTTTTGTCCCCATGTGGGCTCCCCAGCCTGTGAGAGAGGCATCAGTCATGAGGATGACCGTTGGCTCAGGGTGGACAAATGGAATCCCTTCCTGCAACCATTCTGGGGTGGTCCACCACTGGAGAATGTCCCACATCTTCTGGGTTACTGTGATCAGCTGGTCAAAATGACCATGGCACTGAGTCCACTGGGCGGCAGCTCCCACTGGAGGGCACATATTGCAGCAGACCCCAACGGACCACTGAGGGTGCATGCCACCATGTAACCCAGAGCATGAAAGTCACAAGCAGGCGCAATTGCCCAACCAGAAAAGATTGGGCAAAGGAGGAAAGAACCTCTGCCCTGTCTGCCGGAGAGCTCTGGCTGGACGAGTTGAGCTCTGCCCTGATGAAGCCCATCACCTGAAAGGCATGACTTCTGACTTGGCCTCGTTGATCAGGAGGCTGAGATGGAGCAGGTCTGAAGGGCCAGGTCCCTGGACCTCTCCACCTCCTGTTGATTGGAACCTGCTAGGAGCCAATCATCAAAGTGAGATAAATCATGCCCCCCAAACACCTGAGATGGGCTGCCACCACTGCAATGCTTTTGGTGAAGACCCATGGGGCCAATGACAGGCGAGCAGGTATGGCCTGGAACTCATACAGGGTCCCTTTAACCTTGAAGTGGAGAAACCGCTGATGGGATGGACAGATTAGACGTGAAAGAATGCATCCGGCAGATCCAGTGAACAGAACTGCATGTTTCGCTCCAAGGATGGCATGATCTGGGACAGAGTGACCATCTGAAAGGTGCTTGACCTGAGATATCAATTCAGATCATGCAGATCTAGAATGGGGTGCCAGACCCCATCTGCTTGGACACCAGGAAGTACCTGGAGACAAAGCCTGGGTCTGCCAGAGGATCCACCACTGGAGCTACTGCCTCCTTAGGAGGAGCTGAGTGATGTTGTCTCGGAGAGCCGACTGGGTCTGAGCGGATACTTTTCCTCCCAAGGCGCAGGCTCGGCAGGGGTTACTGCTCAAATTCCAGAGGCAGTCCCGATCAACCACTTGAGGACCCACCTGTCTGAAGTGTCAATGGACCAGGCAGAGGACGGACCCCACAAAAGGACCCAGAGCTGAGGTGGCCGGAAGGGGTTGTCAGCCCCCCCCATCACTGAGCAAGATTGGAGTGAGAGGCTCCAGGACCTGAACCTCGGCCTCCTTTACAGGCCTGTTGGGGTCTGGGCTTGGCCATAGGCACCAAGCCTGACCTGCTTCTGTTGCTGGTGCTGCTGCCCACCTTGAAAGAGGACTGCTGAGCCGCAGGGGAAGAATGCCAAAAAGGCTTCTTCTTTTTCTTCTGCTGGTTCTTGCCTGAAGAACTCTTGGTAGAAGTGGCATCCAAGGTGGCACTGGACTGCTCAATGCACTGAAGGTAATCGGCCACTCTGGACAGAACAAGTCGGCCCCAAGGAAGGCACGTCAGCTAGTTTATGCTGGTATCCACCAGAAAGGAAGAAAGCCCAGCCAAGCCCTGCGACGAGAGGCAACTGCAGCAGCCATCGGCGGGCACAAAGTCCCAATGTCCAGTGCTCTATCTGAAGCTGCTGCTTGGCAAACAGTTGGCCCTGGTCCCAGACCTGCTTGACTGTGGTCTGCATGTCTGTGGGGAGATGTGAGAGACTTCATCCAATGACCCTAAAAGGGCATGAGAGAAGTGTGCCATGATGATGGTCAAACTTGCCTGATGAAGGCCCAAGGAGGAAGCCGCATAGACCTTCCTGATTGAATGGTCCAAAAGCTTGGACTCTTCATCAGGAGGTCAGTCAGTGTCAGCATAACTGCCAGTCGCCTGAACACAGGCGGTCACCCAGACTCGGGCCGAAGGGTGCTCTGTGAACCCGCAAGGACCCCATGGGCACCGCATACTTGTGGGCCATGCAGGCAGACAGAGCTGGACAGGAGCCAGGGTGCTGCCAGAGTTCTAGGGCCATGCCAACAATAGCCTCAGCTACGGAAAGGCCTCCGTTGGGTATCCCTCTCTTAAGGATGTCCGGAGGGTACCCGCCTTTTTCTGGATGGGCTCCAGGGGCATCCCTGTAGATTCAGATATGAGGCAAAGAATCCCTTGGAAAGAAGAGGGACCTTCCTCCATCTCTAAGCCAACGGTTGATTCATCATCCCTGGATGAAAATGCAAGCCAGTGATGTCTGAATCCAAGGAATCTGAGTATAACGACCTACCGCCCATGTCACCTGCGACCTGCTGAGGCAGTCTGGGGTGACTGTCACTGACAACCACTGGGGAAGCCCGGTGTCTGGTCTATCTTCCTTGGAAGGAGCCCCTCCCATAGGCTGTTTGGCGGTGGTTCCTACCACAATTGGTGGAGAGACCATTTAGGCTGAACTGGTGGTTTGCTGGCTCTGTGGGTGGAGGAACAAATTTAATTGACTTCTGAAGGAGTTGGCTTCAGCCTAGGAGTCAAAGCCAGGTAATGGCTGGGGTAGAGGCTGGTTGGCTTGTGCCCAGTCAAAATTAGCTGTTGCTTTATGAGGTCCTTGTAGCACAGACTGGTTCACAGAGCTTCTCCTCATCCGAGGAGGTGAGGGGCGACTGTGGCATCGCCTCTTTTTAGGCGCTTATGGCTCTTCCTCGGCCTGTTGGTTGAGGGGTCTGAGACCTCGATCGAGATTGGTCGGGATCGACTCAGTCGCGCGAGACACTGGTGGGACTCGTGATTTCCCAGGATCAGGGACCACATCTTTGATAGGAGCCCAGCAGGCTGGGTCTCATCATCTGGAAAAGATCAGATTAGGGGTTCGATCAAGGAATTCGTGGGCGGAGTCAGGAAAATTGGATCGATCCAGTTTCAACATCATCGATCGATAATTTGGTCAACTGACCTGATGTCAAGGCCGAAAAGCCAGCGGCCGAAGAAGCAATCTCGATGAGGTTGAGACCGCATGTTCCTGGGATCAAAAATGTCTCCTGCTCCCAAGAACGTCACCATCAAGATGAAAATGATCCGGGTCCTTCTCCTGCTTACAGGATCAAGAGGAGTGAAGCCCATGTGCGCCTCTCCCTTGGTCAGGACAGACTGGCACAGCTCTCAGAAGGAGCCCAAGAAGGTGGAGCCCAGGTCAAGCGGAACGAAGAAGCTCGAGAAGTCTCCACAGCGCGAGTTGCTTCCTCCTCAAACGCTTGCATGCGTTCCAATTGTGATGGATCCTGCAGCCGCAGAAACTGCCCACTGAGCCTCCTTGGATTTCACGGAGGTTCTCTTCTCTGGTCTCCCCAGCTTCAGGTGTCACGATATGGTGCGTCGAGGGGCGTTGGGATGAAAGAAGCGAGACACATCGTATTCGGGTGTCATGGTCTACACTGAGGCAATAGGCGCACACAGTGTGGGGAATTGGTGCACAACATTTTCTGGCCGTAAGGTACCCGACGAAAATCTGGGGAAGACTTGTCTTTCATAATCGAAGCAACAAAATTGCGATAAGCTAACGCGAACAATGCTAATTTCTCGGAATAACTGAAGGTTTGAAAGCCAGGGCCTACAAGATGTGAGAGCATGAAGGAGGCAACCTGACTCTTCCAGTGGAAAGGAAGATCTGGCATCACGCAGGGGCAGAGCGGTATATACCCACCTGGGTGGGTGGAGGAGCCAGCTTGAAGACTTCGGTGAGATTTAAAGTGGAAGGGACATGCAAATGAATGTGGATGAACAACATATCCATGCTCCTAGAAAATTTCTTTTTATGTACTGTTTACAGTCTCTCAGACTGTATCGGCTGATCCTGCAGACCCAAGCTGACATTTGCCTTATCTAAAATCCCAGACTTCACTGCAGCTGACATCAGAGCTGGGCTACAGAGGTGGAAAACTCAATAGCCTGCAGTGCATGTCTGATCTTTGTTTGCTGCTTCTGCTGTTCTCTTGGGGCTCAGAACAGTCATGGAGGACTGTACTTAGCCCAGTGAGAGTAGCAGGACCAGCAGACATCTGATCGGAGGTTATAAAAGCTCTACATGCACTGCAAGCTATTGAATCAACTCTGCAACCCAGCTCTAAGGTCAGAAGTAGGGGGTTCTTGGATTTCTAGTTACAACAAATGTCAGACTTGGAGGAACAGGATCAGCCAAATACAATACACAATTATGCAGTAAACAGTAAAAAATAAAAAAATGCATCTATACAGGCAGTTTAATGTATATAGGCAGTTTAATGTTAAACCCCAAATTTTGCACTTTAATAACTTCAACTGTTCAAGATTTGCATAAAACATGACATGAGCAGTCCCTGAGTAGATATTTTGATGTGCCAAGTTTTGTTTTGATCGGATGTGTGGATTTTGTGCAGCACATAGTGAAAAAAGTGTGTTTTCGCTTTTTCCCCACCCATTTTTCCTGATTTTCCTCATCACACTGTGGCCACCATTTGGAATTTTGACCTGAAATGTTAAGGATAGAAAGAGCTTGCCCCAAGGAACAATCAAGCATTGGTGTGGTGAAAAAATGTATCCGCTCCAAAGTTATTGAATTTTGAAATTTTGGGTTCTGAGCATTCTCTGTTCAGGCTTTTGGATAGCTGCACAGTTGCAAACAAGGATTGACCTCACAATGGGGATTTTGACAGCTCACGAATGGGAATTCATTAAATCCCTGTTTGTATGAAAAAAATCCATTCACGAGCCACCATTTTGTTTTGTTTTTTCAAAAAACAGAATGTTGCAACTTGTCCCACGGACGTTCTAATGAAATTGAAGCATGGGTTTTGTTCAGGCGATGCCCTCTACAAACCTATTGCTTCAATTCGGTTACTTCCTCACAAAATGGCCATTTTTATTCTGAAAATCCTTGTTCCTCCGTGCTTCTGATCCTTGTTGGTGAGGTGTCAAAGTCCCATTCTTGAGGCGATCCTCGTTAGGTGAGCTGACAAAATCCTTGTTCGTGAGGACAACCCGGATGGCCATATCTCACGAACAAGAATCAACTCACAAACAGGGATTTTGACAGCACACAAACAAGGATTCAGTCACGAATGGGGATTTTGACACCTCCCGGACAAAGACTATAAAAAATCCTGTTCATGAATGTCAAAATCCTTGTTTTTGAGGATGACCAGATGGTCAATCTCACGAACAAGGATTATGAAAAAAATCCTTGTTCATGAGCTGTCAAAATCCCTGTTTGTGTGGTGTCAAAATCTCTGTTCATGAGGGAGGGCGACCAGATAGTCAAAAAATCTTTGTTTGTGAGCTGTCAAAATTCTTGTTCATGAGCTGTCAAAATCCCTGTTCTAGTGCGAATCCCCATTCGCGAGCTGTCAAAATCCTTGTTCATGAGGGAATGACCAGATGGCCGATTCTCATGCAACAAGGATTGGCTCACGAACAGGTATTTTGACACCCCACAAACAAGGATTCAGCTCATGAATGGGGGATGTTGACAGCTCACGAACAGGGATTTTAAAGGTTGCTGTTTTTTGTCAGTTTACTGCAAGAAAACAGGACTTTAACGAAATGTGCAGGGTACAAAGGTGGTGTTCCAGAGATGTGACATATGCTGGTTTTGTGTAAAATGTGCACTGGTTTAATACTATGGCATTCAGTTGAGCAATTTCCGTAGGATAACACTGTGGCGAATGTGGCACCTTTCAGTGCTTATATCTCAAAAACGGTTTGAGATACAGATTTTCTCTAAGCACAGCTTAGTACATATTTAGGTGTACTAAGCATGCATGCAGATTATGGCTCCATGATTACAATTGCAGTAGAATTTTCCACAGTTAGTACGGTTACTGAGATACAGGGGCCAGTGTGTGTGTAGCTTGGCCCTTAATCACTAGTCTCATCCCTATACTTATCCTCAACTTTTTACTTCCAGGGTAGCAAATCTTTTGCTACTGCAGGAGGTAGTCTCTGGTCCCCTCCTGCTCTTCCCTCACCTAATTGCCTGAGGTTGTCCACTGCTGGTAGCACTTCTTCTCCTGCCCTGTTATTCTTCCCTCCTTTTCAAACTCTTCCCATTCACTTCCTTCCCCCTTCCCATTCCCCCCACTAATTTTTTTTCTCCCAGCTTTGAGGTACTCTAGACTGTCCCTACTCTGGCACTCCTAGCTACTGATAGGAGTGATGGGGCTTTGGCCCATGTCTCTCACTCCTTAGCCTCCTCTTTCTTCCTTGCACTCATTTCCTGCATGTCACTGTGTCTGTGGCCTGCACTTAATTTTTACTGAGGCTCCTCCTAGACTGAATCCCAGGCCCCATTCTGAGTTTCTTACCCTGTATTCTGCCTAGCCCCTATGTGTCTCACCTTCCTCACCTGTCTTCCTCCTCTCCCTACCTTTAAACCCAGACAAAGCCTGTACCAGGCTGCTCCATCCCTGCCCTATAAGTTCCTCTGTGCTTCTACTGTTTCCCAGGTTGCATAGCCTTAGCCTCTTGCTATTTCTCTAGCTCCTCTGTATCTTTAGAACTTTATCTCTGATTCAATGAGTCTCCAGCATAGTTAGTTGTCCACTGTTTTGAACTTTTACAAATTTTGAAATTATGCTATGTCCTTCCTATGTAACATCAGGATTTTTCTGTGATCTCCGTTGCTGAAATTGACTGTTGTATTGTCATTCATGTTAGCTGACATTGAACCTTTGAAAAAGAGCATTTTACTCAAGGTGATTTCAAGCGATTATATAAGTAAAAAAAATGTTTGTGCCATTTGCAGCACAAGGCTTACTTGATGTGTCTACCAACAAGTGATGGGGTGGGCCTTGAGGTCGTTGGGCCTCTCACCCCATTCTCCCTACTGTACCATGTTAGCTTTCTTACACATGGAATAGGGTGAAAGTTAGGGCTGATGACCCAAGGCACACCCGTCACATGTTGGTCTGTGGAGGATGGGGTGGGGTAGTGTACGGGGGTTAGGGTGACAACTCTAATGCCTCATTTCCATACTTTTGTCACTTCAACCCTAACTGATGCATTAATGAAGTTGTTTTGCAAAATTATATATATATATATATATACACATATATATATACACACACACACACACAGTATATATCTATATTGCACATAAAGTACAATTGGCCCAGCCCCACACTCGAATGTGGGCTCTTAGTGCTGCCTGTTCTCCTTTAACAGATCTCTGTGTGATACATTTTACTTGGGCCAATGTGATGGGTGTATATCCCTATACTCCCTCTCCTTTATGCCAACAAATGTCTTCAATGTTGGGGAGAGCAAATAGCCCTTTGGTCAGATACGCCTTTAAAAGGAAACCATGTTGACAATGCAAAAGGCATGCAGAGATTGGGCTGGCTGGCTGAAACTCATGGTTAATTAGGAGCACCTGGAGCTCCAGGCTGCCTATCTAAAAGGTTATGCATTATTTATTTTATTTATTTATTTAAAGTTGATAACTGGGAAAGGCACCATGAACTGAGGCTCATTTCCAGGTGCAACCCAGGAAAAGGGGTACAGGTAACAGACAAAAATAAATTCACAAGGAGTATACAAAATTCAACAGGAATATACAAAGCAGAGGCTATACATCATTATACAACATAGGTTCTATATGTACATCATTATACAACATAAGCGCCTGTATACATTAACAAAACTCTGGCCTTACTTCTCATGCCCACCTCAACGCACCTCAACGCACTGTCATCTGCTATAAACTCCAGGATCGGTCTCACTCTATCGGCATAAAGACTGTCTCCTCGAACCGCCTTAAAACTAGCCATCACCTCATCGGTATTATCGCTGGCTGACTATGGGCTCCTGTCTATGCTGCTGCTGATGCCTCTGCCTTATCCAAAGTTCAGACCTCTATTAATAAAGCATGTAGGCTCCTTACCGGTGCCCACAGCAGGACCCACACCTGTTTACTATACTCTGCCCTAAAATACTCACTCTTGAGGAAAGACTGAATTATCAAACCTGCCTTCTGGCCAAAAATCCCTGTCAGGACTCTGCCCTCCTGGGGTCTCTGGTCCTTTGCAGCGCTGCAGGTCACTGCCAACCCGTATGCCGCCATGGCCACTTTCATAGTCCCAGAGCAAGGACCTCTGGTGCCAAAGATCCTTCCATCACCAAGCCCGTCCTGTTTCAACTCCCTTCCGAAACCATCTCCAAGATCCCTGGCATTGGCCGCTTCAAAATTGCTCTTCGCCAGCATATTATGGACAGCCGATGTTGTGAATGCCTGTAGCTGCCTCTTGCCTGACCCTCTGCCTATGCCGGTCCCTGCTAATCCCTTTCAAATCCCCAGCACACCGTCTCTATATACCCACATATTAGCCTGTCATGCTCACTTTGACTACTGTAACCATTATCGTACACCAATGTTCTACCTACTTAACTTATGACTTGCTATCGATTTGAATCCGTGTTGTATTTACCTATGCTAGGACCTTCCACAAGTTTAATCCAGCGCAGCCTAGCTGTCTGCTCTCTCCAAGTGTATACTTATTTTTTTTTCTTTTATGAATCTAACATGTTCTGTCATTCCACTGTTCTAACCTCTTCTTTTATTGGTGTCTTCCCTTATTGACGAGGTACCTTTGTAAGCAGTCTTTGACTCAAGGTTGTAAAACTGATTCTCTACAATAAATAAAAAAAATAAGTAAATATACACTAGATTGATTATGTACAGTAGATTATGCACAGTAAAATAAAATTTACTGGCTAGTTAAAGTATATACAGTGCTGCACAATGAGCAGTAGTGCTGCAGGAGGATTTAGGATGGGGAACAGGTGCAGAAAGAAGTAGGGGTAGGTCTGAGTGAGGCTCTTGAGAGCATAGAAGGAGGACAGAGGCAGTTTGGGGGAAGAGACTGTTCCAAAGGAAGGAAAACCTGTATGAGAAGGAGGTTTGCCAGCTGAGGTGTGGGCACAGCTAGACCGAGAGTTATAGGGTGAGGGAAGCTGGAGAGAGGAGGAGGCGAGGTAGGATGGAAGAGACCCAAACCAATATAGGCAATGAAGGTTAGGCAGTGAGAGGAGTGCCTCTGTGTAGGAACTGTAGGGGAAGAGAGGAGTAGCGGTCACAGTGGTCAGTTAATGGAGGATAGTCTGAGATGAACCTACAGAAAGCATGCAACAGGACATCCAGTTTGGCAAGGGAGGTAGAGGGCAGCACTGAAAACTATATCAGCATAGTCAAAGGCTGGGAGGATCCATTTGACTACAAGATCACGTCGTACAGAGGAGGAAAGAGACTGGCCTTGTGATGACAGAGTAGTCCAGTGTGGAGCACGCTGAAGTAGAGAGAAATCAAGGGAGGGGTTGAGTCAGATGCCAAGGTACTTGTATGTAAGGACATTGTCTAGAGGAGTTTAGCAGAGAAGAAGACTGGAAGTGAGGGAAGCTTAAAAGTTTTTGTTTGGAACCAAAGGTCATGGCAACAGTTTAAACAGCATTAAGCATCAGCACAGCAGAGAAAACTTGGTTGTGTGGCACTGAGAACACAGAGCACAAACTAAGGAGGCTGCTGCAGATTTGAAAGCAAAAAAAACAAACAGATTTGGTTTGGAAGGTGCTGGGGAACCTCTTCACTCAAGGGTTAAAAGACATCTTATTTTGAACTGAACCATTTGTTTTGGTTAGAGGAAGTCTGCATCATTTCACATTTTGGGAAGATGTTGACAATTTTTGTAATTTTATCTTTCACACAATACTTTTTATTTGAACATTCAAAATGGTGTCTAATAGAGTTTTTATTTGAACTTTCAAAAATGGTATCTTTCCATTTTCAAAGTTCTCTGTCATCTATAGCTTCATGCTACCTAACTACAACAAGATGTGGCACTTTTAATTCTTTCAGTCCAAGAACATAAGCCAAAAATAAAAAGTAAACTTGCAGTGTTTATCATACAGTTTTTGAAATACAGCAAAGTAACTGTCCTGGAGTCAGAGTTACAACTTCGATGGTAGGTCTACTCCATAAATGACAGCAGCAGCACATGGTAGCGCTCAAAATTCACAACCATTCCTGTTTTAAATGTACAGTATTCTTCTGGTCTTCCTAATACATAATGATGTGTTTGCTTTTAAGTGCAATTTTTTGTAATCTGTTTGTAATTACTGACATGCAATGAAGATGAAAGTGCTCAGCATTTCTGAATTATCTTTGATTTAACACTTTTCTGACCCAGTCATCACAATCTCTATTAAAGCAGCAGTACGTCTTACAGTGAACATTTTTTACCTATACCCTTTTATTCTATTTAGAGTGCCCTTTCTATCCTCTCTTGTTAGAGGACCTTCCTCACCCATTTGAGTCCGTTTTACCATTGTTTTGACATCTGCGATAATTAAAAGGAGCTCTCCTTTTAATATGTCTATCCACGGTTGTCATCATTATCCTAGGCTGGTTTTAAACAGCTAGGGCAAGATTTAAAAGGATTCACCCAAATGTGTCTACTGCTGTTTTCAAAGCAGAAATGAGTCCAGACCTCTTAGACTATCTATTGGGTGGCCTAATAGCATCCAGAAATTGCATACAAACACAGACGCAACTGCAGCCAAACTGGACTCACAACTGCATCCATTTTCTGCTGCATATAAAGACTTCTTGTCATAAAACAGGCAGATTCAATGGAGTTTTGCAAGTGCTTTTATGGGTAAAATTAAAGAGTTGGGGATTAACCATACAATCTTAAAGATAATTGTGACTTTACATTCCAAGACATAGTCAACCATAGATACAGCCTGAAGGGTAATTTAACAAATGCATTTGGGACTAACACGAGGGTAAAATAGGGGTGTTTACTAGCACCCATTATTCAATGAATTCATAAATGACTTGTCAGCAAAACTGAACAGTCAAAGGGACATTCACCAATGATTAAGGACTACCATGTTTATTGTGCACAGATGACCTTATCTTAATATTGGTTTCCTGTCTAGGGCTTAATAAACTAGGCTGGCTTAGTAACTGTTGTAGATTACCAAGACTCTTTATTAATAAAAATAAAAGTAAAGTAATGGTCTTGTTACTTTGGCCAACATTTTTAAACTGACACATGTACAATCTGCATTATTAAGATTCAACATAAAATATGGAGCATATACGTAGTACCAGATCTTGCTTGAGAGGGTTCCTGCAGTAGGTCATTACAGATAGAACTGTGCCACCTGGCATCAGGACCACATGGCAAACTTCTAGCTAGCATCCATAGTGGAGGACCTCCCTGGCATCACCTGATGGGACATCGGCATGACACTATAAAGGGGTGGTCCCATGCCCGCCCTCCAGTTCTTTCACCGCCCGACCTCAGTCAGTCAATTCATAAAGAGCTTCGCTTCCAGTCAACCGCCATTTTTCTGGATAACGGTTTTATTATTTTCTTTCTTCAAGTTCCATTTTCATTATTGCGTGACTTCTCTATTGCATCACCCAAAGAAGTGCGACAAGTGCGGTGCTCAAATCCCACACGGGCATGACCACTCCCACTGCAGCCTCAGTCTAAGCCCAAAACACAACAGGGCCACATGAGTCAGATGCCAAAAGCCCTTGAAGCCCATCTACTCAAGAAGCGCCTGGCTTCCATGGAAAGGAGCTGCAGGAACGTTCTTCCTCTCCCACCACTGACTGAAAGAAGAAAAAGAGGAGAAGCGCTGGGATTGGGATTGGTCCCCTCTGTCCAGTGCTGCCAGACTGAAGAAGCAACCTCAGGAGGCATCAGCTTTGGTAAGTAGCCCCACCTGCCCAGTCTCCATCCGACTCGGCAGATCGGTCAACTGCCCCTCCCACAGTTGTCAGCAGGTGGAAGGGCATTCTTCTCAGGAGGTACCATCTCTGGGACTCTAAGCAGCACTCTGGCTGGTAAGTTGCCCTCTGGTTCCACTGAAGAGTGCACAGTCACGGTCGATAAGCCAGACTCCAGCTCCTCTGCCATCTGTGTGACTGCTATGTCGGACGCTGGCTCCTCCGCTGCCTGCTTGGTCATGGCCGATCAGTCAGTTGTCGACCTCCCACTGCCTGACGGCTCTACAGACACTCTATCTATGCCTCATTTTCCGGCATCTGAGCCGCCACCAGGTCCCTCAGGGTCCCAACCCCTCAAGGCCTGCTGTAGCACTCCTCAGCTCCTAGCAGTCCCTAGGACCCACCCCCTGCTGGACTGGTTGTCCCTCCTCCATCAGGCACAATCCAGGGTATTGCAGTGGGGGATAGCCTGTTACCCAGCACCAAGGTATCCATCGCTGGACTACCTGTCACCTGCCTAAGCAACTGGGTACCCACCACAGTGTCAGTTTTTCAAGGGTATAACCCACAGGGCTACCCTTTTGCTACCATTACTCTGGCTACCTCTCTTACCCTCACTCCAGGGTGCCAAGGGTTCCAGCTCCCCTCCATCACCACTGCCTCCTCCTGCCCTGTAGCCTCTGGCTCTGGATAGGTCTCAGGCCAACACGCCAGGGTATATTCCTCTTTGTGGAAGGATGCAAAATCACAACTCTTACAGAAGTTGACTCATCCAGAGCTGATACCGATCCCACACCAGCTCCCAGGAGTCTTTCCTGCCGACCCTCAGGCGTTGGACAGAGAGTCTGCCAGATGCCCTCCCAGAGACTTGCCTGGTGACGGACCCACGGGGGGTTCAGATAAGATCTTGTCACTCAGCAGACCAGTACCTTCTAACTCAGAATTGAATTCCAACTCTTCAGTGAGTTTTGGGTCCCGTTCCCTATAGAATCCCCAGCCAAAGAAGTCCCCCAAGTCTCCCTCGGAGGACCTTCATTCTCTGACCTACTCCAGTCTATTCAGACCATGTGTAGCTGGGCAACCCAGGAACTGGATCCCAAAGAAAAAGGCTCACTGAGCACCTGGATATTTCTGATGCAGACCCCTTACCCATCCCTCCTTGGATGGGGCTGCATGAGGATGGCATCCACCATTTGGCAGCCATCCTCTATCCTGAGGTCTCTAAGAAGGCCGACGGGACTACCATCCTCAGGAAGGGTTTCTCACCTCACTATGCAGCCAAGGTAGACTCCGCAAGTGATCACCGCAGCTCACGACAGATCGACCAAGCGAAGCATCTCAGTGCCTCTCCTCCAGATAAGGAGTCCAAACAAATGGACCAATATGGCCACAAAGTGTATGCTTCCTCCACTTGTGTATTGAGGTCTTTGAATTACACGGCCCATGATTTACTTCGAAATCTTCCCTATCAGACCTGGAATCAGACATTCTGGCTATTCCAGACCAAGATCTCAGGGACAGATTCCTTAAAAAGTGAGGCTTAAGTCTTCCTACCGCCATGCACTATGCGCCACCTACAATTCTGTGGACTAAGTGGCAGGCAGCACCGACTTGGGCATTTTCCTTAGAAGGCTCATGTGGCTGCACTTGGCAGGCTTGGCACAGGATGCTCCCTTCAGGGTCCCGTCCTGTTTGAGAGGGATGTTAAGAACATCATCACGGAGCTTCAGCACAGTGGTAGGTCCCTCCAAGACATCCACTCCTCTATCGCTCTGGCTTCAAACCCAGCAGCCTTTTCACTGCCAACAGTGAAAAAGAACAAACAGCCTCCGGCCAGACATCAGGACAAACGTCACACCTCAGGCTCTGGAGTGCCAACCCCCAGCTAAATCCCACAGGGCAGCGGGAGGCCATCAGCCAGCCCTCCCTCTGCTTCCTGACTTGCGGGACACCCCCACCTCCTCCAGATCTGCCATTGAATCGGTGGGGGAAGGTTTGCCCTCCACCTCAGAGAGTGGGAGGCAATCACATCAGATGCTTGGGTCTTGCAGATGATTGCAAAGGACACTCAACAGAGTTCCTGAACCTGCCCCGGACAACCCTATGGGCAGGTCACATTACCCATCAAGCCATCTTCTAGTAGTATGGGAAGAAATTCAGACTCTACTGTCCAAATCAGCCATACAGCCAGTTCCTCTGGCTCAGGAAGGAAGAGGTATTACACCCACTTCTTTCTGGTGCCAAAAAAGACAGAGATCTAAGACCCATCTTGGATCTCAGCCTGCTGAACCTCTTCATAGAATACAAGAGGTTCCACATGATGACCCTCCAGGGACAGTTTCTCCTGCTCCTCAAGGATCAGTGGTTGTGCTCGCTGGACATGCAGGATACTTAAATGAACATCCCTATCCTCCCAGCCCACCGCCACTTCCTCAGGTTCATATTCCAGGGAACCACTTCCAGTTCAAGGCTCTCCCCTTTGGCCTGTCTTGGGCACCTCAGTATTTTACCAAGTGCCTAGTGGTAGTAGCACAGCCTTGCTCCAGGGGATCTATGTGTTCCCATACCTGGATGACTGGCTTCTGTCAGCCCCATCTCAGGACAGTCTGGGGAGTCTCTCTCCTTCACCCTGGATCTGTTTTCATGACTTGGCATTATGGTGAATTACCCCAAGTCCAACCCTTTGCCCTTCCAGTGCCTCCAATTTATTGAAGCGATGCTGGACACGATCCAGGTCAGGGCCTTCCTCCCTTCGGACAGAGAGGATACCTTGAAACTACAAGCTTCTGCTATAGCCAACTCTCAGACTACAGCTCACTCTGTTCTTCAACTGTTGAGTCTGATGGCTGCTGCCATTCCCGTAGTACCAATGGCCCGACTACACCAGGGTGACCATGGGGCACTCAGGGTCAAATGGGATCAACACTTGGATGACCTGGACCACAGAGTCATGGTCTCCAACAGCATGAAGAGGATCTGCTTTGGTGGCAGTTGTCCCATCTCTCCTCGGGGTCCCTTTTCAACCTACTCCCTTCCATGACCCTCACGATGGATGCCTCGGTCAGGGCTTGGGAGCACATCTGGGCAAACTGCACCCAAGGAGGTGGTCCCATCAGGAAATACATTTGCATATCAATGTTCTGAGATGAGAGCGATGCTCTCGCTGTCCAGGCCTTTCAGACCCTCTAATGCCCAGGAACACTCCTGATTCAGACTGACAACACTGCCATGGTCTGTTACATAAACAGGAGGCACCTGCTCATATTCCTCTGCAGGGAGGTGATTCGGGTGTGGTACAGGGCAGTCCAGCACAACCTGTACCTGATAGTCCACATCCTGGGCGTTCACATCCTGGCAGACAGTCTCAGCCGCACCACTGCATGGGCTCACGAGTGGGAATTGAAGCAAGACGTAGTAGAAGGTCTGTTCGATCTGTGGGCTGTCCAGAACTGGACCTTTTGCCTCCCATTCAACACAAAACTACCTAATTTTTGCTCTGGCTTCCTGAGCATGGTGTTATTTGGTGAGATGCGCTGTCACTTTGTTGGACAGGAGGTTTCTGCATGCCTTCCTCCTTCCAATTTTGCAGAAGTCCTGCAGAAGCCTCAAGCGGAGGGTGCTCATATGATCCTCATTGCCCCTAAATGGCCTTGATATATGGTTTCCCCTGCTGCAACAACTGACGTTGGAACCCACAGTATCTCTACCTCTCTTACATGACCTTCTTTCTCAGGAGCAGGGCAGCCTGGTGCATTCAAGACTCAAATCTCTCCACCTACATGCGTGGCACCTCTGGATGTAGTAGTGTCATCTTTGGGGTTTCCTCCCAAGAAGCCCAAGTTTTTGGTGGAAGCCAGAACACCCTCCATGAAGTGGATGAGATTCACCATCTGGGCAACTGCCAGGGATATGGATCCTTTTTTGCCCAGAGCACCAGGTCCTCAACTATCTCTTGCAACTTTCTGATTTGGGCCACAGCTATTCCTCGCTGAAGGTCCATCTTTCAGCATTATCTGTCTATTATGATCTGGTGGAAGGCAAGAATATTGCTCAGTTGGAGGTCTCCAAAACCTTTCTTAAGGGGATCCTTCACATGAAACCTCCGGTCCATAGTCCAAATCTCCCTGGGATTTGAATTTTATTTTAGAGAACCTTACTTTTGCCCCTTTTGAGCCGGCAGCAAGCTTTGATATGCACTACCTGTCTTGGAAGGTGTTATTTTTAGTTGCTATTACCTCAGCTCAAAGTTTCCGAGCTTCACGCCTAGTTTGTAAGAAGCCTTATACAGAGACATCGGTGGCTCTGAGGACTAATCCTTCCTTTCTTCCAAAGGTGGTATCCAAGGTGACTTTAAACCCAGGACATCCAACTGCCAGTCTACTATCTTGAATATGCTAGTAGAAGGAACACCTCTTGCACACTCTGGATGTGCATAGAATATTACGTTATTACATTTCTTGGACAGAGGAGGTGCACAAATCGGACCAGTTATTTGTTTCTTTGCACCCAAACATCAGGGCATTGCTGTGTCCCAGCAGTGCCTTTCCAAATAGCTGGCTAACTGCATTACCTTTATTTACCATAAGTACGAAACCACTTCTGGGGTAGGTCAAGGGCATTTGACTCATGGCATGGCTGCCTCTACTGCCTTTTGAGAAATGTGTCCACCTCTGACATTTGTGCTATGGCCATATGGAGTACCGTCTATACTTTCATGAAACATTACAGTCTGGATGGTGCCTCTAGGCACAGAGCCAGTTTTGGCCTGGACATTCTTCAGGGCCTATTGTCCTAGTTTCGTCCTGCTCTGCAGACCTTTCCACCTCCTGGACCTCAGTCTCCGACTGTTCCTTCTTGACTGCTTGGAATTCAGTCCTATGTATAATGACCTACTGCAGGAACCCTCTCGAGTAAGATATAACAGTTACGTAAGAACTTACTGTAACAGTAGATTTTCGAGAGGTTACTACAGTAGTCATATTTCCCTCCACCTTCCCCAGCTATTGTTTACTCTTTCTTTTCCTTTCCCAGGGTGCTTTTTAGCAGCTCAGGGTTCAAGGAGTTTCTCCTTTCTCCCGTTTACCTTTCAGAGGTCTTCCAGTGGGAGAACTGGAGGGCAGGCATAGGGATCACCTCCTTTATAGTGTCATGCTGGCGTCCCGTCAGGTGATCCGGGCGGTCCCCTGCTATGGATTGCTAGCTAGAAGTTTGTCATGTGGTCCTGACGCCAGGGGAGCAGTCCTATCTGTAATGACCTACTGCAAGAACGTCTCTCAAAGATCTACTGTTACGGTAAGTTCTTACGTAACTTTTATTTCTTAAACCAGACAAAGCTAAAGTGATAAACCTAACACTATACATTGCAGAGATATGGGATATCAGAGATACCCAAAGCAAGAACAACCATTTAGTCAAAATTACAGAGCTATCTTATTTACCCCAGACTCAAACCCAGCTGAAATAGCTTGAGCAAAATTGAGGAGAATAAAAATATAATTCCTGGCAAAATAATGGAAAATAGCCTAGTGGCTGAAATGTCAAACTCAGCTAGATGAAAAACTAACTAGCTTATGCTTGATAGTGAAAGTTGGCTGACTAAATGATAGGCTTAAATCTCCTTTGGTATTGGAAATACAAAATATCCCACAGGTTGCTGGACTGGAGCATTTACGTGTAGATTATTTAAAACAGATATTTCACTTTATATATCTAATGTTAAAAGAAGCTTAGGATGCTTTCAGCATCTGAAAACTTGACAAAAAATATCTTCAGTCAGGTCTAATATGTGGTTACACCCCAAAAAAAAAGGAAAAGTAAGAGATCCATAGGATGGATTTGTATCCAAATTTTATCACTGATCATAATGACAGGAGAATGTTTACAACATTTAGACAGAACATATATCCCTCAAAATTTCTAAAAGCAAGATACTTGAGAGGAAAATCAGAAGGAATAGACTTTTCATGCAACTGTGGTTCAAACCCGAGAGGATATAATACAGAGAATAATGGCTATGCAGCTGTGTGCTATGTATTTTTCTATGCACCGAGTGTGATGACCCATAAACCTCGAGTGAAGCTTGAGAGGTTTATGAGTCATCACACACCATGGGTGTGAAAAAAATCCTTAACATCATAGTTTCATAGACATTATTTTTGTAATTACTGATGCAGGGAGTTTTTCTGCTAAAGCTTGAGAAGCGGAGCAGAACTCAGAGAGAGACACACACACACACACACACACACACACACACACCAGCTAGCTATGTCTGTCAGTCTCTCTCTCTCTCTCCATTCTAGACATTATTTTCTTTTTTCATATTTTCTTTTTATGTTGCACTGTGAAGCTCCCCAGGACTGCACTGAGAGTAGTCAGTCACCACAATTCGTTCGTGATCAGAGAGCTGTCTCCCAAAGCAGCAAGCAAGTCCTAACTACAGCAGGATCAACGGATAGATTTTTTTTGTAATGTCAGGGTCAACCAGATAAATGGTAAGAAACAATTAATAACTTGCCTGTGAGTATGGTGAGAGGCAAACTTATAAATCTAGAGGATCAGTGTGGTCCTTGGAAATGGAGAAACGGAACCTCCATTTTTTTAGGTGTTCGCCTGCCCACACATAGCGACAGTCAATAACATGGCGTGCTACAAAGTGACACCGCTCAGTGAAAAAAAGTTTAGGGAATGCCAGAATAACCGGTTCTCTGAGTTATTACAGCGTTTGAAATATGGGTCTCGTCCGTTTGTTAAAGGGGTCACCAGTAATTATACACATCTTATTTATTTATTTCAGTTTGGGATTAATACCTTTGAGTCAAGGACTCGTTTCAAAGGTTCCACATCAATTGTTAAAAGCAGACATGACAGTATAAAATACAGAGTTGACAGTAAAAGGAACACTGAATCATATACACAACCAGTACTAGAACAAGTCTGAGGTTTTACACATCAATTTAGTACTTAATTACACAAGCTTGATTCAGGGAAAGAGAAGGGGTGGGGTCAACCAAAAGGTGGCATCGTCGGGAGGGAGGAGTGTTCAGCCATGAGGAGACATCATTAGTTATATGGGGATAGGGTAAGGGGTCCCAGGAAGGTAATATTCAGTGGAGTGATAATTGAGGAAAGGGTAGGTACTGGGAGACTGTCGGCTGAGTTATTACCATATGCTACCAGCAGGTACAGGTAATTTTGAGCCAAGGAAGGTTCTAGGCCAGTTTTGAAAGTACTAATCTTGGGTGTCTCAGAGAGGTCAATGGGTAGTTCATTGTACCACTTTGGTCCCTGATACAGGATGGAGTTTTAGGCAAGTTTCGTCCTGTTGAAGGAATTATCATCCTGTCAGTGGCCGACTCCAGGTCGATTTTGTAGAGACAGCCAGCCTAAAGTGGCCTCCCAGTGTGGAAGACGACAGACCCAGCAGCACCTTTATAGAAGCAGGCAGGTTTGATATTGCCCTCAAAGGCTGAGTGGGAGCCACCCAGTGTCTTTGTAGAGCATGCAGGTATGGGTGTCAATGGCAGCCCCAGAGTAGGCGGCAGGCTTTATTGAGGAGTGTGCTGATCCTGTTTGGGGCAGTTTTGTGCCCGCCCCATAAACAGGCAATCCATAGTCTATGGTAGACAGTACTGAACTATTAGTGGCTAGTTTGAGAGCATCAGGAATCATTGAGTGTCTATGACGGTAAAGCACACCCAGCTTTGCATTTGCAGTCTTGATAACTGAGTCTATGTGGCTTGAGAAGGTGAGGTGTCATCAAGCGTGATGCCAAGATATTTGAACTTGGTGATTTGGTCTAGAAACTCACCCTTTTGGTTATGTATCAGCAGTGACGGTATTTCTTTTTGCTTTGGGAGGTGGTGAAGAGCATACTCTTAGTTTTTGATGTTTAACGGTAGTTTGTTTTCTGTGAACCAAGATTCAAGTTTAAGGAAGTTGCTTTGGAGATCTGTTGTGATGAAGCAGAGGTCTTTACCACTGACTGATATTACTGTGTCATCAGCATAGAGAACTGTGCTTGCTGAGCATGCTGTAGGGGCGGAGTTGATGAAAATGTTAAGAGTAGAGGACCAAGGATTGACCCTAAGGGACCCCAACAGTCACCTCATTAGCTGCAGACAAGGTATCACCTATTTTGATGAGTTGTGTCCTGTTGGTGAGGTAGCTGCCAAACCAATTTACCATCTCAGGGATAGACCTGTGGACAGAAGGCAGCTTAGGAAGAGGCTGTGATTTACAGAGTCAAATGCCTTCGTAAGGTCGATGAACACCGAACAACTGCATACCCATTGTTCAATGCGTTGTATAAGTGGGATGAGTAGTCCACTAGTGTGGTGAGTGTGGAGTGCTTTTTGGAAGCCATGCTGCTGTGCGCAGAGTAGATTATGTTTATCTAGGTATTCCATAAGTTGCTCTGAGACCATTCTTTCAGTACTTTAGATAGGGAGGGAGGATGGTGATGGGTCTGTAGTTGGATGTTTGTGTCTTGTCTCCTGCTTTAAAGACAGGTGTAACGTATGATGACTTCCATAAATCTGGGAACACTCCGATTTAAGAGAGCATTGAAAACCATGGTAAGAGGACCAGAGAGTTCACTGAGGAGAAGACCAACCAGCTTCATGTCAAGCATATCCACTCCCATCCTGGTCTTGCTAAGGGCCCCTTTAGTGTGTTTAATTGTTTTGGCCTTGGTGACAAATTTAAAGTGAAATGATGGTAACTTTTTTCTTAATGAGTCGTGAGGGCAGTTTGTGTCTCGTTGTGCTTGCGTATCCATGAAATAGTCACTGGGGTACACTTGAGAGGTCTGTGAAGGTGTTGTTGAGCTCATTGACAATATCGATGGGTTCCTGCAAGGGCCCTTTGTGGTAACAAGAAGGTCAGGGGAGCCTTAGTGGCCTTGCCATCATGGATTTCAAGGTCCCCCAAAGTCTCTGACAGAGTCCCATGTTTTGTTAAGAAAATCCTTGTAGTAGGAGGCTTTGGCCTGTCAGATGAGTTTGGTGCAAGCACTTTTGGCTGCCTTGTAGGTGTTTATTGCAGCAGGTGTTCCAGTTGCCTTTACTATATGCCAAAGATTGTCTCTGTTCCACATTAGTCCAATTAGGGCTTTGGAAAGCCAAGAATTGTTGTTTCCCAATTGTTTGAATTCTATACGGTGCAAAAATATCACAAGCTCGATTGAAGACCATTATGAAGTAGTTAACAGCCTCATTGCCATCAATATCCTCTGCCAATGGAGACCAATCCAAATGTGTCACCTATAGTTTAAAGTGCTCGAGTAGCCCTGGCCTCAAACAGCGGTTTTGCATACCTTGGGTGGGCTGTTTGTGAGTTGTTTGACCAGGTACACTTCACAGGGGAGTGATCCTGAGGCTGTCAGGCAGGACAGCAATGTCGGTTATATGCTCTGGGTGAGTGGTCAGGAGCCAGTCTATGAGAGAACTGCTCCCTGTTTTGTAGTTCATCCTGGTGTCAGTAGTGACCATCTGTGTTAGGAAAAGGCTGGTTATTAAATCCTTGAGTTTGGCATCCTTCTGTGAGTTCAGTTAATTTGAAGCCACCGACAATGATCTTCTGCCAGTGGTTGCCTAGTTGCTCTTGGCTTGTGATGACATGGTTTAGCCCAGCAGGTTGGTGCTCTGGAGGTATGTATACCGTGGAGACCAGCAGGACTTTATTCTGTGTCTCTATGTTTAATTTGAGGTTCAGAATTTGGGCCTTTTTGTATTAAGACTGTTATCAAGGGCCTGCACCTTTATTCCAGACCTGACATATACTGGGTACCCACCCCTCGTTTAGCAATCCTATCTTGTCAGAACGAGTTGTTAGCCATCAAGTGAGATAGATGCATCCGGTGTCTTGGGGAAAGACAGGTTTCAGTGAATGCTATAATGTCTGGGTTGATCACCTGTACCCATGCCTGGAATTGTTCAAACTTGGCAAGGAGACTGTTAATATTCAATGCTACTATAATAAGTTGACCTTTATTGTATTCTCCAAAGTTTGTGAAGCAAAGAACAAGAAACTTATACCCAGATTTAAATCCTGTTATCAGATCACCACAGATAAAATGAGAACTCAGATACCCCCGTGTTGAATTTGTAACTAAGGATGCTGTGTATTTTAAGGAAAGTGTAAATAAAATGGAATATAACAATAGGCTAATGAATAATATGACAAAAGAGATATGGCCACCTAGAAATAGAAGGGAAGACAATACTAAATATGGATACAATGACATAATTTATAGTATTAGTCTAAAAAATAGTCTGTGGCAAATCAGGGATCTGGATTTAACTAAGCTTGAATAACAAAACTAAGGGGACTTAAAGGACATTAACTTTTACAGTCTTAAACAGATTATCTTTCTCTGAGATTTTGGGAGTACAGGCTACAACAAGCCATCTGGGAATGTAGGCAGCCGGACCCGAACTTTCCAGCATCCTGTTTAAATTCAGATTAAAGTTACTAGAATTACTAAAGCTGATTACCTTATGCACCCTTACTAAAAGTACCACTGTGGAGCTATCATCTAATCAAACAAATCTAAGGTTGATTTATATGCAATTACTAACAAGTAATTTTAATCTCGGATAACCAGGTTGTAATTCTGCATTATAACTGGGTAGTTGTAACCGTGAGCTGTCAATCAAGATCACTCTAGTAATCCCATAATTGCCATCTGTTTTAAACAAATGAAATTAAAAAGAAGAATTCTGCTGTTTCTGCCTATATTCATACGTTCAACTGGTAAAACAACAAGTTTAAAGCATGAGTTTTCTTAATTTTATTTGTTCCAAGCTAAACACCTAAATCAGCCATTTTGTTGATGCATTTTCAGTGCACTACAGCTCTAAGCAAAATGTAGTATTTCAAATACATTGTGGCTTTTAATAGCCGGTATAAAATGTGATGTCCTGTCAAAGGCGGAGCCTTTGATAAAGCGTCATTTGATGTGAAGCGCACCAGACAATGCCCTCTCTTTCTGGGGTCCTGCTTTTCTTGATTGCAGCTGCCACACAGAGATAAACTAAGCACCTTATCCTGATTTCAGAAAGCATTACTACATGCAATGGTGAGTGCCTGGCATTTCTCTTTTACATTGGAAGTAAATAACCAAAGACACTTTTGCAAGAGCAGGAAATCTGTATTAGAAAGGAGGGCTACTTAGAAAACATTTACAATATTTACATATCCAACAAAATTACCGTTCTTACATTTCTTCAAAGAAAAATATACAAAAGCAGGACATACTGTTCAGTTCATAGAGAGAGAGAGAGAGAAAACACCACCTTTTCCACTGAGGCTATATCATCTTTAAGAAACCACCATTTGCCGGTAAAATTAACTTTGTTTAATGCATAACAAGACATCTATTATTTGTACCTGCTTGACTGCACTCTGTATGTTTTCAACAACTCTATGCTAGTAATATTCCTTTGTTGCATAACCCAGAAGAATCTGGTTTACCAAATATGGTGCTTAATAATTGCAAAGATTATATACAATGCTTCCTCATTATATTTCCTCCAGTCTACTGGTAAAATACTATATATTAGCCCCTGACATTAAAGAATTTACCTTTAAAAATACCATAGATAGACTCTATTACAATAATCAGTTGATGGTATAATTAGCCCGCTGATGTGGGGACATCCATGATGGACCTTGAGCCCCTTATGTCCACCGATTTCTAGTAATCCCCATGTTTGTGCCAATAAAGTCCAAATGGTTTTATGTAGGGGCAGCCTATCAATAAATGTTCTTGTGTCTCCAGAATGTGTTGACAACTGTCTCTAGGACAATATCTATCCACTAGCTGTTTGTGTTTGTTGTTATTTTGTACCCTAGCCTACCATAATTACTAATCCATGTATTATCCCATACATATACTGAGAGTCTAGGGTTTGTTGGTTGCTGCACCACAAAGGACAGCCTAACTTGTGGGCACTGAGGAAATGTCAATGTCTCCTGGCATTGTGCCTGCAATACAATACTGTAGATGCTTTTCCTATCCAGTGTTTGCAACAGAGTTATTGTGAGTCCCCATTTCATCACATTAACCGTTCTTTGCCACACTGTGGGAGGACAATACTCCTGTTAATCTAGTCTTCTGGGTTCTCAGGCATGCATACAAGGTGCTAACCATGTCAGTACCAATGATCTCCTGGGTTTAGTCCTTTGCTTCACAGCCAAGTTAAAATTGTAGTGAAGAAATATACTGCAAAAAAATACCAGAAAGCTGATCATATTTACTCCTCTCTCCTGTATTCTCCTATAAGTGAACTCTCTCTTTATGGGGTTTAGCCTGTTTCCCAAAAGGCTTAAAAAAAAAAAAAAAACACTGAATATTGTCATTACTAATACATGTGATAGGAAACACATAACTATGTACAGAAACACTGGAATCAATAAGGTTTTAACCATACTCACTTTTTCTGGAGATTGTCTTCCCTTACACTGATTTACTAATCTGCTCTTTCTATTCCATGCCTCCCAATTCCTAAGTCCCATGTCCCTGCACTAAACTCAATACCCAAGATTGTGATTTGCTCCTGCTTTACTGCAATATTTGCTATCCCCCTTTGGGTAATGGGTGTCCCAAAGTGGGACCCTATGCATTTTCAAAGTTAATTGTTGAGCCTGACATATTCCTAAATTTTTCCAATGTATTCTCAGTGTGGCTTTGCAGAAGTCTGGTGCCAAAGTTAACACTATGTCATTTGCATAAGCTAAAATTCTAATTGTAGGGTGCCCTGTGATAGGTGTTAATCCTTTGATATCTGTATTATTTGCTATTTGTCTCAAAGAATATCTAGACCAAATGCAAATAGCAAATGGCTGATGGACATCCTTGTCGAACTCCCCTGCAAATTGGGATTTCTCTCTAACCAACCATTCACATTAGATATTATGAACACATTCGTGTATAGCACTGTACATCCAGGACACAAAGGTGTCCAGTATACGAATGTCTATAGTACTGTGAACAAAAACTCATGGGCCATTCTATCAAAGGCATTCTCAGGTCCAAACCCATAACATAACCTTGCAGTGTGTTATTTCCATGAGAAAATAATTCTCTTATAATTAGCAAGTTATCTTACTGACGTCTTGTAAGAATAGCACACGTCTGGTATGGACTCAACAATTGATCTGCTGCTGGGGCTAATCTATGCAGTAGTATCTTACTAAAATTTTTAAGTCAGTGTTTAGGAGGCTTAGCAGTCTCCACTTTTAAATTTTCTTTGGTGCCTTTTTGTGTAAAAGTAGCAGTATTGCTCTGCCCATAGAGCTGGAAAGCGTACCTGTTCTTAGTATGATTATACAACTGTACTTGGTGCTAGCTCTGCCTTGAAAAGCTTATAGAATTCTGTCCCCATTCCATCTGTCCCTGGGTGGTACTGTTTTCAGGGAACTGATGGCTCTTAATACTTCCTTTTCTGTAATCTCTTGTTATTAATAATAGCATCTCGGGGGTAACCTGTGATAATCCTGAGTTATTACCTGCATGTCTCTATCTATAGTTGGTGTGATTCCAAAGATTTTTGTACATGTTGTTCTACTACTTGTAGCATACTCTGAGGAGTAATAATTGTCACAGATTCACTCAGCAGGTCAGGCCCTCTACTTCCAAAGTGCCAACTTCTGAGCGCAGTCTTGTAACAGTGTAACAGACAAGGTAACCCTCTTGTCTGTTTTGTGAGTTTGGATCAACCTTTGGTCTCAGTTCTGGAGGGATTCAAACTGTAACCTCTTGCTAGCATACTCAATGCACAGGCTCAGATATATCTGTCTTGAGGTGCCAGATATCTTTGCCTATGGGCACCTAACCAGGTATTCAGAGATGAACCCTTTAAAACTTTAATAAAAACCTCAGATTTAAAGGTTTCTCTTTCCAGTTTGGTACCACCATACAAGCTTATGTCTGCTGTCTGCTATAACCATAAATATTTCTTAGCAAAAAAGCAATTCAAAGACAGACCAGGTTTGCTCTAAAATGTGAGGTTTTTACTAAAATGTATAATAATATATCAAACATACAATGCAGAACTCTTATAACACAAGACATCGTATCTTCAAACAAAACAAGTTTTAAAACAGTGCAATTCCTACAACTATATTTAGATTTTGTCTAGCTTTCTAAATACCTGTTTTCAGTGCTCAGATGTTTTCTTGGTCAGTGTCAGATAAGAAGTGTTTCTGTAGTGAAAAGAATAATCTTTACAAGCAGTATTGGCCAACCCTTTTGGATGAGGTCATCCAGCTCCTCCTCTGTCAAAATATCTAAAAATACATATTTCTACACAACCACAGGATGTAATTCAAAGTATTAATTCTAACCCCAATATAACTCAAGTTTCAAATGACACTTTCTTTGATCTCATGCTGTACCGTCCTCACACAGGCTTCATATGAGCATTTATGACCTCTCACCTCTGTGTAATATCCCAGCTTCCTTTCCAATGTCATAAACCTAGTTTATGATTTCTCTCTAACAAAACTAACTTAAACAGGTCTGTAATTAATTCAGAGAAACAGGATCCTTCATAAAGTCTTCCATGTATCACACTGTCTCTAAAAAAAAAACTGAGTGTGTATAAAACTGCATACTGTCAGCCGTTTCCATGGCTTTCATCTCTCAGCTGAAATCTGGTGGGGAGGGTGAGTGAGACCATTCCTAGAGCATCTGAATTTTCAGCAGAGACATTAATACATTTTATATTAAAAAATATAATACAGCACTCAGAACTGGCTGTCTATGTCACACTACTCCCCACTTAGACTGAATTTCGGGATCTATCCCTACATGGGATGAGCTTCCCAAATCTGTTCACTCCTCATATACCCTAGACAGCCCATCTGAGTTCTTGTTCTTCGCTCCAGCCCTATGTATGATTTTTAGATCATACCTTGTAAAGCAAGACTCCATCATAGTAGTCTGCCATTGTTTTTCCCCATCTGCATCAGCCAAACCAGGGGTTGTGGTCAGTCTGCACCACAAAATGCTGCCCATACAAGTATGGCTCTAATTTCTTCAGGGCCCACACTATGGAAAAACACTCCTTTTCCACCATGGAGTCAGCTTGCTCCCTGGGAATAAGCTTCCTGCTCAGGCACACAACTGGGTGGTCTGTCCCTTGGCTAGACGTCTGGCTAAGTACTGCCCAATACCCATGTCTGAGACATCCGTCTGAACTATAAAGGTTTTGCTATAGTCCAGACTTGTCAAAACAGGAGCACTGCACAGTGCCTCATTCAGTCTGGTAAAGGCTTCCTCACAGGCTGGGCACCAGGTAATTTTATTTGGCATTTTTTCTTTGGTCAGATAGGGAGCAGCCAGGGCACGTTAATTAGGTACAAACTTCCTGTAGTACCTGCTGTCCCTAGAAAACTCTGACCTGCTTCTGGGTTTCTGGTCTGGGCCATGCCTGAATCACTTCTATCTTTATTAGGTTAGGATGGAGCTGTCCCTGGCCTACCACATGCCGAGGTATGCCACTTCCCCCATGGCCACCTGGCACTTCTCGGCTTTGACAGTGAGCCCGCCCTCTGTATCCTGCCCAGCACTTCCCTAAGGTGTGAAAGGTGTTCCTCCCAGCTGGCACTGAAGATGGCAATGTCATCCAGGTATGCTACAGCGTACTCCTCAGCACCATTCAACACCTGGTTCACCAATCTTTGGAAAGTGGCTGGGCGTTCTTCATTCAAAAGGCATTACTTTAAACTCAAATAAGCCTATTGGAGTGATGAAGGCCGACCTCTCCCTAGCTCTGTCTGTCAGTCCTACCTGCCAATACCCCTTGGTCAGGTCAATAGTCATAAGGTAGGTCGCCTCCCAACTTGCCCAGGAGTTCATCCATCTGGGGCATCGGACTTTGTGACTGCATTCAGTTTATGACAGTCACACAGAAATGAGTTGAGCCATCTGGCTTGGGCACAAGGGCTACAGTTAGGCCCAGGAGCTGTGGGATCTCTGGATTACCCCTAAATCCAGCATCTCCTCCACTTTCTTCCTAATGTCCTTTGGACAGCCTCTGAAACCCGATATGCTGTTCGCTGTATGGGAGTCTGTGTCCCTGTTTCCACATCATGTGTCACTAAGGGGTTAGTCCAGGCTTGGCATTAAACAAGGGGGCAAAGTCTGCTAAAACCTCCTTACTTTCTGGACCTGGTCCGGGTTCAGCTGGGAAACATTTTACTGCCTCCACAGAGGACTCCCACTTACTGTCTTCCAGCAAGTCCAGAAGGGGTCTCCTGTCGTCCCCTCCCATGACTACACACTGCAAACACCAAGTCAGCACTATTTGCATATGGCTTCATCATGTTGACATGGTACATCCTTTCAGTCTGTCTTCTGTCAGGTAACTCCACAATGTAGTTTACGTCATTTACCTTCCTAACCACTTTGTACGGTCCTGCCCACTCAGCTTTCAGCTTGTCTTTCTGGACCAGAATAAGGACCACGACTTCCTGATCCACCATGTATGAGTGAGCTCTGGCTCTGCAGTTGTACCACACCTTTTGTTTCTGTTGGGCAGCTGCCAGGCTGCTCTGGGCTGTCCCCATAGCTCCTTCAGCCTTTCCTAAACCTAAGGACATAATCCACAATTGGAGATCCCTGGGTGGAGTGCTTGCCTTCCCAGTCCTCCTGGATCAAGTCTAGGGGCCCATGTACCTGGCGTCCATATAAGAGTTCAAAGGGGAAAATCCTGTCAACTCTTGGGGCACCTCCTGTATGCAAACAACAGGTGGGGAAGGTATTTCTCCCAGTCCCTCCCATGCTGTTCAGCAAATGCCCAGAGCATTGACTTTAGGGTACCATTGAATTGTTCCTCAAGCCCACTGGCTTGTGGTTGATAAGATGTCGTGCATCTCTGCACCACCCCACTTCTCCATAAACATTTCTCAGGTCCGACAGGAAGGAACCCCTCGATCGGTGATTACCTCCTCGGAAACCCAACATGGGAGAAAATCCCAAGTAAGGCATCTGCCACTTTGTCTGTCCTCAGTGAGGATAAGGCAACTGCCTCTGGGTACCGGGTGGCATAATCCACCACAGTCAGGATGAATCTCTTCCCTGAGGAGCTGAGGGTATTTAAAGGCCCCACAATATCCATTCCCACCCTCTGGAATGACTCCTCCACTATGGGCAAGGGGATCAGGGCGGCTTGAGTTTTCTTGCCCTCCTTCCCAATTTCTTGGCACGGTGACAAGATCAGCAATACTACTTCACCTGCTGGGTGAAGTTAGGCCAATAGAAATTCTGGGCCAACCGCTGCATTGTGTGCTCAATTCCTAGATGACTAGACAATGGAATATCATGTGCAGTTTTGAGCAACTGCTCAAGATACCCCTGGAGAACAACAAGCTGCCTGCCTAGCATCCCTCCCTCTGTCTGTACTGCCTGTGTATACATAAGTCCATTTTCCCAATAAACCTTATGTCTGCTGTCACCTCCCTGTGTGCCCTCAGAGTCTGCCCAAGCCCTCAGCTTCTCTAAACTAGAGTCATTCCTCTGAGCAGCTGCAAACCCTCACACAGTCCCAAGGCATGGGACAAGTCCCTTCAGTCACTAAGCTAGGGTCCCTAGCACTAGCGTCAGGGCCCTCAGGATCACTGTCAATCCTAACCCTCTGACAATTGGTCACCCTCCCTCTTTGGAGTAACCTTCCGTAGATGTGTGGTCACTTGCTACCAGGTAAATTTCTACCCGTTTTTATCAGTCTCCCCATCTGGAGACACAGGCTGGGCAACAAGCTCTCTGTGGTTTCCACATTGGTTTCTGTGGGGTTCAGGGAACTGCTGTTTTCCCTTGCCGCTGGGCTATGGGTAACTGCACATACCATCCCTGTTGGAGATTGTTACCCAGGATCACATCTACTGCTAATGTTTTAGCTACAGCCACCTGTTGCACAGTTCCCCTGTTTCACCCCAGTCCAGGAGAACACTGGCCAGTGGCAATGTTTTCTTCACCCATGAAGTCCTGTACAGTCACGTACTTATTGCGCATAAGCTGACCAGGCTGGACCAGATCCCTCTTTACCAATGTCAGGATGCCCTGTGTCCCTTAACCCCTGCGTCCTGTACACCATTTATCATGACTGGGTGCATGTGTTCCCTCATGTTCACTGGCATGCTTCCAGGACACCAAACAACCCACTTCCTTTCTGGTACTTCTATGATTATTGCTTGCCCTTCTTGGACACTGTCTGGCAATGTACCCAGTTTCTTTTACATAACCAACAAACATTTCTTACTTCAATCAATCAATCAAATCTTTATTTATTCAGGTGAACATCATCGAGCAAGGCTCATTTACAAGATGGACCTGATAAGGTCAAGGTTCAATAGTTGGTACACAACAGATACATCAGTGTACTTATATATGCATAACAGATACAGAAAAACACTTGTAATACACTGATCAAGGGTAAGAAGTTGGTTAGGACATACATGACAAGATAGGTCATAGGCAAATTATACTAAAAAATAAAGTATATACATATCCCAATAGAGGAGTCAAGGCATACACACTGCATAATGTAATACTAAGATGGATGGGAGCATTTAGGAATGATGTAAGGGCAGAAATTAGTGGGAGAAGGATTAGGTAGGTAGTAGCTAGTTAGAGTTAAATGGAACTGGGGTATTATAAAAAGGGTGGCCGACTGGGAGGAGAACTGTGGAACAGAATTATGCCATGAATGATGGCTGTCTGGAAGGGGGTTGTGAAATAGCAAGACATAGCTCTTGTGGTGGCAGTAGCATTTCTCTGAAGAAACCTGTACAAAGCTGTTGGAAGGATGCTATAGGTATGAGATTGGACAGCTTTAGGATTTCTGTAGAGTATTCCATGCCATAGCTAGAGAATAGCTGATTGCCGCCTCCCTGTCCGGTGTTGACTTTAGGTATTTTGAGCATGATGAAGTTGTTGCTTCTTAGTGCATAGGAGCTAGCTATGGCCTGGGTGAAAAGTCTAGAATATAATTTGGGAGTTTTTAGACAATGCTCTGTAGATCCATAGTGCTGCATTTCTGTTCCTTCTGAGATGTAGGAAACCCATCCAACAGCAGCATAGAGAGCAATGATGAGTGTTGGATGGAAGATCTGTTATGAATCTTATTGCTCTATGGTACAGGGTATCCAGCTTGCTTAGGTAGGAGATGGGGCAGTAACTATAAAGAAGTCTGCACAGCAACAACTGAAAGAAAAGTGGCTTGGACTAACCTCATCTTTGAGTCTCTGGTTAGGAAGTGTTTTATTCTATAGAATAGGCCAAGCCTTTGGCGAAGTTTTTCAGCAGTTCTTCAATATGATGTATGAAGTCAAGTCTGCTATCAATCCACATACCTAAGTATTTGAATTTTTCTACATACTCCAGATTTTCTCCAAGGATAGTGCATAGCTGGGGAGACTGCTTAGTGAGGAGGTGCTGGTGGAGCTTTGATTGGAGAAAAGCATTGCTTTTGTTTTCTTTGCATTTAAAAGCTTTTCTCAAGTAGTTGATATTGCAGCAAGGAGAATTCTGCTTATAAAATTTCACGGGCAACTGCAGGTGATGGGTTGCTGACATACAAAACAGTGTCATCAGCAAAGAGGTGGACAGTGGCTTTGGTGAGATCTGAGTCAATATTATTAATGTAAATGGCAAAAGGATGGGCCCAGGATAGATCCTTGTGGAACTCCTCTTAGCAGTGGTTTTAGTGGGATAGATCACCTTCAGCTGTCACCTGCTGTGACCTATCCATAAGGTAACACCTGAACCATTTAAGGGAGGGTGGATCTAGGCCAATGGAATGCAAGGAAGAGAGTAGCAGCTCATGGTCCACAGTGTTGAATGCCTTGCTTAGGTCAAGAAATACTGCACAGACACTATTCTTTTATCCAATTCGGTTTGTCAGTCATTTGTAACTTTGGCCAGTGCAGAGATAGTGCTGTGCCTGGCCCTAAACCCAGATTGAGCTGGATTCATGGGTTAGCATCATCAAGATATTCACTTAGCTGGATGCTCACTATTTTCTCTAGCATCTTGGATAGCACTGGAAGAATGGAAATGGGCCTGTAGGTTATTAAGGTCGATAGGGTCCTCTGATTTTAGAAGGGGAACCACTTGGGCTGTCTTCCACACTGTAGGAATAGAACCAGAAGTTAAAGATAGGTTAAAGAGATGTGTTAGGGGAAGTGCAAGTACATGAAATGCAATCTTTAGAAAGTAGGGTCAAGAGAGTCTGCCCTCGTTTTTTAGTATCCAACTGCCATAAAAGATCCTCTACTTGCTTCAGCAGGACAGGTTTGAAGAAGAAGTGAGAATCAGCTCTCTGATCACCAGTGTACTGGGAGCTTAATTGTGAATGCAGCAGATTAGCTGGAGAGGTGTCAAAGGCAAGGCCAGCAGTTGTGAAGTGGTTATTGAAAGCATCCAGAACTTCCATTTTGCCAGAGATAGAGCCATTATTGTGGTGCAATTGAGTTGGTAGAGAGGTGCTAGAATCCGCCCTACAATACCCTTGATGGTGCCCCAGAACCTAGCAGGATTGTGATAGGAGGAGTCAAGTTCAGCCAAATAAAAGGCAGCCTTTGCATCCCTTACTTTCTTGGTGCAACTGTTCCTGGCTTTCCTAAATAACACCCAGTCATTTGGGTTCTTGGTTTTCTTGCCAACTTCCATGGTTGTCTCTCTCCAACAGTGCAGATTTGAGGTCAGCTGAAAACCAGCGCAATATTTGTTTTTATTCGGACACTAGTGATTGGAGCATGAGTATTAAGGGCACTTAATATTATGCTATTTAACACCTGATTGCCTTTTCCACAGAGTGTGCAAGATAAAACTCTTGCCAGCTTGGAGAGTGAGCTAGATCATGCAGGTATCCTTCAATATTGAGGTTTTTCTTGGATCTCCTCATTAGGAATTTTGCTAGGGTTGTTGATTTGCTGGAAGATCTTACTCCTGTAATGAGGCAGTGATCACTTATATCACTGAAAAGCACTCCACTGTGTGTGAATAGATGGGGTTTGTTCACCAGTATGCTATCAAGTAGTGTGCTGTTGTTTCTATTCTTTAAGTTTATTCTTGTTGGTTCATTTATCAGTTGTGTGAGCCCGTGTATCACAGAATGATACAAAGGTGCAGCTGCCTTGAAAGCCAGTTTAGATTCAGATCACCTAGGATAATGACTTCTTCAGAGCCTGGATTGAATAGATTCCCCAGGTGGGATAAAAGCTTATGGTCAGCAGAGGGGGGCCTGTAGCAGCCAACTAGCTGGAAAGCTGCTGTGTTGGGAGAGATACTTTGAGGGATATACATTCGAATTCTTTGGGCATTGAGGTTACAGTAAAGCAGGAAACAGGTATACTGGACTTCACACATATAGCTACTCCACTGCCCCTTGTTAAGCGATCCGCTCTGCATAGCTGATAGTTGGGTAGATTAACATCCCTATTTGCTGTGGTAGGTTTGAGCCATGTCTCAGATACTACGAGAAAGTCTGGCAAGGTATGGGCAACCCAGGCTTGTATTAATGTAAGTTTTTCAGGAGGCTGCATGCAATAATATGAAAACTGAGGCCTTTGATTGAGGTTAGGTCTGCTGGTGAAGTGATACACTCATGGGGGCCTGGGTTGATTTCCACATTTCCAATACAAAGTAGTAGAAAGAATAAAAAGTTTCATAAGGGCTGCAAGAGATAGGAAGAGGGCTGTCTTTGGTCCTCCTTTTCTTGCTCTTGCCACTATTTTTGAGTGCTTCAGCTGGGTTATGACATCGTGTCGAGACACCGAGTAGCAGTTTGGTGGTCAGTCATAGGGAGAACTGTATATCCAGTAATGGAGCATTGATCGAATATATACATGGTAATTTACGTCCTTTGGAGGTCACCCCACTGATATTGATGCAGCAATGGTAGGGCATATGTGGGGTCTGAATATTATTCAATGGGGATGAGACAGAGAGGCTAGGCAGATGGGTCACTATATTTTGTGTGGTATGGACATCCTCCTTAAGTAACCCCATGCATGACAGGAAGGAAATAGCAAGAGGAGACTCCCCATAGTGAAAGCGGTATTGATGGTTAACTACCGGAGAGCAGTAGGGAAGGATTGCTGAATAGATGGTACAGCAGGCGATGATGCAGTTTATTGGCTAGGAGTGCGCTGGGGGCGGGAGGAGAGATTCGGCGGGAAGATGCTTATATAAGTAACACAAGAAGGGGAAGGCGGGTGGGCAAAAATTTTGCATGACTTTTCCGTGCCTTTCCTGGGTGTCCCTCCCGGCCTCGTGATCCCTGGGTTGGCTTAGCGGTCACCGACGCCGCTGGGCGTAGCCCGGCACTCAACTGGGTGCTGTGGGCAGGGATATCTGACTTTCCTGGGTGTCCCTCCTGGCCTCGTGGTCCCCTGAGTCGGCTTAGTGGTGCCGACCACCCGCTGGCGGAGGCGCCAGCCCAGGCGCTCAACTGAGTGCTGTGGGCAGGGAGATCTGACTTTCCTGGGTGTCCCTCCCGGCCTCGTGGTCCCTGGGTCGCTTAGTGGTCGCCGACCGCTCATTGGTGGAGCGAGCCCCTGGTGCTCAACTGGGTGCTGTGGGCAGGGATATCCGACTTTCCTGGGTGTCCTCCCAGCCTCGCGGGTCCCTGGGTCGGCTTAAGCGGTCGCCCGACCACCCGCTAGCGAGGCGAGCCCAGCACTCAACTGGGTGCTGTGGGCAGGAATATCAGACTTTCTTGGTGTCCCTCCAGCCTCATGGTCCCTGGGTCGGCAAGCGGTCACCGACCACCCGCTGGGGGCGTAGCTCAGTGCTCAACTGGGTGCTGTGGGCAGGGATATCCGACTTTCCTGGGTGTCCCTCCCAGCCTCGTGGTCCCTGGGTTGGCTTAGTGGTTGCCGACCGCCCGCTGGCGGAGCGTAGCCCGGCGCTCAACTGGGTGCTGTGGGCAGGGATATCCAACTGGAGGAGGACTTCAGAGAAATCTTTTCATTGAAACCTGGGGCTAACTGATTTGGGTGGAGGCAGTGAGGTTTTAGCCACCCTGAAGGCCGCGTTCCCTTTCTGCACTGCCACGCCTGCCCCATTCGCTCTCAGAGCAGGTCTGCTCTTGGCATAGCGGTCCGAGAGTTCAGCAGCCTTTTGCACTGTTTTGGATCTTGGTCCTCTAGCCAGGTTTTAGTTCTGCTGGGCATGCCCAATAAAACTGTTCTCATAAAATCACATTTTCAATTTCATCAACAGTGTTTGCCTCAATTCCTTCCCAGCAATGTTTCAAAAACTGATGTTGTCTCATGGCTAGCTCCTCGTAGCTCATATCAGGGCTTCTCCTGAGCTTACGAATTTAGCTCTGTATGTTTCAGCAGTTAATTCAACCTTTTTAACAGTGCAGCTTTTAGCTTTCTGTAATCATTCATTGTCCATTTGACTCAATGCATCTCAAGCTTTCCGGTAAGTAGCGGGGATAGCTTGAAGCTCCAGGACTCTCTAGGAATTTTAGCCTGAATACAAACTTTTTAAAAGAATTTAAAAGGCATCCATGTCCTCCCGTCCTTAAACTCAGCTATTAATTTGGAGTTCAATTTGTAACCCAGTCCTGCAGTCCCAGTTAAACCCAAACCACTTACCTGCTCTGGTCAGCTGGTTGGAGTGCATCTTCTCCAGCTCACGTTGCCTCTGGCACTCCTGCTCCTCACGGTCTGTGTCTCGGCATTCTCGTTTCTCTTCTATACTGCATCTCGCTGCCTTCGGCTCCTCATGGTCTGCCTCCCTCTGTTGTCGCTCTGTCTCTGCATTCTCATTCTGCCTCACAGTCCACCTCTCGCTCTCCTCTCCTGGGACTCCAGCTCCATCCTCGCGCAACTCAAGTTGCAACCTGAGAACTTACAGATTCAGGATACTGGTGACTCGTCCCTGCTGCTGTGGCCCTTCACTGACAGTGGCCCTGCTGTCCTCCTCATCGGCTTGGGACCCCTCACTGGCCACTAGTTCTGCCACACTCAAGGTCTGGTCCTTTTCAGTCACGGTCTGTGACTCCCTGCTCTGGGTATCTGCTACAGTCAGGGCCTCTATGAGGTTCTGCTTTTGGCTGTCACCTCAACAGGACTCCTCTGTCCTCGCACAACTGTTTTAACTGTACTACAGTGTGCCTGCTGTAGTTGGACGCCATCTTTCCTAACTACTGCTACTCTGACTATGCACTTTAGAAAAAAAAATAGGTAGGAACTTGACTTTACACCAAGTGATATATAGTTCGTTTCCTTTTAAAATAAAACTTTTTCTTTCTTTGCAAGAGAGCTTACGGTCTCAGCTGACAGGACAATAAAGCTTGTGATACCAAAATTATGCCACCGCTGCCAACCAATCTGTCACAGAATCTCTCAGCAGGTCAGGCCCTCTACTCCCATAGTGCCAACCTCTGAGTGCATGTAACCCTCACCCTGCCTTTTACTAAAGCGACAGGTGGCATGCTGTTGGCGTTGGCAGCAATACCTGTGGGGGACCTGGGTTCGGGAGGATAAGGTTACCTGGCACAAGGGACCTAGGTTTGGCTACTCTGCACAGGGGCACCAAGTAAATCCAACTACAGGAAGCAATAACTGTAATGTCCAGAACCAGGATTGGGATTTTTCAGTGTGGCTTTATTCAAAACTAGCTGACACATGACAAAGCATTGATGGTCCCCCAAGGCTCGTTCACTGTATATGCAGATAGAGACTAAAGGCGGTCCACTTGAAGAATGAACCCATTTTACTATTGTCTGGCTCTGGACCCACCAGGCACTCAGCCCGGACTTGCATGTGCTTTGTATACACAGCCCGACTGGCCCGGCTCCCCTGCCAGCCACTTGACTGATGGTCCATTTAAGAATGAACCCAAACTTTACTTGGAGAGTCTCCATCACACAAGGAGTATATTTCCCAAACTGTGGCTCCCACACCACTTAGAGTCTGCAACTCCTAGAGAGATTTGATTTCTTACTTCCTTTGGACTCCTATCAAACAAGGAGTATATTTTCCCATCCTGTGGCTCCCACACCACTTAGAGTCTACGACTCCTAGAGATTTTCCAAAGTTCACCCAGTCTGGGTACCCACCTCATCACTGGCCAGGCGCATGAGACAAGTAGCAAATCACAGAAGAAATCCAGAGGTGGACCTGATCACTAAAGATGGGGTGTTCCCACCTCCAGCTCCCACAGCCCATACCCGCCATTTCTCTGGACAAACAGAAACTTAAAACTTTAACATGTAGATTAAACGGTGGATGACCTGAAGCACCCCTCTACAGCATTACTTGAAATCCATTAAAACTTTAGACTTTTGACTGCTCCATTTGTTTGTCCTAGTAAAATAGTCCTCCCAAAATAGCAGTCCACATCCCAGCTTTCTTTATATTTCCAAACTGATGAAACAATTGGTTTGCCCTTCAAATGGAGCAAAACACTCACCCTTTCATTGCAGGTGCCCCACAGGTGAAGTACCACTTCCTTCACTGTTATACAAGAACAGAAACTGTAAACAGGCAGCTTTCTTCTATAGTGGAAATAGAGGGATTGCCCTGAAATCCACAGAGACTTTCTTCCACCCCTCGGGAGGGAGGGGCACTGAGACCTGGACAGCGGTCTCCACCACTTTCAAAAGGTAAACAGGATCACACCTCCTTCTCCAACAAAAGGTAAACAGAAACTCCCTTTAAAAACTCCCAAAGTTCTAAACTCACTCCCTGAGCTGCAGATTCCAATGTGCTTATGCAGCTCGACAGTTCTATGGTGATGTCATCTCTCAAGTCTCAGCTGTGACTGAGAACAGAGTGAGACAGTGTGAAACCCATTTAACTGGAGTTTCACAAGCTGCCTTCCTGCCTACCACTAGGTCTTATTGGGATTCTAGTAACCCTGGGTAACAAGGGGGTTACACGCAGACTTGTGAACAGTGTAACAGACAAGGTAACCCTTTTGTCTGTTTTAATTGAGTTTGGATCAACCTTTGGCCTCGGTTCTAGGGGATTCAAACTGTAACCTCTTGCTAGCATACCCAACGCACAGGCTCAGATATATCTGTCTTCAGGGGGCCAGATATCTTTGCCTACAGGCACCTAACCAGGTATTCAGAGATGAACCCTTTAAAAGCGTTAATAAAGACCTCAGATTTGAAGCGCTTCTCTTTCCAGTTTGGTACCACCATATAAGCTATGTCTGCTGTCTGCTATAACCATAAATATTTCTTAGCAAAAGAAAGCAATTCAAAGACAGACCAGGTTTGCTCTAAAATTTGAGTTTTTTTTTACTAAAATATGTCATAATACGTCAAACATACAATACAGAACTCTTATAACACAAGACATACACATCTTTCAACAAAACAAGGTTTAAAACAGTACAATTCCTACAACTATATTTAGATTTGTCTAGCTTTCTAAATACATGTTTTCAGTGCTCAGATGTTTTCTTGGTCAGTGTCAGATAAAAAGTGTTTCTGTAGTGAAAAGAATAATCTTTACAAGCAGTATTTGCCAACCCCTTTTGGATGGGGTCATCCAGCTCCTCCTCTGTCAAAATATCTAAAATATATATTTCTATACAACCACAGGATGTAATTTCAAAGTATTAATTCTGCAACTCCAGCATAACTCAAGTTTCAAATGACACTTTCTTTGATCTCATGCTGTACCACAGGCTTCATATGAGCATTTATGACCTCTCACCTCTGTGTAATATCCGGCTTCCTTTCCGTCATAAACCTAGTTTATGATTTCTCTCTAACAAAACTAACTTAAACAAGTTTGTAATTAACTAGAAACAGGATCCTTAATAAAAGTCTTCATGTAACACATTGTCTCTAAAAAAACCTGAGTGTGTGAACTCACATACTGTCAGCCGCTTCCATGGCTTTTATCTCTCAGTTGAAATTTGGGGTGGGATGAATGCGGTCATTCCTAGAGCATTTGAATTTTCAGCAGAGACATTAATACATTTTATATTAAAAATATAATACAGCACTCAGAACTGGCTGTCTATGTCACACTAATAGCTTGACACTTTCTGTCTCTAGTTTATGTAAAACCCTGTGGTCCACCCATTCCTCGTATTCTCTAAAGGGATCAAAAGTTCCCTTTGTGTGGATGTACCCAATCTTAATTCCTGCTCTATTGATCTTCCTCTGTCATACTGAATTTCCTCCTTTTGTTGTTTTATAGTTCTGATTTGAGTACTAAAACCAGTTACGTAACTCTGTATTAGAAATGAGTTTTTGCAATTGTCCTGAGTCACTGTTACTTTAGATAGTCTCCCATTGCAATATTTCTTGAATATTCTTGAAAAAGACTCTCCATGCTTTATTTGTGTCTTCCCACCAGATTAGCAAATCATCATATAGCTCTAAAACAGACAGCTTAGCTACCCATTCTTTCTCCATTCTTTTTACTTTTCCCTTTCCAATAAGGAGCTGTTTAGTCTCTAGCCATTCTTCCTACACCTCGAGGTGCTCCCATTGTAGTTGTACTGTATCGTTTATGGTCTGTGAATTCCCAAACTCCCATATACAAGCCTTTTATGTGTTGTTAATGTTGAAGACAGAAATACAAAATTGATAAGGGTGGAAAGCAACCCCTAAATATTATGTCCTGTCCAATATCTAGATCTGTAGGCATCTACCAACCCTGCAGTGGATACAATGTCCTGAAGTACAACAGAATGCAAAACATTTTGTCTGTTTGAGATCTCTGTTTGCTTTACTTAGGTCGAAGTCGAAATCCCTGCCCGTATTACCATTCTGGATGTGTGAAGATAAAGCTGTACCTCTTTAGAAAGGGACACCATGAAGCTTTGTCTGGGGTGCATAAATCGATATTAATAGGAACTTTTCTTGTAAAAAGCTGATGTCAATAGGAAGGCTCGGCCTGGAAAAATATCTACCAATCTAGACACTGTCAAATTTGGATTAGCAAATAATATGCCTATACCATCTCAGGTCTCCTCCTATTGACCAAAATGTGGATCCTTTAGTCCAAACCTCGATGCATGGTGCAGTTAAGTATGATGTTTTGATTCTGATATCTTGTAAACAAATAATGTCACTCTCTGCCTCTTGTAATGTATGCAGTGTTAGCACCCTCTTAAAATGGCTCTTAATACTGTTTACACTGCATGTGGTGATAGTGAGGCCATTATTATCAGTATGCTGAGGAAGAGATATATCAAAAACAATATTAAATCTGATGTCTAAGGGGTCTTGGAATGCTTCCTCTGTCTGGTCCTTTTGCTATAGATGAATCTTCCTCCCTTCTTCCAGATCAGACAACCCTTCAGTCGTGGATGAGGAAATGGAGAGACTTCTGAATCGTCTTCCTCCAATTCTTCCCAGATCTCTCTTTAGCTAGTGAGGCATATTTATTCCCACTTTGCCACGTGAGGCAAGTCTTCCTATTCCCTCTCTGCCCTTTAAATGGGGCCATTGAAAGAAATTTTTCCCCATCTGCTTCTTTTTTTGGCCCTACAACTGTAGCGCCAGAGGCTGTGTGTGGGTGGGGGCATGACTTCCTCCCTAGGGTTTTCCTGTTCTAAGGAGTTAACCATGTTTTTCTAGTACTCGTAGGTTTCCTGAAATTAATTCTGCTACCTGTATTTCCATCTCTGGTTCCTCATTACCAGAGGCCTGTTCCTCTCTCTCTTTCTGGTTCCACAGTAGCTCCGTGTGACTCTGAAGCTACTTCAGAAATTGTGGTCCGATCAGCAAATCTTTTCTGACCGTAGTTTTGCCCGTTACTGTTGAGCCCTAAAATAATTCCCTCATGTGATGGACAGTCTTCCTGTTATTCATTTATTTAGGAAATCGGAATTTCAACCCTTTGTGTCATAGTCTCGTTTCCAAATGCTCCATGTCAGAATAAAACATAGACATTCATACAGTACATACATAGAATAAATGAGGGTTAGCAATCATACAGAGTACAAGTACAATGAGCACTGGTTAATGCCTATACATTTGGTAGCTAAAACAGGGCAGAGCTAGTGATACATTTACCTAATGAGCAGTTAAGACCTATACAATGGTAGCTAAAGCAATGCATGATATGAGCTGGTAGTAAGTCACCTCAGGAGGCCTTGTCTTATACATAATACAATGCATTCATAGCCCAGTACAACTATATGGTAACTGAGGGAGGTGAGGAGCCTGTAGGCTAGAAATAGTGAGGGCTCTCCACTACCAGGCCAAGGGCAGGTCGTGGCCTAGCAGCATGGTGCAGGATCCACAGGTTACGGTTACACTGGCACTGACATGAGAGAGGATATGGGCCCTTAAGGCAGCTTTAAAAGGACCTAGATTGGTGATTGATGTGACGGCCAGTGAGAGGGCATTGTACCAGGATGGAGCTCTAAGGGGAAGGATCACTGGACCAGGGTGGTCTAACCCTAGGCACCTTCCATATAGTTTTGGGGTAGCCTGTGTGGATGCTAAGATGGTGGCTGCCTGAAGAGAAGCCATGACACCTATTGGGGTTAAACCCAGGTGGATTTTTGGGTGAAGAGACAGGTCTGGTATAATAGTCTTTCCTCAAGGGACAGAATATTGGTGAATGCATATAGGGTGCAGGTATGTGTATTTCTGTCAGCACCAGAGAGGAGCCAGCAGGCCTTATTGATGACTACTTGTATCTGATGAAGCACCGTAGTGTCGGCAGCAGCAGCATAGATTGTGAGGCCATAACCACCAGCAATAAGACTGAGGAGGTAATGGCTAGGTGAAGTGCTTAAGGTGGCAGGCAGTTTTATGTCTTTACAGGAGACCAATCGTGTGTTGGTGGCAGAGGTGAGGATTTTTATATGTTCGTGGAACAAGGGAAGAGTCAAATGTAATACCTAGATACTTGTACTTTTGGACCTGTTCCAGTGGGATGAGACAGGCAGAGTGTGTTTCCAGGGGAAATCCTTTGATCTGTTTGGAGGTGGGCATAGAGCATCATCTTAGTTTTTTTAATGACCACCAATCTGTGTTCAGCAAACCAGTGTTCAATCTGAGAGAAGGAGTTTTGTAAGGTACACTGTAGAGAGAAACAGAGAGAGAGAGAGAGAGAGAGGATCAGGATGTGTGGCGTAAAGAACGGTGTCATCCATGTAGAGAAGAAAGTTGCCAGGTCAGGATTTAGGCAGGGCATTAAGGTAGATGCTGAATAGCAGGGGACCCAGGATAGACCCTGGGGAACTTCTGAGTGCACAGGCAGCATAGTAGATATGGTATTAATTTAACACATTGGGTTCTAGATGAAAGATAGCTGGAGAACCATAAGAGTGGTTGTTGTAATGTGTTAAGAAAGAGGGGTGAGAAACCGTGTCAAATGCCTTTGAGAGGTCTATAAACACAGCCCTGCAGGTGCCCCTGTCAAGCGTGGAGTGCAGAGAATTAGTAAATTCTGTGAGGGCAGTCGTAGTGCTATGACCAGCTCTGAAACCATGCTGCTTCCTACACAAGAGGTTGTGTGCAAGGAGGTAGTCAGTGAGCCAATTGGCAATGATCATTTCAAGGGCTTTAGAGAGGGGGGAGAATTGAGATGGGCTGGTAGTTGTTTGGTAAGGAACTGTCACCACATTTCAGTACTGGTGTTATCACTGTCATTTTCCATGAGGTTGGGAACTGGCCCAGGCCCAGGCTTAGAAGGTCCAAGAGTGGGGAGATAACAGAGTCTAGCGCAAAGTATAGGATACACATATCGAAGCGTCTTTGCTGATATTGGAGCTCTGGAGGGCTTTGGAAAGGCAGGCTTTCACTTCTGTAGGGGTAATAACTGAGTTTGAAGAGGGATGGAGGAGCTCAGGTGGTGGGGTAGGCTGAATTGGATTGAAAACATTGCTAGGGAGGACTGAGCTGAGGTCTGAAAAGGTGGAGTTGAGGCAGTTAGTTATGTGGAAGGCCCATGGACACCCTCCCATATGCATGCGGGTTTCTCACATAAATTGCACTTGAATAAATTTAGTTTGCTGACAAGTGCCCACACTCTAAACAATGGTTGTAACATGGGGTATCACATGTTGTGCTGAGATGATTTCTTCCCCATTTGTGACAAGACTTGGGATGTCCTATATAAAACAAAATTCATCTGTCTTTCCCCAAGAAAAAGCTGCTGGGGAGGTGGACAATACCTGTATTAGTGGAGAAAAGTTTAACTTTAATTTCCACCCCCATCCCAAATCTGCTAGCTGTTGAGGATCGGTGAGGTCTTTCTTGGACCTCATAGCGTTGTTTAAGCCAAAACAATATGTCCTCCACATTGACCACTTCATTTCAGAACATTATCATTATATTTTGACTGCAGGTTTGGTAAGAGGTAATGCTAAAAGGGAACCACAAAGGGTTATTTTTAGGGTGTGGTACTGTGCTCAAAATCTATCTAATCCTGAGATGTTCTTAAAACTAATGTCAAAATTAGATTCTCCAATGTGAATCAGTGTAAATATTTCTGAGGCAAAGAATGTCATTGACCCTTCAATAACATTTTTGTAATATACAATCTATCAGAATGTTCCAGTCCACCTTTGTAAATTAGTGAAACTGCATTACATCTGGGAGCCGGTTCCCCTTTGTTCTGGAACAAATCTAACAGTTTGAACATGAGTTGCAGTCATGCTCTTTGTGCTGGATTCATTAAAACATTAGAAGCTGGTCCAAGTCTAGTCAGGTCCTGTGTGGAAATCCTAAGCCTTGGTTCAGTATTTGTAACCCTTGCATGTCCCTCTGAGGGTATTTCCATGGGCTCAGTCAAAATTATTACTGCCCCATTAGGTTCAAGTAGATTTAAATTTTCTTCATTCAGCTGAACTATTTCCAGGTTATCAGTGACCGGTCTGTTACTTGGACTTGGCCACTTTCATTGTGCACACACTCTAATGTAGGCCCCTTCTAGGGCTAAACTCTGCCGTATACCTTTGCAAGACTGGGTCTTTGGGGTCCAGAATCCATTCCCATCTTTGCTTGTACCCAGCTTGCTTTCTCTAGGGCCCTCTCTAGTGACCAACAACCTGCTGCAGCAGTTGAGGGATGTTGCTCATAACTTCTGTGGAATCCTCTGTATTTGCAGATGATGACAAGTCAGTATCAACATTATGTTTGGAATGCAGGTATGATTCACCCGTTCGATGGTAGCTGGCTGTGTACTTTGAGCAGCTTTTGTCATTGTCTGTCTAAGCTCTCACCTGGGGGCTCGCTGTAGGCTGAGCTGTTTGCTGCTCATATGTGCCATTCTGAGCAGTACCCCACTGTGGAGAGTTTACCATCGATAAAAGGCTTCATTAGATGCTCCTGCTGCACTCCACTATGGTCAGATTGTTGCTTGCTGTTTTTGTTGCAGAGGAAGAACAGTTAGCCACTGGAGCCGTGGCTTGCTTTGATGCTCCTACATCAGCTCGGGCTGGTATTTCCAGCTCGTTAATGTCAGTGTCAAGTTACCATTCTCTGTTTCTAGCAGTGTACTCAGTCTATGTAATTCTGTCTGTAACAAACTTTTTGCTGCAGAAACTGCGCTTCCACACCATAAGTTTCAACAAGAGCAGGTTTCTCTGTTTGTCCTTACCTTCTTGTTCCATGTTTCTACAAGGACCTGTAGATACATTGGTAGTTCCTCATTTTACCTGAGCAGCAGGGCTGTCATTGCTAGATGGCAAAATCATCATACTGGTGTCCAAATCCATTTCTTCCATCCAGTCCATTACCACAATTGCATTTTCCACGGCCTCTGGGGTAGTCAGGGTCAGGGAGGAGACCGTCTCCTCAGACCCTCCATCCTCTCCTCTGGCCCCTACAGTGGCCATCTTGACAAGGTACTCACAGGTTCCCCTACTGCAAGAGTAGGGGAATTTTTATTAGGACAAAGTAAACTTTTACAATATTATGGTACATAATAGATCAAAATAACAGAATCAACATTCTTATCTTTCTATAATGTAGTGAGAAAAAATATTATCTATGGAATGTACAGTATACCTACATTCCTACACTCCATATACATATACAAAGTAGAAATACATTATTTCAAGGTGGATTAAACCACCAGTTCTCACAATTTTCCATAATGACAGTACTTGTTTATTAGAGAAAATGCACAAACTTTTATAATACAGTTCCACAGTTGTCTTTACCTTGTGAAAAAAACTCCTTTGTGTCCAGTAAATTTGCTGAAAAATTGGTCTACAATGAGCTGTCCATAAATAATATTTTAGTACACTCGTTATAATATGCAATGTACTAGGGTTATAGTGTGACCATGCTCCACTGTAGATACCGAACACTAGTGTGTTATACCCCAATGTCCTATATTCTGGTTGGTGTAACATTTTACTTACAAGATCCCAAAAACTCTTGCAAAACTACATTCCAAGAGGAGATGTGACTGAGCTTCAAGCATTCCATTACAGTTGTCTCTTGGGCAGTAATGTTCTGAAATTTGCTTGTGTTTATGGTTATTCCGAACCCTAATCCGCTATAACTAGTTAACCAAGTAGTCTCCCAAACATATTCAGGGATTCTGGGATCGTTTAGCATTTTCAGAGTTATCTCTGTGTCCTCAAGAGAGCTATTGGGAAATATTAATTATCAAGAATTTGCCATCTATTATGATTTGATAGATTTCTTTTTTGAGCATGGAATTACCATTTCTACAGTCACATCCCATTGTTTAATTTTCTTAAAACAAGCTATAAAATATTGTGTTAGTTTTTTCCAAACCTGGTGACATTGTGTTTTGCCATCTTTTCATAATTTAAAAATGTCATGAAGTTCATAATATATCCAGTCGTACCAATCTTTACAGTGTGGTTTCATTATTGGTCTTAAATTGTAGTAAAAGAAATTTGTGTAAAAGAACACATTTGGGTTTGTCATATTTAAACCTCCCTTTTTAGGTAAGTATGAATAGTTTCTTTTGATGGGGTTAAGTCTGCTACCCCAAAGTGCCTGAAAAAACAAACTGTAGATCCTGCTTTCAAATTCTACTGGAGATGGGAAGACTGCCGCTAAATATAAAAATATGGGAAGCAGCAATGTTTTAATCAACAAAACTCTCTTTTGTTTTGCAATTTGCATGAGTTTCCATTTGTTCATTAAAATTGTACCTTCTATTAATTTCTCTCCCAATTAATCATTCCTGCATTAGGTACCCCAAATGTTATCCCTAGTATTTTTAAATCTCCTGTGATTACTGGAATATCTGCAATGGAGGTTATTGTATTCTCATGGTTACCCAACTGTGTTGCCTTACTTTTTGTAAATTGATTTTGCATTAGATACCTGTGAATATTCCTTAAATATTTGGCTTACCGCGTTACCTGACCCGGCATCTTGTAACAGCAGGCAGAGATCATCTGCATATGCCAAACTTTTCACTGGTATAGTTCTTTCAGCAATTTCTAATCCTTTGATATCACTTGATACATTAATTTTCTGAATTTGGATATCAAGTGCCAAAATGTACAGTATAGGGCTCATGGGACATCCTTGTCTCACTTTCAGACTTTGTTTAATTACTGTACCATAAAATCCATTAATAAGTAGTTTAAAAGAAGCATTGTTATATAGTGCGTTGACCCATGAGATGAATTTGTCTGGAATACCCTGGTACTGTAGTGCTTGATACAAAAAATCATGTGATTCTATGAACACTTTTCCTGGTCAATATAGTAAATATCCCTTTTTATGTTGTAAGCCATTCTCCACAAGTTCTCTTATTTGGATATATAGAATAGTAGATGAACGACCATCCACAACAAGGCTGTGTTTCCATAGAGGTGTTGATGACATCAGAGAACCTCGAGAGTCTCCGTGATGTCATCAACTCCCGAATGGCTACTACTTATGGATGTCAACCATCCACTATTTTATGTAGTATATGGTTCCCCAATGTATGAAACATTAATTTCACAAGGTTTCTGTATTTTGCAGCTCTGTTTCATCCCAGTCCTCACTACAGACTCACTACACCGCACTCCTCTCCCAACCACGACCCAAGATCCTGGTACTCGCTAATGTGTCCTCTGTTCACAATCCCAACCATGAAGGAAACACCAGATTTAAATAAAAAAAACTGACAAACTGAAAACAATGAATACGGAGCAGACTATGAAAGTCCGTGTACAGACTGCTTTGAACTGCTTGCTGGACAGCTCGCTATGCAGCTCCACCATTTTTGTTTGATTTTTTTTGTGAGGAGCGGAGTTTCCACCAATTGGGTGGCAGCTCAAGGAAAAAGTTGTTGTACTATTGATGTGACGTCAGAACAATAGTACAACAACTTCTGAATGAACTGTCCTACAACAGGATTTTGAAAGCCACGGCTTTCTATTCATAATAAGCCCTAACCATATACTATTAAATTATCTGTAATATTTCTACCTGGAATGGCAAGTCTGGGACTGTGATCTAAGTTTTGGTGTTACTTGGGAAAATGATTGTTCAAATGTTTTGATCCACAAATGATGTGGGCCTCCAATTTTTAAGTTAGTTTTATCATCCTTTTGTGTATTAGAATCATGGTGGCTCGTAACCATTCTTCAAGAAATGTATTTTTTCCATATATTCTGAGAAAAGTTCTCCGAGTATAATTTTTAGAATATCAATTAATTTTTATAAAATTCAGAACTCCGACCATCTGGTCCAGGTACCTTATTTATGGGAAGTGTATGTACTACAGCTTCTATTTCTGAAATTGCTATTGGTTGAGTCAGGAGTTCACATTCCTGGGATGATAATGTTTTAGGGCTGAAATCTTGAAAGTACGTGTCTTTTTATCCTGTGTTTAAGTTCATCCTCATAGATTTTTCAAAAGTATTTTGGATCAAGTTCAGTATGTCCATACTGTTTGTCAAATGTATCCCGTCTGATTGAATATCATATATTATTTTATTTGTATTTTGTTCAAGATTATTTTTAAAAACATCCACAGAACCTTTAAGTGTGTCCTGAATTTTTGTTCTAAAGACAGTGTTTTTGCCCAGTCATATAAATATGTTTTCATTTCCTTATCTGTTCAATTTGTGTTTTGTAAGTATATTTTGCTGTTACTTGCATTGATATTAATTTGAACAGTTGTGCTCTCAATTTCAAATATTTAAGGTAGTCATCTGTAGCTTTCTGTTTCCCTTTCGTCCTGAGAAAAACCTAAGTTTGTTTTGGTTTCTAACCACCACTCCCAAACAGAGTCATAATATACAGCAATAGAGAGCCTGGCTTCAATAAATTAACACAATCTTTATAACTAGCCTCATTTTCCAAAAGGATGTGTTTAGTTTCCAAAACCATGCCCTTATTTCAATTGAACCTGAGGGATTTATTTCTACATGTACCTCCATATGATCAGACATAGCACTTACTTATGTTCTTGCCTGTTTTATGGCACTTCTGTGTGATATAAAAATATAATCAATCCTTGTGGATATTGAATTCTGAAATACGTGCAACCCCTGTTCTATGCAGCCCTCTATAAGCGATTTTCATATCTGCTGTGTTTTACACATTCTTCAGAGCATTTGTGTCACAAAATAATTTATTTGTAGTGCCCATTTCATCCTTTTAATTCCAAAGGGCAGTTAAAGTCCCTCCTAAAATAACCAATCTCGCCATATGCACATAGGGCTGCATTTTCTAAATAGTGTTACCCTATTAATCTTTGTTTGTGAAGCATACATCACCCCTAGTCTAATTTCTGTATCACGAAACACAATACCTCCCCAAAAAATCCTCCCTGGTTCAACATCCATAATCTTTTGTATATGCACATTTGCAGTAAATAATACACCCACCCCTGAACACGTCTTCTCCTGTGACCAGACTGATGGTCCCTATGGCCATAGTTTTTTGTGTTTTGACCACATCAGATATTGGGTTGGATATTCAAAGGGTTGCACATCATGAGTCGAAATTGCACCATTCTGCCATATTCAGCAGGAGGCAGTTGCACCCCCAAGTCAAGCTGAGCAACAGCGCCATGCAAATGAAGGCATGCGCAATGGAGGAGGAACTATGCATAAACTGCACAGCCTGATATTCAGCCGGGCTGTGCAGAGTTGTGCAGGCGCAACCCCAACCTGTGCCTGCACAACTTTGAGCCAAACAAAAAGGTAAGTTGAGGGCCACCCACAGGTGAGCTGCCGCTGCAGGGCACAACACAGCAGCTGCCACCTGTGGCTGGCCCTCAACCTACTCCCTGTGCCCCCGCACCGATCACAGGCAAAAGTGTAAAAAATCCCCCACCCCGACAGGCCGATCACGGGCAAAAGCATAAAATCCCCTCCCCGACTGGCCGATCGCGAGCAAACACTTAAATACCCCCACCAGCCAGTCGCGACTGCAAATTATCCCCAGAGCGTATCCCTGGTGGTCCAGTGGACTGCTAAGCCCAATCGCGGGCTGTAGATGTTTAAACCCCGAACGTATCTGGTGGTCCAGTGACCGCTAAGCCCGATCGCCGGGCTGTAGATGTTTAAACCCCCAGAGCGTATCCCTGGTGGTCCAGTGGACCGCTAAGCCCGATCGCGGGCTGTAGATGTTAAACCCCCAGAATAGAATTCATTCCATATCTGGACTGCCTTGTATGGTATGGGCTGCATGCCCATTGGCTCTTACTCTGCACCAATGGGCGTGCAGCCCTATTGAGCAGTCAGTCGAGTGGGTGGCGGGCGGCAGGCGGGTGGGATGCTGCCGCCTGTCGGGGGCGGGGTGGTGGAGCTTCGTGGGTGGGTGGGTGGGGTGGGACACTAGATCACCAGGGATGTGTCTTGGGGGTTGTGTCGCCACATTATGCAGCCCAGCGATCTGGCTTAGCGGTCCACTGGACCACCAGGATACGTTCGGAGGACACTTTGCTGCCTGATCGGGCTGGTGGGGGTGATTAGCTTTTGCCTGCGATCGGGCCAGTCGGGAGGAGATATTTATGCATTTGCCTGCGATCGGGCCAGTCGGAGGTGGGGGATTTGGTACACATTTGCCCGGTGATTGGGCTGCGGGGAGTCGGTCCCCAGCGGCTGCTGCCTGGCAGGGTGCCAGGCGCCAAGTCCCTCGGGGATCGGCGCACCTGCATGCTAATACGGCATGCAAATGGGCCATAAACAGATGCAAAAGGCACCCCTGCGCCTTGCATGAATTATAGCCCCATTGCATGTCACCTTTTGAATATCGGAAATTTGCACATGGCGCAATGGTACTTGTGCCACGCCAGCTGAATGCTCCACTCTGACCATTTGCGGTGGTGCAAGTTCCACTGTGCCATGCACAGTGGCATAACGAGGGAGTGATATTCAAAGGTTACTCAATAGCACAACTCCTTTGAATATCGCCCGGCCACAGCCCCTTGCAACTATTTTCGCAGTGCTAAGGCCTGCACCTAAAAATAGTGCAGTTTGAATATCCAGCCCATTGTTTTTAATCTGGTATCCTGTAATAAGTTAATGTCAGCTTTGGATCAATGTAAAGATGAAAATATATTTTGTCTTCTGTTATAATTCCTAATGCTATTTACATTTAATGTCATGATATGCAGATCACTACTAGACATTCTAGGAGACATTCAGTATGCTTTTATCAATTCCTTTTCTTTCTAGTTCTTTTGAAGGATTTTTATTTTTATAAGTTCCCTTCTGTATTGGAGGCTTCTTTCTGAGTAGAAGCTATGGAAGAAATGTCTGAATCTTCTTCCTCATCCCCTGTAGTACCAGCTAGGACAGAATAACTGTTCATCATAACCACAGAAGTTCTCCTGGAAACTTTTGGCATTGGGGGTAAAGTGCTTATTTTTCTTTTCACCCATCATGGTAAATTCCTCCGTTGGTTTGGGGGTGGGGCATCTCTTTCTGTTCATCTTGGGGAACAGTGCTATTTCTAGAGGAATCCTGAGTCTCTACTTTCTCAGGCTCTTCATTAACTATATTAGATTCTTCCTTCTCGGGTTCTCCTCCGTTGGTTCAGGTGTTTTTTCTTTTGGCCTGCTTTCATTTTTTTGAGCCTCTTTCCGCTGTTGTGTTTCTAAAACAATGTCCTCTTGGTCATAGAATGATCCACGGTTGTTAAGTGCCCAGGGCATTGTTTATATGAATGTCCATATTCATCACATAAATTCACCTGACTGGGTGTGGGCAAAAGTAATGTGAATGTCCCACACCTAGGCACAGGTCACATACTGTAGTGTCAAAGCGTTATTTAGATGGGATGGAGATTCACATCTGTGGCAAGTTTTGGCTGACCTACATAAAAACAGAAGCCCTATCTCTCCCAATATAGAAGCTGCTTGGGAAATGTTGTAATCCTTGTGTAGTATTTTTAGTTTTACTTTCAGCCACCATACCCCCATCCAAGTATTCTCCCAGTCAATTATTGGTTGTGGACGTTCAGTCGCTTCCACTCTTTGTTTTACCCAATGCAGAATATCTGACAAGTTCACACCTTCATTTTGAATAAAATGGTGATCATTTTCCATGTTGGTTTGGTCAAGGGAATGACCAGGAAGGGTGATCAAAGAGATGTATTTTTATGTTTTGGTATTTCAGCCAGAATCTATCTAGAAGCACAGGTGTATGAAAACTCACATCAAAAGTTGTGTCACCTGATGTGTGTATTAGGGCAAATACTTCTGTAGCCGTGAAATTCATCGTGTCTTTTAATAATTTCCTTGCCACAAGGTCCTATCTGGTTGCTCCTCTGGTCCACCTCTATATTTGAGGCATACCACATTTTCCATTTACTGGTTCTCCTAAGTTGGAAAAAGATTTGCAGGAAGTTTAAAGGGGGGCCGGCAGGTGGCACTGAGGGTTGAGGTGCTGGACGCCGCCGCACCCACGGCGACCGGGGTTCGAGGCGGACTTGGTCGATGGGGTTGGGGCAGGAGGGAAGGATTGGAGTGCCCACAGCAGCTCTCCTTCTCCAGGAGGGGTACTGTACTCTCCATGTATTACTGCCACCTGTTGGAGGAACCTCAGGGTGGTTGGGCAGATGGGGAGACATTCCACGTAAGGGTAGACATTGGCAGGGACTGGCTTCGACATGCATCTGCACGAGCACCAGCAGCCTTGTCCCATTGCATGCCGACGTTGGTGGGGGGAGAGAGCGCACCAGACCATCAGGTAAAATCCTGCCCTGGTCTAGGCGACGAGCCTCAGTGTCAGTCCTGAGGCAGCACCCAAGAGAGCAGACTGGATGTACAGCTCCCAGTCATTGTTCAGGGGCAGATATGGGGATCTCTGCTGCCTTGCCTGGAGGTAATCCGAGGCTCTGCAGGTATGTGGGCAGCGTTAGCACTCTAGGGCAGATTACTCAGGGTAGCTGTAGAAGGACCTATGAGGAGAGCGATCAGTGGCAGAAAGTAGGAGGAATAAAGAAAGAGTAAAAAAAAAAAAAAAAAGGTGGGGGGACCTTTAATTTTTTATCATTCTTGGTTTCTGAATTATCTGCTGAGGGCTTTTGTTGTTCTTTTGTACTGTCCTCAGAGGTAAAGGAAGCGCTCTTTTTTCTAGCTTGTTTCCTTTTAAAGGCTCTTGATTGTCCATTATATCAGCCCAGTTTTTGGAAGTAGAGGCTGGGCGTTTACAGCTGCCATTTCCTTCACTTGGACTTGACAGATCCAATGCTCTGGTTTTAACAGTACATTGTCTGATTGCCTCACCTTGTCTCGGGCTTTGTTTCTGGGGCTGAGGTTTTTATGGGTTTCTACATTTCTTTCTGTGGCTAATGGAGACTTGGGTGAAGTGATCTCCAGTCCGCCATTTTGGTTTCTCTTAGCAACCTTGCCTCATCATCAGAATCATAACATACTGGGGAAAGAATAGTTACTTTCAATCCTGTCATACAGTCTCGTCTTATTTATTTGTAATACTTCTGCAGCAGTAGATATGGTGTCTGATACCCAACCAGACCCATTTCCAGCCTGTTTCCAGCCCGCTGCTTGAGCGCTAGTTCGGAGACCATGTCCGTTGCTCTGCAGAAGGGAGATTAGGTGAGCCTGAAGATGTACTTGGTCTTTGATTATCATTCTTGGCTTCTGATTTTCTTGCAGATCATTACCAATGCCAGCTTCTAGACTCCTCATTACTCTTTCTTCTTCTGCTAAAAGCTTCAACAATTTATATCTTCTTTGCTTCTCATAATTTCATCGCTGATTTATTCTCAGACTGCCTAGAAGTCGCTACGAAAACATTACTTTTAGCTTGTAATTTTGCTAATTCTTCTGTGGTGCAGTGCTAGAAATCCATTATTTCCATCTGTTTAGTGCCCTCTCGTTTTACCGTAACATTTTGTAGATTAAATAAAGGTACCTCAGCCCTTTAGTGTTCATAGTGTCCATCCTTGTTTCTTGCTCCTTTTCAGTGGCATCTTCAGTTATCTCCATAGCAGCCTCAGTAAGTATTTCTATGATTCCAGCTCCATTTCCACCTTCAGCTCCAACTCCAACATTTGCTCCTTCTCCTCCTCGGTGGCCATCTTGTGAGACAATGGCCAGACAGAGGTTCCTCTACTGGTGAGTAGGGAATTTCCCTAGTGTCCAGGCCACATCCTTCTCACAAAAATTAGTTCAGGCAATCGTCCAAGCTGTGTGTGGGTGTTCATGTGTGAAATAGCTGCCACTACTTGGTTACGGTCACTTCACTACCAGACTCGCATCGTTTGTAAAGTGCTTTGGGATACAATGTGTATGAAAAGCGCTGTATAAATTCCAGTTCTTCTTTTGGCTCTCTGGGATGGCAGGTGTTGGCTGCTCAGTATTTCGAGCACCCCATGCCAGTAAAAGCTTGTTTTAGCTCGCAGCTAGCAAACCTTCACTGTAGTGCTTTTCGTTTTTAATTCAGTCTTAGGAAATCATTCCTTCCTCCAGTAATGTTTGCAACTGCACACAGAAGGTGGTTGGCTTGTTGACTGAAGCCTACCATGATACATTCTTTGACAATCGAGTTGTATATTGCAATAGATAAACACCATTGTGCCCAATGAAGTGGTATAAACCACAAAATGTTTCTGATAAGGTGGAACAGAAATAAATGTTTGCTTATCTAGAGTAGTCTTCAGTTTCTTTGTTATCTACTATTGGTCACTGTCCAGTAAAGTTTAAAAGTTTGAGATTTTAAGTAAAGTTGAAAACCCACTGGTTTCATGGTACAAACAAAGCAGTTGTTGTAAAAGCAAAAGTTGTTTACTAACACATTAAAACACAAGTAATAAAATAGCCAGTTGCCTGTTTAATAGTAGTAAACACATGCTTGTTAATGGGCATCCTGTTCAAATGAAGGCTCCTTCTTGTAGGTGCTCAGGCAGTAAAGGCTACACAAATTATTAATCTCAGGAACATATACCTGTACAAATATATTTATCGAAAACTGGTATCTGGAAAATTAAACTGCAGTTCTTAACTAACTTTGTTTTCTATAACATTTAGTATTTTAACTCCACACTACAATGGATCACCACTAAGTGAAATTCAAACTGAAAAAATATGCAAAGGTCCCTGCTAGGATTTGAATCTTGGCCTCTTACTAAGAATAGAAACATGTTCTGTTCCAGCCTGGATTTAGTTGATGGTCCTTTGCTTTATAAGACACATCTAGTGTACCACAGAACTGCAATGAAGTGATTGGCAGCTCATGTGGTGTAGAGGTTGTGTCATAGGCTGCCGCAAAGTAGGCAAGATGCATTATAATCTCTGTTAGGACTTTTATATTATAATTTATACAGAAACAGAATATTGCTGACAAGAAAATGCATGGTACCTTTACTACCAGATTGTTTCAGGCCCACCCTATTGTGTCTATCATGGAACTGCTGAGTCAAGCCTAGGTGAGACCTGCTTCATGTGCACCTGCTATCTGCTGCATAAACTGCAGATATATGGTTCTAGATGAGGGCTTCCTGGACTACCATGTCCTGTAAGGTCTGGTTTCTCATTGTTTTATGGAAGGATGACTCCAACAGACAGGCCTCCTAGCCCTCAGATAAAGAGTTGAAGAAGCTAGAGCAACTTAATCATTATATCTGTGTTATGGGTATCCAACAGGCGAGTTATGCAGCATGAATGGCTTGCTGTGCATGATCTCATCTCCCAGTTTAATTAAGTGTGACACTTACTTCACCAGAATAGCAAGGGATCTTGTTAAGATACAAGATTTCGACCACCAAGTTTCCAAGCACCAAATTCAGGTGGTGTTTGTCTTAGTGGACTGCTTGGTGATGGCAGTGATTACCCTTTACTACAAGACAAAGCTCTGTTATTCCTCCTTCCCACAGCAGAAGATGCTGGATCTACCCCTTAAGGGTAAGGAGCCAGTTGGTCCAAAGGTGGAGTTCTTTTGGACCAAGATCAAAACGATACAACACAAATCAACAGTCTATTTCATCTCTGACTCATACAAATAGAAAATTGCCAGCAGAAGAAGGCCAACTGGTCTGTCTAGTCTGTACATAACCCTGCAATATCTCTCATGACAGGATTCACCCTCCCATGACTGCCTCGTGGGATGGGTCAGTCCTGTCCTGGGTGCACCGCGTTTTTCTCATCAGAAGCAGTAGCAAAGGCAGCAGTATAATTTGCCCAATATACAAGGGCAAAGGTTCTGGGCAAGGTAGCTGCAAAGAGGTGAAGGGTGACTACAGAGGCCAGGACTCTGGTTCCTCTAGAAAGTCCAAACTTGACTATGGGGTGAAGCCATATTCCCCTCTGCTGAACTCCTTGCTTCAACTTCTGATCAGGAGCTGATGATAGCATTTCTGACACAGTGGTCCAGCATCTCCTTGGATCATTGGCTCCTTGAGGTGATCCATAAGGGAGATTTTTCTGGAGATTCAGCCTTCCACCTTGCTGACCCTATGAGATGCTCCTTTCACCACCAGCCTATCATCTCACACTGCAGGAAGATGTCAAGATTTTCTCACTGTGTGCAGAGACTCATGCTCCAAATTGCCAACTTAATAGAGCTCCTAGTCCATGCTCCATTTTGATCTGTGGGTTCCAAAATCACTCATTTTAAACTGCAAATGTTGCATATCATGCTGAATTAGATTATGACATGCCTTGAGCAGGAAGAGTGTTTTTTCTTCTAGACTCCAAGATGTGTATTTCCATGTGCTCATCCAGCAATCCCAAATGTGGTCTTTCCAGTTCCAAGTGGACAACATAAATTAAGAAAAAGAGATGCTCACTCATCCTTGCCCATAAAAGGCATGAATGCATAAACTACTATAAAACTTTTGAACAAAATATGCAAGCAACCCCCTGCCTACAAGCTAAACACACAGCCCATAGTTCAGTGTGTAGGGAGTAGGGTTGCTCACAATAAACTGTTTTCAATGCTTTTGTAACAACAGTTGCCTTCTCTTTATGGGTGAACTTTGAGTGTGCACCTCCTTTCTGCTGCATTATGGTGTGACTGGTCAACGTCTGAGACTGCAACTACAGATCATGTTTGTGCATGTCTTGTTGTTGGTGTGCAACTTTGAGCAGACAATAGACTATAACAGTTTTTAAATAATGCCTTTGGCCTCCACTCTATCCCCAAGAGTTCACCAAGTGTCTTTCAGTAGTAGCAGCCTTCTTCATTGCTAATGGCTGAAGGTGTTCCCCTAGTTTGATGACTATCTCATCAATGATAGGGTGATATAAAATTTGGAACAGTCTCAAGACCTGATCCACATGACCAAAATCTCTTCAACATGGAGAACTCAGAGTTAGTCACTGGACAAGTCACTGCATTAATTGGGGCAGAACTAGAGTTTCCGAGACCACAGCTTATCTGTTGGATGACTCAGCTGGGTACATTATGTCCTCAGCTCAATCATTTTGGGTTGGACCAGTATCAAGGGACTTCCTTCAGCTACTGGAATTCATTGCTTCCATGACATACACACCAGGTGGGAAGACTCTAGGTGGCAGCCCAATGGGAAAGCTCATTCAGGGATGGATCCACCTCAGACACAGATAGTGTGCATACACACCTCTGTGTACATGCATGTGCCATTGCATGGTAGTGACACTCTGGGTGAAAACAGAGGACTCCCCAGGAGAATAACACTGGCACCCTCTCAGGCCATGCACCACTGACCATGGCACTCACCCACCAAAAGATGGTTCTGTGTGTGTGCTGAGGTGTCCTGGAAGATGAGGGTGTCAGGGCTGGAGGGTGCCTGCAGATGGAGCCAGCTGGAAAGCTAAGAAGAGAAACAAAGAATGAAAAAGAAGGGTTGTTTTACATGTAACTATAGTATAATTACTGGTGACCCCTTTATCGCACTGAATATCAGTTTGATCAAACGTCAAATAACCAGAAATGACATCATACCCAATTATTACAGCATTTGGAGCACTCACGCTCACTTTCATGTACAGTAAAACAGTAGGGAACATACCACTCTAAGAAAAAATTACTCACCTTAGTAATTGTGTTTCTTCTAATGGAGTCTTGCTGTATTCTGACATATGCAGTTAGCCACAGCACTTGAACTGCTCCAGAGGAAAGAGTTAACTCATGCCAGAGCATAGAACGTTGGGCTCGAGCTAGTTCAAACTCTGTCTGCAGCATCAAAGTGTAACTGGCAGATTCTTATGAGCTAATACTAACTAGCTACATCCCCTAACTGAAATTGTATATAATAGCCAACAGGCAACAGATTTTTGGGTCCCCAAAAGACTCAAGTCAAGAACTCAAAAAAAATAACCAGGTAGTAGAAAAAATATAACTACAAAACAACTTAAATGAAAACCCACCCCTTCTAAAAGGGAGGAGTGCCAACACCCCTGAGGTGCAACATCGACCTGCCAGCCCATTTCCCAAAAACAGGTTCTGAGAGGGGAGGTGGGAGGAGGTTAGAATACAGCAAGACTCATTAGAAGAAACACAGTTACTAAGGTGAGTAATTTTTTCTTCAAACAACATGAAGTCTTGCTGTATTCTGACATATACAGACTACCAAGCAGTACCTTCCCAGGAGGAGGGTACCAAACCTATTTTGGGAATAGGCTCTGCAGTACTACTGTACTAAACCTAGCATCACTCCTAGCCTCGATATCCAGAGAGTAATGGATGGTAAATGTATGGACTATTTTCTAAGTGGTTGCTTTGCATATTTCTAACAAAGGTACATCTCTGGACATAGCTAGAGAAGCAGCTGTACCCCAAGTCAGGCTGGGGGGGTATTTTGCCTAGCTTTTCATAGCAGAATTGAATACAAGAGACAATACACCTGGCAATAGTTCTCTTAGTAGCAGGTTTACCCTTTCCCACTTCACCATAAGTGTGAAACAGCTGAGAACAGTCAAACCTAAGTGTCTTAGTATGCTCAATGTAGTAACCAAGTGCTCTCAACATCCAAACTGTGTAACCTTCTTTCTCCTGAAGAAGAGTGATCAGTGAAGGACACAGGACTGGTTCAGATGAAAATCTGAAACCACCTTGGGTAAGAACCTCCTATTGGTTCTAAGGACCACCTCATCTCTTATGGAATGCAACAAAATCCGGCTCCACTGACAGAGCTTGTAACTCACTAATATGCCTGGCAGATGTGATAGCTACCAGGAACACAGTTTTCCAAATCAAATACTGAGTTCTGCTGAAGCCAATGGCTCAAAAAGGGGGGTTGCATAAGCTGAACAATGCAAACATTAAGATCCCAAGCGGGGTAGGGTCCTTGAAGGAGGGTTGGTGTGAAGCAACTCTTTTAAAGAACTTACAGAAAACAGGGTGAGATGCCAGGGAGGAAGCCTTCCCATTGACAGAAAAGCAGAGACAGCTGCTAAGTGCACTTTCTGAGTGGTTAGCCTGAGACCTAGGCCATTGAGATGAACCATATAATCCAGAACAGAAGCCAGATCAGCAGTGTCTGGTAAAACATCCTACTGGAGCACCAGATGCTGAATCTCTTCCATTTAGAATTGTAAGTTTTTCTGGTGGCAGGTTTTCAAGAGGCTTTAAGAATATCCAAGACCCCTGGGACAGGTACAGACTTGCATCCTCTAACTCTTCAAGCGCCAAGCCTTGAGGTTGAGAGACTAAAGATTGGGGTACCAGATTCTCCCCTGAGAGGAGGTTAACAGGCTGTGCCTCTTGGGAAGAGATAGGGAAGATGGACTGCTATGGACATCAACAGGGATACCAAGGCTGTCTGGCCAGTCTGGTGCAATCAGGGTCACCTTGCATGGTTGTGACCTGATCTTGACCAGGACCTTGAATCACAGGGGAAAGGGAGAAAAGGCATAAAGGAATTTGCCCCCCCACTACAGAACCAGAGCATCCAGGGAATTGTGCCCATGACTGGAGGTCTGCAACAGAAGAGGGAAGCTGATGATTGTCCGGGCTGCAAAGAGATCTAGCTCCAGAGTGCCCCACCTTAAGAAGACTACTTTCAAAATGAAGGGGTCCAGGCCCATTCATGACTCCCCAGAGATCCTGCTCAGAGCATCTGCTTGCACATTGTCCTTCCCTGGTAGATGGACTGCTACCAGAGATAGCCTGCAGGGCATAAATCGAGACCAAATTTCATGACTTCCACGCACAAGACTGTAGACAGAGTCCCTCCTGTTTGCTGATGTACCACATGGTGGTGGTGATATCTGTCCTGACCTGAACCACCTTGTTCCTTACAGAGTCTGAGAAAGCTTGAGAGCCAGGAATACTGCCCTGAGCTACAGAATATTGATACTAAGAAGAGACTCCTGAGGGACCACACTCCTGTGCTGTGAGGGTACCCAAGTGAGTCCCCCAGCCTAGAAGAGAAGCATCTGTGGTTAGCACCACTGAATGAGTCTGACTGATGAATGGGACTCTTGCCTGAGATTGTCTTGATCCAACCACCACTGGAGAGCCTGCATCAGTGTCTGAGTCACTGGGATCAATTTGTTAGAGGATCTTTTTTCTGGGACCAAAAGTACCTTAGATGAAACAATGTCCCTCATCTGAAATCTGGCTCCCTGTACCACTGTAGTGGAAGCTGCCATGTGGCCCAGGAGCTGAAGAAAATGTCTTGTTGGTCAGGATGCCAGAAGGCAGAAGGAAGAAGCCAGGTCTGTAAGGACCTTTACCCTTGCCACAGGAACAAAAGCCTTTGCTTGGACAGTATCCAACTTTATCCCTATGAAGTGTCAGGAGTTGTACTGGTTTGAGAACTGATTTTGGTAGACTGAGGAGAAACCCTAGGAAGTGGGCAATTGTTGTGCCACTTGTAGGTCTGACTTGACTTTGGTCTGGGGACTGTCCCACAATGAGTCAGTCATCCAGGTATGGAAAAATTGAGATTTGTTTTGTCTCCTGAGAAAGGCCACTACTACTGCTAGGTATTTTGGGAACACCCATGGAGTTGATGTTAGTTCAAGGGCATTGCTCTGAACTGATAATGGTCTGAAGGCAATTCTAACCTGAGGTACTTTCTGTGGGTGCACCTGATGAGAATGTAAAAATAGGCATCCTTGAAGTTCAGGAGGGCCAACCAATCTCCTGGCCTCAGAGAGGGAAGAATTACTCCCAGAGTCACCATTTTGAATCTTGGCTTGACAAGGTACTTGTTTAGGTATCTTAGGTCTAGGATGGGCTGCCACTCCCCTGTCTTTTGGGGTAAGGGCAGTATCAGAGTACAGACCCTTGCCCTGTGTGGAGTAGGAACTCTATGGCTCTGAGAGCCAGCAGAGAGGAACCTCTGGCTCTATGGCAATGGTTTCGAGATGTTTGCAGGTGGAAAAGATCTGACCCTCAGTTTTGGAAATTTTTGAAGCTGAGGGCTAGTCCTGGCTTACTACCTCAATGACCCACTTGTCTGAGGTAAGAGACTCCAGGCCTGGAAGTAGTAGCCAGCCTGCCTCCTACTGGAATAGGGAAGTTGACCCGGCTGACACATCAGGGTGTCTGCTTGGCAGAAGCCTTAGACTGGTAGGAGGAGGAAGCAGCCCTGCTCATCCCCCTTCTGCCTCCCCTCTGAGGAAAAGGAGAGGAGACCTGTGGGCCTGCCCTAGACTGCTGCTTCTGAGGAGTTGCCTGCCTTCCTTGGCCTGTGCACTCCTGTAGGTGGTCCTGTACTCATCCATATTATGTAATTCTCTGTCTGCTCCTCAAACAGAGAATTATCCACCCCAGGGAAATCCATGGCCTTAGCCTGAGGACCTGTGAGAGGCTAGTATGAGCAAAGCAAATCTCCAAAGAGACACAGATGTAGCCATGACTCTGATGACAAATCATTTGAGTCCACAGCAGTGTGAAATTGGATCTTAGATGCCTCAGTCCCATCAGCAGCCACCACTCCAACTCCTTGGCTAGCTGGGGAAGCCTGTTTAGCCAGTTCCAGAACAATATCCCATCTGGACTTCTGGTATCTGGCTGTGTAGATAGTTTGCCTGCCTAAGTACCAAAGAGGATGCCAAGTACTGTTTTTGGCCATAGCATCCACCTTCCTAGAGTCTTTATCTGGGTGTGTGAAGCCAAGGGTTTGTTAGCCTTGTCATAGGCTGCAGCCTGCATGACCCCAACATGGCTGCATTGTCTGAGTAAGAACTCCGTACCTGAGGTCGACAGCATATACCTCCTGTCCATTCTCTTGTCCACAGGAGGTAAAGAATTTGGTGTTTGGAGAATTTTTGTGTCTGTTTCCCAACAGATTTATGGAGGGAATAGACAGCCCTTGGACTCTGGGATGTCCATCATTTCTACAAAGTTAGGCTCTTCTTGTTCCTCAACAGCTTCAACCAGATGGAGCTGGAGGGTTTCTGCCACTTTTTATACAACAAATAGTGGATGGGACTCAGAAAGCCTGGGAGGGGAAACATTAGAAGGCCTGTCTGGGAGATGTCCAGTTCAATGGGCTCATCCAAACCTTCCATACCATCATCATCATCGTTGTCGCATCTTTTTCCCTTCCAAATCCAGTTCATAATAATCATCCAGACAATATTCCAGAACTGAGGAACAGACTTGAATCAAGCACCTACCAGGAGGTCCGGATCGGACGGAACCAAATAGAGCGATTCCACAATACTAATCACCCTGGTTATCTCTTTGGTGATTGGATGTAACGTTCTGGATCCGAACCGACTATTTTCTTTCTCTTTGACAGAACCGACCCCTCAGGATCGCTCTCCTTCTGACCGAGGAAGTATCGCCTAGGTCAGTGGGCACCCCTTAGGTTCGGTCGGAACCTAACTGGGCTGGCTCATCTGGATCAGCGGACTTCTCGCCTCTTTTCCCTAAGCTCTACCCAATCTCTTGTCCAGAGTGGCCTTCAGAAAATTTTTGCAGATTTGCAGTCTGAATCGAGGTGGTCAGACCCCTGTATTAATAAACACAGGTGAGGTAAGGGTCTGCTTTATAAAGGTATCCCACACTCACTACACTGTTGAAACCCAGGGCCCAGTTTTTCTCCTGGGTTTCTCAGACGAGCTATCCTAACCACTTACCCTTTAGCAGCTTAAAAGCCCAGGCAAGACCCCCTATCAAAGTTACCAACCGTGTTAGGGGCTGTGTAAAAACTGTCTAAAATTATGTTTTTGAAACCAATAGGGACTGGTGCCTCACACTAAGAAATTAAAGAATAAAACTAAAACAACACAATCAGTTCCTAACCGGACCGATTGACAAACTTTACAATTTCCACAAGAAATAAACAGTAATTAAACTAAAGTCCACTACCTACAACACTTACTGTACCACAGACAGGTATCTGAACTGAAAAATAGACAAAAAATGGTATAAAACCGATGTTTTACTAGGACCGAACCAACAAGCTAAGGAGCAATTCCAGAGCGACTGTTCAGTTAGGCAGAGTAAAGAATCTGACGGTTACACTTTGAAGTGCTGCAGACAGAGGTTTGAACTGAGCTCGAGCCTCAACGTTCTATGCTCTGGCATAGAGTTAACTCTTTCTCTCTGGAGCAGTTCAAGTGCTGGGGCTAACTGCATATATGTCAGAATACAGCAAGACTTCATGTTGTTTGAAGTCTCAGCACCAGTTATTATGAAAATAAAACATAAGCAACTTTGTGCTTCTGATGATTTCTTTTTATATACATACCCTCAGTGTGTGAAGGCCACATAAACCTCTCGAGCTTTGCTCTCCAGGGTTTATGGGTCATCCACGAACCTCTATGTAAATACATTTCATAACACAGAGTTGCCTATGCATTATTCTCTCTTTTACTGCTGTTATTCAGTTCACATGACCACTCCCAACCTCCCCCAGACTAGACCTGCTGTCAAGATGCTGGTTTCAGCATCCAGCTCTGAACAGACTGGAATGTCAGGAGCTCAAGAATGTGTGGTTGGGTGAAGGAAGGTGCAAACTTAGAATCCTTCTTAAGGCTCTGAGTGTGTTCAGAATCTAGAAGCAAGTAACCTTTTCTTCTCCAACTATGCAGTTGACTGACCAATTCCAGAGTAATGAGGGAAATCATTCTAAAACTGGTAAACCACACCTTGTATAGCTTCAAGAGTTCAATAAAGATACCATGACCAGTGTGTCATCATGTGTTGCCAAAAGGTGTAAAACAAGAAGCATGCAGAGACAGCTGGCCTCTGTCCATGACCATAATTATTTATACATTTATTTATAACCTCTGACTGGAAAGGCACACTAAACTGTGACAGCTTGTTTCCAGGTGCATCCTGGGAGTGGGTTGCATGGACTGGTGTTTACTGCATAAGAAGATCATTAGAAACCCTCACAAATGCTGTCTCAATACAATGTCCAGCTCTGGAGCCCAAATGGAATTTATCAAAAATGTAATTGCTTCTGAAGCTGCACCACAACCATCTTCTCAAACCAAAAAGTAAGACAGAACTGTCTAAGATTGGAAGAATCCAATGACGGCTTTTTTCACAGAAATACCATATGGCGTAATTGAGACTGTGAAAGTTTCTTTTCTTCCAGTGACACCTTGATGACTGTCAAAGATGACAGAGCTATCACCTTGCAGCATTCCAAAATAGCCGAAATGTGATGAATCCCTTTGAAAGGTACAGCAGAGGTACAGTAGCAGGGCACAGTGCAGTAACTAATGTTCAGTGCTCTGCCTCTATATGAATAAAATAGTGCCATTTGACAAAGAAACTATCGACTCTCATGCCCCCTAGTGCCATAGGAACATTTGTGGTAATGAGCTTAGTGGACAGACAGTTGAAAAAATAGGTTACTTGTTTGAAACTATAGTTCTAGGTGTGGTATACGGTTCACATCCATATGATGGCAGTTTTGCCTTAAGAGCTGACTCACCAGATTGTCTTTGCAAAGCTCCTCCCACCACCCTGGTGGCATGTCCCTGGCTCCACCCCATGACGTTAGACCTTGCAAGCTGGAAGCAGGGATCCATGTACCATTTGCCATGCAAGGCCAGCCAGGTGTTGTTGATGTGAACCATACACCACCTAGAACTACGGTTACAGGTGAGTAATCTATTTTCTAGGGCTGTAGATATGGGTCACTTATCCATGCGATGGCAGACTTCCAGCAGTTCTCTGGGAGGAGGGGGAGGAAACAGACTGGATAACTAGGTTATAAATGCAGCATCCTGGCAAGACTCTAGGTCGATGCTGTAATGGAGGATGAAAGTGTGTGTTGACTTCAAGTGGCAGCTTTGCAGATGTTCTGAGTAGGGATGTTCCTGAAAGTAGCCACTGAGGCAGCTGTATGTCAGGTGGAATGAGGCCCTGTGGGAGGCTATCAGTCAACCTATAATAGAAGTCAATGCAGGCACTAATCCACCTGCCAATCATTCTCTTAGCTGCAGGTCTGCCAGCTTCCTGGCGTATGTAACAAAGGAGCTGGCGAGCCTCACCCCCAAACTCCAGTCATGCGCTCCATATACAGTAAAAGAGACTGTCTGCCACAGGTCCAAGGAATAGAGCCTGCACTGTACTCTGAAGATGGGTTCATAAAGTAGACTGGGAGGTTCATTACCTGGTTAAGGTGAAAATCTGATGCAACCTTTGGGAGGAACTTTGGATGGAGGCAAAGGACTAGGAGGCTCTACTGAAAGCACCTGAAGCTCACTAATCCTCCTGGCTGACATGATGGCCACCAAGAAGGCCGCTCGTGACAGGTGTGACATCTCACCTGTTCCTAGGCTTCAAAGGCTTGCCCATGAGCACTGCTAATACCAGCAGAGTCCCAAGGTGGTGGTGGCTCATGCACCAGAGAGGATAAGTGATCAAGGCCTTGAAAGAAGCACCTGCCCACCTCTTCCAGCCCCATCAGCACACCAGGCTGTGTTCAGTATGCAGAGATGGCTGCCAGGTGCACCTTAAGGTTGGTCAATCACAGTCCCAGCTGGGACAGGAGCCAGAGATATTCCAAGATGCTAGCCACAATGTAGGCAAGGGAATTAAGCACCCTACCCTGACACCAAATGGAAAACCTCTTCAATTTGAAGGCATTTCACTGGTGAGTCAACTCATTTTGAGAGGCCTTCATAACAGAGATACATTCTCCAAAGACCCAGAGTCTGGAACTCTAGTGGCCAGGAACAAGGCTGTGAGGTACAGGAACATCCGGCAAATGGCAACTACCATGGGAATCTGCTACTGAGGAGTCCAGGTACCAGAGCTGGCAAGGCCAGTCAGTTATGAGGAACATCCCAACCATGTTCCTCCATGCCTTGACCACCACCTTGTGGATCCGGGGAAAGGAGGAAAGACTTACAGGAGGCATGGGGTCCAGGGCCTCATGAAGGCATCACCCACCAGTGTCCCATACTGTGTGGGGCAGTCACAGAACAGCCTCAGTTTTGTGTTCTCCCAGGAGGCAAACAGGTCCACCAGAGGGGTGCCTCACAGGGCCAAAAATGGTTCACCACCTCCTGATACAGGGACCAATTGTGTGACATCTCACCCACCTAGCCAAGAGCATCAACCAGCTGACTATCTGCTCCTATGACATGGACCACCAGGAGATCTGCACCCAGGCCGTGCATGAAGGTCCAGGTGAGGCGAGACTCCTGACACAAAGGAAGGGTGTGTACTGCCTTGCCTGTTCAGGTAGAACATGGTGGTGGTGGTGTCCATCTGGACTTGTATGACCTGACCTCTGAGTAAAGAAAATTCCATCAGAGCTAGCCGCACTGCACAGAGCTCCAGCAGCTTGATGTGGTGATGGGACTCCTGGTGACCAGAACCCATGGGTCCTGTGATTCCCCAGGTACACTCCCACCCCACCAGAGACATGTCCATCATGAGTGACAGCAGCTCTGGGCACACAAATGGGACTCCTTCCTCCAGATGTTCTGGGATCAGCCACCACTGGATGGCACCACACATCGGTTGGGTCCAGGTGTCTTAGGCACTGGGACCACTGACGGCCAACTCCCACTGAAGGTGCCAGATCGTCAGCGGGCCCAGTGGACCACGGTGGTGCAACATGCCATGTACCTCAGCTGCCTCAGGAAGTCCCGGCAGGGTACGAACACCAACCTGAAATGATCGGTAAAGGAAGTAAGATCCAATGCCCAGTCCACAGGGAGGTGGGCCTTGACCCAGAGTGAGTCTAGCTCTGCCTGATGAAATTTATCACCTGTAAGGGAATTAGTTCAGACTTCACTGAGTTGACCAAGAGGCCCTAGCCACTACAGCTCTGGAGGGCCAGGTCCGTGGACATCTCCACTACCACTTGGCCCAGATATCAGCCAGTCATTCAGGCAGAGATAAAACCCTGATGCTCTTGAACCGCAGGAAGGCTGCCACCACTACTATGCACTTAGTGAAGACCCTGACGCAGAGAAGAGGCCGAATGCCATAAGCTGGAACTGACAGAGCACCCCTTCTGCATGGAACCACAGATACCGCCAGTGGGACAGACTGGGATGTGGAAGAACTTGTCCTGAGGTCTATGGAGCAGAACCATATGCCCTGCTCCAGAGATGGCATGAGCTGCTTCAACGTGACCATCCTCAACTTGTGCTTCCTGAGAAACTGATTTATAGCATGAAGATACAGTATGGGGCACCAGTCCCGTCTGTTTCTGGGACCAGGAGGTACCTGGACATGTACCCCTGACTTGCCAGGGCATCTAAACATGGGCTATGGTTCATTTTGTGAGAGCTGAGCAACATCTTCCCTGAGGGCAGACAGTGTGTCCCAGACACCAAGAACTCCCTCGAGTGTGGGATCAGTAGGGTGGGACAGCCTCAGTTGGAAGGCAACCCTCTGCTGACCACTTTGGAGAACCCCTTGCCTGATGTAATAATGGACCAGTGGGGCCAGAAGTGGAGAAGCTGACCCAACCATGAGCGGAGTCAGGGACTGGAAGGCGGGAGGTGAATACCCCTGACCCATCATGGGGCAGCTTTTAGAGGAGGAGGCAACACTCTCCTTACCCCACCTTTTTGGTCTCTGGGTGGAGACCTTTGGTCTTAGGGCTCCAGGCTTGAATTTCCACTGCTGGGGCTGTTGCTGCTGAGACTGCTGTGGCTGAAAGGGCAGAAACTGAAAGGCCACCTTCTTTGCTTTTGCTCCTTCATGTCCTTCTGGGACAGAGGCACAGAATCCAGAGTGGCAGTGGACTTCTCAATTCTCACGTGGTGCCCATCCACCCCTGGGCTGAAAAGGTTAGTGCCCAAGAAAGGGACATCGCCAACTTTTGTTGAGTGTCCTCTGTAAGGTGGAGGTCCTCTGCCAGGCCTTGAGATGCAACGCGATGGCTGCCGCTATAGCACGGGTGCAAGAACTGCCAATTTCCAAAGCCATCTGAGCTGGTGTTTAGCTAGCGCTGACCTTGGTTTTGGATGAACTTTACTAGGAGCTGCTTACTGGCAGGCAGGTATGGGATGAGTTATCGGCGCTTCCCATCAGGGAAGTGACCAAAGCAGGCAATCTTATGCTTAGGGTCTCCTGGCAGAGACTAAGGGAGTATGCAGTGGAGACCTTCTTAGCCATGTGGTCAAGCTTTTGACTCCTTGTCTCAGGGTTTGTCCACGCCCAGTATTGTCGAATTTCTGGAAAACTAAGTTGGGGACCAGGACTCGGCCGGGTGGTCAGAGAATCTGGACAAAGAGCCAGTAGGACTGTGCATTCAAGACCCATATGGGCTGAGGGTGCCAGGCAGGAACTGCCAAAGCCAAAGAGCTGGTTCCATAATGGCCTCAGACATGGAATGGCAACTCCGGAATTCATCCCTATCCAGGATGTCAGTGAAAGGGTATTTAGCCCTTTTAACTGGCTCTAAAGGAACATTCATGGACTCCAACATGAGCTGGAGAAGAATACCAAAAGACATCGGCCTGTGGTCGGTGGTCAACTTTGACCGATTCCTCGTCAAACATATGCATCCTTGAGGACTGCATGGAAGACCCATCTGAGTAATCTTAGGACTCATCAAAGATGGCCCTTAACAGTTTCCAACCATGGACCACCCCAGAGTCATCCAAGTGGGTAATTTTCACTGATAACCAGCCTGGCAAGACAGTCCCCAGATGGGAGTCCTTAGAAAGAGCACTCCACACAGACTGCTGTGGAGGCAGTTCCACTAGCAAAGTGGAGAGACATGTTGGCAACAGTTGTCTCAGTTGGACCAGCATGATCTTTACTGGCACTGACCAACTGACCATAGCGGCTCAAGGGTAGAGCACTACCTGGCCCTGCCAAGGTCCACTGCTGCCACAAGAACTCCTCATAGAACCACATTTGCTGGTTGAGCCTCTAGCTATCTGAAGATGAAGAGAATGAGGAGTGTCAACGTGTGATGCCTCTTGGTTGAGCGTGATCAAGAAACCGAGAAGCCCCTCGACCTTCAATCCGAGGCTGATGTCAAGGAGATGCAGCCGAAGTGCAGTATACATCACCTGCAGTGGTTTGAATGAACAACCTCTGGTAGAGGCTGATCCAGAGTAGTAACGACCAAAGATACTGACCACTCCACATCCTCTTGAGTGAGGACCGATGATTGGGTCTTGAGATCAACTCATCAATGACCCTCCAACATGTCAAGAGGGTCAAGAAAATCCAGACCACCTGATCAACTGGTGTTGAGGTCAATAAGATCAATGGGGTACCATGCAGCTAACGACCAACCCCTTGAGCAACTGTGGCTAAGCCAAAGCTGAAAGCTCAACAGTCATCGAGCAGTCAGGGAGTTGATGGAGCAAGAGGCATGATCTCTCCCATTCCCATGACCGACAGCAGGTTTCTTGCTTTTATGCTTCTTGCCATGGCAGGCAGGGCTCTCCCAAAGGTTTGGAGGGCCAAACACGCCATAAATCTTCCCAGTGAAAGATGCTCCAACGCTGGCCCCAGCTGGAGGAAGCAGCATCGAGGGCTGACAGGTGCCTGCCACAGTCTTCTCGCTGCTCTTCCATAGCTGACAGTTGGGTCACAGTTTCTGACGTAGCAGAGATCACCTTGTGACCACCACTGGCCCGCAATGGGTCTCAATCAGCCAACTGGCTGAGGAGAAGACGTAGCCTTTTAGTGTTTGAGCAATAACAGCAGCATCATCTGACAAAGGCCACACCCTCGCAAACATCATCATGTGTGCCATCCCAAGGCAGTACAAGCATGACAGGTGTGGGTCCATATGCAACATCTTCTGCCAGCACATGATGCACTGTTTGAAGCCAGGATGCGATTCATGTATTCATGTTCCATATTTCGATCGAGTGCTAAGAGCAGGACCAAGGAATATACGATTTATCAAAAGTAGAGAGAAAACACCAAGTTTGCCAATGGTACACTTAACATGCCCTACAAATCATGGCATGAAGCAGGTGACAACTCTTCCAATGGAAAGGAAGATGTAACATCAAGGGTTGGAGTGGAGGGATATACCACCAGGGTAGTGGAAGAGTTGCGTTTAAAGATGTTCCAGTGAATCAGCTCATAATGAAGAACTGCCATTGTGTGGATAAGTTAACCATATCCAGTCCCTAAAACTACACACCTTTAGCAATTAAAGTAAAACCCAACGCTAGTCAGCTGAAGAGAAATACCAGAAACTTCAGTGTGGTGGCAAATACTGTTTATTGCAAACTCTTAACTGAATCATGTGGAAAAGGCACCGTGAAACTATTCAACAACTGTGATTCCTTCTACATGGATTTACCATTGCCAAAATGTACAACAGTCCTCTTTACAATTAACAATTATAACAATAGAACCAACAATTACACATTTACTGAAAAAAATACATTTGACATTCCACCTCAAAAGCCACATTTACTAGACGGTTTCACTAAAATATTCCAGCTTTTATTTATATAAGAAATCAACACATGGTGAGACAGAATGCAAATCTTCCTAACTTGAAAGTAGCAGCCTGACAACCACTTAAGATGGATAGCAAGGCTGGGGCTGTGCTTACTAAGACTGCGGTAGAAATATAAGGTGAAAGGGAGGAATGAGGCAGGATGAGTTTACAATTTACTCAGACTTTTGAGTATCAACTACAGTATGAACACACTACACAGGGACCTTGTCCACATACTGTCTCAGCCTTGAAGTGACCGCCTGAATCACCACACCCAGTCACAGACTGCAGACAGAAGTCCATATTTCAACTGTTGCCTGTCCTATAAAAGCCACCTGCCCCCAAAATCATGCCTCTCGACCCCCAAATATGAACTGGAGACCAGACTTGGGAAAATCAGAGACAAAGTACCAAAATCTGGGACATCATCTTAAAAATTATATAAACTCAGGAAGCTAATGGATCAACTAACCAATCTGTGATGAAAATGATTTTTCTGAGTGAGAACTACAGTAGTTTGTAAATATAATGTGGAATTATGTCGTGCTTCCAATCCCTTCTCAGACACCCCAGTTTTGGAAGGGACAAAGTAAATTATTCATATAAACCAGGTACATGACGGACGCCCTTAATAATCAAAGTCAGTTGAGAGCTATAATCTATGAACTCCTCCCTCCCCATTTTCACCCACACAAGACCAGCTCTGGGTCACATTGGAAACAGCAAGTACTTCCTGAAATCAGACCCTAGTGTCATGGTTTAAACCAGCTTTGTAATGGAAAGGGGCTTGAATACTTTTGTGTGCAAACAAAGCGGTTCATTTTAATAAGTATCTCGGCCTGGTGTTTGGGATCTCACTGTGAGAAGGGTTAAACTAGTGCATTTCTTAAAATAGCCGAGAATTTCATTTTCATAGATGGGCCAGAATGCAAACGGTCTGAATCACCTAACCACACCATGCTTCATTATTGCTTTTGTTTGGGTGCATTTTAAAATGACTAGGTACCTGCCATAAAATCTGAGTATCCCCCACCCCAACCAAATCTAGTCTAACCTCACCCCCCCAACAAGCTATTGAACATCCCTAGCAGGAAATTCATTTAAATACATACAGAGGATACTTTTACTGGTTGAAAAACCCTGTCATCAACCAAGGTATTAGCTATCTCCAACAGCAGAACTAGGTGTGCTACAGGGAATCATTTTATACCCCAAAGGTAAAGAAATAAAAAAGATATGTTTAAAAACAAAAGTCACACTGCTGTATGAACTTTCATTTTGGCATTATTTGACAAACATAAACATGCCTTGCATACCCCTTCTTTGAATGGGAGTAAATCAAGTTGCCATTTTGCATACCATGTAATGTAGATAGCACTGACTGGTGCAATGCTCCTTGCAATAGCCCTAGAATTAAGGTCCAAACATTTCTACTGTATTACGAGAGCCAGCCAAAGCAACGAACAGGCTCTTTCCACCAACTAGAGTATTCTGTGTGCCATGGTCAAAGTAGATGAGAAACCATGGCCTCTTTCTTCCCCAGTTAATATTCTGTGATATTACAATCCTCATCTCTGAAGGTGGCTCATTTGAGGGTAACTCCCCTTGTTACTGCTTTCGCTGCCCTACCAGCTCTTGGCGCCCTCTGTGGATATCCTCAATAAAATCAGACATTCCTTCCACGGCTTCCTAAAACGAAAGGTGTTCAGTGTAATGTCATTGTTTAAACAAATATATCATGCTCTTTTCTCCTCCCATCATCAGTGACTACTCCCTTCATCAAAAGATTCCATCTAGAATCAGTGGCACTAGCCTTAATCTTCTTTGACGCCTTCTCATAATTTCTTGAGCTCTGAGCTGCCAGTGGATTTCTAAAAAAGAAAAGGACAAAGTATTAAGTACTGACCACATCTGGTATGAATATGCTACTGTTGTCTAAAATATTGCTGGCAATGGGGAGGGTCCACATTACAGTGACAATCGGCAACAGAAATCTCAGCATATGAGGGACAACTTGGAATTATGCTAACCAGAAAAAATGTAATAATCATTTAGGTGTCCTTTTTCTTTTTTTTTTTTTTTCACACCAGGACAATGACCTGGAAAGGGCCTTTTACACTTTTAACCAATATAAGAGTCCCATGCATTCATAGAAAAGAAAAAGATCCTATTTACAGACCTAGCTCTCCCACTTATTTCACTGCACAGATTTCTGCCATTTATTTAAATTAACAGATGCTACTTGTGCACATTGTTTTGCCACTTCATGGCCTATGCAAAATTAAACAAAACAAAAAATCATCCCCATCAAGTCAGTCCACTGCATAAACAGAACAGTCCTAGCAAAAGTTAATGCATTCACCAGGTTCTGACTGTGTAGCATGCATGGTGCTGCAGTAATCACAAGGACACAGGCCCTCATCCCCACACATACAGATTTCTGTTGCCCCTGCTCCAGAATAGCCTCCAGAAATATAAGGGCAGGCTGCTGTGGTCAAGTTTCTACTCTTGTTGTTAAACAGTACACTATGGGAAAAGCCTCTTCTCACCTCTTTAGTACTTTGCATCCTTGTGTTAAACCACAGAATTACAGTATATATTTAATTCTGATGTTACTTGGTGTTCAAAACTGGAAGCAGGCCACAGCAGATTTTGTATCAGGCAAGTAACATTTTCCTTCAGCTTGTCCTACAGTCACCTAATGGACGAGGTAACATGAAACAAGTAAACCAGTTTGGGCAGTGGAATATCTCTGTCGTGGATGTTCTAGCCACTTGCCCTGTTCGCTTAATATCTGAAAATTATGCTTCAGAGTGGTCGACTAGTAGCTGATGAACTTAATCTGGAGCCTTGTTACTGTGTCTTTCACCAACATAAAGCATTCTGGATACATTTATATGACAGATGGAATAAAAATGAAACAGAATTATACGCTATTCTAAGGCCTGTTTTGACTACAGAGAAGCACTTTGCCTCTCTGGATTTTGCAGACTACAAGAAAAAGCAGGCCCCATTTCCACTGACATGGTGACTGAACTCTGCAGGATCACTTGTGCCCTTATTTGAAAGGGAGAATCAGGTTTGAACCCTTAAGAAATGCAGGAGGAGGTATCCTTCTGGACCTTATCAGCTGTGAAAAGTGCATTAGTTCAGGATGGGTCTACCTACATTTAGAAATGATACAGAGCAAATGATTTCTCACAGTACTGGGGAGCGAACCTACCCAACCTCTCTGGATCTGTCTGTGCTCCTTCTTTTAAGATAGTGTTGTTTAGCTGGCAGTGAACTGCACATCATTAGATCCCAGTGTGGAGTAGTACTGGGGTCTGGTAGCCATTAAGGTCCATCTCATACACTGGTGCACAAATCTTGTTGCCCACTGCCTCACAGCACATTACTGGACATTGGATCACTTCAAAAGGTTTCTCTTAACTAAAGGAAAAGTGCCCAGTGGATCACAGTTTACCAATCCAATGTGTGGAACATCACTGTTATATCACTATGGCAGTTCAACTATGGGCTGGGGTGTTATTTCTCAGCAGAACAAGGAAGTCTACGATTCCACTTGTCTTGTGGAAAGTAAAAAAGAAGTATAATTTTTCCACCCCTGGCAAATGAAACTGAAATTTTGGTATCTCCTTCCTTTTATCTCTTGGATGTGCTTATTTTACCACGATCTTAAAAGATTCAAGCCTGAACACTTTGAGGTGGATTCTCACCATGACAGTACTGTATCTACTCATATTAAAATACAAAGGATGTTACTGTCCCTAGTGGAACTAAAAATAAAAGCAAGGAAATAATGCAACATCTGTTAGCAGTAGTATGTTAAAAACAACAAATGGAAGTGTTCCATTCTATTGTTTAAGAGACAGAGAATCCATTTTTGTTGGCTGGTGCAGATCATTGTTCAGAGCCCAGTGTCTTCATTAATTCCACAAAACTAAATCAGGTTTTGGTCTTACTGCATTTAACTGACCCATACCTTGGGTGCCATGGCATAGGCAATATTCCCACTGCTACAGCATGAACGGCATTAAAAATTAAAAGGTTTTGAGGACTGACCAATGACCAAGTGGCAGTGCCACAAGCTCCAACATGGCAACCCAGGTTCATGAAAAGCCAGAGATACATGTGACTGGTGGGGTTACAGAGTGCTGCTAACACCAGCACACCCTCGACTGGGAGAAGAACGCTCCTGTACTATGGATGCAGTACCACCTGTAGAAGCAGAGGTCCACACCAAGGATATTGTGGGGGCAGTGTGTGGTGGTGGTACTGAGAAAAATAGGGAAAACATCTTCATTTGTCATAATGATGGCCACCAGTACTTTTAGACCTCACGCTGCTCACAGAGCTAAACAATGGTGCTAGGGCTAGCAGACTGATGAAAGAGAAGAGCAGGGCAGTGGACCAGAGAAGATAAACACCTAAATAATGAAAAATAGTCTTCACCCTTATAAATCAAACCCTGGATTGCGCCAGGTCTGCGCTGTGGCAGCAACTTGCTCTGGCAACATTAAAGTGAAAAACAAAAGCACTTTCTTATCGTAAGTCAGCATTTTATTAGACAAAGTGATTGGAATCTCATACAACATGAAAAGTAGATAGCAGCTGGTCCACATATAAAGGCGGCCACAAAATTAAAATTCAACAGAGGACCCTATATTTACTCAACTGTTTATGCCTCTCTCTCTCTCTCCAGAGCTGCCCTTGAGCATATGTGACCTGGCAGTCTCATCTGCAGCCTCCTAGTGTTCACCTGCCTGATGCATTTTGGCTTGTTCTCTTGTGACAGTGGCCCTCCAGGAAGTGTCTTCCAACTGGAAGACTCCATAGTGAGGAGTGGCTGATTACTGTTGTGGGGCCCCAAGAGTGCCTTGCATCACCTTGCTGCCTCTGGTGTTTTTCCGCTGTTGCTATCAGTTCCCTAAGATGCAGACTCACAAAGGGCTCAGGCATACACAGGTAGAGTATGCTGATGTGGAGCCCAGCTGGCATCCTCCGCCTGTGTTATACTCCTTGCCCACAGGAGAGCATCCTCTGGGAACTTCGATCCTCCTACTCCTGTGGCACTCTAGAAGCCCAGGCTTGTTGCTGAACACAGGTCACTGGCATCACAAGTGATGGCCTTGTCCTGCCCAACTGATCAGCTTTACTTTCTATTTTAGCTTTTTTCTCTGTACAGTACTCTTTACACACTGCTCTAATCATGCTTCCTTTGACCAAGTCTCAATTTCTGAAGTCTGACGGCTGTTTTCCTAGAGTACTTGTGGACCAGTTGCACTCTACAGTGCTTTGCATGCTGTACAAGATGCCACACTGCCTAATAAAAGAGCCATCCTGTGGTAAGAAAATAGGTTACTCACCTGTAACCATAGTACTAGGAGTGGTATATGGTTCACTTCACTGAATTGGTCTGATTGACTGGGTGTCTTTAAGCTAGCTCTTACCACCACCCAGGTGGTATATCCCCAGACTCTGCCCTGTGATGTCAGATCTTTACACACTGGAAGTAGGGATCAGAATGCCACTTGCCAGGGAGGCCAAGTGGGTTGTGTGGATGTGAAGCATACACAACTGCTAGAATTACAGTCACAGGTGAGTATCTTATTTTCTAGAGGCGTGGATATGGTTCACTATCCACACTCTAGCAGACTCCTAGCAGTTCTCCAGGAGGAGGGAGCAAAGCATGCACCCTACTTGGCGAACAAGGACTGGAGAACCAAGGGCCCAAAACCAGCATCCAGCTGTATCTCATGGATGATGCAGTAGTGGGAAATAATAGTGTACACTGACTTCCAGGTAGTGGCCCAGCATATTTCCTGGATAGGAATGTCCTGAAACAGCCACCAAGGCAGCTGTATGTCTTGTGGAGCGATCCCTAAGCCCTACGGAGGCTGCCTACCAGCCAGCCTATGGCAGAGATCGATGCAAGATGTGATCCACCTGCCGACTGTCTGTTCTGCTGTAGGACTGCCAGGCATGGCTTCAGCATAAGTGACAAACAGCTGGTGAGCCTCTCACCGAACTCCAACCATGCGCTCTACATAATAGAGTACTCTCTGCAGGTCCAGGGTATGGAGCCTGTGGTTGGCCTCCAAAGAAGGGTTAGAAAAGTACACCAGTAAGTTAATCACCTGGTTAAGGTGAAACTCTAATACAACCTTTATAAGGAAGTTTGGGTTAGGGCAAGAATGACTTTGTCCCTTTACAGACCAGGTAGGAAAAGTTCACTGACAGGACCTAGAGCTCCCTAATCCTCCTGCCTGACGTGATGGCCACCAGGACAGCAGTTTTCCATGCCAGGTGTGACATCTCATCATCTGTTCACTGGCCCAAAAAGCTTACCCGTAAAGTAAATAGTAGCAGTAGGTCCCACAGTGGAGGTGGTTCACAGACTGGAAGGGACAGGTGGTCCAGGCCCTTGAAATGCACCCAACCATCTTCTCCTGGGCCACCATCGCTTATCAGCCCATGCCCAGTAAGCAGAGATGGCTGCCAGGGGCATCCTAAAGGGTGTCACCGCAGTACCAATTGAGAAGAAACCAGAGGTAGTCCAGGAAGCTAGCCACAAGGCAGGCAAGGGAATCAAGGTCCTTGTCCTGACACCACCTTCTTGTGACTAGAAATGTATCTATCTGTGCAGCACCAGACTGTGCATCACAGAGAGAGTGAGGTGTTTCAGGACACCCCAAGTCCCAGCTGCCTTGGCGGCATAGTGGAGTAGCGTACTGGAATGTTATTCCAGGCGGCCTGGGCTCAAGTCCCATTTGAGGCATTTTATTTCTTTCTTCTGTTTGCAAGAGTTTCATAAATATGAACACTGCACTCTTGTGATTGAAAATGTATTTATCTGTGCAGCACCATGTTGTACTTCAGAGAGAGAGAGAGTAAGGTGCCTTGGGACACCCAGGTTCCAGATGCCTTCGTGGTGCAGCTGGTAGCCTAACTGGAATGGTATTCTGGGAGGCCTGCATTCATGTCCTGGCTAAGCACTTATTTCTTTCTCTCTTCTGTTTGTATGTGTCCCATAAATATGCACACACACTCTTGTCATTAAAAATGCTAGCCACAGGGCAGACAACAAGATCAAGCTCCTTGCCCTAACATTAAATTGAAAATCTCTTCCACTTAAAAGGCAGAGCATCTACGGGTCAGCTCCTTTCAGGAGGCCTCCACAATGTGGAGCACCTCATCAAGAGAACCCAAGACCTGGAACTCTAGCCCCTCAAGAACCAGGCTATGAGGTTCAGGGACTGAAGGTCTGGGTGCAGGATTGTTCCTTGAAGTCTAGTCAGCAGATCCGGCAGAGAAGCAGTCACCACGAAGTCTACTGCTCAAACAGAGGAGATCTGAGTACCAGAACTGCCTCTGCCAGTTTATAACTATCAAGATTATCCATGTCTTGTCCTTCCAGGTTTGGCCATGGCCTTGTGGATCAAGGGGAAGGGAGAAAGGTGTACTTCGAGGCCTGGGGTCCAGGCCCTTCCACATCATACCCCAACTGTGTCCTAGACTGTTGAGGGCAGGCACAAAACATCTTCAGTTTTGCATTCTCCCATGAGGCAAACAGATCCATTAGAGGAATGTCCCAGTGGGACAAAGAACAATTACATATTTACCATAAGAGTAGAGCTTGAGACAGTATCTTTCATCAGGCCACACCTATGGAACTTATAGCTGCCAGGCTTTAGGACTACACAGAAACTTTTGCAAGCAGTCCACCAGAGGCTGCCCGTCAGATGTCAGCTACTACATGAACAAGGGAAGCCACTTCCCTCCTCAGGTCCCCACCAGAGATCATGCTCGGAGGACATCCCTGTAGGGAACCAGAAGAGAACCTAGGGCTCTGCCAACCAGGCAAGGCAGAGAACAGCAGGCAGATCTGATGGAGAGAAAATAAAGTGGTAGCTATTGCAGCAGCATTTTGTATGTGGACCAATCAGTATGGTTGATGGCAGAAAAAGAACTGAGATGGGAAGGGCATACGTTTATGTAGTAGCCAACATCTGGCGTGCTGTGGGTAGCCACTGGTGGACTGCTTGCAAAAGTTCTCGTGTGGTCTTAGTGTCTGCATCTATAAGTTACATAGGTATGGTCTGATTAAAATATGTCCTCAAAGAAGATCAGGTGGTTCACCACCTCCTGATGCAGGAACCATTCGTACAACGTTTCTCCAACTGGCTGATAGTGTCCGCCAGTTGACGCTCTCTCGTGGTGACATGAATCACCAGGAGATCTGCATCCAGGCTACACACGAGGATCCAGGTGTGGAGGGCTTCCTGGCACAAAGGAAGGAGTGAGTTCCACACTGCATGTCCAAGTAGAACATGGTCATGGTGTTGTCCATCTGGACCTGCATGACCTGACCCGACAACAGAGGTGAATTCTATCAGGGCCAGCCACACTGCACAGAGGTCCAACAGGTTTATGTGGTAACAGGACTCCCTGGGTTCCCCAGAACCTGCTGTGGGCTTTGTGGCCCCAGTGTGCTCCCACCCCACCAGAGACACATCTATCATGAGCATGATGGTGGGTTCTGGGTAGACAAATGGGATTCCTTCCTCCACGTACTCTGGAATCAGCCACAAGTGGATGGCATCCCACACTGGCTGGGTCACTGTGACCGGATGGTACAAGTGTCCATGGCACTGGGAACACTGACAGTCCAAATCCACTGGAAGTGGCATATCTGCCAGTGGGCCCTATGGACCCATATACCAAAGCAGCCTCAATAAATCACAGCAGGGCATGAGAGCCCAACCTGAAATTATCAGGCGAAGAAGGTAAGATCTAGTGCCCAGTCCACAGGGAGGTGGGCCTGGGTCTGCAGGAGTAGATTTCTGCCCTGATAAAACTTGATAACTTGCTTTAATACCAGGTTGGACTTGTCTAAGTTGACCACCAGGCCCAAGTCTTGACAGTTCTGGAGACCCAGATCTCTGGACCTATCCACAACCTCCCTGGATGGACCAGCTAACAGGCAGTCAATTACTGGTAAACCTTATTTATTTATTTATTTGCTTTTGTTAACCAGGTAAGCACACTAGACAGCAAAGTGCCTATTTTCAGGAGCGACCTGGGAGAGTTACAGGGTATCCATGAACACAAGGTTACATACAGGAGCTTACAGTAGAGGTTACATCACAGGAGTGACATGCTCTGCCATAGGGTAATACAGCAGTGATAACATCAAGTAATAATTAGGAATTTGCAGCAAGAACAACACAAGCAGGGGCAAAACAACAAAACTGTAGGGAGTAGATGCCTGTGGAGAGAGGACTTGGTGCTAGACCAAGTTAGGGTAATAGTTAACAGCAATAGGGCTTCATGAGGGTGGGCTGCCACCACTGACATGCACTTGGTGAAGACCTCCAGACACAGAGGAGAGTTCAAAGGAATGACCTGGAACAGGTACAGAACCCTTTCTGCTAGGAACTGGAGGTACCAGTGGTGGAACTGATGGATGGGATGTGGAAAATGCATCCTGGAGGCCTAGGACATGTTCTGCTCCAGTGATGGAATGATCTGATTCAGCGTGACCATCCGGAAATGAAAATTATGTACCTACCGATATCCTGATCTTTCTGTTATCTTCACCACTCATCACAATTGGGTAATGTGGCCAGAGGTCACGACCCCATGGGAGCTTTTTTTTTTTGATGGGCGGGTTGACACCATCAGCGCCACCCTTGAGGCCAACGACCGCGTGGCTCACAGGTTAGCCATTAGGTGTCGTCGATCCCGCCCTCCCGCCAGTTCTGAGTCGCCATACTGTAAGAAAGGGTTGGAGGAGGGAGGGATAATAAAGTCCAAGGGACAGACAAAGGAAAAGATATACAAACTAAAAGGAGAAATAAACGACTGAGAGGACAGAAGGAGAGTTAGAATTTAAGGATTGGGAAGGGCCCCAATGTCTGGAAGCAGAAGAAGAGGGAGGGAGGGAGGGGAGAATTAGAAATAGGGAGGGGAGGACATACCCTGATCCTTCGACCTGCCTCCAGATTGTATAGGAACTGTGAAGGAGTAGCCAGAATGCTGCACTGCCAGAATTCAAGGCACAGAATCGCTGGCAATAAACTCCGACATAAGCAGAAGCAGCTATTCAGGAAGAAAAGACAGGATACAGGGCTGTACTCCCCTGAAACCAAATTTGGAGGTAAGTAACAACAGTTTCTGAAATTAATTTGAGGGATGAGTCCCTAAGGACGAGAATGGAGAAGGATAGAGGAGGAGAGGGAGAGAGAGAAGAAGAGAGGGCAACCACAAATTCCCACCCCAAAGGGGTGGAGCCGAAGCACTAAGGAGAGACATGCCCCCTCCTGCCCCTCTCCCTTTGTCAGGAGTAAAATCCCCTATGTGCCCAAGGTCACCCCGTCCTGACCATCAGAAAGGAAGGGGAAAGAGGGGCACACAGAGGAGGACCCAGAGACTGAAGCCCTAGGGGGACAGAGGGTGGGATTGTGATAAATGGTGAAGATGCACAGAAGAACAGGAATTCACGGTGATACGTGAATTTTCATATCTTATCTGTGTCAATCTTCACCATTCATCACATTTGGTGAGTACCGACCGAAGGGGCCCTGACCCCTAAAGGACTGAGAGTTCTTAGCTCTCAGTGGGTGCCACATTGGTAGGGAGAACCTTCACAGGTCTGGTGAGGCCAGAGACTGGGGAGAGTGAGGCGGTGACCCCCGGAGGAGCAGGAGGTTGCTTCAACAGATGCCACCTCACCCTATGGGAGAAAAGATGGGTTCTCCAATATGCGGAGGAAATCACCCTACATCGGGCCAAGGGTGACAACCGGAAATTGCAGCCATGCCATCTGCCTAGTGCAGACTGCTGTCCCTACAACCCTGGAAGCTACCTTGTTGGTGTCGTAAGATGCCCTCACTTGGTGCCTTGCTAGCTCAGGCCACGTGCAGAGAGTGCAATGGCTTGTCTGGTTACCTCCGAATCAGGATAGAGGCATGGGTTGACCTAGCCTGGACCACAGGAACCTATCATAGGTAGCACAGTGGGCCTGATGTGCAGGAAACTGAAAGAAGCAACTGCAGAGTAGAAAGTCCTCCTCCCCAGAAGTCAGAATCCATGGAATCTGCATCTGGGGCCAGTCACAGTGAAGGGCACGAAGCCCATCGGGAGTGTCCAGCCGCGCCAGTCCTGACTGAGGATGAGGCAAACTACCTGGAGACTCCAGGAGGCACAATACCTCTGGCACAGATCCCTAGGGGTGGGACTCCGGAAAAGGTCTTTTCCAGAAATGCAACAATGCCTCCCGGAAGGGAGCAGGCCAGGGGCACCACAAGGGTGTCTGCACTCAAATTGCCTAGGAAGGTGCACATTGAATGCTCCGGCTTGTGCTGAGTGGGTGGGGTGACATGCAGATCCTCCAACATCCTCACGAGGAACGCTGATACTCTGTGAGATCAGCAGCAGGGAGATGTGGACAGGCTCCACTCCTCCCAAAGAGGAGGATGAGGAAGTGGAGGACCTCGGAGGTTCAGTGGCTGGCTGCTTGGGGAGGTGGAATACCTGCCTGTCCATGGCCCCGACATATGAAGGGAAATGAGAAGCCACAGCCTGGAATCGCCTCCCAAGACAGAGGTCCACTAGGGCCAAGAATGCTTGGGAGAGCAGGAGAAGATGACAGAGGAGTGGGGCAGAGCTGACAACAGGAATTGACTGTTCTCTATCCGGGCGAGAGTGCACCTTAAGCCCCAAGGGAAGAGGAGCTACGGAAAACTCAACAGTCGACAGCCGATCAACCATGCTGGAACTGCCTAGGTTGCGTCCCTGAAGATTCCTCTGCGAGTGACCAGGGCCACAGAACTCACAAAGGACAGTCGCCACCTCCAGAGAACAGGGCTCTCTCGAGGAGACCCAGAAGGAAGGGCGGAGGTCCACATTACAACTCCTTCCTGAACCCAGGTGGGTCCCAGAAAAGGGTTGCCGCATCAAACCCCGACCCCTCAGAGTCCAAAAGAGCCCTCCTCCTCCTCACAAACACCAGCCTAGGCAGCTGACAACTCTGGTCAGTCCCCAAAGGGACCACCACGGAGCAGCACCCTCCTCTCCTGTAGGTGCTCTGATCGGCCCTAAAGTTAGGCGATCCAGGCACACCACCTGAGGGTACCACCACTGAGGGCAGAAACCCTCCGAGCCCAGGCTGCAGAGCAATACTCGCCTGCACCACTGCCTGCTGGTCAGCACCCTGACCCTGGACATGAGAGCAACTGCCGCCCTCAGAGGGGATGACTCCGGTCAGTCGAGGAAACTACCAGTGTGTCCACGTGGGCAGCCAACTCCAAACAGTCAGACAGCTTGTCCAAATCAGACTCTGACTCCGAGGAGGTAAAGACCAAAGTCCAATGCCAGACAGGGCGTGGGCGCCCGCTGCCATCCGACCAAGCAGGGTACCAGTCCGAGTGTCTGCACAGAGCGAGCGCCCGAAGTCTCCAACTGCACCAATGGTGGCGAAGAAGACACGGCACCGAGGGGCAGTAGCAGAAGCGAGTTGATGTCTGCCACTGCACTGTCCCGACCCACAGCGCGCAGCAGCGCCGAGGTCAGGGACAACAATGATGACGGCACCGACAGCTACCTTGGTGCCATAAACGGCGCTGAGGATGACACCCCCATGGTGCAGTGTCCTCACCAGCACCACAAGCAACACCAGAGCTAGACATGGCACCGTGCTGGCCTCAGCTCCGTGAGCAGGCTGGCGTGCAGTAGAACATAGCACTGTAGAACCTTCCATGGCACCGTCAGCACCGCAGAATAGCGTCAAGGCACCGAGTGATGGACCGGCATCAACAGGGCCCACGGCACCGCAAATGGCACTGAGGCCCAGGACTGCACCAATGGACGGTGTCAAGGATGGTGCCACCCAGGCTTCCCAGCCCAAGGAGATGACACCAGGGAGCCTTCAACCCTGAGAGGAGACTGCCAGTGCAGTTGCCTCTCACCCGCCCTCGAGAAGACAACCTCCTGCACCCTGGAAGAGCTTCTGCATTTCGAGACTACTAAGAGAAGCCCCCTCCTCCAAGGTCCGTACAGAACCAGGAGGAGACCAGGAGGAAAGGCTGAGAGGCCGCGCTTGGTCCGACGAGTGCATGCCCATCCCCAAAAGTCGATGGAGCTCATCCAACTTTCCACGCGCTGCTGCTCGATGACATGACGGTCCATGGAGAAGAAGCGTTGCACTCAATCCATGTCATAAAGCGGGCCAGGACACGGAGGCAACGGCCTGCTAGTCAGTGACTGAGTACTTGTGGCTGCACGGGCACCATTGCATAGGGGCCACCCCATCTTCAAATCCAACTCTTGCCCACCAACCGAGACATGAGCCATGGCAAAACTAGCTTAACAGAAGACTCAACGCCGCTGACAAATGAAGAAAAGGAACAGTCTTACCACAGCGGCGCGTGGTGGCGAAAATGGAACTGATGCAGAAAACAGAGCGGCATCGACAGATTTTCAAGCGTCAAGACTTCTCTGTGTCGATAGTGGAACTAGGCCTCTTGCGTGTAAGAATCCACAAGTGCGACCTCTACAGCGGGAGGCGAAGAACTGGTGGGAGGGTAGGGTTGGCGACACCGCGACCAACCTGCGAGCCATGCAGTGCATCGGCCTCGAGGCGGGCGCCAATGGTGTGTCGACTCTGCACATCAAAAAAAAAGCTCCCAAGGTCGTGACCTCTGGCCATATTACCCAAAGGTGATGAATGGTGAAGACTGACACAGATAAGATTTTACATTTCTGCATGAACTGGTTCAGACTATTTAGATCTAGTATGGGGCACCAGTCCCTGTCTGTTTCAGGACCAGGAAGTACTTGGATATGTAACTCTGACTGGCACTGCATCTGGCACATGGGCTACTGCCCCTTTTGCAAACAACTGAGCAATATTGTCCCAAAGGGTGGACAGCATATCTTTGCGACACCCTGGACTCCAAGGCATGTAGAGGTGGTAGTATGGAGCCTCAAAGTCCAGAGGCAACTCTCTGTCCACTACATGCAATACAAACTATCCACTGTGATAGCAGTCCAACATGGCAAAAAGTGACGAGCTGGCCTCCAATGGGGAGTGCAGACTGGGACAGGACAGGTGGAGGGATGATGCCCCGACCCATCACTGGCCAACTTTTGTGGGGCACCAGAGGGTACCAGAGGCACCACTACCCTTCCCTCCTTTCTTAGAAGCTCAGCCCACAGACTCTCAGCTTGGTGCACCAAGCCTGGTACTGCCCCACAGTGGCTGCCACCAAGGAGGCTGTGACTGAAAGGACCAAAAGCCTGTTTCTTTGGCTTTTTCAGGTCCTTCTGGGATGACACCACAGAATCCAGGGTCACACTGAATGTCTCAATACAGGTGAGAGGTCCTTCAATCCCAGGACCAAATAAGTCACTGCTCAGAAAGGGACACTGACCAGCTTATGTTGTGCTGGGTGTCCACCGTGAAAGTTGACAGACACAGCCAGGTCCTGCGAGGGATGGAGATGGCCGCTGCCATAGCACAGATGCATTAGTTACCCATGTCCAAGGCCATCTGGAGCTGATGTTTAGCCAGTGAGTGACCCTGGTCTCTAATGACCATTACAGCCATTTGCTGATCAGCAGGGCATTTAAGGAAGATTGTATCGAAGATCCCATAAGGAATAGGCCAAAGCTGGCTATCTGAAAGGCACAAAGCCTGATGGAGACCCAGCAATACTGCACCATACACATTTTTAGCGGCATGGTTAATCTTACGTAACTCTGTCTGGAGGCTTGACCACATCCCCTGGTATCCCAACTTGCAGAACACCAAATCCATAACCAACCCTCCATGGAGGGGTGCTCTGAGCACCAGAAAGGCTCCCACAGGGACTGTGTGCTTGCAGACCATATGGGCAGAGGGTGACGGCCAGCAAGCTGGATGCTACCAAAGCTCCAGGGCCAGTCTCAAAATGGCCTCAGCTACAGGGAAGGCAACCTCTAGGATTCCTTCCAGCCCAAAATGTCCGTAAAAAGATACTTAGCCCTTTTTGGACTGGCTCAAGCAGGACAGATAAGTACTCTTAGATGAGTCAGAGAAGTCCCCGAAGGACACCAGGCCATGATCAGTGGTCAGCTCCTTTACCAATCCTCAGTTGAGGAGGGAATCCCAGAGATGGCCATGGACTGATGATCCGAGTCATCTGAGGACTCACTGGAAACATCCCTTGACCGTTTTCACCATGGACCTCCCAAGTATCCTCTCTTGGGGTGATCCTCACCTACAACCAGCCTGTCAAGCCGGTGGCCAAGCGGGCCTCCTTGGTTGGAGCGCCATGTTGGCTGTGGTGGTGGCAGCTCCACACGAAAAGGTGGGCACCTGCGTGGCATGAATTGCACAGAGATTGCCACTGGTGGTGGCCAAGTGACCAGAGGTCCAGAGGGTGGAGCCCTGCCCTGCTCCGCGATGGTCCACTGTTGCCAGAGGAGTTCCTTGTAGCACCACTGCAGCTTCCGATGGTGCCCCCCTCAACAGGGGTGAGGAGGTCGAGGATTATCGATGCCTCCTGGTCAAGCAAGATCAAGAGCCGGAATGCCCCGATCGATACCAAGACTGTGACTTCGACTGTTGACTGACCAGTCGACAGCAAGGGGAACCTCCTGGCTGTCCATGTAAACCAAATGCTGGCTCAGGTTAAGCAGCATGGGCATGGAAGGCTCAACCACTGGTGAAGACAGCTCCGCCAAGGACCAGACAGGGACATCAACTGGACCATATCCTCCTGGGTGAGGACCGAGAGCACTCAGGCTGCCGAGATTGAATCCTCAACCTCATCCAACAACTGATCCAACACGCTTGCGAGAAATATCTTGGCGAACAGCTTGAATGGAGTTGAAGTCAACTGGCTCAACGGGAGAACTGAGCAGCCTTCAACCTGCCCAACCCTCCCTTTAGCCGAGGGGTATTTGACAGCTGCCAAGCAAGCGGGCAAGTTGGGAGACCAGAAGGACCACGATCTCTCCTGGTCCCACAACTGGTGCCAGCAGTGCTTGTGCTTACCACTACAGTGGCCAGGACTCACCCACAGGGTTTGGAGGGCCAAACACAAGTCCTGAAATTCTGCAGGGAATGACCCACCAATGCTGGCCCCAGCTGGTGGCGCTGAGGTGAAGGAGGTGCTCATCGTGCAGCCACTGCTTCCAAATCAAGGGCTGTAGTTACTGAGCAGACTCAGCCACAGTCGAGGCCTTCTTGTGGCCCTTAGGATGGTCCTTTGGATTCCATTTTGAAGGCTGACCCAGGAGAGCTGACAGCTGGATCTTTCTGTTCTCAAGAGACTCTGGAGCATGTTTGGCAAAGGCCATACCCAGTGACGTCACATTACCCACCAAGGCTGTCATGAGGATCTGCAATTGATATTTTCTGCCGACACTGAATGCAGAATTTGAACCCTGGCTTCCATTGCTTCATCATCGATCAACAAGAGGAGTCAAAGGAACTGAGAGAATAATGTAACTAGCTCAAAAAACTTTGAAGACAAAGTTCACCTATGATGCATTAATCCTAAGTGGAGCCATGAAGGTGGCGACTTGTTCTTACAGTGGAAAGAAAGGTCTGATGTCACAGGGTGAGTCGGAGGACATACCACCCAGGTGGTGGGAGAAGTTTAGCTTAAAGACATCTGATCAATCAGACTGTTCCAGTGGAACTGAAAAAATGTGGATAGTGAACCATATCCAGGCCCCTACAAAAGTTATTTTTTTGTGATTTAGTATGCCAGTTCAAGCTGTTGCCACAGCTGCTGCTGTGCATTCTGAACTTTATAGAAACAGACAATGATGACAGGAAAAGCCACTGGGCCATCCAGTTTGTCCACAAACCCTAACAAACCTGGGACCTATTGTCAATAAATAGTTCTAACCCACACTGTCCACCCCATGCTCTGGCCCTACCGCTGTACCCTGAGCAACCACTAAGCCTTTTTGCTTTGTCACAGTCATGTTTTGAAATCACTGAAAGTTTTGGCACCACCACATCAGCTAGACAGGTTCTTCCATGGCTCCGCCACCCTTCTGTAAACAAAACCTTCTCACTTCCCTACTGAACCTCCCTGTCACGTCCACTCATGCACCCAAGTTCTTGATCTACTACTTATGCTAACTAGCCCTTGCAGTTTACTGTGTTCATTCCTTCCAGGCAAGGATGTACCATAACAGTAGATCTTTGAGAGGATCTCAGTCCCCAGGTTACAACGTGGGAATTTCACTGGTCGATGAAGCAGGATCCATGGAAGATTTTCAGCAAGCGCAACTGGGGCCTCCCACTGTCTTCTGCCAACGTCATCAACCATGTAATGGTGTGAATGGCCCTCCCTCCTCAGTTCTTTCCCCTGGAGACAAAGGGAGCATAGCTCTAGCCATGGGGACCAAGGAAGGAGGGAGAGAGAGAGAGAGAGAGAGAGAGACAGGTACCCAGGCCTACAAGAAGGGCTGGATACAACAGACAGCCAGTTCCAGCAAAGAACGCAGGGGAAATGCCAGACCTCGCCTAACAACTAACGCACCAAAATTTGGCCCATGGAAAATCGTAACAAATGCACGCAGTCTTGGAAACAAGATTCCAGACCTGCAGGCAACAATGACAGAGGCTAAACTGGACATAGTAGCCATCAGTGAGACATGGTTAACCAGTAACCACACTTGGAGACTTCAGTACCCGGCTATGTACTGTTCAGAAAAGACCGAGGTGCAAAAGGGGAAGGAGAGTGGCCCGTTATGTCAATGAAAATATCAAAGCTACAGAAATTCAGAATACACATAAGGAGCCAGAAGAACTGTGGATCACCCTGGAAACAGAAATGGGACAGCCATACGACTGGGGTTGTCTACAGGCATCAGACCAGGGAGGACACAGACACATTACTGTCAGAAGATATACAAAACATGACAGCTAAAGGGAGGTTCTGATAATGGAGATTTCAACATGCCAGATACAGACTGGTCAGTACTAGCAGAAACATCCACCAGAACAAGACACATAGTGGATTCCTGCAGGGGAGGGCCTCAAACAACTGGTACAATAACTCACAAGAGACAGGGCTAGCCTAGATCTAGTACTGACTAATGAGAAAGGATCACAGATCTCCAGGAGAACGTCACCTGGGGCCAGTGACCATCATATGGTATCGGTTCAATTTGGCCACTAGAACTACATCATCCCATTCAAGGCAAAGATATGGGACTTCAGAGGAGCTGACTTTGATAAGATGGCCAACAGAGTTAAGCTAGCCCTGGCAAGAAGAAATACAGGTGAAGGGTACAGGCAAAGTGGACAAGCATTAAAGATGCAATACTTGAAGCAACATCCCACTCTGTGTTAAGGAGAAAAGCAAGAGCAAAAGAAGGAGGAAACCACTTTGGTTCTCAAAACAGTAGTAGAAAAGGTCAAAGCCAAAGGCTGGCCTTCAGAAAATATAAGGAATGCAGTGAGATGAAGATAGGAAGCAGGGAAGGCAGTAAGGCAGGCAAGGCCCAAACTGAGAAAACACTAGCATGAACAGTAAAGAAGGGACAATACTTCTATAGCTATATTAGTGAAAAGAGAAGGTCCAAAGGAGCTATTGCTGTGATCAGAGGGATAAGGGGAGGGTGTGGAGGAGGACCAAGGAAAAGCCTCTATCTTAAATAAATACTTCTGCTCAGTATTTACTGAGGAGAAGGTAGGGCAGGACTCACAGCTCAGCACCATGGACAAGCGGGGGAGGAGGTGCACAAGTCTCTTCACAAAGAAAGGGTTCTACAAGAGCTCGCTAAGCTCAGGGTGGACAAGGATATAGGACCTGATGGCATACATCCCAGGGTACTAAGGAGCTAAGGGTGGAAACTACAGAGCCATTATCAGAACTGTTTAGTGAGTCTCAAGCACAGGAGAGGTCCCAGAAGACAGGAGAAGGGCTCATGTGATCCCACCCACAAGAGTGGTATTAGGAAGGAGGCAGAGAACTACAGACCAGTCAGTCTTACCTCAGTAGTGGGCAAGATTATGGAGGCACTCCTTAAGGAAAGGATAGTGCAATACCTGGAATCCATAGGAGCACAGGATCCAAGACAGCATGGGTTTACAACAGGAAGGTCCTGTCCAAACTAATCTTATAGATTTTTTGACTGGGTAATCAGAGTGGTGGACCAAGGGGTGCAGCTGATGTCACCTACCTTGACTTCCTTAAAGCTTTCAATACTGTTCCACACAGAAGATTGATTAATGAGTTGGGAAGGTTGGGTGGGTCAAACATTGGTCAACTGGGTAGCAAACTGGTTGGTGGACAGAAAACAGAATGGTGGTAAATGGTATACAGTCAGAAGAGATGCAAGTCACAAGTGGGGTACCTCAGGGATCAGTCCTGGGGCCAGTCCTCTTCAATATCTTCATCAGTGTCACTGCAGGGTTTACCATGCACTTGGCGACAGCCGAGTGCAGACTGTATGGCGCACAGCGGTATCGAGGGATGCCACGATGTATCCATCAGGTGCTGCCTCCCACCCCAATCTCTAGAATTCCTACTCCAAGTTGGACGGGGGGCAGATTCTGTCACTGTGATGGTCTCGTGGTGTCGGAGTCACTGCAGTGATGGTATACCACATTGCAGATGGACTGGGGTAAGGTTTGTCTGTTTGCAGATGACACCAAGATCTGCAACAGAGTAGATGATCCAGATGGGTGGGCAGAATGAGAAGAGATCTGGATAAACTGGCAAAATGGTCTGAAGAGTGGCAACTGGGGTTTAACGCAAAAGTGCAAGATCATGCACATACAGTAGGAAAGAGAAACCCTGAAGCCAGCTATAGGTTGGGAGAGGGAGTTGCTGGCAATCCCAAGGGAGAAGAGACTTGGGCATCATCATCACAGATGACCTGAAATCATCAAGCAGATCACTAAAGCAGTAGGTAAGGCTAGAGGGATGTTGGGGTGTATTAGCAGGGGTATCACAATTTGTAAGCAGGAAGTAATAATCCTCTTCACAAACACTGGTTGAAGCCCCAACGAGATTACTCGTGCAGTACTGAAGGCCACCTGCACAAGGATATTAACAAAATTGAGGCAGTCCACAAAAGGGCAACCAAAATGGTGCAGGGACTGCATCACAAAATATATGAGGACAGATTAATGGAGCTCAATTATGTACCTAGAGCAAAGGAGGGAGAGATGTGATATGATCAAAACATTCAAACATCTTAAGGGCATTAACAAGGTGAAAGAGTCTAACATGTTTCAATATAAGAAAATAGCAGGACAAGAGGACACAGCATGAGATTAGAGGAGGTCGATTAAGGGGGTAATGTGAGGAAGTTCTTTTTCACAGAATGGGTGGTGGATGCATGGAGCGGCCTACTTCAGGAAGTGGTGGATATGAATACAGTGCAGGACTTCAAACAGGCATGGGATAGGTATAAAGGGAGCAATAAAGATGAGTATGAACAGATAGGCCACTGACAGAGTACAGGCCTATGGCACATTCATACATTAGAAAAATAGGCAGACTGGATGGGCCTTGCAGTCCTTATCTGCCGTCAACTCTATGTTTCTATGTAAGAGCCCCCAAAGGGGGATAGTGGGAGGAAGACAGACCTGATGACTGAGATGCCCTCAAAGATCTACTGTTACGGTAAGTCCTTACGTAACTGTTATATCTTCTTCAGGGTATCTCAGTCATCAGGTCACACCATAGAAACAAGTCCCAAGCAGTTACAGGTGCAGGTAGACAGTCTGGGAGGAAGGCCAGCCCTAAGCCTAAGACACGAGGTCCTGCAGCACAGCCCTACTAGATCCTGCACAGGCCCTTGAGGCAATGTCAGACTGCAGTGCTTTCGGTGAAAGTATGGGCGGTACTGGTGGCAGCCACGCAAATGTCAGCAGCTGAGACCCTAAGAAAACAGGCCACAGAGGTAGCGATGCCTCTTGTGGAATGAGCTTATACTGCTGCAGGCAACTCTTTGCCAGACTTGTAGCAGAACACAATGCAATTTATGAACCATTTAGACAAACACTGTTTAGAAACCTGAACACCCACTCTTTCTGAAGTGAAAGAAACAAACAACTGCTTCTGACTTTCTACATTCCTTAATTTGCAGCAGGTAATACTTCAACTTTCTGTGCATATCTAAGGTATGGCAGTGCTTTCCCTGGACTGACATGCTCAGGGAAATAAACAGGTAGGTGGATATACTGGTTCAGGGTAAACTCAGACACTAGCTTAAGGAGAAACTTAGGGTTTGTTTGCAAAGACACCCTGTATTTGTTCATTCTCTTCCTCCTCTTCATCAGAAAAGAGTAAGATTAGGATGCTACTCCTCCTCGACACTGACCTGTTCTAATTCTAGGTCCGGCCGGCTGAGGTGCCAACGACTGCTTGAAGAGGGGCAGTCCACTAAGGCCGAGTTGGTGCTGATGACAACAGAGCCATCGGTGGTGCAGGTGATGAAGGCCTATTTGTACTTAACTGGTAGACTATAATAGAAGTGAATTTCATCAAAATTTCATTGAGGTCAACGACAGTTGAAGACTGTGTTGATTGGGGAGGGTCGATGGTGTATGAAGTGATGACCGCCAGAGGGGCCCTGAGCCTGAAGAACCTGTAGCCGAGGGCCTGGGAAGCATCAGGCCTAGATGGGAGTGCCATCAATGGTGACCTGTTGTCCAGCGAAGAAGGGGCCGACAACCAGCAGCCCTGGACATTGGGTGAAGGAGTTGTCATTATGGGTGTGGTAGGGACAGCGACCTGGACAGCAGATTTTGCATTAGTGCAGCTGCAGTGGATAGAATTACCCCTGAATAAGGAGGAAGGCCATCGGAGTGGGACCACCACCAGGAGGGAGTGGTCCCAATCGCGATTTTTTTATTACTTTTCCCCAAGGACTTGTCTCGGGCCTTGGTGGTCTGGGAGCTCGATCGATTCTGTCGGCAACTGGGAAGCAGGGACCAGGCGGACCACTGCCTGGAACTGGCTACCTGTTGGTCCATGAGGAACTTTTAAGTGCCTTTTTGTGTTGCCTGATGGTTGTTTGATTAAACTTCTGGTAAAGCTCACAGTTGGAGACTTTGTGGTCTGGCCCAAGACAGCAGACACACAGAGAGAGTGTTCATCTGTAGAGGCAATCTTCTTTGCACAGTGGCAGCAACATAAGAGAGAAGTTGAAGGATTAACTCTCGTGAAACAAAATAAAGCAATCTCTTTAGAAAAAAGATTCTAAAACAGTAATTCTGAAAAAAGCAGAAGGTAAGAAATGGTCGCGAAACTACATTGGTGCTTCATGAGAGCCATGCGAATGAGACAACAGCAGTAAAGAACTGACGGGGAGGCGGGGTCACTCATGTCTTTATAGTGTTGATGACGCGTAGCAGATGATGTCGGCATGGGCGGCCCCAGTTGTATTGCTGAAAATCACGTGTTGATCTTGCTTCACCTCTGGTGACATTCCTATGGTGTGACCTGAAGACTAAGATACCCCTGAAGAAGATTTTGAAGGTCTCTTATCCTATCTCCTCTCTCTTGTGGCCTACAGAGAGTACATGTTTAGGGCCTTGAGCTGATCCTCATAAGATCTACCTTGCTGGCCCTGAATTATTTTGGTCAACCTACGCTGCACTGTCTCCAGCCTGTCCTTATCTCTACTTAGGTGAGGACTCCAGAACTGGGCACAGTACTGCAGGTGGGGCCTCACCAGTGATCTATAAAGGCCAGTAATACCTCCTTCCTTCTGCTGTCAATACCTTCCTATACACTCCAGCATCCCGTTTGCCTTACTGTAGGCCTTGTTTCACTGGTTTGATTATTTTAGGGGTCACTGATGATAACCCCTACATCACTTCCTCAGATGTGCTGCCCAGCTTACCCCTCCCTCCAGTACTGTGTACTGGGGTTCTTGCTCCTACATGCATTACCTTGCACTTTTGGCACTGAATTTCAATTGCCAAGTCTCTGATCACCTCTCTAGCCTTTGCAGGCCTATCTGCATCTCCCTAACCCCTCCTCACTGTCTACCCTTCCACAGAGCTTAGTTTCATCTGTGAAGAGACACATTGCCCTGGACTCCCTCTCCTATGTTGCTGATGAACACACTGAAAAGCACTGGACCCAGGGTGGATCCTTGTGGCACCCCACTGTTGACCTCCCTCTCTTCTGACCTGACTGTTAACCACAACCCTCTGCTGTCTCCTTTTTCTCCCAACACACATCTAGGTGTCTTTCACTGCACCAGATGTTCTAGCTTCTTCAGCAACCTTCTATGAGGCTCCAAGTCAAAAGCATTATTGAAATCGAAGTGTCCTATGGACAAGCTCTCCTCCTCTGGGATGTGGGGCTACAAGTTCCCAAGCGCATGAGTGACACCAGTGGAGACTGGGTGTCGCCATTGAGAACACATACTGCAGATGCAGTGGCACAACAGGCGTCTGAGGTTTGTGTGGGAACACAAGCGTTCATGCACTGACATCACTACACACAGGCACCTCCAGGAAACCACTAAGCAGAGAACCCTCGGGGACAGCAGCAAGATGATGCTGCCTGGCACCTCCTGAATGGCGCCCCAGGTGTAAGCGTCAGCTGGGGCCTCCAGCTGATCTTGGTCTCTCCCTCCCCAGAAGCCCCACAGCAGGGGCAAGCTGCTGACCCGCAGTCTGGGCAGCTGGGAAGGATACTGAGCGGGCTAGCCCACAGGGCTGAACAAAGGGTTGCATACTCGCATGACTGGAGTGGTAACAGAACTGAAAGAAGAAAAGAAAAAATCTGCACTACCAGGATTCAGTTTAGTTTCTTTGCCAATTCCTTGAGCACTCACTGATGCACACCATCTGCCCCGGGGCCTATCTATCTTTGGAGCTACTAGCCCTTTCTGAACCCTTTCATTGGTAAATACTTGCTGCCTCATCGCAGAGAAACCTGCCTTAATGCCATCTCAGGCAAGCCCTCTGTTTTCCATATGTGAATACAGAGCTGCTTTCTGCCAGTCCTCTTCAATTACCCTACCATGTTCATTAGCCTAACGACTCCTCCTCCAATCTTTCTCCCTGCCCCCAATATATAAAGAACGGTTTTCCCTCCCTAAACCCCACCGCAATACACAGCTCTGTGTCTGCCTTTGCTTTTCTACCCTCTTGGCTTCCCTTGTTCTCATTTGGGACTCTCCCCAGTCGTCCTTCCCTTGTTTTCCTTGTACCTGGTGAAGGCCTCTTTTTTGGCTCTCACTGCATCCCTGACCTTTCAGAGAGTCATTTTTGTCAATAAAGAACAAAACTGCTATAGCACTCGGACCAACAAATGTAAATGCAAGCCAGGCAAGTTAGACGGTGAAGATTTATTCCACAGCCTGACTGTGGTCACACAGCAACACACTGTTACAGCTCCCAGCACTTGAACTTCAAACGAATCTTCCTTAGGGGTGGAGCTTACAATGAGGACATATCGTTTATACACATGTAAATCAGGTGCATTCAATCAATCCAGCAAGTGCAAAACAACAAAACTGAGAGTACAAAATGAAAGCCAATTCCTGTATGCCCTTTCTGAACACTAGATGGAGCTAACACTTAATGCAACATTTATCTTTTCATTCATAAGATGCAGCATCATTTAAATTTCATTTCATACTTTCCATCAGTGCTTGTCTCTCTCTTACTGTTTCATTCTTTACATCTACTCTTTGTGCATATTCTCACATTTTTATACTTCAGATTTCACTATTCATTAATGTTTAACGAGTGTACAATGACTTAAGCTTCTAAACAAAATCGATTTTTAATTTGAGAGTGTGAAAAGAAAGGGACAGATGTCCAAACCTTCCAGTTAGCCAAGGCATCAGTCTCAAATTCTCATGGCAACTCTCAAGCGGCGGGGAACTCAGGTACTGGGACTTCCTTATGGCGAGTTCCCAAGCGGAGGAATCCCTGAGGTTCAGATAGAAGTTTTAAAGAACCTAAAGGGAGAAAAACAAAGAACATGTTAAAATATTTCTGTTTCACTCTTGATCATGCATCCACTTGTCACTAATTATCTCTTAATCAAAAGGGTTTCAAGTCCCAGTTCCCATTCAAACCTACAGGTTTTACACTTCTGAGTCTATAGATCCACTGGTTTTCCGCTGCAGCAAAAGATTGGGTCTGTTACCACCATTCTTAAGTAGGGCCACCATTTCCATCTAACTTGCATGGCTTGCATTTGCATTGTTGGTCCAGTGCTGTAACAGTTTTATTCTTTATTGCTGTGTCTGGGGCAGGCCGCCCTGTGCTGTTGCACCGATCCGTGAGGGCGCTGATCGCAGCGCTACTTCCTGGAGCTGTATATATGTAATTTTAGCAATTTGTGCTGCAGACTGCAACACACTTGAAGCAGATATTTACATTAGAACTTCTATAAATTAAGCATTACCTGGGATCAGTATACATAGTTTGGACACTATTCTTTAACCCAGAACTCAGGAAAGTAATTCTTTACCTGTTTTGATTTAACATGCAGCGAGCTGAATCAGCAACTGCATCTGGAGATCCGGTTACAATTGGTAGGACTTTGAGAATTGAACCTTCGCGGAGGAAGCCAGAGAACGCTTACAAGGAGAAGAAATATGTGCTGCTGGGAGTCTGAGGACAAAGTGGCATTTCTCCGTCTGAAAAACTACTGATAAAAGAAACTGATCTGACATATAATGTCTCTACTTTAGAGGAATACATCGAGCGAGGACTTGCACCAAGAGGACTTAGGATCGACGTCGCCCGTCGAGCGGGGCTGAGGAGTTCAAATTCAAGGAGGAGTGGATTAAAGCTGCCTCGACTCCTCTAAGGTATTTATTTATTCAGCTCCTTATTAAAAACGACAACTTAAAAATCAAGGAACTATTAAAAGAATTAAAGGAAGCAATGTCTAAAGTTTTAGGCTTCAGGGGCAAACTGAACAAATATGAAAATGATATAACTGAGAAAAAACTAAAACCTTGTGAGGAACCAAATGACCATTAACGTGGCAAACATAATTAAGGGGCTAAAAATCGTCCATCAGCAGGGGCAGGTTGACAGCGCTTTCAAGCAAGAAGTAAAAGTCGGAATGGGAGGAATAATAAAGGTGGTGGTGGTGACAGTAACAGAGGCTCCAAACCTTTTAGACAAAGACCAGAGGACAACAGCAAACAGAAAAGGAGATGAAAACAAGGCACAGTGGAGGGGCAGAAGAACAAACAGGAGTGGTCGAGCTCATTGAGATGGAGAAAAGGACATACTGTAAGTTACAGATATATATATTCTTTTATACATATTTTCCTGTTCCTCTGTGGCTGGGGAGGTGTTACCTATGGTTCCTCCCCAGTCCAGTCTGACCACACAGCCCTGCTCTGCCCAAGCCCCTATCCCTTCAGTTCCTGCACAGCATCCACCACGGCGGGCACGTAGCCACCACCACCAGGGGTCCGGGGTCCCGATCAGAGAGCATACATGGATGGGGTCAGGCAGCGCCACACAGCAGACCTTCCTATAGCACGCCGAGGTATTTTTTCCTCTTTACCCCTACGTGCGATCATGCAAAGCGTCAACACGCAACATGAACATCCATCACGCATCCCCAATGTGCTCCCAGCGTCGGTAGTACCTCCGGTTTCCACGGAGGCCACTACCGATGCGGGATACCCGGATCACCCAGGAGAGAAGAGCTGTCCTCCGGACGCTCAATCCTACTCCCTCCCTTCGATCCCCAGCACCGGAATGCTCCCGAACTAGGGTCGCTGGCGTGACGCGAGGTGTGGCGTCCAAGTTACAGATAATTAATCTTTCAGACCATATTCTTCCAGGATACTGAGACTGCAATTTTACAAAGAGGTCTCAGCTTTATTCCAATGCTATCAGTGAATGATTTCCAAGTATTTGTAGACTTACACAAATTTTTAGGAAGATCAAACTGAAACTGTTTTCTCAAAAGAAAGAAACATAGTAACAGATATGGGTGGCAATGTGGAATAAGACAGCTTCGCACCAGGTGAAGATTTAGATTATATATTAAGCGTGGCTACAAGTGTGGATTTTAATTCACCATCTGAACTCTCTGAAAACATGTTCAGTGAATTTGAAACCTGAGTTTTGAATTTAGAAGCATTGGACAGTCTCTTAAAGGAAAACATGAATGAGCACGACCTTCTGATCTTTTGGTGTTGTCAGTAACAGTATGCTATATGCAAACCAGCATATATCTAAATTAAGAAAAGTAACATTTGCTGTAGGCACCACATTCTGTCTGAACATATATAACTCTGCCACACAGTCCTTTGAGAGGACAGTCAGTAAACAAGTAAAATAAATTTTGAATAGCCAGGCTACCCCCAGACATTTCAACCTGAGTAAAAAAAGAGGAAAACTCTAGAAGATGTCAGCCAATGACTCTATCATAATAAAACCTGCTGACAAGGGGGCAATATTGTGATTTTTAATGCCAATGACTATGAAAAAATGGTGTTAGAATTGCTGAATAACAGAATAATTATGTTAGACTGACTTGTGATCCAACATCAGCGCATAAAAGGAACTGTTCACAATATTAAAAAATGCCTTAGATAGGGAGACATTTCAGAGAAGAAATCGACTATCTATGGCCTGAAAGCCCTGTTATACCAGGTTTTTATGCACCTCCTAAAGTCTACAAAATTAACATAAACCACCAGGGGGCCGATAGTTGCAGGCTGCAATTCCCTTACTCAGAATGTAGGGAAGTTTGTGGACTTCTTTCTGCAATTTAGGTTCAAGATCGAGTACTTGTATTAAAGACGGTACAGAACTCCTTAAAAAATTACAAGATTTCAGATGGGAGGAGAACTACAATGGATAGGAGTGGATGTGGAAGCCTTGTATACCTCTCAACACCACCATCAGGGTACTGCAGCAGAGAAATATTGGCTGGAATCAGTGCCCAACACAGAAAACATACCCAAGGAATTTATTTTAGAGACAATTAATTTTATGCTCAGACGTAACTATTTTGAGTTTGGGGATAATTTTCTAACAAGGTGTGCTACAGCTATGAGTGTGGCAATGGCACCTAGCTATGCCAATCTTTTCTTGGGCCACTGGGAGGAGGAAATAATACTCAAAAGGATAATGAATCCTTTCCTCCCGCATATAAAAAGATGGTATTGTTTTATTGACGACATTCTTTGTATATGGAGGAACTGAACAAGGATCCCAGAATTTATTCAGTGGCTCAAGGACAATATTCTGAATCTAAGATTCACTTACACTGCCAATGCAATAACAACTGACTTCCTGGACGTTACTTTAACTGGTAACATTTTAGATCACAAAGTTGAAACTAAATGCTACAGAAAACTGAGGTCACAAACTCCTTCTGTTGGCCACAAGTGCCTATCTGCCTGGATTAAAAACTCAGTCCCTTATAGGCCAGCTTCTGCGTTACGTAGAAACTGCAGCACACAGGAAGGATTCAGAGCACAAGCTGATGAACTTGTTAAAAGGTTTGAGATAACGGGATATAGAAAAAAAAACACTAACTGAAGCCAGAGAGAAGGTAGAAAAGTACCATGGAATCTCTATTGAAAGACAGGGACATAAACACATCCTAACAACAGCCATGTACTTTTATCACTGAATATAATCACATTGCAGGTCGCATTGGAAATGTGATGAATCAGAACTAGCCAATCCTACAGAGTGACTCGAAGGTAAACATGGCAGTTGGTGAAAAACCACGTGTTCCTTTCAATAGGGCACAAAATCTTTCTAGACAAACCTGTACACAGCAGGGTAAAGAAATAAACAGCTATAGAACACACATGGCTACCATAGAGACCATCTGGTTTCTATAAATGCATGAGATGTAACATCTGCAAACAGTTCAAACATGAAAACATTTAGACTCCTCTGTTAGAAAACGTGTGTGGACATACGTGAACTGATTACATGTAATACCTCATATGTGATATATGTGCTGAGGTGTGACTGCAACTTCATTTATGTGGGAAAAACTGTAAGGTCGCTAAACAAAGAATACAGGAGCATGTTCACTCCATTGTTAATGGCAGGCAAGACACACCAGTAGGCACACACTTTTCTCTTGTACATAACTAAAACCTGACTGTCTCAAATTTGTAGGCCTGAAATGGTGCCCCCACTTAAGAATGGTGGTAACAGACCCAATCTTTTGCTGCAGCAGGAAAGCCAGTGGATCTATAGACCTAGAAGTGTAAAATCTGTAGGTTTGAATGAGAAATGGGACTTAAAACCTTTTAAGAGATAATTAGTAACAAGTGGATATATGATCAAGAGTGAAACAGAAATATTTTAACATGTGCTTTTGTTTTCTCCTGCAGGTTCTTTAAAGCTTTTCTGTCTGAACCCTCAAGGATTCCTTCTGTTTTGGAACTCAATTACAAGGAGGTCACAGGACACGGAGCATATCATTACTTGAGAGTTGCCATGAGAATTTGAGACTGATGCCTTGGTTAACTGGGAAGTTTGACATCTGTCCCTTTCATTTTCACACTCACAAATTAAAAAGTAATTTTGTTTAGAAGCTTAAGTCATTGTACACTCGCGTTAAACATTAATGAATAGTGAAATGTGAAGTACAAAATATGTGAGAATATGCACAAAGAGTAGATGTAAAGGATGAAACAGTAAGAGAGACAAGCACTGATGGAAAGTATGAAATGAAATTTAAATGATGCTGCATCTTATGAATGAAAAGATAAATGTTGCATTAAGTGTTAGCTCCATCTAGTGTTTGGAAAGGGACATACAGGAATTGGCTTTCATTTTGTAATCACAATTTTGTTGTTTTGCATTTGCTGGATTGATTGAATGCACCTGATTTATATGTGTATAAAGATATGTCCTCAATGTAAGCTCCATCGCCTGAGGAAGACTCGTTTGGAGTTGAAGCACTGGGGAGCTGTAACAGTGTGTTGCTGTGTGACCACAGTCAGGTTGTGGAATAAATCTTCACCGTTTAACTTGCTTGGCTTGCATTTTCAGTTGTTGGTCAGAGTGCTGTATCAATTTTTGTTCTTTATTGCTGTGTCTGGGGCAGGCTGCCCCAGTGCTACTCACCAATCCATGAGGGACGCGATTGCAGCGATACTTCCTGGAGCCATATTTGTCACCTGTACCTGTTACTTTTGATTACTGCTCTAATGCAAGACTCTGTTGCCTCAAGAATGGCCACCATGCTTGCCTTCCATCTTTCCTCCACATCTCGGATGTTTTTACTCTACCCATTCTTCCTTCCCTTATTTTCCTTAGAACTGGTGAAGGCATTCTTTTGGCTCTCACGCTTCCTGAACTTTCCAGAAAGCCACATTGGTTGCTGGTACCTGTTGCGCTTTGATTACTGCTCTCATGCATGCAAGACTTTGTTGCCTCGAGAATGGACACCATGACTGCCTTCCATGTTTCATCTACATCCCTGCTTTCCACTCTGACCAACCTGTCCCGGATCAGCTCCCTCATCTGACTGAAATCTACCCTTCTGAAATCTAAGACTGCAGCCTCAGTTGAGGGCTTGTTTGTCCCAAGGGCCAGGTCAAATAATACGAGTTATGATCACTGGACTCCTAAGTGTCTCCTCTACCCTCAACTCCTCCTACCACTTCTGAGTTGGTGAGCAGAAGGTCGAGAATGGCACAGGCCTAGTGGGTTCCTGAATCAGCTGCACCAGCAGACAATTCTGCAATGTATCCAGCAGGGCCTGATTTAGGCCAACCCCACACACACACCAAATCTCAATGAAAACTGGATTCAGGATGCCCGCCCCATGGCCTTAACAGGAAGGCCCACTGAGCGAGATGCTTCAATAGTAGAAGCAGTCAGGAATTGGGAGCCATGCAGTGCTCATATTAGAGGTCAATACTCCACTGAAAGAACTGGAGCTTTCAGATGTTCAAGGACAGCCATGTCCCTTACGTAGGAACATAAACAGAATGGCAAAACACATAGGATATGTATAGAGCCCCGTGAAATTCTTTTAATTTTTTATAATTTGTATTTTTATTTTTCTGGAATGTTGTGTTGTTTCTTTTAGGCATTGAATATGTAATTGTGTTCATCACATTTACATTCACAAAATATCTCAAATTGCCTTTATATACACTAGAAATCACATTTCTAGTATACTACTTGCATGAAGCAGCATTATGCTTTGGTCTTTAAAAGGTTTTGTGAATCGGAGAATTCCACTGTCGCTTCCTTGTGCACCACCTCTTTGGTAACAACAGAGCCTAAACAACAAGTGTTGCAAGTATTTATTTAGTTTCTGTCCCAAAAACATGAAATTTTTTAACTTTTGTCACGTGTTTGTTTTCTTTTATTTCTTTTTATACCTTGAATTTCTTGTTATTTCTTATTTAAGAAAACACAGGTCTCTAGACATGTACCAAGTGTACAGAAATAGATAATTCTATTTTTAATGTTGGCTATGCCCTTATTTAAAAAAAAAAAACACACTCACCCTAAAGGTCAGCAATTCATCTCAGCTTGAACTGACGCGTTCTTTGAACAATGCCCTGTATATAACTGTATAACAAAATTGCATTTCCTAATTCAAAGGACTAGGTTACTTTATGGCTTAGAATTCTGAAAATGGCAGCCTTTCATTTTGGTAAGGCTTTGAAAAGATCCCTACACATGCCAACAAAAATTTGTCTCCCCTCTAAAAGGTGAAATACCTGGTTTATTACAACTGGAAAGTAATTCACAATAAAGATGAGCCTGGAGTGCTCAGACAAATACCTGTGGATGGGAAGAAACAACACAAGAAACCAAAGGCAACAAACCTACAGTAGCTTAGAGAATTTAGAGCAATATTTTCAAGCATTCAAGATAAGACCATCAAGTCCCTCTCTTCTACTCCATGTTGTATTGTAAAATGAAGTGAAGGGTAGGAGACTAAACAGGAATATTACATGTGCCCAGGCTTTGTAATCGTTTATTTTCACAAGTACAGACAAGCCTCTTTACTCATGAGTGGAGTAGCCACAAGTATGTAATAAGGCTTACACCTGAAAATTAATCAGATTACTGTCGAAGCAAGTGTAATATTGTAATAAACACAACAAGTTGTGGGTTATTGTTGGTTTACCGCCTTGTGTGGTGTGTCACGAGGCAGCTGAGTGACTTAACCACACAAGAAGTGGTAAATCCCCAAATAACTCACACCCTGGAGTGCCTTATTGTGATTATACAATGGACCCATGTGTAAAATGTGTTTAATTATGTTGTTTTATAAATGCATTTCTCAGCGTGGGAAATGCAGGATTTACCCACGGTCATGTGACATGTTTTGACCAATGAAGTTACAGGATTTTCACATACCATTGTATAATTGGTTTATACAACAAAAGACATGTTGCTAATATAAACAGTAACTCTTGATTGACTAAATGGTTGATGACATACGTATATGAAAATAAACAAGTTTATTTTATGGACCTCCATGAAAATAAATGATTATTTTTATTCATGTCTACTTAGGTGTAGCTAGTAGAATTTATTTGCATCTATTTACCTCCATCATAGTGGTATAACTTAGATAATCTCATCTCAACCCATAAGTTTAAATTCAGCTGCTGATATGTCTATGGACAGGTAGGTATAGGAATGTAACATTATAAAATCAATCATCCCTGATCCCAATGGAATGATATTCTGCTACACTCTGCATACCACAAGATGGTATAGGATTGGGTGGGGGTCCTAATCCTGTACCCTTCTATAGGATATATAGATGACTGCACTGACAAAACCACAAAATAACAAATCAGATGTTCTGTAGAAACATGCTATCTTGCTAATCAATTGAATGACAAACTCATCCAATTTGTTAGCCTGTTACAGACTTCTGCAGTCACATCACAGTGCAAACATATTCTGATTAACTTAAAACAGCCTCTCCAACAGTACTGGAGCTCCAGCCAAGACCCTGACATCTCAAGCCCTTCAGCTGCTTTGTTGAGGACACCTTAACAAAGCAGCAGACGGATGCACAACATTGGGGTTTAGCTGGAGCTCAGAAGACACTGTTCCACTTTTTGTATTTAGGTGCAAGACATTCCTCTCTGAAGGTAACCTGTATGTAGCTCTATCTTGCTATTACTGTAGCTGTCATTTGCCAAGTTATCACATTTTTCTTGTAATTTTCACCTCACTCATTTTATATAACTATACAGATACAATACCAGTGAAGATAAAAATAAGATAACAAGTGAAATATTTTATGTAATCTTCAGATACCATATCTGGTTAGTGTACTCATAACTGATATCTTGAAGATTAGGTACATAACAATGGAATACCAAACCAATCAGAGAGCAGATTGCACAACGTTGATGAAATCACAAAAGTGCTGTACAGTATGAAGCCAGCAATCGAAATGAAACAGAAATAGGTAAATCGTCAAACAACCAGCAAACTTAAAAGCTTTAACTAGTAAAATGATGTTGTATAAATTAAATATGCAATCGTCTAACTCAAGCGCAAACAGTTTATCATCACTTATTAGGGTAGCACTTTCATAAGTCGCTATGACTCTGCTACTCATGGGTTATGATCCTTCTCCCAACACTTGAAGATAGAGTGTATATTTTGGTCAGGCCTATCCTATATTTAATATATTTCAGGTCCCTTAAAACCACCTCCAGCCTTGTCAGCTATTCTTTGCACTTTGAAACCCACATGGATCAGGGCCCAAGGGATGCTGGCTGCTGTCATTTAGACAGCAAAGGGAGCATGTATTCCTCTGGTTTTCCTTTCCTCTATAGGTTCTGTCCCTCTCCCCATCAGGCTTTGCATCTAATGGCCTTGAACATCACAGCTCGCTCCTGACAAGCACCATACCACGTGAGGAATCAGGCTCCCTGGCTCACAATGAAGGGCTGCAATTCTGGAGCCTGGATGTCTCCTTCCTGGGACTGGCTTGAGCTATGCTCCACAACACTCTACAGCCCTGGTGGCTCGAACCTGCATTTCTAAGTTCACTCCCAACCCAAGATTGCTAGCATGAAAGCACTGTGCCATCAGGTGGCCACAGTTTTCATTTTGAAATATAATAGTTAAATTAGTCACGTAAAGTCTGTTTAATTACCCCAGTGTAACGCTTTGTGGGTTTGTTTTAAAACGGTCCTATTTTTTCTTTCTTAGGGTCCCTGTTTATGCAGCCTCTCTCCCACCCAATATTGATTTATTAATTACTTATGAATTCTAGCACCTTTGGCATTAGTTGAGCAAAAGCCCAGCATGGAAGGTTTTAATGTGGGCTTCCACCAACTGATGTCACTGGGTCACCAAATTCATATATACCTGAAAGAATAAATACCAGGTGGAAAAGAAGCAACATTAACAAGAGATCCAAAATAAGGACATCTAGGACTTTTTTTTTTTTTTATTCTTTCCCTCCTGGTCACGGTCCTAGGAGCCTCTCTTGGCATCCAACCAAGTACTGCCCTGCCTGAAGTCCCCCGACCGAACCTTCCTCTCCTTCGCCCCACCGCAGCTGGCACCCCGGCTTGACCCTCTGGGTGGGGCCACCCCTCCTATGTTGGGCGCACTTGCACACATAGACTCCAGCTGCGGGCATGGACCCCTGGAGGAAGAACCCTAAAGATCGGCCAGGTAGAACCCAGCAGTGGGCATGGGGTTGGTGCCATTGCCTACCCCAGGACTGTGTTTTCCATGTTCTGTGGTTACCCCTGTGCGTGGGCATGCCCCGATGCTCTGGTGCACGGCAACCCTGCCTGCATCGGCCACACTAATACATGCTGCCTGGCTTGCTGCAGTGCCCCCAGTCTCCATCAGGGATCCCTGGCTCGCGTGGCCAACCCATCCCCTTAGTCTGGGAGGGAGCACCACAGTCGCCAGTTCTCAACCCTCCCCTGCTGACCCCAGTGCCTGAGTCTGTTCCCAAACCAGTGTCGCCGTGCAGCGGAGGTGTGGTGTCCAGTGCCTCAACCTCAGCGCCACCGGCTGGCCTCATCTAGGACTTCTTCAAAACAAACACATAAAAGATGAACTAAATTTACTGTATTAAACAGGCTTCACACAATCTCAGATTTACAGTTATATTCCTTTACGGACAAATAGCGGGCACATCACACAGGTGATTGGTGTTTGCTCTTGAGGGGAGGTGTACATGGCTGACAGCACACTCTTTGGCTATCCCATGAGTAGGATGTAGCATTAGTGGTCACAAGGCCACTACTTTGTATCTGTGGTAAGGTGGCAGTGAAATATCTGGAATGTACTTAGAGGAACAGCTGTATATAGAGGGGAAATACAGGGATGCTTCATACAGTTGGATAGTCTTTATTCAACCTATTCTGAGCACTTCCTTTCAATACTTCATGAGTATTCCACTGTCAGTTGGGCACCACTCCAACTCTGTGGTTAATGCTCTGTGACATATGAATTTTCATAACTCTTAGAATTTTAAAGTCTGGACTCTTCTTGAAAGGGCAGGTGGGGCACACTTCAAGTGTCAGTTTCAAAGCAACTGCAGGGTACATAAGAAAAAATTACTCACAATAGTAATGCTGTTCTTCTAATGGAGTCTGGCTGTATTCTGGCTATATGCAGTTAGCCCAAGCATTTGAACTGCCCCAGAGAAAGGGTTAACTCTATGCCAAGGCATAGAACATTGATCTCGAGCTCGGTTTTCAAACCTCTGTCCCAGGTACTGCTCAGTGTAACTGTCAGATTCTTACGAGCATTATACTTAACCAACAACCCAGAAGTTGTTTTAGAAATTTCATGCCAAAAGGCAATACCATAACTTTAGGGTCCAAAGACTCGGGTCGAGATCCCAGAAAGAATCCAAGTAGGTAATAAAGTATTTCAATAAAACATATAAAACAAAATACCTCACAAGAGAAGAGGTAACCAGGTAAACCCGAGATACAACACTGCGCCTGCCCACCCATATCCCAAAACAACTAGGTTCCGATGGAGGTAGGAGGAGGTCAGAATACAGCAAGACTCCAGTAGAAGAAACAACATTATTATAGTGAGTAATTTTTATTTCAAACAACATGAAATCTTGCTGTATTCTGACTATATGCAGACTACCAAGCAGTACCCCCAAGGAGGAGGGAACTACAGAACCTATTTTGGGAACAGCCTCTGCAGTACTTCTGTGCCAAACCTAGCATCACTTCTTGACTGGATGTCAAGGGAGTAATGCTTGGTAAATGTGTCAACAGTCTTCCAGGTGACTGCTTTACAGATTTCCACTAAGGGTATATCTCTGGCAGCTGCGACAAGCGCTGTACCTCTGGTGGAGTGAGTCCTAGGCCTGATGAAGGCTCTTTCCCCAATTTTGAATAGCAGAACCATATGCAGGAGACAATCCACCTAGCAATAGTTCTCTTACTGGCAGGTTTACTTTTACCCACCTCCCCATAGGTAAGAAACAGCTGGGAGCAGTCATTTTATGGGGTTTAGTGGATTCTATGTAGTAAATCAGAGCACTCTTTACATCGAGACTGTGCAACCTCCTCTCTGGAGGAGGAGGAGTGGTCAGTGAAGAATACAGGCAGTGTCATAGATTGGGTCAGATGAAAGTCTGATACCACTTTGGGAAGGAACTTCCTATTTGCACATGAAGGACCACCTTATCTCTGTGAAATTAAGTGAAATCAGGTTCCACTGATAAAGCCTGTAACTCACAGATTCTCCTGGCAGAGGTGATAGCCACCAGGAACACAGTTTTCCAAGTCAGGTATTTGAGCTCAGCTGAGCACAGTGGTTCAGAGGAGGCTGCATCAGCTGTGCAATGCAGATATTCCGTCCCATAGAGGAGGTGATTCCTGAAGGAGGATTGATATGGCCCTAGCCCTTGAAAAATTTCTTGAAAACTGAATGGGAGGCTAGAGAAGAGACCTTCCCAGCCGAAAGAAAGGCAGAAATAGCTGCCAAATGCACCTTGAGAGTGGCTGGTCAAGACCTAGACTGCTAAGATGCACCAAATAATCCAAAGCGGTGGCAATGTCAGCTAAATCGGCTGAATGTGCCTCTGGGCACACCGGACCCAAACCTCTTCCATTTAGAATCATAGGTTTTTCTAGTGGAAAGCTCTCTACTAGCCTTAAGGATATCCAGAGCTGATTGAGAAAGATGCAGGCCTGCATATTCTAGCTCTTCAAGAGCCAGGCCTTGAGTCTGAGAGTGTGAAGATTGGGGTACAATATCCTCCGCTGAGATGAGGTGAGGAGGTTGAACTGTCTTTGGAGGCACAGAGGAATTGTCACAGACAGTGACAATAGTAGAGGATGCCAAGGCTGTCTGGCCCAGTCTGGGGCCACCAAAATCACAGTGGAGGTTGGATCTGATCTTGACCAGAACTCTGAATATCAGAGGAAAAGCATAGAGAAAACTGTTGGTCCAATCCAGCAGGAGGGCATCTAGGGAACAGAGCCCAGAAGAGGGAATCTGCAGCAGAATAGAGGGAGCTAATGATTGTCCGGGCTGCAAAGAAATCCATCTCTGGAGTGCCCCATCTCTTGAAAATGATCTGAAGAATGAGAGGATTCAGGGCCCATTCCTGGTGACCTTGTGAAATCCTGCTGAGAACATCTGCAAGTACATTGTTCTTCCCTGAGAGATGCACAGCAATCAGAGAAACCTGCAGGGAATAAGGTAGTAACCATATTGTCATGGCCTTGGTGCACAAGGCCGAGGACTGAGTGCCTCCTGCTTGCTGATGTACCACATGGTTGTGGTGTTGTCTGTCCTGATCTGCACCACTTTCTCCTGAATTATGTTTGAGAATGCCTGGAGTGCTAGAAAGATAGCCCTGAGTTCGAGAAGGTTTATGTGCAGAAGAGACTCTGATGAGACCAAGTTCCCTGAGCAGTAAGCTGATAAGCTGATCCAGATGGGCTCCCCATCCCAGCAGGGAAGCATCTGTGGTGAGAATCACCGTGGGAACCTGACTAAGGAAGGGGACTCCTTGCTCAGATTGTCCTCTTCCAACCACCACTGAAGAGCCTGAATCAAAGTTAGGGACACTGGAACCAACTTGGAGAGGGGATCTTTTTCTGAGACCAAAGGTTCTTAGATGAAATTGAATATCTCTCATCTGAAACCTTTCCCCTTGCACTACTGCAGTGTAGGCTGCCATGTGGCCTAGCAACTGTAAAAGTGTCTGGCTGGCCGAGACACTAGTGGACACATGGAGAAGCTAGACTGATGAGGGACTGAACCCTTAGAAAGGCCTTGGCCTGAACAGTGTCCAGCTCCACCGCTATAAATGTGAGAAGCTGGACTGGTTCCGGAACAGACTTTTCCAGATTTAGAATAAATCCTAGAGAGTCTAGAAGTTTTTGCGTGACCCCTAGAACTGACCTGACTTGGTCTGGGGACTGGCCTACTAAGACCCAATCATCCAGATTAGGGAACAGTAAGATGCCTTGTCTCCTGAGGAAGGCTACTACTACTGCTAGACATTTGGTGAATACTCTTGAAGCAGATGTTAGGCCAAAAGGCATTGCTCTGAACTGATAAGGGCCTGAGGGCAGCTCGAACCTGAGGTACTTTCTGTGGGACTGCCTGATAGGTATGTGAAACAGGCATCCTTGAGATCCAGAGAGGCTAGCCAGTCTCCTGGTCTCAGAGCGGGAAGAATTATCCCCAGAGTCACAATCTTGAACTTTGGCTTTAAAATATGTTTGTTTAGGTATCATAGAGCTAGGATGGGTCGCCATTCCTTGTCTTTTAGGGTAAGAAAGTACCTGGAATACAATCCCTTTCCCTGTGAATGAGAGGTACCTTTTCCACTGCTTGCAGAAGCAGTAGAGAGGAGACTTCTGTTTCTAAAGCCTGTGTTTCCTCTGGACAGGGAGGACACAACGACTTTGCTCTCACCTTTGGGAACCTGCTGAAGCCAAGAGCAAGTCCCTGGCTCACTACTTCCAGGACCCACATGTCTGAAGTGATAGACTTCCAGCCTGGAAAAGTGCCAGTCTGCCCCTACAGGGATTGGGAAGGTGACCCTGACTGACACATCAGGCGTCTGTTTGGCAGAGGGCTTAGACAGAGGAGGATGCAGCACTTGTCATCCCCTTCTGCCTCTTCCCAAAAGAACCCCTCTGCTGAAAAGAAGAGGCGGCCTGGGCCTGGTGAAAAGGCCTGCCCTGACAGTCCTAGATTGCTGCCTTTGAGGAGTGGTCTGCTTTTCTTTGGCTGCAGCACACCTATATGTGGTCCTGTATTCATCATTTTTCATGCAAGTCTCTGTTTGCTCCCAAACAGAGAGTTACTGGTGACAGGAAAATCCATGGCCTTGGTCTGGGTATCCTGACATAAGTTGGTACACTTGAGCCAGGCAAATCTTCTCATGGAAACAGATGTAGCCATAACCTAGCATGATCATCATTCGAGTCCACAGCAGCATGAAACTGGACCTTTGAAGCTTAGCGCCATCACAGCCACCTGCTCCAGCTCCTTGGCCAGCTGGGAGGGGCATTTTAGCCAGCTCCAGAACCGTATCCCACCTAGACTTCTGGTATCTGGCTATATTGCCATGTAGCTGGATTGCCAGAGTCCCAAACAGGATGCCAAGTACTGTTTTTTGCCATGGCATCCACTTTCCTAGAATCCTTATCTGGGGGTGAGATTCCAGGGAATATTAGCCTTATCACAGGCTGCAGCTTGCACTACCCCAACATGGCTGCAATTACTGGTAAGGAATTCCATTCCAGGACCTGACAGGGCATACCTCCTGTCCATCTTCTTATCCACAGGAGGTATGGATGTTGGAAACTGTAGTATTTTTTGGGTCTATTTCCCAGGGATTTGTGCAGAGGGATAGACACCCTTGGACTCTGGGACATCCATCATCTCAAATAGTCATGCTCCTCCTGATCCTGTTCAACTTCTTCCAATGGAAGCTGAAGTGTCTTAGCCACCTTCTTGTAAAACAAGAAGTGGGAGGGACTCAGAAAGCCTGGGAGGAGATGCATTAGAAGGCCTGTCTGGGAGATGACATGCTCATCTAGGTCTTCGTAATCTTCATCTTCACCATCTTCATCTCCTTCCGATTGCCCTCATAAAATGCTTCAGGGTCATATTCAGAGTAGACAAGTCCGACCGAACCGATCATCTCTGAGTCGGTGTCGGTTCGGTCAGAACCGGTGAAGCGACTGCACAACAGCGATCTCTTTGGCTATCTCATCAGCGGTCGAACATGGGAACCGGGATCCGAACCAGATGACTTGCATTTTCTCTTTGCAGGAACCAAATCCATGAGAATCAGCTCTCCTCTTGCCCAAGGGGCATTGCCCAGGACAGTAGGCACTTCCTCAGGTTCGGTCAGAACCGAACCGGGCTGACCATCTGGGTCAGCGGATTTTCGGCCTCCTTTCCTTCAGCCTACTAACGTTTATCCAAAGTGACTTTAGGAAAGTTTCTGCAGATCTGGCAGTCTTCTTTGAAGTGGTCAAACCCCAGACAATAAACACAGATGAGGTGGGGATCAGCCTTGGCAAAGGCCTCCCACATAGTGCAGTATTGAAACCCAGTGGGCCGGTTTTCTTTTGGGTTTCTCAGACATGCCTCAATAACACAAAGTTACCCTTACCAGCGTTTAAGCCAGGCAACTACAAAACCTACTGGTTCCGACCATGTCATGGGTCGGTTGAAAAAATGGAAACATCTTTTTTTTTCAGGAACTGATGGATACGGATACCACACTAAAATTAGGAGAAAATTAAAGTAAACAGGTTATTTTGGTTCCCAACGGACTGACCGAAAAGGCAAAATAATTTCTTCACCAAAATACATCTACATACTAATACACTGACTGTACTGGGACAGAGGTGTAAAAACCGAAAATAAAGAAACGGTTTAAATAAACCAACCAACTGATTTTACTGTGACCGAACAAGTGAAGGAGAGGATCTCCGAACAACTTCTCAGTTAGGCGAGTAAAGAATCCGACAGTTACACTGAGGAGTACCTGGGACAGAGGTTTGAAAACTGAGTTCGAGATCAACGTTCTATGTCTTGGCATAGAGTTAACTCTTTCCTCTCCTGAGCAGTTTAAATGCTGGGGCTAATTGCATATAGTCAGAATACAGCAAGACCTCATGTTGTTTAAATCATTAATTACATGCATCGGTACTTACATTGTAATTACATGTTTGTTGCATGTAACTACACTGCAACTGCAATGTAATTACTCTAACTACAGTGTAGTTAAGGAAACAATGTGTTACAGGCAGGTGCACAATAGAAGACCATCCCACTATAACAAAGAGGCATAACACATAACGTAACCTCATGAAAATAAAATCCCATCTGCATTCTCCAGTAGGGTGATTAAGAGATTCGTATGGGTTGTAAATGAATGATGAATTTTTAGTTTTATGGCACCTAATCCCATTCATTAAGGCATTAACAAAAATAAAAGTGGGAAAGGGATCATTCCTAGTGCAGGATTGACACAACCATGAAAGTTCACACATTTCCTGTACAACCAGCCAACAATGCCCACAGTCTAGCAATTACCTGATGAAAATCAAAATGCTTAGTGCTCCCATTTTCACAGGAAAATTGAGTTCATAGGGAATTGCTGCTGACCTGCACTGCTTATAAATTAAAACAACAGTTCAGAATCTATAGGAAATCCTGTAATGTATGACCAATGCAGGTAAAAAATAAAAAAAAATCACCCTAGAAAATAGGAAACTGACTTTGAGCCCTGTTAGTCACGTACAAGATCTTACCTCTAAAGCAGCCTTCTGGACAGTAACCTGACTGTACACCCGGGCCCCATCATCAGGGCAGACTGTGCGTAGCTCATCTTTATTCAGAGAGAAGAGCTGTGCTCTGTCAACACTCCAGGCTGTTCACAGTCCTACAACCAGACAAAACCTTGCCGTCAGAAGAGGTGCCACTTTTTTCCTTTCTTTTTATGTTTACAGACTGGTTCATGAACAATCCAGCTGAACACCTGAGCTATCCAGTCAGCAGTTTTAGTAAGGCAGATAAGTTCTGAAACAGAACATTTGTTTAACCCTTTAACTGATAGTCCGTGGCATAAAGTAGATCCCTGCTGCAGGAACTGTGCTGGCATTTGGACCACATATGTCAATCTTTATACTTTTTCTGTTTGAGATATCGTAATGAAATTTCAGAATATGACATTAGGTTCACTAGCAACAATCTGGTATAATATTGCTGGTTTCCTGTTAAAGGACGTGAACATTACAATCTTGTATATGTACCAAAATTTAAAAAACTCAACCGTAGTAATGTTATTTCTTCTCAAGGATCCTCACTATGTTTACACTCTAAGCATCATCTCCTAGGAAACAGATGCCCCAGAGACAGAACTTATACAATTAGAAGAATTTAGAATACTGGTTCAAAAACTTCTGCAGCCACATTCTATTCTGGCAGATAGCCAAATGTGTTTCTATAGCCAGAACGGGCAGTGACTAGCAAATTCAGCTAAGAGGCTACTAAAATTAACATTTCAAGCTTTTTGAAAACATCAAAAGAAGCAGACATATAGATGCAAAATACACAGAAATGTTAAGAAAACAAACTTTGTAACTGTAATAGTAATGCTCAAGCAATTTTGATGAAAAGAGCAGTTCTTGCGAGAACCTATTTTAGGTTCTGGAAGAGGAGGCAGGTGTGGACTGTAAACATAGTGAGTGATCCCTAAGATGAAACAGCATTACTACAGTGAGTATTTTTTCTTCTAACCCAGGAATTCCTCACTTAATATTTACACTCCAAGCAGACTCTATAGCAGTACCTTGAAGGGCAGGGGCCAGAACCTACTTAGGAAAGAGGTTCTGCAAGACAGCAGTTCCAAGCTGGCATCACTCCTGAACTGTATGTCCAGGCAGTAGTGCTTTGTAAAGGGGTGCCCTATTTTCAAGTAGCTGTTTTGCAAATGTATAATAAGGATGCCCCTTGTGGATGCAACAGAGGCAGAGGTGCCCTTTATGGAGTGTGTTTTAAGCCTCTGGGTGGCATTTTCCCAGATTTTCAAAGCAGAACTGGATGCAAGAGACTATCCATTGAGAGACAGACCTCTTAATTGCTGGTTTACCTTGCCAATCTCACCATAAGTAACAAAAGTTGAGTGTTTTGGTTTGGATCTGACTACTTTGTCCAGTCCACGAGATACCCAAAACTCTTTTCAGGTCAAGGCTATGCAATTTTGTTCATCTGGTCTAGAATGTTCTGGATAGAGCAAAGGAAGTGTTACTTATTTATTTTATTTCATTCTTCAGAAAAATATCCTTTGAGCAAAATTCTCTTTTCAAAGGTTTCATGTCAAAATAAGGTACATGAACAATACAACAGAAACACCACAAAAATATGACGGTTCACACTGAACATAGTATGAAGGTACACAATAAGGACAACAAAATACAGCTATGCTCGTGGTTATAAAATTCAAGTGCGGGGATTAACAAGTCAGTTGGAAACAAAAAAGTGACAGGAGGATACTGACTGGCTCAGATGGAATTCCGCACCACCTTAAGGAGCTCCTGACGATAGCCGTCTTGTTTGTGGATCCTGACACCTTGAGTCACATTTGATTAGTTCAGCTGTTATCTTTGTCTTTTACAGATTGTTTTCTCATTCTGAGTGCAGTCTGTATGCCACCCACTACCTGTATGGTTTCTCAGGGTTTGCCAACCCTGCCAGGCTAACTCGCAAGTGGCATCATTTGTAGGTCTGCACTGAGCCGCTGACCAGAATCTGTGGCGTTTGTCCCCATTACTTGGTTGTTGTTTTCCATATTATATTGCTGTTGTTAGCAGCTGACAGTTGCTGTTTGTGAGATCAACTTTTTTTAAAAAGGACATTGCCCAGAAAGTATGAGAAACTGTTTTCTTTGGGGAGCTGATTTCTGTTCCTGCCATATAGTGAGAAAAGGAGCTTGAAGCAGAGTGCCACACAGGTCCCGATTGAGACATGCATGTTCTCATGGTTATTTCCACCCATTTAGTGACATGGATAACACCACTGCTATGAATGTAGCAGCAGTGGCTAGGGTTTAATATACTTATTTTTGCTTCTACAGGGTCTTGATGCCTAAAATAATATAGCAACGGCCTGGGAACAAAGTGGAACACTGCCATCGACAGTAGTACTGAGTTTTAGAAACTTCTCTATGTGTTCCTCTCTTACATTTTGAGCTATTGGCTGTCAGGGAGCTTGAGACCTTATCAGAACTAACCATGCAGAGTTTGGAAAGGTTCTTCTTTTTGCTATAGAAGGGTTTTAGCTGCAGAGTGCCTTGTGATCTAGGCTGTCCCCAAGCATACTCAAGTATGTACCCTCGTGCCATAAATTTGTCAAGCCTGTGTTGAAATTAAGGGCTGGCCTACCAGGTAGCAGATTATCAGGCAGCAAACTGAAAATAATTTCATTTGTGTATCATTGTTAAAGGTCTGGGAGCAATTCTGAGTCTGCACGTGACACACATCTATAGTTTGCAGCAGCCCTGCAATGTTAAGTTTGCACAGGTTCATCCATGAGATAAGCAACATGGTAGTATTGAAAGCCTTTGCCCCCTTTGTTTTGTAAATAAAAAGAACTGAACATAGTAATATCGATAAGGTGGAAGAACAATTTCTTGTACACCTTTTGATTCGAATGCAGTGGTAGTTTTTAGCATGTGATCAGTGACCTTCAGCCCCTCCCATCTTACTACTGGTAGTGCAGCACCAGGTTTGATCTTAGGAGTTCCATCACATTCGTCACCATATGTTATCATGTCACCCTTATGTACAGTAGCTAGCATGTATAGTCTGTGCTTTCTTGGACCTTGCTCACCACATGATTATTCTCATTTTTGGGCAATCCTCCACAACCAGTGAAATGCTCTCTCTAACACCAAGCCAGGTATTGTTAAAATGTAGTGGTAGTACTAATCGTGTTCTATTGACTATGCCACAATTTAGTTTTCAGTTCCAGCAACTGTAGCAAAAGTTTCAGGTGGGAGTAAAAGCAGTCAGTACCCTTTTCCAGCAAATGGACTGAACAATTAAATGACAATTTCCTGAGTTGTTTACCCTGTCTTTTGTGCTGAGGCACTGTTCGCCGCCTCTACTGTTACTTCAAGATTATCTCCCTGTCTGGAATACCATTCCACTCCATATTGTCCTCCCTTGGGCCTGTGACAGTGTGGTCCAGTGTTGTACTTGGTACAATGTTTTTACCTGCATACACAACGTAATTACACACACAGCCTCTCATCCCACCATTATCTGAACAGCTTTCTCATAGCTCACAGATTGTGATGCCAAATCTGAATCGTTTCAAGGGCAAATACTGTTTGAATCCAAGACGTTCTTTGAATAGTAAGAAAGATTAACCTATACTAATCTACTTGGAAGGAATATGTTGTCAAACTTGTTCTGCAGTACATTTAAGACACTTATTTTCCAAAGTTTGTCAGGGATACAGCAGCCTTTTCATTATCAACAGAATGCATGGATTTTAAAACATTTATGAACCCGCCTACTCATATGTGAGTGCGTTATAGGTGTGGAAAGAAATGGGTTTGTAGACCAGTACATGGAAAGTTGTGTGTTTTTCTTTACCAGTCCAGTCAACAGGAAAATACTAATGAGAGCAAAGTCACAGGACCACACTGGCGTCCATGAAAACCTACGTGAAAATTCAGTTTGGGTAATGCTAGACAAAATTGTTTGGCATACCAGTTCGTTTCTATACAAATAATTGTCATAATGCTCTCACTACCATTGTGCTCCATCTCTGAAAAAGAATATTTTGAAACATTCAAGTAGTGTTGGTTTGTCAGGCAAAGAGACATTAGTTCCAGGAGTTCCTGTAAACTCCAATGGTTCTACCTGCTGTTCAGTTTCATGCCACATCATTTCAGAACCACGTATCCGGTTTGCATCAGCACTATCTTTAGAGGGACAATGAGGACTTGTCCACTTGCTCTGCCTCTTTCAAATGTTCTTTATCTCTCCCTGGGCTTGGTACACCCTCAAACTTGGGCATCCTTTCTGTCAACCCTCCTATCTACCAAGACAGTTTGTTTCCCTTTCAGTTGAGGAGTCCTGTACTGAGTTGCATGATGAGCTTGTCTCCTTTTCATTTCTTTGCTTTCTTCTCTTTCAAATGGTCTGTAAGTTTCTGTTAAAATCTCTTGCTCACTTTCATGTGGCCTCATTTGATCTACTACAGTGGATGTGAATGGACCATTCCAAACTTGCTGTTCCCTGTCCCCTTCTATGTGCTGCACCTTGCCCTCTTATCATTTGCCCTGCCCTGCCCCATTCCGCTTGCAGTGCTATCATCATTTCACTTGCTCTGCCTTGCCCGTGCCCTTGCAGCGCTGTCACCATTTTCAGTTGCTCTGCCTTGCCCGTGCCCTTGCTGTGCTGTCACTATTTTCACTTGCTCTGCCTTGTCCCGTGCCCCTTGAAGTGCTGTCACCATTTCACTTGCTCTGCCTTGCACTGTGCCTTGCAGTGCAGTCACCATTTCACTTGCTCTGTCTTGCCCCGCCCTTGCAGGCGCTGTCATCATTTCACTTTCTCTGCCTTGCCCCATGCCCCTTGCAGCGTTGTCACCATTTCACTTGCTCTGCCTTACCCGTGCCTTGAAATGCTGTCACCGTTTTCACTTCCTCTGCCTTGCCCGTGCCCTTGCAGCACTGTCACCATTTTCACCTACTCTGCCTTGCCCCATGCCCCTTACAGCGCTGTCACCATTTTCACCTGCTCTGCCTTGCCCATGCCCCTTGCAGCGCTGTCACCATTTTCACTTGCTCTGCTTTACCCCGTGCCTTGCAGCGCTGTCATCATTTTCACTTGCTCTGCCTTGCCCCGTGCCCCTTGCAGCACTGTCACCATTTTCACTTGCTCTGCCTTGACCCATGCCCTTGCAGCACTTTCACTTGCTCTGCCTTGCCCCGTGCCCTTGGCGCCGTCATCATTTTCGCTTGCTCTGCCTTACACCGTGCCTTGCAGTGCTGTCACCATTTCACTTGCTCTGCCTTGCCCCATGCCCATTGCAGTGCTGTCACCATTTTCTCTTGCACTGTGCCCCATGCAGTGCTGTCACCATTTTCACTTACTCTGCCTTGCCCTGTGCCCCTTGCAGTGCTGTCATCATTTTATTTGGCCTGCCTTGCCCAATTCCTCTTGCAGTGCCCTCATATTTTTATCTGCCCTTCATTGCCCCCTTCCACTTGTATTTCCTTTACTATTTGTATTTGTTCTGCCTTGCTCTCTTTCACTGTGACATGTTCTATGCATTTCATTAACAGTATTGTCTGATCTTTTATTCATCTGCATTTTATTCCATGTATTATATTCTTCAAACAGTCTCGCTCAGGTAACACACCTTCCAAGTCTGATTCTGAGGAGGTGGAGTCAGAATCACAACTTGTGTCCCCATAGAAACATAAACATGTTCTCTGAAGAAGAGATGCTATCTAGATATAATTGGGGACAGTTAGGAGGAATGGGCAACATGAGGGAGGGAGGGAGGAGACTGGCTGCAATAAATACAGATGGAGGAAGCAGTAGTGAGCAAGCGAGCTCCAGTGTGCTGGCACCAGAAACTTTGATATTGTGGGCTGTTTCTGTTCTCTCACTAGACCACCATGAATTTGTAAAATATTACAAATCAGGGGATTGGAGCATAGGGGATGAGGCAGATTGTCTAGGAGGCTGGCACTGGGGTGTGTTACTTCTGATGGGTGTACTGCGTTCACATGTACTGCATTGGTTTATGCTTGCCATTGTTTTCAAATGAACAAAATCATCACTTAATGTATCTATTACAATGAGTTATATATAGAATACTGGATGAGGCAACTATGCAGCCAGTGTGTTCTACTACAGAGGAACTCCAGTTCCTCTGACCTCAAAGCGAAGCTCCCGAAGGTCCATGGGAATCAGAACCCCAAGCTGACAGAACACACTGGTTATGCATAAAGTTGCTCATCCTGTATTTTTTGATAGTGTATAGTACTATGCGAAATGTGTGCATTTTGTTTTTTTTTCTTTCACAATGAAACTGACTTGTGAAGTCTCTAGAGGGTCTAGAATGCTGTTCTACCACAGAACTGGATAGAGGAAAGCAACTATGTGGCAGCATTCCAAGTTGTTCTGCTGCAGTAGTGACATCACTACTGCAGCAGAACTACATAATGACATCACTACTGCAGCAAAACAAGCACATTTCAGGCTTGGAATTCCATGAATAACAGCATTCCACCATACACTATACATAGGTTAAGTGATGTTAGAAAATAGGTAGCGTAATTCGGTCCTGATTGGCCAAAAGTGCCAATCAGCCAGTTCAATGTAAGACAATAGAGACCGGGAAATAATGAGACCCAGTCTCTGTTGCCTCATTTCATGCCAGTAGTACTGTGCCATTAGAGCGTGGTAAAAAGCAAACACAGCCATTGTTTTCTTTCTAAGCTTAGCGAAAACAATAAAAACCCCGACTTCAACTGGAATCTGTTATAACCCCAGGCGAGACCCTTGTCACAGTTTAGTTTAAAAGTACTGTAGCAGTTTGACAATGTAAATAAGTATTTTATTGTTATTTGGTTGATCCTGCCTGTTGTGTTTACCTTGTGTGAGGCGTCCACTGTGGTTAGCATGGCCGCATTACAAGTGTCGGAGCTTGTGTGAATTTTAAAAGTTGCTTTTCTTTTTTCTCCCCTTGCATTTTGTGCCGCAGAAAAGAAAGAAGCTTGGAGCTGTATTTTCATTTGCTTACTGTCAGGACTCGGGACATCTGAAGGAGAACCAGTACAGTTGGTGATTAATACGGAGCAGGTGAGTTTGTGGACATGGACGGAGCGGGGCAGTGCGAATCTATACAGCAGGCAGCTAGTAAAATAGAAGGACTGAAGCCCAGAGTGATATCATTTGACTCTCCTGCCCGAATGCAGCCAGGTAACTCTTCACCCACAAAGGCACATTTTGGGAGACTGACTGTTCTCTTGCTCGACTGCTGCCTGGTAACACTTCACCCACAATGGCACATTTTGGCAAACTGACTGTTCTCTTGCTCGACTGCCGCCCGGTAACACTTCTTCCCCAATGGCACACTCCCCAACAGTTATCCTCTTACTGGCTGCTTATTTTACAGATTTGCTGATTTGCTGTCAGCCTGCTAGTTGCACTGATTGCTTCACTTACTGCACTTAACAGGCTGTAGTATGCAGTCGGGAGAACCATTGCTGCAATGAGCCACAGTCGGGTTAACAGAACAGAAAGTTCAGACTCAAGCAGGTGAGAAAGGTCAGACAGACTGTAATAAAAAAGCTATACACTACTTAAGTGTCTGTAAATAAATGTGTGTGTGTGGGGGGAGAGGCTTAATGTAGCCACAGTGCTGTTTAATACAGCACATTACTGTGCTACTCCTAGCTCCAAAACAAACAAACCCCACACATACATACACATCGTTCTAATGCAGGAGGAGGAACTATTTTATTCCAAAACTTAGTTTAATTTATCATCAATATTTTTATAAAACTCATTCATTTTACAGTGCCCATTTTCTAAGTGCAATAATACCCTCCAGGGTGGGTGGTATTGTGTTATACAAGACCTTCCAGGGGTTATAAGGCCCTCCGCCTGTGGCACTGGGCCTCATTACGCCTCAGGTGGTCTGGTAAGCCTGTGCCGCCCACCTGAAGGAAGCATGTGCACATTTTACCCATTTCAACAAATATTACAGTAATCAGGGACAAGAGGACAATGTCCTGCTGCTTGAAGGGCTGGCAGCACTGTAGCTTATCAGGCAGTCTCCCTTCATTGACATCATGGCGGCAGCCATTTTAGGAAACAGAAAGAGAGAGATTGAATCGGCAAAGGCGGTTGTTTACATTTTTAAATGCGATGAAAAGTACGATTTGCTTAGAACTTGCCACAACAGTAGATCTTAGAGAAGCTCTTGCAGCAGGTAACACATATTGGACTGGCGCGGCCGGTGGCAGGATGCCACGGCAACTTTTCGAGCAGTAGCTAGTCGGGACTCGACCCCCCACGTCGGCCCCACCCCCGACGTCCCATGGTAGATAAGGCGGCGGTCAAAAGTGTGCTCCAGTTCTTGTACCACCAGAAGCACGGCAGATGGAAAACCCATGATGAGAATGGAAACAACAACAAAAGGGGCACATACTGGTCCAGCAGCAAGCTAAAAATATGCTCGGCTGATGCAGGGCGAGATCCCCAGGGAAGGAGGGAGGGAAGTATACCTGCTGCAAGAGCTTCTCTCGAAGATCTACTGTTACACTAAGTTCTTACACAACTGTACTATCTTACTTTGAAAGGAAGCTCTTGCAGCAGGTAAAACATACAGAACTGAGTGCCAAGCAGTATAAACTGAAGACAACTGCTAGGGAGGTAGAAGAGGAACAGAGGAAGGAAGAGGCAAGACCTCAGGAGATCAGACCCTGCAGAACTGCCAGGCAAAACCCATTCTGCATCTAGATGCGATGTCACGGCTGTAGTGCTTGATAAAGTGTGGACTAATGCCAGTGGCTGCCACACAGATTTCCGAGTTGAGACCCTCTTAACGGCTACAAAGGAGGCCGCCACCGCTCTGGTAGAATGACCCTGATCAGGCCAGACAGGGTTTGTTATGCTTGTAGCCAAATGTGATGCAGTGCATCAGCCACCTAGAGAGGGTCTGTTTGGAACTGGGCTACCCAAGGAACATGGGGCAAAGGAAACAAACAACTGATCGAACAACCTAGCCCCTTGGTCCTAGCCAAGTAAAATCACAACATGCGATGGATGTCCAATGTGCAGAGAAGCACCTCATCCCAACTGGAGTTTTCAGGTAGTAGACTGGGAGTTAAACATCCTGGTTCAGTGTCATTTTAGTACAACTCTGGGAGAAACTTAGGACTGGTACACAAAGCTACCCTGTCTTTGTGAAAAATCAAATAAGGCTCCTTACACATCAGGGCCTGCAGCTTGGACATCCTTCAAGCGAAAGTAATGGCAACTAAAATAATGTTATCCAAGAATGAAAAGCAGCTCGCGATCTGCGGCAGGTTCAAAAAGGTGGAGGGTAAGTTTCTCCAGGATGAACGGAAGGTCCTGACAGGGGCTTTATGAGGATGCCTCTGAGTAAGGCATGGGTAACCTCCAATTGAGCCACTGTTCTGCCCTGGACAGGAACATGGTAGGTAGAAAGAGGCCAGGTGTACTTTATGGAGCAATAATTCAGCCCCTGATTCAGACAGGGATAATAAATATTCCAGCAAGGTGTTAACTGGAGAGCCAAAGGATCAATGTGGTACCCTGTAGCCCAGAGGCAGAATCGTTTCACTTCATTGAATAAGTGGGTCTCATGAAGGGCTTCCTCGCCTCCACCAGGACTTGACATCTTGTCTGACACCCTAAATTGAAGCTTGGCTAAGTCTTGAGAAGCCAAGTGTGAAGGTGAAGGACTGCAGGTTCAGGTGAACAAGAGTCCCATTGTCCTGAAAAGGTAAGTGAGTTGTGAGAGGAAGTGAAACTGGTAATGCCACCGCCAGTTGCTGTAGCAAAGGAAACCAAAAACCTGGCAGCGTATAAGGGATCATGGTGGTTCCTTCGCTTGTGCCTTGAGAAGGACTCTCTGAATGGCGGAAATGGAGGGAAAGGCGTAGAGGAATCTCCCTTCCATGAGAAGAACAATGTGTCTTGCCAGAAAACACCAGGCTCGGGATCTAGCGAGCAAATACTGAGCAGTTTTGCATTGGTGGAGGGACGTAAAGAGGTCCAACTCTGGTGTTCCCCATCTGCATGTTGATGTGGAGATTCCTCAGTCAGAGGCCTAGACTCCTGCATCTTGTGTGCTCCTAGGTGTGCCCCCATCCCAAATTTGCAACATCCGTGGTCAGGACCTGTCCAGGAGCTTCCTTCTGAAAGGGATGCCCTCCTGTAGGGTTGGGATGTCCCCACAGGAGGAGTTCCTTGCAGACCGACTCGTTATGGAGACAGACAAGTCTAGGTCATCCCACCTCTGGTCCCACTGTACCCAAAGAGTCCACTGAATGGTCCTCATCCGGAGTCTTGAAAGGGAACGTAACGATGGCAACCGCCACGTGACCCAACAGCCAGAGGAGCAATCTGGATGGAATGGAATGGAGGAGACAGAATAAATCTGCCTGGCTAGAGCCCAAATGTGATCTGCCTGGTCTAGAGGTAGGAAGACCCTCCCCAGAACAGTGTTTAGGGCGCCTCGATGAGCGGAAGGAGTTGTGCTGGGCTGAGTGCCAACCTGGCTGGGTTGATGGTAATCCCCAGGTTCCAGAATAGGTTGCAGGTGTCCCTGATGGCAGCCTGGAATTGAGCACCAGAGTGCGCTATGAGTAGCCAGTTGTCCAGGTATGAGAACATGTAGTGACCCATCCTGCAAAGCGCTGAGGCCACCACCACCAGACACTTTGTAAACACTCTCAGTGCAGAAGAGAGACCGAAGGCAGGGCCCTGAACTGGAAGTGTTCGCCTGGAATGCACACGAAGATATTTTCGATGACCTTCAGCTATAAGGATGTGGAGGTAGGTGTCCTGCATATCCAGGGATGCGAGCCAACCTCCTTGCCACAACATAGGAATCAGGTTGTGCAATGTGACCATCCTGAAGCGCTTGTATCGCGACGGACATCGAGGATCGGTCTCAGGTCTCCGACTCCATTAGGACGAGCAAGAATTTGGACTAGAACATGGTGCATCTCTCCTGTGGAGAATGGGTTCTTTGGCATTTTTGACAGCATTGCCTGAATCTCCTGCTGGATGAGGACTGCGTGTCCTGCCAAGTGATGGGATGGGGAGGGGCCTGTCCGGAGGGGTACACACACAAACTCTATAGAGTGCCAATGTGTTATAAGCTTGCTTGAACCCACTGGTGGAGGTCACTCGTCTCAGGCTTCTGGATAAAGGAAGCGACTTCCACCTCCCTCTCCCGACAGAATGTCGCAGAGAGGTAGGTTTAGCTGGAAGTCATGCTGTTGGAGGTGGAGGACAGCGGCTGGGTGGACTTAGCCTGTCGAGAGGTGGAGGCCGAGGATCCCTGGGGCCACCATGTTGACTAAAGCCACCTCAGGTTGCTGAAAGCAGGGTTGCTGAGGCTGCTGTCCCCTCTGCCTGAGCGAGCCCTCTGAAACTGTCTCTGTTTCAGAGCGATACATAGACTGCATGGTCGGACTGCCTTACCAGAGTCCTGTAATCTACTGATAATCCACTCCGTTTCTTCCCGAGGAGAAGCGGAGCCCTTAAAAGTGCGTGTCTAAGATGTTGGACTGAACATCTGGCATGAACCCTGAAACCTGGAGCCAGGAATGGCACTGAAGACAGATGCCCGTAACGCTGCCCTAGCTGAGGTGTCCATGAGTCGTGAGGCAGACTGTAACACATGCATGCCACGTCTTACCCTATTTGGAGTAGTTTTGCAAGTTCTGCCTTCTGAGGCAGTCGGGCACTCCTTGCAACATGTCCAGATCTTACTCACAGAGGCATTTTGGACCATGTGTGTCAGGAGTTTAAGCTCCTGATGCTGCAGGTGGCAGGCGTGTACACCTTCCTGCCCATGGAATCTAGCTGCTTGGACTCCCTGTCTGGAGGATGGGTGCTCAGATGTTTGGGCCTCTGTGAGCAAATCGTGAGCTGCTGATATAACGACAGAGTCAGCAGCAGGTTGTACAGCCAAAAGGGTGTCCCTTAGGAGCCGGTACAGCCAATCCGCCTTTCTCGAGATGGCAATGGATGAGAGGTGGTGCCAAGTGGCCTGTGTGATGTCCTCGAGTATCCACCATGGGAGAGGATAACAATGGGCTTGAGGTCTTTTTGATGGAGTGTACTTGGCAAGCCTCATCGTTCCGGCTCCAAGTCCTCCATCCCACCCCATGTTGGCTTGTATGTGTCTCATAACCTCCATGAGCAGCGGGCCATCCGGAAGTGATTTTGGCAGATTCTCAGGTTCATCAGACAAGAGGGTCCTTGAAGGAAGTCACAGAGGAGGCTGTTGTGTGGTAGGAGTCAGTGGAGGAGACTACGGGAGATCTGGGTCTCCACGCCTGTGTCTGTGCCATTCAGGGATAAAGATACTAGAGCTCATACAGCGAGATCTAGGCCCTTTCTCTTTCCGTCTGTTTCCAAGGTCTCTCTGGAGCAGGATGTTTTCCCCTATCCTCATCCAAGCAGGGTTGAGGAGGCACTTCTTCAATGTGTGGAATCTCCTCACTAGGAGTCGGTGCCAGGTCAGGATTGGCGGAGTGACTGGTGTAGGTGTGAGCAGGAAGGATATCCGGCCTAACAGTTTCCCATCAATGGGAGAATAAGTCCTTGACCTAAGGTTGAGCTTCAGAGAACCAGGCGCTGGGTCTGGTGGCGTTCTGGAGCTCGGTGCTGTACTGATGTCAATCCTGTCCGGCGTCGGTGGTTGGACTGGGGTGGGGGCAGCGGTGTATCCTGGTTGTCAGGACTGTTGCCGGGACCCGAAGGACACTGTGGGCTGGTGTCTGATCAGCTGGCGTCAATGCATACGTCCACCCTGCCGTCGGATGTAGGAAAACGCCGGGCGACAGAGACTTTGCGGAGGAGGAAGGGGCTTTGGAGCGCTGTCAGGCAGGCTTGCATTGATGGAATCTGGCGCAGGCTTGGCGGATTGTCCGAGGACACTTGTCAGTTACTAGGACCCGGTTTGTCCGTCAATGGAGTGTGAACTTCAGAAGACTTGTGGGCATGTTTTGGCGGGAGGGAGGAAGACCTCCCTGCCGATGGGGCTGAAGATTTGGCCTTCTCCCGGGGTCGGCACTGCATACAGAGGCCGACCGGGGCAGAAGTGTGACTTACCTGGGTCAGATGAGTGGCCCAAGGAGGCTGAAGGAGGCTTGATCTTCAGGAGTTGAAGAGTGGAATGCCCCAAAGATTTCTCTTTGGCCGCAGGGCCTCTGGAGGAGGCTGGGGCCTTTACCACTGTAAGGCAGGAGTCATGGCCTGATGACCCCAATCTGGAGGCGGTGTGGGATCCGGAAGATCTCTATCTGGAGCGGACCTCTCCTATATCTGTCCTGCTCTCTTTGTTTGTCCTTAGGCTTAGGGGTGTGGTGTTTCCCTAAAGACTTGTGGGAGCAGCGGGAGAATCCCTTTCAGAGGACAAATCTCTCTGCAACACCGCTAGTTGCTGCTGAGCCAGAAAGGCCTGTAGAGACTTTTGTCAGCGGATGTGGGTGCAACTATTGAAAGCCTGACAGCGCCGAGCAGGACAGAGAGTTAGGTTCAGGCCCAGGCAAAAAACAGAGGTCACGTGTCCATCTCTAGAAGGTATCTGTTTACTGCAGGCACTCTTATTCATGTTCCTGGACAGGGTAGTCGACATGCAGAAGCTGTGGGAGGAAAAAAAACAGTCGAAAGAGATTGACTGGAGTCGAAAAATTCAAAAGTGTCGAACTGGTGAGACAGCCAAGTGAGCTAACGTTCACACATAGGCGGCAGGAAAGAGCTGGAGCATGCTGGGACTGCCGCCCTTATATACAATGTGGGACGCCGGGTGGGGCCGACGTCAGGGTGGGTGGTCCCCACTAGCTACTGCTGGAAAAGTTTGCCATGGGGTCCTGTTGCCAGCCAGCGCCAGTCCAATATTTACCTGCTGCAAAGCTTCCTCTCAGTAAGATCTGCATTTATCCTAATTAAATAAATGCAGTTTTAGCATTCATGTAAACAACAGCCTTTTCTTTAAGGGTTATGAGGCCAGATCTTGGAAAATCGATAAGGTAAATTTATGGGTTTAGGTATCCTTTAAGGAAAACTTTGTCATAAAAATATCAAGCAGATTTTTTTTAATTAAAGCTGGAGATTGACCAATTTTTCAGAATAAGAGAATTCCAAACCAGGAGCTATGACCATGAAAGGCTAGGTTGCCTACAGATTTTAAACACAAGGCTAGAATACAAAGAAACCCTTAGCCTGAGGAACAAATGGTTCTCCTAGGAATGTAAAGGGGTCAAAAGTTCAAGAATGTACAGACAGCCTGAACTGTTCAGGGCTTTATAAGTCAGCAACAGAACCTTGTGGTCAAGTTGCCACCTAACAGAGCAGTCAGCCCAGAGCCCATGGTGAGAGAGTAATAGGATCTGAGCTCCATGCTGAGGTTAAAGCCTCGCTGCCACATTCTGGACTGGCTGCAGGTGGTGAATCTGATTACATGGCAAGCTCTTACAGTGTGCATTACAGTAATCAATGTGTTAGGTGACATAAGTTTGACAGAACAGTTACATAGAACTTACCGTAACAGTAGATCTTGAGGATCTCAGTCATCAAGTCACACCGTGAGAACTTCTCCATTAGGGATGCAGGATCCACATAAGATTTTCAGCAGTACAACTGGGGCTGCCCACAACGCCATCTGTCGACATCAACCCTATAAAGCCATGAGCAGCCTTGCTCCTTCTCAGTTCTTCCACCGGAGACAAAGGAAGCACAGCTCTAGCCATGGGGAACCAAGGAGAGACAGAGAGAGGTGCCCAGGCCTATCAGAAAGACTTGATACACCAGATAACCAGTTCTAGGAAAGAGCCCTCCCAAAAAGGGACTGGTGGGGCAGAAGACAGACCTGATGAATGAGATCCCGTCGAAGATCTGCTGTTACAGTACATTTTATGTAACTGTTCTATTTTCTTTGAGGTATCATGATCATCAGGTCACACCATAGAAACAAGTCCCAAGCAGTTACAGGTGCAGGTAGACAGTCTGGGAGGAAGGCCAACCTAAGCTTAAGACAGGAGGCCCTGCAGCACAGCCCCAGTGAATCATGCATGGGCTCTAGAGGCAATATCCAGACTGTGAGCAACTTCTTGAGCCTGGGCAAGAAGGCACTCAGCCTGGTCTGAGGCAGGAAGACCTTCCCTATTCAAGTATAGGACCGCTCCTATGTACTGTAGCCTTTGAGACGGGACTAGAATCAACCCAGCAAATTGACTGTAATGCCCAGGAGAGAAATAACTGAAGAGTTCTCTCCAGGTCTGCAGAGCTGTTTTGTGGGCGGGGCCTTGAGGAGCCAATCGTCCAGATATGGGAATCGTACAGCTCCCCTCCTTTCTGAAGGCCACAGCCACTGCTGCCAAGCACTTGGTAAAGACACAGTGCAGAGGACAAGCCAAAGGGCAACACTTTGAACTGGTAATGCTCACCCTGGAAAAGAAACTGGAGAACCTTCTGTGAGGTGGAAATACAGAGATTTGCAGGTAAGCATCCTGCATATCCAGAGCCATGTCACAGCCAGTCGCCATGCTTGAGAAGGAGCATGAGGCCTGGCAAAGTTACCATCTGGAACGTTTTGTACTGGGCATACAGACTGAGGTCCTTGAGGTCTAAGATGGGCCTCAGACCTACAGTTTTCTTGGGAACCAGGAAGAACTGGAATAAAACCCTTCATTTCTCTGATGCCTGGGCACTGGCTAATGGCCTGTTTGCACAGAAAGGACTGTATCTCCTCCTGGAGAACAGACAGGTGGGCCTGGGGTAGGTAGAGGACAGAGAAGAAGCCTCTGGAAGTTGCTCGGGAGCTCCAGAGTATGACCCTTTCTATGATTTGAAGAATCCAGGCATCTGATGTGATGGTTCTCCACTGATTGAGATGAATGGAGAACCGACCTCCAACCACCACCTTTTGGTCGGCGACTGGAAGAGGAGTCTGGCAAGGAGACAAGCGAGGCGGATCCAGATGCTGTGGCCAATCCGTCGCCTCTAGGATGCCTGGCGCAGCTCCAGCAGTGGAGGGGTGGGCAAGGCAGCAGAGGCTCCATAAGTTGATCGTCTGTTGGATCCCTTATGAAAGGGAGGGTGCTGCCTGCTCTTGAGTTGCATATGATGGAGGCGAAGAGACAGATTTAGTAGCTCTGCCAGATGCCTGCAAATCATTAATGATGTCCTGGACATCTGGCCCTAATAGTTTTGAGCCACTGAAGGGGGCATTCAGCACCTTCTGCTGGATATCCGCAGCAACACCTGACACTTTTAGCCAGGAGTGCTTACTAAGGCAAATGCCTGTGGCAGCAATCCTGGAAATAGTGTCCAAAATGTCAAAGAGGGCACACAAGAGGTGCTTAACATTCTCAGTGAGTTTGTAAGCATTTTAGAACCTCCTGCTTCTGGGTACTGTCTCGAAGGTCCTGGGCAGCTGCCTTGCCTTCTTCCAGTTGGTATTCTGGTACTTCACTATATGGGAAAGGTATTTGACAATCCTCAGCCCAAAGGTGGAGGAGGCATAAAGCCTCTTCCCCAGAGATCGATTCTGCATGACTCTGACAGGAGGAAGGGACCCTAAGGTGCTTGGGCACCTTAGACCTGTCATGAGTTGCTTTATTATCAATAAATCTGTTTCAGGCTGGCAGCATTATGTAGAAAACCCTGAGGGAGCATGGTTGGCACCATGTCAGGTCTGTGCCAGGATGCAGTAGTAGCATTCCTCAAAGCAGGCAAAAAGGAGGAATGAATGTGGGAGGAGACTCTGGGATCTCTAGGAAATCCACCAGATCTTTTCTGGTGGCATCCTCCTCCTCCTCATTATGAAAGCCCATGGCCAAGGACAACTGCTTCGTAATACTGAAGAAAGTGGGGTCCTCTGGAGGAGACCTAGGGTGTGTTTGACAAGAGTCCTCATTCACTTATGAAGCTGTGGATCTATCCAAGGAGGGGTTCTTCCTCCTCTTCATCTGGAAGGATAAGATCAGGATGGTACTACTCCTCCTCCTCCTCAACATTGACCTGTTCTAATTCTAGGTTCGATGACTAAGGTGTAAACAATGGGGCAGCCTGTGAAGGCAGAGCTGGTGTTGATTCCAACGGAGCTGTCAATGGCACAGGCCATGTAGGCCAAAATGCGCCTAAATGGTGAACTACTAACCAGTAAATTTGGTTAAATTTGGTGGAAATTGATGACAACAGAAGACTGCATCAATGGAGGGGGTCTATAGTGCAGAAGCGGCGATCCACCAGAGGGCCTTGAGAGCCCAAAGAACCCAAAACCCGAGGGCCTGGGGAGGCATCAGGCCTGGATGGAGGCCGCCCACGATGACCCGTCATCGATGAAGGGCTGACGACCATCGCCGATCAGCCACCCTGGACATGGGGCAGAGGTGCTGTCAGTATGGGTCTGGTGGGGACAGAGACCTGGACAGCAGATTTGTACATTGGTGCAGCCACAGCTGATGAAGTGCCTCGGATGAGGAGGAAAGGCCATCAGGAGGCGGGACCACCACCAGGAAGCGGTCATGATCGTGGTCTTTTAATGACTTCCCTGAGGACTTGTCTTGGTCCTTGGTGACTTGGGAGCTTGACAACCCTGTCAGCAACTGGGAAGCAGGGACCCGGAGGACCCCTGCCCATAATTGGCTACCTGTTGCTCCATGAGGACATTTTAAGTGCCTTTTGAGTTAACTGAGGCTTGTTTGATTAAACTTCTGGCAGAGCTCACAGGTGGAGACTTAGTGGTCAAGGCCAAGACAGCAGAGAGAGAGAGAGAGAGAGTGCTCATCTGTAGAGGCAATCCTCTTTCCACAGTGGCAGCAATGGAAGAGAGAAGTTGAAGGATTAACTCTTGGCATAAACAAAATAAAGGAATGCCTTAGAAGAGAGACTCTAAAACAGTAAGTCTGAAAAAGCATGGCTGAAAAATGGCACAAAACTGCATCAGACTTCCTCAGAGACCCATCTTGAATGGTCGATAAGCGAAAGAACCGAGGAGGAGTGGGGCCATTCACACCTTATAGGGTTGATGATGTCGGCATGGGCGGCCCCAGCTGTACTGCTGAAAATCTTTCTGTGTGGCTCCTGCTTCACCGATGGTGAAGTTCCTATGTGTGACCTGATGACTGAGATACCCTGAAGAAGATCCAGAGTTCTGTGAACAACCAGATCAAAAGCGGCACAACCTGGCTATTTTATTTTATTTTTACGGAATAAGCAGCCCATTGACTGCAAACACCTAAGATTCCAGCATGGCCCCTAATCAAGGACTATTCACACACTGTGTAACACCTTTACAGCCTTTAAGTGGAACACCATCAAGGATGGGGACCATAAGGTAGCATCAGACTTTGGAGACCTGCCAATCCGAACTCATCACCAGCAGTTTAATTTTTCCTGGATTAAGTGCCAGTCAGCTGGAAGAAATCCATCAATGATCAAATGGCATGGTAAGGGAGTGCCTGACCGTGGAGAGCTTTAAGGACGGCCTTGAAAACCTACTTATTCAAGCTCGCCTTCCCAGAATATGAATGACAGATTGTCAGAAGACACCAGGAGAAAGGACTGCTGTGTGACTGAACTTCTGCTAGGACTACAGTAAGAACTTTTGTACTTGGACCTTTAATTTAGGGTAAAAAAAACTAACAAAACAAAAAAAAAAAAGTGTGTGTTTGTCTGGGTTAACTGAACTGAATGGGTATCTGAACAGTTATTTAGGTGTAAATCTCAGGTGATTGAGCGGACTTAACTGTTGTGAGGTTTAGTTACTTGTAGAAAGATCTAGTAAGTAGGGGGGAGGGCTTAGCTAGAAGGAAGCTACATTTAAAGACTGGTTTAAAAAGATTCTGCTAATAGCTTGGCAGAAGACACCAGGAGAAAGGACTGCTGTGTGACTGAACTCTCTGCTGGGACTATATTGCCCTCCATCCCCCACCCAAAGCTAGTTCTATTTTTATAGGCACAGGATTTGACTGACAACAGGAACTTCCTGTTTGGGAGCAGGAAGTGAGTGATCACAGAACCACCAAGACCCACCATCCTAGAAGGGCAAGAGTAGCTCTCCGGACCCCTCTAGCTGCTGGAGGTCTGCCTCTGAGCAAGTAACTGGTCTACTGAGAAATATAGGATATTCTTGTCTCAGAACAGGACAATCAGGAGCTTAAAGGGCACACAGGCAGAAAGTAAGGAGAGAGAAAAAAAAAACAGAGGAAAGAGTAAGGATTGCAAACAGTTAAGGGGCCAGAAATAAGACATGATTGGAGTGGTGCAGTGCAGTGGCTGTGGAGCAGCAGTCTTCCGGGAGACGTTCTGGAGGATGCGGTGTTGTCCCATCTGCAGGCACCTCTGGGCTGAGGAGGAGGTTGCTCATCTACAGGCTGAGTTGGCCAGGATTTGTCGGACCTCCTCTTCCATCCAGGGATGACCAGTGCCTCTGCCGTTGCCTCAGAGGTTGCCAAGAAAGAGGAGGTTGGACCACAGTGGGCTCAGGAGGGTGAGGGTGGTGGAACAGAGCGCATCCCTCCAGTTGTAGCTCTTCACAATTCCTATGCCATTCTGGCAAAGTGTGGTTCCTCTATGGAGGCACCCGCAGTGGAGACCATGGAGGATGCTGGGAACCTCCACAAAGGAGACCCACAGGAGGTGGCAGGGGACCCTGCAGGGAAGGAAACAACTCCTGGTGGGGGACTCCATTGTTAGGAAGGTAGAACTGGGAGAGGAAGGGGAGGGAGGTGAGGTGTCTGCCTGGCGCCATGGCTTGGAGGGACAGGGCCAATCCTCAGGATTGCCGGAGCAGCTGCACAGGGAGGAGCTGGATGTCATTGTCCACCTAGGGACAAATGACCTGGCTAAGAGAGGGATTGAGAAGCAGGAAGAGTTTATGGAATTGAGGAGGGCCTTGGTCAAGTAGCACGCAGGTAACCTTCTCAGAGGTGCTGCCATCTATGGCATAGGAGGTGGGGTGTTTCACACCATGGGATTCAATCAGTGGTTGAAAACTGGTGTGGGGCTCAGGATTTGGCTTCACTGGGGACTGGGGTCCACCTGGAGTGATGCAAGCCTATATTGGCATGATGGGCTCCATCTGTCCGGAGGGAACCAGGATCCCTAGGTGATAGGTTTAAATGCTTCATTGGCAAGCTTTTAAACTAGCCAAGGGAGAGCACTGGAAAGGAGCAGGAAATCCTAGCCCCCAAATAATCACGGTAGTAAGTGTAAACACCAACATAGAGGTGTCGATAGGGAGAAGGGCAGGGTAAATGGAGAAAGTGACAAAGGCAAGAAGGACAGGGATGGGGCAAAAGGGAGTAAGGCCATCAGGAAGTGGAGGGTAATGAGTACCAATGCCCGTAGTCTGGGCAACAAGCTCCTGAGCTGGTGGCCTTGATGGAAGAGGATGCCTGGATATCGTAGCAGTCACAGAAACATGGTACACAGAGAACCATGACTGGGATGTTAACATACCAGGGTACATAACCTACAGGAGAGACAGGCCTGCGGAGAAGAGGGAGGAGTAGCTCTCTATGTAAAGGAAGGGATAAAAGCAACTGAACAAAAGAGTAAACAGGGAGGAGAGGAGGCACTGTGGGTCACCTTGGAGACTGGAAAGGGCACCACAATCCGCACAGGGGTTGTACAGACCCCCATGTCAGGGGAGGGAATGGACAAGGATATGATAGAAGCATTCTTAGAATGGCAGAGAAAGGAGATACACTGTTGATGGGAGACCTGAATATGCCAGATGTTAACTGGAGCACATTTGCTGCAGCCATCCAAAAGCAGGGCCATTCTTGATGCCCTACAGGTGGCAGGCATTAGACAGCTAGTTTCAGAACCCACTCGTGAGGAGCAATCTTAGACCTCGTACTCTCAAGCGAGGGCAGTGAGAGGATCTCTGATCTAGAAGTGGGTTGCCATCTGGGGACAAATGACCATCAAACAGTGTGGTTCACATTAACTCAGCTACAAAGTCAAGCCATACAAAGTGAGGTACTGGACTTTAGGAGGGCTGACTTTGGCAAGATGGAGAGTGCCTCAGAAAAGCACTAGCAAACAGGCTAGAAGGAGTGTGGAGCAACAATGGGGAATCATCAAAACTGCCATCACAGAGGCAACAAGCCTTATGTGAAGCAAATAAACAAATCAAATGAAAGAAAAAGCCACTATGGTTCTCAAAAGAGGTGGCTGTGAAAGTCAGGAAGAAAAGATAGCATTCCAGAAGTATAAGGAAACACAGAAGGAGCAGGACGAGAGCTGTACCAGTTAAGGCAGAAGGAAGCAGGGAGGGAAGTCAGAATAGCAAAGGCCCAAACTGAGGAAAAGATCGCCAACTCAGTTAAGAAGAGGGATAAAACCTTTTATAGGTACATCAGGCGTAGAAAGACAAAGAGAGGGATAGTGAGGCTGAATAGAATGAACGGTGGGTGGGCAGAGGGGACAGTGAAAAGCAGGGATACTGAACGAATATTTCTGCTCAGTATTCACAAAGAGGAGGGAAGTGCCTAATCCAATTAACAGAAGCACTCTTGATAGGTGGGGTCAATCCCAGTCCTTTCACAGAAGAAAGGGTTCTGCAAGAACTCCTAAAACTGAAGGTGGACAAAGCAATGGGGCCAGATGGAATGCACCCAGAATTCTAAAGAATTAAGGAGGAACTAGTGAAACCACTGGCTACTCTTTTAATAAATCATGGGAGGATGGTGTGGTACCCAAGGACTGGAGGAAGGCGGATGTGATTCCCTTCACAAAGTGGGACCAAGACAGAGGCAGGAAACTACAGACCTGTCAGTCTGATCTCTGTGGTAGGGAAAGTGATGGAGTCACTTCTGAAGGAAAGAACAGTTGAGTACCTAGAGGCCAGTGGAGCACAGGACCCAAGGCAGCATGGGTTCACAGCGGGAAGGTCATGTCAGATGACTCTAATAGATTTCTTTGACTGGGTGACCAAAGTAGTAGACCAGGGAGGGGCTGTGGACATGGCCTACTAGACTTTAGTAAGGCATTTGACACAGTCCCACAAGATTAATAGTCAAATTAACCAGCCTGGGAGTGGGTCCCAGGGTGGTAGCCTAAATAAAACATTGGCTGCACAACAGGACACAGAAGGTAATTGTAAATGGAGTCCACTCTGAAGAAAGAGGGGTTACTAGTGGGTACCGCAGGGTTCAGTATTGGGTCCAGTCCTTTTAATGTCTTCATCAGTGACATTGCAGAGGGACTGGAAGGAAAAGTATGCCTTTTGCAGATGACACAAAGATCTGCAACAGGGTTGATACACAAGGAGGCGTGGAAAGGATGAAAAGGGACTTGGCAAGGTTGGAGGAATGGTCAGAAGTATGGCAGCTAGGATTCAATGCAAAGAAGTGCAAAATAATGCACCTGGGAAACAAGAAAAAATTACTCACCTTAGTAATTGCTTTTCTTCTCATGGAGTCTTGCTATATTATGACATATAGCAGTTAGCCACAGCACTTGAACTGCCCGGAGAGGAAGGAGTTAACTCCAGGCTGACTGGAGTTCAAGCGTGAGCCTTGCTGAAAGCTCTATCTGGCTGTTCAGATTGAAACTGTCAGATCTTTCTGAGCCAACACTAAGCAAAGTCTGTGTGGAAAAACTCTACACTAGCCAAAAGGCTACCTACTAGTAGAAATAACAATAACAGAAACAACAACAACAACATCACCTGACAAGCACTATAGCCCCCCAAAAGACTCAAGTCCAGGAGGGGCCAAACCTACAAGTAAAACAGAAATACCTAGTTTTCCTAATCCTAAAGAAAAGGAAAAAGCTATAATGGCATGACACAGTGCTTGCACAATTTGCCAACCCCTTACCCAAGTAGAAGTTCTGAGAGGGGCAGGTTGGAGGGGTGGTCATAATATAGCAAGACTCCATGAGAAGAAAAGCAATTACTAAGGTGAGTATTTTCTTCAAACACCATGAAGTCTTGCTATATTATGACATATAGCAGATTACACAGCAGTACCTCCATGGAGGAGGGCCAGAACCTACTTAGGAAATAGGCTCTGAAGCACGGCTGTGCCAAACCGAGCATCTCTCCTGGACTGGACATCCACGAAGTAATGCTTGGTAAAAGTGTGAACTGTTTTCAGGTAGCAGCTTGACAGATTTCCAGAATGGGAATATCTCTAGCAGCCGCTAGAGATGCAGCTGTACCCTGGTGGAATGGGCCCTCAGTCCTGAGGGGTTCTCTACCTAGTTTTTGGTAGCAAAATTGGATACAGAGACAATCCACCTGGCAATTGTCCTCTTAGTGGCAGGTTTCCTTTGCCAACCTCGCCATAGGTAAGGAAGAGTTGGAGGATTCGAACCTGTGACCCTTAGTGCATTCCAAATAGTAGCTTTAAAGCTCTTTAATGTCCAAACTGTGCAATCTCTTCTCACCAAGAAGAATGCTCAGTGAAAAATACTGGAAGGGAAATGGATTGGTTAAGATGGAAATCTGAAACCACTTTAGGTAAAACTTTCTGTTAGTCCTGAAGACTACCTTATCTCTGTGAAAAGAAATAAAATCCTTTTCCACTGACAGGGCTTGTAACTCACTTATCGTCTGGCAGAAGTGATGGCCACTAGGAAAACAGTTTTCCAAGTTAGGAACTTAAGGTCTGCTGAAGACAGAGGTTCAAAGGGGTTGCATTAACTGAACAATGCAAACATTAAGGTCCCAGGCAGGGGCTGGGTCCGAAAAGGAGGGTTAGTGTGAAGTAACCCCTTAAAAAACTTGGAAAACACAGGGTGAGAAGAAGGAGGCAGGCTTTCCTGCTGATATAAAAGCAGAGACAGCTGCCAGATGAACCTTAAGGTAGCTGGCCTGAGGCCTAAGGAATTAAGATGGACCAAGTAGTCCAGCAAATGGGCAAATCAGCAGATTCTGGGACAATCTGCTTCCCAGAACACCAGATGGAGAACCTCTTCCATTTGGAATTATAAGTGGCCCTAGTGGAAGGCTTCCTAGAGGCCTTTAAAATATCAAGGACACCTTGAGAAGGTGTAATTCAGCAAATTCTAACTCCTCAAGAGCCAAGCCTTGAGGTGGAGGGATTGAGGTCCGGATACCAAACTCTCCCTGGGCACAAGTCAGCAGGTTGTGGACCCTGGGAAGGCCCAGGAGGGTGGACTGACATGGACAGAAGCAGTGGGTACCAGGGTTGCCTGGCCCAGTCTGGTGCAATCAGAATCACTTTGCAGGGCTGGGATCTGATTTTACTAACACCCTGAAGAGAAGGGGAAGGGGAAAGGCATACAGGAACTTCCTTCCCAATCCAACAAAAAGCGTCAGGGGACTGAGCCCATTACTGGAGGCCTGCAACAGAACAGAGGAAGTTGGTGGTTGTCTGGGGCTGCAAAAGATCTATCTGAGGAGTGCCCCATCTGGCAAAAACTGACCCCAGCACTAGGGGATTCAAAGACCATTCGTGATGACCCTGAGAAATCCTGCTGAGGGCATCCGCTGGGACATTGTCCTTCCCTGGAAGGTGAACTGCTACTAGGGAGGTGTTCAGGAGTAAGCCAGAGACCACAACTTCATTGCTTGGTGCACAAGGCTGATGACCGAGTGTCCCCTGCTTGTTGATGTACCACATTGTTGTGGTATTGTCTGTCCTGACCTGAACTACTTTGTTCTGGACAGATGCTGAAAAAACCTGAAGAGCTAAAAGACAGCTCTGAGTTCCAACAGGTTGATGTGGAGCAGAAATTCCTGGGGACCACCCCCTGAGTGGAAAGGTCGCCCAAGTCGCTCCCCACCCCAGCAAGGAGGCATCCGTGGTGAGGGTGAGGGAATGAGAAATGGAATGAAGGGACCCTAGTCTTGGTTGCTCTGATCCTGCCACCACTGAAGAGCTAGAATCAGAGTTTGGGTCACTGGGACCAATTTGGTAAGGGTCCCTCCTTTGGGACCAATAGGCCCTCAAATGAAACTGAATGTCTCTCATCTGGAATCTTGCTCCTTGCACTACAGCTGTGGAGGCAGCCATGTGCCCTAGAAGTTGCAGAGTGCCTTGCTGGTCAAGAGACCCGCAGGGTGAAAGAAGGATGCCAGGCAATCAGCTTCTCTGCCCTTTCCGAGGGAGAAATGCCTGCCAACTTTGTGTCCAATTCGCACCTATTAAAGTTAGTACCTGAACTGGTTCTAGAACTGACTTTGGTAAATTCAGCAGGAATCCCAGGGAAGTGAGAAGCCACTGGGTGACTTGCAAGTGGGATTTTACCTGATCTGGGGACTGACCCACAATGAGCCAGTCATCCAGGTAGGGAAACACAGCAACCCTTGCCTTCTTAAGTGAGCCACTACCACAGCTAGACATTTTGTGAATACCCTTGGAGCAGAGGTAAGACCGAAGCACTGCTCTGAACTGGTAGTGACCTGAGGGCAGTTCGAACCTGAGGTATTTTTCGTGAGAAGACCTGATCAGGACATGAAAATAGGCATCCTTGAGGTCCAGGGAGGCTAGCCAGTCCCTGGCTTGAGGGAGCAAAAATCATTGCCAAAGTTAACACTTTGAACTTTGGTTTCAAAAGATGCTTGTTCAGGTACCTTAAGTCTAGAATGGGCGCCATTCTCCTGTCTTTTGGGTAAGGAAGTATCTGGAGTACAGCCCTTGCCCTGGTGACAAGGAGGAACCCTTTCCACTGCTTTGCAGTCTAGGAGGAAGAGACCTCTGCTTCCAAAGCAAGGGCCTCTAAAGAGGCTTGCAGGTGGAAAATGTCTGGTTCTCATCTTTGGACACTGTTTGAAGCTGAGAACCAGACCCTGCTACTACCTCCAGAACCCATTTGTCAGTTAGGGACACCCAGTTCTGGCTGAAATAAGCCAACCTGCCTCCAACTGGTACAGGAGAATCGGCCCTGGGCATCCCATCAGGGTGCCTGCTTGGCAATAGCCTTAGGCTGAGGGGTGAGGGACGGTTTACCTGCGCCCGTCTACCTCTGCCTCTGAAAAAACCCTCTGTGCAAAAGCAGAGGAGGCTTGGGATTGATAAAAGGCCTGTGGAAAGGCCTGCCCCTACCTCTGGGTGTGCCTCTGTGGAGTGGCATGCCGCTCCTTGGCCTGGAAGCACTTTGTAGGTAGTTCTGTACTCATCCATCTTTTTCATATAATTTTCCGTTTGCTCTCCAAACAGAGAATTTCCCACCACAGGAAAATCCATAGCCTTTGACTGAGTATCCTGTGACAGATTAGTGCACCTGAGCCATGCCAACCTCAGGAGAAAGCTACAGAAGTGGCCATGACCCTAGAGGAAACATCATTAACATCTACAGCAGTATGAAATTGAACTTTGGAGGCTTCAATGCCATCAGCAGCCACCTGTTCCAATTCACTAGCCAGCTGGCCATGGGCCTGCTTGGCTAACTGCAACACTGTATCCCATCTAGATTTCTGATATCTAGCCACATAAGCCATATAATTTGCCTGCCTGAGTCCCAAAGAAGCTGCCATATACTGTTTTTTCAGCCATGGCATCAATCTTCCTGGAATCCTTATCAGGAGGATGTGAGGCCAGGGGATATTAGCCTGTCACAGGCTGCAGCTTGTACCACACCTACATGACTACACTGCTCAGTGAGGAAGTCTGTATCAGGGCCTGATAAAGTATACCTTCTGTCCATTTTTTTATCTACAGGAGGGACAGAATGAGGATTTTTAAAATTTTGTTGTTTGCTTCCTAAATGACTTATGCAAAGGAATAGACAACCTCCTAGACTCTGGATATCCATCATCTCAATATAATCAGGCTCCTCTTGCTCATCCACAGCCTCTTCCAAGGGAAGCTGGAGGTTTCTGCAACCTTTTGTAAAACATAAAATGAGGGGACTCAGACAGCATAGGGGAGATTCTAATGGTCTGTCTGGAGAAATGTCGGTTCAATGGCACGTCCAGACCCTCCCAGCCACATACATAATGATCAAAATCTTCCTCCCTCCTGTGGTTCATAAAATTCCTCAACATCATACTCTTGAACCACTGGAACCGAGCGAACCAACTTTTGCCAGCTGTTGGTGGTTCGCGGTCCCTGAGACAGTGACTGGACAATCTGTATGGCTTAGCTATCTCGCAGCAGTTGGAGGCAATCTTGCCTCCAGACCTGCTGATTTCTTAGATTTTTACTGGGACCGGTTCCTCCAGAACCAGCCTTCCTTAGCCGAGGAGTCTCGCCCTGGTCAGAGGGCACTCCCTCTGGTCCAGTGGGTGCTGGACCGGGCTGGCCATCTGGGTCAGCGGACTTTTTGGCCTCTGGATTCCTGAGCCGGCCAATCTTTTCTCCAGGGTGGCTGCGGGAAATTCTTACACCTGGCAGTCTGACAGGAAGTGGTCAGCCCCAGACAATAAACACATGTGGTGTGTGGGTCAGCCTTGCAAGGCTTCCCCAAACATCACAGTGTTGAAACAGTGGGCCAGTTTTTCTTTTGGGTTTCTCAGACATAATGCCAGCCTATCCAAAACTTGCCCTTTTGTAGCAGTGCCAGGCAAAGACACCCTTATCGGTTCCCTAACGTGTCACGGGTATTTAAACCCAATTTAAAAGTTAGGTTTTTAGAACCGATAAGAACCGGGAACCGCACTCTAAAAGCCCAAATTATTGTTTAAAATTAGTATTTTGCAAACCGATCGGTTCAAAACCGAACCGATAATGGATTTCCACACAGACTTTAAAATCCTGTAGTTACGGTTTACCAGATAGAGCTTTGAACCGAAAATGCGGTAAAATAATTACTTTTGCCGGTTAAAATGAACCGAGAAACACTCGTTTGAACCAGAAATGAACCGAGCTGAAGGAGAGATCTCGGAGCGACTGTTCAGTGAAGCGGAGTAAAGAATCTGACAGTTTCAATTTGAAACTAGCCAGACAGAGCTTTCAGCAAGAAGCGCTCGACTTGGAACTCCAGTCAGCCTGGAGTTAACTCCTTCCTCTCGGGGCAGTTCAAGTGCTGTGGCTAACTGCTATATGTCATAATATAGCAAGACTTCATGGTGTTTGAAGAACCCAGGGAAGAATACACAATGGGTGGGAGGTAGTAACAACAACAAAAAAGGAAAGGGACCTGGGGTAATCGTATCAGATGACCTTAAGGTTAGCAATCAATGTGAGAAGGCAGTAGGGAGGGCTGGGGTATACTGGGATGTATAGGAGAGGCATCAGCAGCAGAAAACAGGAAGTTGTTATCCCTCTGTACAGACAGTTGGTGAGACCCATCTGAGTACTGTGTCAGTTCTGGAGACCTCATCTCCACAGGACATAGACAGGATAGAGATAGTCCAGAGGAGGGCAACTAAAATGGTGCAGGGTCTGCAAGAGAAGCCGTATGAGGAGAGACTAAAGGAGCTTAATATGTATACCCTTGAGGAAAGAAGGAGAGGGACATGATAGAAACTTTTAAGTACCTCAGTGGAATCAACAAAGTCAAAGGGTAGCATCTTCCAGAAAAGAGACTTACAAGAACAAGGGGACACAATTTAAAGATAGAAGGAGGGCGGCTCCAGGGGCAATGTGAGGAAGTATTATTTCACAGAGAGGGTAGTGGATGCATGGAACAGCCTTCCTGAGGAGGTTGTGGGGTCCTAAAACTGTGGGAGATTTCAAGAATGCATGGGACAGACATAAGGCAATTCTTGTGGGGGTAGGAAGAATAGGCTGTTGGTTAACTAGGATCTGCGGCCTATCCTGTAGGTAGAGAAATGGGCAGACTAGATGGGCCTAGCGGTCCTTATCTGCCATCAAAGTCTATGTTTCTATGTTAATGATTTCTGTTGTTCTTTGTCTTAAATTGCTTTTACTGCAATATGAGGTTTTTGTGCTGCATCATTTTATCTTTTGTACAAGCGCTTAGGTATTTTGATTTGCGCTTTTTAAAAATAAAGAGCTGATCTCAATACGTAGTGTTCATGGAGACATACGCCAGAGTAGCAATGGAATTCTTCATTGTACTTCCTGATGATGTCACCCAGTGGAAGCATGTACATGGAAATGCACTAGGGACAGGACAGACACCGGGGAGCACTGAAGTCCAGAGCAGCGGGATGTAACAGGACATTTTCTGTCCATATCAACTGCATGCTTCCAGACAGGAAAGACACAACCATGTGAGCACAGGACCAGGCAGTAATCTGTACCCTCCAACTCTGTCAAACACCATACCATGATCCACAGTGCCAAATACTGAAGATACATCAAGGAGGATCAAAACAACCGCTTTACAACAATCAATCACTCACTAGGAAGAAACTGTTATATACCTTGACAAGGGCTGTCTTAGTGCTGTGGTACTGCCGAACCAGACTGAAATGGCTCAAAGATATTATTTGCCTCAAAATGTTCACATAACTGCACAGCAACCACCTAGTCAGCAATATCAACCACAGACGGTAGATTGGAAAAATGTTGGTCGTTCCTGAGATTGTCTGGGTGCAAGGAAGGCTTTCTGAGCACATACCACACCATGGCTTCTTTCAAGGCGTGGGAAGAAACCCTTCACCCAAAGAAGCATTCACCCTTGCCATAGCAGGCTAGGAAGTAAGGACCTGGTGAGGTATGTCTGTTTTTTCCATGTCCTGCAGGTCTGTGCGCTCTTCTCCTGCTCCAGCCCATCCAGCATCATCACCCACAGCCATGGGAATTACCAGCTCAGTAATCCCACAGATTCCCCACCATGGCAGGACCGGGCGGGGCTGTCCCACATGGTGTCCTCATGCAGATGGGAGCTGTACCTGGTCTGTGGTGCAGAGCCTGCAGTGGGCTGGAACTTTATCCTGCCTTCTGCACTATTTTCACCCATCCCTAGGGCAGCCTGGTGCAATGACACAAACTTGTATATACTTCATGCACATGCATCCAAGCGTCTCAAGCGCCTATGCACAAGACCCCTGCTGCACTACCAACTGGTCTCCACAGGAAATAGCCACCAACTGGGATGACTGGACCCATCACCATGAGGTTCAATTCACCTTTAACTGATGGACGTTGTAAAACAAGACCCTGAATATTCTTTGCACTTTTGTCTTTTCCTCTGAAATGTATGACATTTTAACATTTGTCTGACTCATTATGTCCTGTATTGTATTTTATTTAACTGATATCTGCTTTTATTGTGATTCAGTTTTAAAATGTCTGTGATTGTAATGGTATTTTACCAATCAATAAATCAGACTGTAATTGACTGGACCCTCATCATAAGGGAGGACAGCAGTCTCCATATGCTCAACCCTCACCCTCAGGCCAACCCCTGATGACCGGGTACCTACCCGCATCCCAGTTGCCAGCCTGGCAGGACAAAGTACTGCCACCAAGCCACGGCTGACTATGTCTTTACGGTTTTGATAAAACACATATTCCCTGCTGGGGATGCAGCAGGCCTATCTATGGACTGCCATATTCCGGATCCCCACAGCGGCCTATATGGAGTTTCTGACTGCTGGCAGAATTGCCCAGAAGGGTCTGCCTCTCTAGCTACCACAGTGCAGCACTGCAACCCCCAAACTAGCAATACAATCAAGTGTAGCTTTTAAATAAATATTAAAATTTTTTTTTTTTTTTGCCGCAGAGCACAGCAGTAGAAACCGCTTGTGATGCTGGCGACCGGGTTTGTGAATGAGCCTGAATCGTCAGGGGCCTTCGAGGGAGGGAGGATCTAGCGTTCCTCTCTTCCTCCGAGGAGGAGGGCAGCTGGTTCCATTGCAATCCTACCAAATGGGTGACCACAGGAGGCAGTGCAGTTGAAGCAACTTGCGATGAGCGGTTGCCACCGTCCGTTTCCAGCGGACAGTCCGGCTTTTAAGGTTCCGTCCCATCTCCTGCACTTCCCAGTTGTGGGATGCTAAATGTCCCGCTTTGGAACACTAACTGAACCTGAACAACAGATTACAATACCTGCTTGTTGGCATTGCAGCAGCAGCATGCAGATTCCCAATTTCCTTAAACTGCATAGGTTCCTCCTCATTCTGTAGTTCAGGCCAGGCTGTCCCAGTGTCCCTCCTCCGGTCACAAAACAACACCGTACAGAGTTGTGGGTTAGGTTAGGTGGGGCCGTGGACCAGCGGTGCAATTAGCATAGCAATCTAAATAAACAGTTCCTTCCAGTTCCATTCCACGGTGCACTACTATTGTAGCTTCTTGTCCGTCCTCCCGAATCACCCGACCGTCTACTCCTTCAGTCGTGGCAACTGGCAAGCCCTAGTTGAAGCCCTTTGTAGATTTAACTTCCGCCACTGATCCCAGGTGGCAGGCTTTTCTGTGCGGGGGCAGGGGTGGAGCTGTCCGCTCGGTTTTCAAACAGGTCTGCTGTCAGCTGCCGCAACAGGATTGGTGGAGGTGTCATTGGCTGTAGAGTCATCAGGGGTGTGGCTACCAGGTGGCGGAATGTTTAAAAGCCACGAGCCACCACGGTACATAAAATCGAGACCGGCTGCCTGGCACTGAGAGAGAATAAATCTTTTGGAGGAAAGACAGCCGCCACTAGCGAGCGAGGTGCGAGGACCATTCGAGTCAATTAGAAGGAAGGACTGGCTGCTGTCTGAGCACATGAGCAGAAGCAGAGCGCATCAGAAGAAGAAGAAGGAGGCGAGTGCTCGGAGAGCGTGAGCATGCGTCAGTCGGACTCACCTCTCTGGGGCAGCCGCGGCGGAAGCATTGTCTGGCACTGCAGTCAGCGGTTGTTCTCCTCGGCAGGGCTGCGGGCAGAGCTATGAGCGAGATCACTTTTAAGAGTTCTTCTGACTGAATCTGAGATCGGGTCGTCTGTTTATCCGGACTCACCGCGCACCATTTAGCTTACTTATTTTCAGTCAAACTCAAACCAAAGAGCAAGAGCTGTAATCACTTTGGTGGTGCGTGCGTGAGTGAAGTCTGGTGGCAGCAGGTCTCAAGCCATCAGCAATTTACAGATTTGCATCTATCTGGAGGACAGTGACTAAAATCCCATCCCATCACTTTGCTGGACTGAGGACTGTGTGTCTGCTGGCTGGCTGTGTTCCGGCTCACTATGGAGGAGGGTCTGGTAAGGGCTTCTAGCCAGTATTTTTACTTTTTGCTATGCTACTGTCTCAAGTCAGATAGAGGTAACCTTAGAGTCTACCCCCAACCTGAGCAAATGCATTTTGTTGTGTTTTTGGATCTATCTCCCCGATGAAGACTGCCCCCTCCCCGGAATTAGGCTGCTGTGTGTTTCATGGCTTAGCTAGTGTTGGGATAATTAAGGCACTCGGTGTGTGTTATCATGCACAAAGCGTCACTCCTGGGGTGGGTTGAGCTGCAGTGACACACACCTTGGGCGCCTCCCCGTGGTAGGTTATAATAGTGGGGCAAATATATTTAGTTTTGTATTTTGGATCTATCTCCCCGATGAAAGACTACCCCTCCCCAGAATTAGGCTGCTGTGTGTTTCATGGCTTAGCTAGTGTTGGGATAATTAAGGCACTCCAGTGTGTGTTATAGGTGCACAAGCATCCTCCTGGGGTGGGTTGAAGCATTAAGTGAACACGGTGACACACACCTTGGGCGACTCTCCCCAGGTTATAATATGGTGGGGCAAATATATTTAGTTTGTATTTTGGATCTACCCCCCGATGAAAGACTGCACCCCCTCCCGGAATTAGGCTGCTGTGTGTTTCATGGCTTAGCTAGTGTTGGGATAATTAAGGCACTCCGGTGTGTGTTATCGTGCACAAACGTCATTCCTGGGGTGGGTTGAAGCCGGTGAGCACGGTGACACACACCTTGGCGCCTTATTGCAATTATACAATGGCTCGATGTTATAAAAAAAAATAGAGAAATGTTTATAGTAGATTTGTAGTGAGGTAGTGTATCGTTGTTTCTGAAAAAAAAAAAGTGGCTCTTAAGGATCATCCAAAAATCATTACAGTGGTGTTATTGTGTAAATTTAGTAATAACATCACTGTCTCAACCAACACACATTGACCAATCAGAGTCCAGGAAATTGTCTTGCCATTGTATAATTTATCATAATGACAGCCTGTTGGAGGAAAATCACTCTTTCATATAGTGGATGTTTTGACAAGGACACTCCATCAAAATAAAATGGCACCGACAAAGCGATACCTCTCAAGTCAGGGACATCCCTGATTTCGTCTCAAAATTGTTCTTTGTCCCTCCTAAAATTTGTGTTTGTGGCTAAACAGTTGGGACTATAAGCACAAAACAATGTCAAGCATTAAACTTACAGATTTGTTGTTCTTTTGAAAATGCATTTTGCACTAAGCCCCATATTCTACGAGCTTTCTGGGTGGATATCTCTAATTCTGAAGATGTGTCCCTGATTTTGGTCCTTTGTACCTGATTTTATCAGGCAGGAGGTTGAGAGGTATGCACACATGTCATGTAGTGCAGTGTGCTCAGCACTACTGTCTGCTTCTGCTAATCAATCTCAAGGATCTTTGGTGAAATTAAAATACTCAGCAAGTTCCTGTAGTGACACAGGAGCTAGAGGGTGTTTCACCACAGTCCAGAATCTGTGGTGAAACACTCATCTAGCTCCTGTGTCACTACAGGAACTTGCTGAGTTCTGCACAGTAAGTTTTCTCCTCTATGCCAATCTCCGGAATGATTGGCATAGAGGTAAAATACCTGCACAGCTCGATGCCATCTGTTACAGAAGAATGAACTCGCACTTTCTTAGTTTACACCTCCGTGCCTTCTTGTTTGGTAGTGTTAGTGATTAATGAAAGTTTGCATTGTTTTTATTGACCCACACTGTCACACTACATGTGGTAACAAATGACAGTATATTGAACAGAGGACAACCGCCTGATTTGATTTTGTGAACACAATTTTATTTTGCATGACACAAACTGATTATCACGAGCATACTCTAGTCATTCTTTTATGCCCTAGAAACTGATTGTGGATGTCGGATGTGCATGTCTTTAAAGCAGCAGTACTATATAATAAGAAATGCAATCTGTGCTTTTTGTCAGTTTATTCCTTGTGCTCTGATGATAATGTACCCTTTCCCACTGGCATTGTACGATTCTTCTTCCCCACCCCATCAATTTGCTCAGTTATTCTTTGCATTTGTTTACATTCTGCACTGGATACTGGAACCCCTCTGCTGCCAACGGCACATGTGTTTGACTGTCAGTACTACACAGAGGACACAGGATCCTACAGCAGTAACCAAAAGACAAGATGTGATTTGTGGGGTTCAGTAGCTAAAATTAGCCAGCCACCAGATTCATTCTGGGCCACAAATTCAAATTGCAAATATCTTAAAAAAAAAAAAAAAGCTGACTAGGGAAATATTTACAGATAAGGGAACTGGAACTATAGTTGCATCCTTGCATCACTGCCTGATTTGGTAGTACTGCTGCTTTTAGTAGTTGGAGACAGTTGACCAAATGACAAGTGTGCTTTGAGCCATCACAGATGCTGCCTACTGCCAGAACTAGAAAATAAATGAGGTGGCTCGGCTGTGACTTTGGTGTTTTGGTTATACATAGTACTACTAGTTGGACAGTGTTGTGGCCACCTGGTGTCTTTTGTGGAGCTTTTCTATGTTCTTTCTGTTTCTGTATTTTGGTAGATGGGGAATCAAATCAGTTCGAAAATGCTGCTGCTGGCTATGATACAGTGACAAGCTCATTAGTCCATGCAGATATTCTTCCCATGTACCGTGGGCCTGCAGTTGGTCATTGCAACCGAACATACAAAGTGGGGCAAGCACCTAGCAGGACAGACTAGGGTTTGGACTGTGTGAGACTGTCAGAATCTGTAGTCTGTACTGCCAGGCCAGCTGCCTTCCCAGTTTTACATTCTTGGTTGCAAACAACCATCTGCAAGGCCCAAGGTACATGGGAATAATATTTTGCCATGGTTATAAATGTTGTCCGCTGCCTGTCATTTTAAGTTATGAATTGTTCAACCCTGTTTAATTTAGGGATTCTTTTGTGTTTTCAAGCCTTGTTTGGTGCAGTGTATGTGCGTTGCATTGTGCTTTCAAACCAAGGGTAGGGTGGCATCATGGAACAAGCTATATTCCTTGCTGTTCACTGCCTCTAGATGTTTCAACTCAGTGTTACATAACCTGTAGCTACAATGCACTGGCTTGTGGTGCTTGGTTTTGGCTGCCATGCACAGAAGTTGCATTGTGCTTTCAGACCATGATTGGCACACATGTGATAGTGCCTGCAAGTAAGATGACACATAGTGCACCAGTTTGTCACTGAATATCTACAAAAATCACATTGCAACATTTGTTAACTGCACAGGTAATGTAGGCTCAAAGAATGAAGCGATCTGCACTGACTGCATCTTCTTGAACAATAAGAGACTCTGCAAGTGGCAAGATGTGTGGAAGGCGGAGTTCAACTGGGTTGAGAAGTACAGCGACACACTGAAAGCATTCTGCAGGTATTGTAGACGTGAAATCCTGGTGTCGCATGGGGGCGGAATGACCTAACAAGGCATGAAAGCACAGAGCAACACAAGACGCCATCCAGCAAGTCAAACGCACCCATCTGATGATGAAGTGGACCAGAACAACTAATCTGGATGGGACAGAGCTGAAGGTGACTGCAGCTGAAGCGGCTGAAGTTTTCATGCAGTGCAGCACAACATGTCTTACAATTCCTTGGACTGTGGGCTGAAGCTGGCCAGTCAGCTGTTGGGGACTCTGAGACTGCCAAAAACTTGCCTGTGGCAGAACAAAGGCTGAAGCCATTGTAGAGAATGTTCTGGGACCACATTCTCTGGAATGCCTTCTGAAAGACTTGCAAAGTCCAGGGGTGTCATTTTCAATAGCATCCGATGCATCCAACAAAGGCAGCATAAAACTATTTCCACTGGTAGTAAGGTATTTCAAAAAGGAAGAGGGTGTGGTTAATGCTCTCCTGGACTTCTATGAAGACCCAGATGAATCTGCTCAAGCCATAACTGAGCAGATTTCATCTATTTTGCATAGACATTCCTTGCCATGGGACTCTGTGTCGGCATATGGTGCTGACAATGCCAGTGTGAACTATGGGAAGCGGTCAGGCGGTATACTAGACTGAAAGAGAACTGCCCATCACTTCAAAAAGCAAACTGCCCTGCTCACATCCTTCACAATGCTGCAAAGAAGGCAGCAGCAAAATTGACATATGATGTGGAGGTGTTTGTCCTAAAAATGTTTAGCCATTTTCAGGGTCTGCCACAAGAACAAGAGATTTAAAAGAGTTTTTGAATTTTGTGGCATGGAATATGAGTCCCTTCTGAGGCATGTGCCAACCAGATGGCTGTCATTGCTGCCAGCAATTGACAGAATAGTCAAAAATCTTGCTGCACTGCAGTCCTATTTCCTCTCACCAGGAGAGGATACACCTAGACAGATATGGCAATACTTTGCTGACAATGAACATGGGAGGGCACACTTCCAACACTGCCACAGTGCTACCTGTATTTCCTTAGTGCTGTTCTGGTCAATTTCAATGAACACATAGCCACCCTAGAAAGATCACACTGACAGCTATGGAAACATTTGCAGTGATGGCCTCACTTAGACAAAAACTTGAAGCCCGTGCAGCAGAACAAGTTTTTGGGGAAAGCTTTGGCATTCATGAGGGAATGGATACTGTCTCCTGTAAAAGCTGGAGACAGATTTTATCCTTTTCCTTGAAACTGCTGTCAAATACTGGGAGCAGTGGTTTGACTTCAGTGATGACAACTACCTAAAGAAAATGTCTATGCTGTCTTTGAAGGAACCCTTTGCCTTTGACGATTTGTTGAATGTCGTTGCTGCCTTTTCTCTGCAGGAATCCATAGATGCAGACAAACTCTTTCAAGACTATTCAGTCATCAGGCCCTTATGCCAGATTTGTGTAGACTGGACCTAGCACCAGCAGAAAAGTGGCAAAGATTTGTTCGGATGCACCAGACCTGCCTGCTCTGTATCCAGTAATTGCACATATCATGAGCATCCCACCTTCAAATGCTTTTGCTGAGAGAGTGTTTTCTCTCCTAAAGAACAAGTGGACCGATGTAGAAATCGTTGCAGGGTGGAACTGATAAAAGCCGAACTTATGGTCACAATAAACTACCGATGAAGTGTGGCGAATTCCATTCAAACATTATGTGGAACAGACCCCTTTGCAGGCTGTTAAATCAAATACTAAGTATAATTTCAAAGCCAAGAAATGAAGTGTAGAGCTGTTGGAGAAAGAGGTGGAGTAGTTTTGAAAGAGGTGAATATCTGCTTTTATTGCTTGAAAATGTCCTTGCTGCTTTACTATTTCTTCTTTTTGTAATAAAAATGCATTTTTGCAGTGTTGCATTTGTCTGTTTCCTGATTTCAAATTATCAAAGGTTATGAACACAGACAATGTTAATGTTGTTCCATGGGTGAACATGCAAAGAGTGAGTCAAGGCATATATGAGGTGGGCGTGGGCAGTGGCACATGACAAAGCATCCCAAATATCCTGATTGGTACCCTTTGTCGAAGGACGCCGTGGACCAGCGGCATGTGCAGTTGGCTGCCAATGAGCAGGTCCACGTGCTTTGTCCACTTGAGCTTCTGAAAGGTGGTAACCCTATTGCGGGGGGGGCAGGACCCTGGCTTGAGGCAGCAGGATGCGCGCTCATGAGTATGCCTGGGCATGCATATCTGCCTGCCAGACATCCCGAGGCAGCTGTACCCCTAGTTCCAAGGCCCACTGAGATTCTACTTGTTACAATGATACCTCTGGAGGAGGGCTGAGGGCTTTATAGCTTAATGGAATATAATACTCAGGTAGCCCTGACTGCTGAGATAGACAAACGAGAACCAGAAGAGGGTGTTGTAACTCTAAAGACAGAGACGTGCCTGAAAGTATTGAAAATGATCTGAATTGGATAAAGTGAACTGTTGTCTCAGCTGCACAAACAAAACAAAAAAGGAGGTGATCTTTTCGGGTCTGCGACCTCCTTCCTGTTTTGTGTCCTCCTCCATCGTGTGATCTCCTTAGGGTTTGGGGTCAGCACTTTAGGTTTCTGACAATATTATAGCTAAAGAGGTATTAAAAAATATTTTCTATATGCTAACAGAAAGAATTAGATAATTTGGGATGCAGCATTTTTCTTATTGTGAAATACTGCCAATAGCTGCATCACTATATAGAAGGAGGTGGTGTGTCTGCAGGACCCTAAAAAGCCTTAACGTTTAAAACTCTAATTCCCCTTTTATGTTTGCTTGCACGCATGTGCAAGAAACATAGTGCCATCATCCGAGTTTTTGTAGGTGTGGCACCCTGTCTTCCAATGCAGTCAGTGTGTTTGCAGGCAGCCACAGTTCACCAATGAATACTGCAGCTGTCTATGACAGCAGTTGAAAGTGCAGTGCCATACAGTTGAAAGGGAGAGCTCCGCTTCAGTGAGCAGTGATAAGATGTGTGCTCATGCACACCACACACCTGCGCACGCATATTGCAGCGCTCATCCTCCACGCATACCACTGTAGCGGCCAACGGGGTGCCCAATCCCCTGTCGGCCTCTGCCGCGCTCCCAATAGAGTTCACAGGTGCCACCCTGGGAGCCCACCCCAGCGAGGCAACAGTCCGTATGGCTGACAGGGTGCCCAATCCCCGTCGGCTCCACTATTTCTCCCCACAACAGACTACCGGGTGCCACGCTGAGGCCCACCCCAGCGTGGCAACAGTCAGTATTGGCCGAGGTGCCCAATCCCGTCGGCTCCACTGCCCCCAAACAGCCTTCCAGCTGCCACGCTGGGAGCCCACCCCAGCATAGGCACAAGTCCCGTCATCTAAGGAAAAAAAACCTGCAACAAAAAACCTTCCCTCGCTGACTATCCTGACCCCGTCCCCCCACCCATGCCCACCCTCTGCGCACCCTGCCCCACACCCCCTCATCACCATACTATCTTCTGGAGTCCGGACGAATGATCTTCGGTGGACTAGGAACACGTCTGCATTCTTCAAAGCCGACCGCGAACTGAGGAAATGCCGGTAAGCTGTATAATGGAATAAATAGGGTTTTCAACTTTGATGCATATCTCAGGCATTTGAGAATTTTTCACCAATTTTTCAACATGGGGTTTTGGGACCCCACCTCATAATTCTGTCACTGTCATTTTGTTAAATCGGACCCAAAAAGATGATTTAGCGGTCACTGCGTGGAACCACCTTTCAAGACCGATTACGACATGTTGATCTCTGAATTCATGAGGTAGGCCCCCAAAAACCCTATGTTGAAAATTTGATGAAAATCCAAAATTACTGTTTTACCACTACGCTGGCGCTGTTCCTATGCATACTGTGAAATTCGCAAATTTTCAATATTTTCACTCCAGATTTTCAACATTGCCATTTTACTACACCTCCTATGAGCAGTACAGCAGTCATTTTTCACATTTTGCCCAAAATGTGTTTCCACGCATGTAGGCGCACAATGGCGCAGTCGGTGTGCTAAATCAATGTTGGGACAGAGTACAAAAATTACAGTGACACTGTTCATGAGCAGAGGTGTTAAATGGCTATGTTCCAAATTGGTGAAAAGTCCATAAAATGACTGTGTTACGTAGCAACCACCGCGCAGTTTCCACGCACCTCGTACATTCATGGATTTCTAATATTTTCAGTCCAGATTTTCACCACTGGCATTTTCCACACTTCCTTATGAACAGTACAGCTGTCATTTTTCACACCATGGCCGAAATGTGTTTTTGCACTTTCAGCGTAGAAATGCGTGGTCGCTGTGGGAAATCACTGTTCGGGACAGATTAAGAAAATCACAGTGACACTGTTCATGAGCCGAGGTTCCAAAATGCCTATGTTGACAATCTGCTATAAAAATTCACAAACTAACTGTATTACTGTTGCACAGTTTCCACGCACTCGTGACTTCACCAGTTTTTTTTTTATTTTCAATGCAGATTTTCAACATTGCCATTTTTTGCACCTCCCCATGAACAGTACAGCTGTCATTTTCACATCCTGTTCGAATGTGTTTTCGCACCTGTGGTGCCAAATAGCTAGAGTCGCAGCAAAATCAGCTTTCACAACAAACTGATATTGCCACTGTTCATAAGGTGGGGGTCACAAAAACATGTTAAAATTTGGAGTAAAATGCCAATGAATGCCTGAGGCATTAGGGTTTCCGACCATAGCGCACCACCCTGTATGAGATTGACAGGCATCAGGTGTGACTTGGGATTCTCACCTGTAATGCTCATACCATTCTACACCCTGCAGCCAGTGAGAGGCATCAAAGGGTGCTTGGACTCTTCGCCCCAAAGTTCACCCCATTCTCCTATACAGCACCCATCTCACCGTATTTCCTAATGGAATGGGTGAGCATAAGGCCAAAGACCCTCAGCACACCGTGACACTTGTCAGTGTCTGCAGGGTAGGTGTGGTGAAATGGTGTGGCATTACGCCTGATGACCCAAAAGGCACACCCCAATGGCTGTCAGTCTCTGCAGGGTGGTGGCGGGGTTGGCTTCAGTTCAATACTTCACTGCCATTTCATTATGCGCAGCTCTCAACTCCCACACTACCAATGCCAATGCCAGCAAGCAAACATTCGGCATTGACAAATGCTTGTTTCTTTTGTTTGGAACTGCTACAATTGTATTTTATGTCCCATCTGTTCTGTACGTCAGGGTTTTTCTATCTTTTCTACTGTGCCCTTTCCTATTTTGTTTTAGTTTTTGTTTGTTTGGGGCTTAATACAACATATTGCAAATTGAAGAATCTGACATTGACTTCAGAGTGTCCCTTCCACTTTGTGACAATATCGCCTCCAGAAAACTGGTAGAGGTATATCAGGCCTTTCTTTTCTCAAAGTCCAAATCTTTGGTTGTACAATGATGGTCTAAAGGATGCATCATGAGGTTTACATTTCAGTGGGATTAATGCTGCTTTAGATCATAATAGCTTTGTATAAAACCATTTTCAGAGACATGATCGGGCTTCTGCAGTGGGCTAGAGAATAAGGTTTTCGGACTGAATAATTACGCCATTGGTCTCAATTTCTTCCTACGGCAACGAAGTGAAGTCTAGCCAGGCACGGTTGTGTCTAAGCTGTGCTGCTTTATAATACCTGAACAGATGGGGCAGGGTCTGCCCTCCTTTTGTTTTTGCCAGCTGCAGTTTATGATATGCTAGTCTAGACTGCTTGCCCACCCAGATAAGTCTAGACATATGCTTACCCCATGTCATGAAATATATATGTTACAATGCAATCAGCAGAGTCTGGAAAAGGTAAAAAGCCAAGGGAGTAAGTTCATCCTAACTATCAATTTGATTACTAGTCTAGCGCCCATTTCAAAAGGGCCTTATTTTTAGATTTTTGTTGCCCCTGCTAGAGAAGGTTTGTCATGTTCACGGAAGAAGAGGACCTTGAGCTTTCAGGAAAAGCATGTTGTGGTGTTAGGTCAACGGCAAGTACTAAGATACAAGCCTATCTTTGTTGAGACCCTACTCCATGAAAGTGACATCTGGCACTCAGGATCAATATCTCAAAAAGTTTTAAAGATACTGTATGTGTTGTTTGGTGGAGGAAACAATGTCTTTTCCTTTTTCAGTTTATTGCATGTTTAAATAAATATTTTCCATTTAATTGCAGGAAAAGGCAATTAAGCAGTATTGGACTTGTACCATCTCCAGCAAAAAGTTTCAGATCGACCGAGGCTATGCAACTATTTGTATTATTTATTAAGACCGAGATGCTTCAGAAAATTTTGTTGCAGCCAAAGCCAGAGGTCAAGAATCTCTGTTCAGATGTATGAGAGAAGCAGATAATGAATCGTATAGAAGCGCTACAACATCAGGGTTGCTGGATGAGACAGGATTCTACTGTTGCCATTTGTTATCATTGCCGATGCTATCAGAATTACACCAGCCAAGAAAACCTTTCACACAAACACAATCCACAAATAGGTCATCTAGACTTAGAAAAGCCTGGAACAGGCAACCAGGAGCTGGCTATGAGAACAAGACTTACATCCACAACATTTGCAGCTAACAAATGCATCATCTGCAATTGTGTGAAGAAACATGGTGAGTCACATCTTTTCCAAGTCAGAACATTTCAAATGCAAGGAACATTCAGTCAGCAGCCATGTTCTTAGTAATATACATCTACTGACTAAGGTACAAAGCCAAGATCTCACAGCCCTGGAGGCTAAGTACCACAAAAGTTGTCTAGCCCAGTTACCGTTAAGGGCCAGACGAAAGCCAGTGACACTGGTGCTGAACAGACAGAGGAGAGTATCGATGTCTTCACAAGAGCATTTGACATGCTTTTTTTTTTATACTTGTTTATTGTTTTATCCTTGTTTCACACAAGTATATATTGAAGAATACAACCCTTTTGTTGTGTAAATCTAGACATTGTTTCAGCTTTAGCTATTAAAGCAAATATCTTATATTATATCATGTCCAAGTCTACTTAGAGATAAAGGCTAAGTACATTTAACCAGTATTTACTGAAGTATGTTTCGCTCCCATACTTAAATTAAAGAGACATTAGTTCAGTAAAACCAATTAATGTTTTAACATTATAAATTAACAAAACTGAGAGAGAGAAAGAGAGCAAACAACTAGCTGTCACTGCCAAATTAAAGCATTTGATTAGGCTATCCAGCTTTTTCATCTAAGTTATGAGGGAGGGCTAGAGGAGGAAACTAGGATGTATAATAGGGCTTCAAGCACTGCCTGCCTGCCTGACCAGTTTAACGTCGTCTCATTTATCCTGGGAACCCCATACTCAGGACTAATAACTCAAAAATTCTGTATAGAACCTCAATTGGCTGGGAAGGCCTCCCTTTGATATCTATCCCATCTATTCCATCTGTTAATAAACTTTTCATTTTGATGATTTATGGAATGAGTAATGTCCTCCATATTTTGAATTTGGGAGATTATTGCCAGCCAATCCCTTTATAAGTGGGGGATTGGTTGCAGCCAATGTTTTGTTATCGCTTTCATGGCGGCCATTGTCAAAATGGCCCAGAGATACTGCGCTTTCCTTCCTTCCACCCCTCTGATAGAGGCCTAGCAGACAGTGCTCCGGCTATAGTAGTTGATGATAAGCCAAACAGATTAGACAGGTGGACACAAATCTGGTTCCAGAAGCTTCGGAGTTCACTACAAAACAAAAATACATGTGAATGATCTGCTGAATTGCTCCCGTAGTCCCTGCAGCAAACCCCTTGTGATAGTAGTCCCATCCTAGCTAGCCTCATTGGGGTATAAAAGAACCTAATTCTAAGCTTCCAGGTAAACTCTTGCCAACCTGGGGATGAGGTAGTTTTCCAGGCATTTCTAAAGATTTTCTCCCAATGTTGGGAGTTCAAGGAGATTCCTAGCTCTAATGACCATTTCTGTTGAATCTTCTATATTGTAGCCCCTATCTGCAATCATGTTGTTATATAGCATGGTTATTGCTCCTTTTCTGTTGGTGCTCTCCCATATTGTCTCAAAGGCATATGGAAAGGGTCTTCGTCCTGCCAAGCCTGCATCTGTTTCTGTTTACTATTTATATAATCTTTTATTTGATAGTAATATAACCAGTCAGAATTAGCCCACTTGTTTTGGGTTTTAGGAGTTTGAATGGCCTAACATCCTGCCCCTTCAGTAACTGCCAAGGAGCATAAATGCCCTCTTCAATTGACACATGTACCATTTATGGTATCTCGTGATCTAAACTCAGAATTGAAGCACCAATTCCTATACCTCCACATATTTTTAGTTGTACATCCTCTCTTAGTCCCCAGAACCATGCCTGCAATGTTATTTTCAGGGCATGTCCCTGAAAGCAGCACATTCCACCCGCAGGTATGATTAAATATACCCGCTGGTAAAGTCACGCTTTGGGAGGCTATAAAGTTCCATTTTTTTCCAGTGGGATATGTATGATGGGTGAGCCCATAGTAGGGCCATTTTCATTTGGGCTGCAAGCCAGTAGTTCTGCAAATTAGGACATGCCCTCCCCTGCCTGTCTTGGTAGACAAAGTCTTCATGACTCACTGGCCAAGATGTGCCCATAGGAATGCCATAATTTTTCTCTGCCATTGTGTTATCTCTGCTACTGGTATTATACATGAAATGGTTTGAAAAGATATAATAACCTTGGTAAAATATTTGTTTTAATGGCTTGTAGTCTCGAGTAAAAGGAAGAGGAAGGAGTGCCCATCTCTGTAGGTCTGTCCAAATGCTCTTCGAAGGAGGATAGTTGTCTCTGAAAAAGATCCGAGAGATTTCCACTTCCACGGAGATATTTAATAGTGGGCAGTCCCATTTCATGGGAAATCTAGTCTTCAGCCCTTGTGGTGGGGAGAAATTAGAAGTCAAAATTTCTGTTTTGCCCAATTTAATTTGTAACCTGATATCTGGAGAATGCCTCCAATTGTTGAAAAACATTGAAATGGAATTCTCTGGGTTAGATAGATACAATAGCACGCTGCCTGCATACAACGCAATTTTATGTACCATATCTCCCAGTGTATACCTTGTATGTCAGAATTTAGTCGATGGTTTGAGCCAGTGGCTCAATATAAAGAGCAAATAGTATAGGGATAGGGACACCTGACGGTATCTCTATATAGCTTGAAAGGGTGAGATATGTATCCATTTGCCCGTATGTATGCAATTGGTTTTTATATACTTTAGCAATCAATTGGCAGCACAGTGGGGAATCCAAAGCCACCAGAGTCTCCTCAAGAAATTCCCAAGAGACCTGATCGAATGCTTTCTGCATCTAAACTCATTATACACGCCTAGGTAGATTTAGTTTGAATTCGGTCTATAATATTGATAGTCCTTCTAATGTTGTCTACTGTTTGTCAACATGGGATAAAACCCACTTGGTCAATATGTATTAGGCCGGAAGAACTTTTTGACTCTCCTGGCCAACATGGCCATCAACATGTTGTAATTCGGTGTTCAATATGGAAATGGGGGGTAAGATGCACAGTTGGTGGTGTCTCTGACTGCTTTGGGATGACCGACACTATCGCCTGGGACCAGGATGGGGGTATCTGACATTTTGCTATGTTTACATAGTTGTAAGTTCTTTAAGTATTGGTACCAGGGTTTCTTTGAAACATTTGAAAAATTCAGCAGGTAGCCCATCCGAACCCGGACACTTTCCAGTCTTTAGGTTCTGAATTTCTTGTGTAATCTCGCTGTCTCGCAGGGTTCAGTTAAAGCTTTCCTGTTCTTCCATAAGTTTCGGAAGGTTTAGAGGGGCCAGATATTCCTAATAACCTGGGTTGGGGACAGGTTTCTTAGCATATAGGCTTTGGCAATATATTCGAAAGGACTCTGCTATTTCTCAGTTTTAAACTGCAGTGTGTTTGATAGGGTCCCTGATCTTGGTTATGGTTGCCTTTACCCTATATTGCCTCAGTCTACTGGTTAGAAGCTTTAAAGCCTCGGCCCTCCCTCATAGAACCTCTGCTTTAAGTAGATTAATTTCTGTTCTACTTGGTAATCTAAGATCTTTAGGTATTCTTCTTTCAATGATTTAAGTAATCTGGCCTCATCTTTATTTAAACTATGTTGCTGTTGTTTTTCCAGTTCCTCAATCTGGCTTTGTAAATCTTTTGTCTTTTAATCCTTTGTTTTTTTGCCTTTACGGATATCTCTATAAATTTACTCTGACTAGGGCTTTAACTGTATCCATAAAGTACTGAGGGATATGTCAGGTGCACTATTATCCTGTGTGGTTTGTTTTATAGTTTCCTTTATTATTTCCTGATTTTCTTTAGTTTGAGCAAGGATAGATTTAAGCACCAAAAGGTAGAACGCTTGGGTGGGCCTATTGTTAAATTTATTTGAATGGGGCGTGGTCTGAGAGCAAGGAAGCTCCCATATCCACGAGCCACATACTTCCATAGATTCTATTGGCAGTAGGAAATAATCTAGTCTAGAATAAACTTGGTGGGAGTGGGAGAATAGGTATATTGATTGGCGGTCTTATGGTGTGGCTCATGAGGCATCTATGAGGCCTAGTTCTTGTAGGAGCTTATAAACCTTCTTAGCCCGAGCATTCTCCGCTTACAATCTGCCCAGAGGCTTCAATGCTGGGTTTAACCTTAGATTCAAGTCCCCTATGATCAAATAACCTCTGCCCACTGCAATACTTTTAGAACAGATCCTATAAAAGATATATCTGCCCCGGAGGAGCATACACTGATACAAGAGTAAGCTTAGAACTGCTATATTGGCCCCTGACTGCAGAGTATCTACCTTGCTTATCAATCAGCTAGTCTGTAAGGTCAAATGGGTTGAATGTGGAATTAAATGGCTGTTCCTGTTCGCTCCAAGATAATCCGTGGCAACCAACTCCTAAAGCCAAATTTCAACTTCATGTTCTTTTTTATTCATATGAGTTTCCTGCAACAAAAGAAAGCTGCCTTTGTTTTCTTTAAGCATGAAATTGTTCTAGCTCTCTTAATAGGGTGGGCTAAACCATTTACATTAAAAGAAATAATTTTCACTTCTGGGTGTGACATTATATCAGTAAATATAAGGCAAATAACCCCTCGACTTATTATTTACTCTGCACTCAAGGGCAAATGCTCTGGCTAGGTAAAATGGCAGTGACTTTTCTCTCTGTAACCAACAACATCAACAGGTAACTTGAACAAGTTTGTAAAACACACATCATTAAGTACTATTTGTTAACAAATGACTTCGAATCAGGAGATTCACTAAATTCTAATGAATCTCTAATAGCCAAGTATCCTCCCCTAATAATATCGGGGATACCTGGCAGAGGGAGGAGGGAAAAGGAACAAACAATATTTCCTCCAATGACACTATTTCTAGTGTATCCTCCTCGAGCCTGCCAAGTTCTTTATTAGGCTCTGTAGCACTAATACCGCACTGAGAAAAGCAAGAAAAATGTACTCAAGGTGCAGTCCAGTGTTCTACGTGACGCCTGTACGCTTCAGGTATGCCAGCTTAGCTGTTGTTTATTGTCAATGCTCTCCAGGCACATAGTAGCCGCACCCTCCCCTCCCATAGCATGCTCCACCCTGAATATACCCAAACCTGTTTAACTAAAGTGTCCATGCCCCTTGCCAAGACAAGAAGCCTTGGAATAACCATGCACTGGCCAGTCTTTCACTGGTGTATTGGTTTGTTGTGAGTTATTGTGGACTCAGTTTTCCCTGCTTCCCATTTCCACCCCCTTAATTACAGTGGTGGTCTGGGTCCAAACATTTCTGACAAGGGACATATCTTTGAGGCTCCTTAATTGAAGCAGTACATGTAGGGTGCTTGATCAACCTCCAGACTCCCCACCCCAGTTCACAACAGGTCGCTATGGACCAGGCTCACTCAACGAGAGGAATCAGATAGGAACAGAATCAGACGGCGAGATATCCATTCAGAAAAGAAAAGCTAGACTTATCCCCTTTCAGTCAGTCTTGTGTGTCCTCGGCTGTATTTCCTTTGTGGCTGTATATCAGTCAGTGCCACGCGAATCACCGCTAGTGGGCTCAGGGATGACGTTGTAAAGATGCCCCCCACCTTCTTTTTGTTGACGCAATTAGCCAGTCATTAAGCGCCTTGTTCTGCTGGGAAATGGAGTCTCCGGTTGGTTGTGGTGGGGCCTGCATGAGGCCCTTCGATATTAGGGCTTTACTCGCTTCCTCAGGAGTTTCGCTTATCTGAGCCCCTCAGTCCACATCACTCTAAGCCGAGCTGGGTAAGGAGTATTGAATCTGATATTATTCGCTTTAGGATCTTCAGTAGGGGGTATATTGTAACCTTTGCTTCTGCACTCGGTGGTAGTCATGGTCGAGGTAGAGCCTATGTGTTAAGTATTTGACCTCCTTCTGTTGCCAGGCAATTGAAAGGATTTCCTCTTGACTTTATAGCTATTAAATTTTAAAATAACTGCTCGAGGTCTTGACTCTGGTGGAGGTTTAGCCTGTAGAGCTCTGTGTGCTCGTTCTATCCTCAGTTTGTAGCCTGCAGGCAAGTTTAGTACGTCGCTGATTAAGTCAGAAATGAATTCAGTCATCCGCCTGTTTCTGAGCCCTCCGGTAGTCCATGAATACGTATGTTTTCCTGTCTCGATCTCCCTTCTAAGTCTAGGCATTTGCTTTGGAGTTGCTCTGTAATGCAGTAAGGCTTGAGGGCAAGGTTCTTCTTGGCAGAGGTGTCTTCAGTGTTGTTAATTCTTCTCCGTTTCTGGACTCTCTTCTCAATGTTTTGTAAATGTTGATTTAGGTTTTAAATTCAGTTTTATTCTCGGCTCTCATTGCTTTAAGTTCGTTGAACAATCTATCAAATCGTGATCTGGCTAGGTGTTCTTGCTCTTCATCTGTGTCCGGCAGGCTGGCGGGGAAGGGCACGGCTTGCTCCTACGGAAAGTTGTCTTGCATCCACCTACATCCGATTTCTTAGAGGATGATTTCGTTTCAGACGGTTCCTGCTTTCTTTAGAGGCTTTAGCATGGTTGTTTGAGGCTTTTGGGGAAAATTTCCAAATAATTATTGTTTTGAGGAGGTTTGGGAGAGAGTCATTGTAAAAGAAGGCCATTCCATGACGCTGACCGAAGTCCAGCATTTGACATGTTGTAAACCACATTCAGGATAACTTAACTTGAGGCAGGGCATTTGATATGACATTCCTGTTGACAAAGTACAGAGGATATTTGGACACATGTGGTTATGCTGAATCAGGGACATACCATGCTGAAAAGTTTAAGAAACGCCTTGTTAGGCACTTTGAAGGTTCAATTACATTCCATCGGCCTCATTCAGCAAACAAACCAGAGCTGATGTACAGCAGCAAAATAAATTTGAAAGAAATAATCAACAAGATTGCTGAGTTTCAAAGGAAGAAGTTATTGAGGCAGACCTGAGATTCCTGATGATGAGTATGAGAATCTCATTATTTTTTTCATGCAGCAACAACACTTCATGCATCTGCCAGAAAAGCATCCGGATTTCACCAACCTATGCACTGAATATAGAGAGATTTGTTTTGAAAGAACAGAGTCACTAGTGCCTGCTAATCTGCAACAGTTTTGAGTCTGCTCATGATAGGTAAACCAGCAGAAAATATCCAAACACTCCTGATGCACACAGAAGAGTCTTAGCAGTAGCCCAAGATATAATCTACAGTGCTTCAAATTCTCGCGTAAAACACCAAAGCATATTAGACTAGCCATATCAGCCCAGTATTAGGCTATGAGTTGACAAATGTTGGATATGTTACACAGTCAAGGGCATTCCTGAGATGATGATGATGTTTGCAGAGTCAAGACATCCATAGCAAGTGCTGTCATGTCATCAATTGCACAATAAAGTGGAACATTTCTTCCGATAAACTTCATGCCTGGAATATCTGCACATGCCGCAATGGATAAAACAGACATAAATAAAGAAACTCTGAGTGCTCGAGGAACAATACATGTTCTAGGCAGTCTGCTGAATGAGGACAATTTGGGGTCCAATGTGTCTGTTGGACCGAGACCTAAAGTAGTTGATATAAGGAGAAAAGCTGTGAGCAAACTTACATGCCTTGGTGTTCTAGAGTGTCCTAACCAATTCAAGAGAAAGGGCCCACTCAGTCACCTGTCTGGTAAACTGATGTGAAGTCTTAGTTTTTAACAAACCAATCCACATCTTTGATGCTCAACAGAGACTGGGTATTTGGCTGCTTATGCCCCACAAAGATCTTCACTCTTAAGTTTGAGCCCCTACAACCACAGGATCAATGTGTACCAAGCTGGGGCAGGTTTCATGCACTCATTCACTACAGCTTCAAAGAGGAAAGATTAAAGACCACAGTTGGTTACAACCCTTTAGTACCAAGCCTTTCTCCCTAAGGATACAATATACACAGGACTAAAACAATCAAGATGCAGATGCTGGGCCAGGAAACCCCAGTGATAACTCTGGACCTTCAGTTGTACAGCACTGCACAGGAAGTCCTGGTTCTGCAACTGGGAGGAGCCAAGCATCATGTTTTGAGAATGGGAGCTACTTGGCAAATGTTATAGACAGTGGATTTGAAGATTTGCTAGTTGAGGCAGACGTATTTGGAACAAATGCTGCAGCTATGATTATGCAGGGGAAAAATACAAACATTGTACATTAGCTCACAAGCTGTTGTTTGATGCCATGTGCCGTGGCAGTGGCAGGCATTCTTTGCCTGAGTGATGCAGAAGAATAAAATACAATCAGAGGACACAGATCAAATTGAGTTGAAGTGCAAAATGCCCAGCAACTAATGGCTGCAATAGCAAAAGAAGGGGAAATGAATGAGGGAAATAGAGATTTGTCTATGCATATCAAGACCTTGAAGCCACACTGAAAACTCTACAAGGTGATTTCGAGGAGTTCATTAACCTAGGGCAAAAGCAACAGTCAACATTTCACTTCTTGCAATAGTATATCACAGAGGTGCAAATTGCTCTTGACTACATTGTAGCTGAGAAAATTCCAACTGGATTCAGCACCTACGATGCTTTGATGACATCATTTGCTATGCTTTGCATAAGATTGTCAAAACTATGCCTGATGGGATCCTGTGTACCTCTCAGAAATATTTCTGCTTTCCCAAGACTGCACCAGCAGTGCATGAGCAGTATGCCGATGGGAAGCATGTCGTCACACCCATCGACCTCAGCCTGCTTTAACAGCGCCTGGTCAGACTTTCTAACCTGGAACAAACTGTGGTCAGAGATTCAAAGTCAAGGCAAGGGGGAGCATAGGAATGAGCAGACAAGAGAAAGCTACTCTCAAGTGGTATCTCACAGTACAAGAAATAAGTGACATCATGAAGAACTTCAAGTACATGTGGAATGGACAACCTTGAAGAGCAAATTCATCGTGATCTTTGACCACAGTCAATCAGGAAAGACAATGGAGACATCATCAGGATTATTAGCATAATCTTGGACCACTGTGGAAATCCATTTGTTGTGGATGTACTTGAAAACTCAAGAGATGAACCTGAATCTCTCATGGAAATAGCTACAGGAGTTTTCACTCCATCGCATGTCACTACAGCCCTGTTGACTGCAAATAGACAGCTCTTTGCCAGGCTTTGGTGATATAAACAGACAGAAAGACAGACCTGAAGAAGTTCTCTGAATAGGAACGGTCAAGCCGACCTCTGGCTATTGCTAATGCAGATGGTTCACAAGCAAAAGCAACAAGGCACAAATACTATGGGACCTGAGGTCAGGTGATTTTCACTAGATCCAGCTACCTTCATGAGAAACTTTAACTCAGAAAGATACCACAACCACTTTCATAGACCATATGGCATGTCTTCAAAAGCTGACATCGAGAACCGTATTCAAACTTTGGTGACATGTTGAATGGACTGCAAAAATTTGTGAAGAGTGCATTTAGGGAAAGTGATACAGTTCAGGCTATATCAGACAGGTACTACAATGATGTGTCTATCAAAGCCGTGAAAGGAAAGACAGCGGATCTCCAGAAATCAGAATTAGTGCAAGAAACCAGGTACTACCCAGAAATATGAAGGCATACCTTTCCAATCCCAAAACAAGGAGAACTTCAACAACTTCACTTTTGAGGAGTGGTGTAAACCATGCCTCATGTTCTCACACCATCCCAAACATTAGTGTTATCAGGAGGTTTTGAAAATCATGAACGAGTGATGGAAATAACTCATGGACAAGTAAAGTATCTCTACCCAAGAGGAAGCGACTGTAGGATATACCTGCATGCTGGTGACCCAGTCACTTGCTACAAGACAGAAAATGTGATCAAATGTTCACCAGACACGGATGTTCTTGTGCTTGGAACATATTTTTCAGAGGAGCTTGGCATCAAGCTATAGTTCAAAACGGAACCAAATTGAAGACCTGATACACACCACTGCATATCATAGCTGAGAAACTTGGCAGTTTCAATATGCAGTGTTACTTGCCATTCCCCACCCTTACAGGCTATGACAGCACCAGCTCTTTCAAGGGCAAAGGCAAAAAATACTTGCAAATACTAAGAATGAACCATGAAAACTTGCAGAGGTTGTCTGAACTTGAGACTCTTTTGAAGTCACGAATGATGTCATTGATGTTTGTCACAACTTTGTATACAGACTCTACCAACAGGACATATTACTATATAACGCTTTATTACCATGCACCCAAATTTCAGCGCGGTTGGGAACCCCTGACTTGTCCACGTGAACTTAAATTAGCAGTTCGTGGTAATCGAACCTGGAAGTCAGCTGTCAATAGTCTAACCCTCCACCTCCCTCCAAGCAATAAGCACTGTGAAACCAAAGCCTTTCAGAAAGCACAGTAATCCCCCACCTCCCTGGAAGCTCAAAAGAACAAAGCACCAACAAACTAAGACTTTATAACTCACATAAAAATAATGGGTACTGGCAGTTTGCATCCCTTGTTTGATGTGTGCGTGCAATACAGAGACGCAGGGAGAGCAAGAGGGTGGATCACGTGATTCACCATCACCGAAAACATGGGCGGCTCTGACCTGTACCTGTACCTGTGTCTCCATTTTCCCTGTACACACTGAGAGCATGGACATCCTGGCAAAGGTATGTGTGAGGGCATTCAAGGCATAGATGTTACTGCAATGGCAATACTGTTTGTTCGGTGTACTGTGTACAGTGTTTACCGACAGTTAAAAAAAAAAGCAATGCCGTGAGTAAACTTAAATTCAGTGCAAAACACTGTATGCTGTTAATTTATGTCCACGCTTTATATATATGTATATATTATATTATATATAGATACACACACATATATATATATATATATATATACACACACACACACATACACACACGCACACCACGGATAAACGTAAATGTATTTACAGCTAAATTAAGGGTCATACAGTAGTTCCAACATCAAAGAAATACAAAATCACAATGCCCCACAATACAAAGCATCCATCAGCCTACTAAGGTACAAACAGTTTTGCAAGCAAGCAAAGCAAAATGACATCTTGCCACCATGTATGGACAACCTGGTACACCACATAATGAGAGTTGATTACTCAGTGTGCTGTTTGGAGACCAGCACTAGGGCTAAGCGCTTATTGCATCACCTGATGGACATGGCTGGACACACAGAGAATGGTCTTGAGCCTCAACTAATGACACAAGAATCCGGTCCAAAATGACTTGACAGAACTTATCACATGCCAGAACACAAAATCCAAATGCTCCTCAAGGAGGTGCAGGTATGTGATGATAGAACTAAATGCACACTAAGCTATGGGTGTGAAGGACACCCAAACGCATGTGACAATACGCATGAAACAGGCAAAGACAATATCAGTTATGAAAATGGTGATTTGGAATCAGATTATGACACTGACAATTTGACTCGAGAAACAAATTAAATGTGCCTCCAAATTAAGAATACATGATACAGTGAAAAGTTGCATGGTCGAAGTCTTCATTAAAATGTCATCTCAAACAATAATATATTTGCTGCATTAGAATTAATAGTTTAATTTGTCCTCAGGATGGACCTCATTAAGCTTGGTTGGAACAATTAAAGGGGAGGTAGCCACCTCGGGCAGACAAGATGGATCAAGTGGTCCCCATCTGCTGACACCATTCTTATGTTCTTATGTACATCCTGTAGTAAAAATTTTGTAGGTCATTTTTGACTGAAAAAACATTTGCATTTCCATGGGTGTCATTATTATTCAAAAGTAAATGTTCTCACTCTTTCTATTCAGCCTGAAATAAACTTATTGTTTGAAAATTTGTTTCTCTCTCTACATGTGTACAGTGTATGCGCCTTCAGGAATGAGATTTGGTTACAGGGACGCATTCTTGGCCAGCAACCTTGGTGTGTACAAATCAATTACAATGAAATCGATGTATAATCTGAGTAAATGGAAGAAAAGTGAGAGCAATAAAGAGCATAATTAATTAAGATGCTATTAGACAGGATTACTGGACATAAGGCAGGACACATTGGTTTTAGTCGTTATGTTTTACTTGTATTTAGGGTTTATTTATGGGCATTTAGGTTCCCTTTATTCACATTTACTTTAACAGTTTGCAAAATTGGAAACTATTACCCAAACTCTACAAATATGATGTTAAAATAATAGTTTTACAATTTCTTCAAATGCAGGAGTTATCATTTCATCTTTGTCAGCTATACTGTCCAGATTTTCTTCAAAATTCAATATTATTGACTATGTGATGAACACCACAACATACCTTTTCTGAAAGCTGATGAGTAGAGCTATCCCTCCTTTACCTCTCCCAAGGTATTCTCGTTCCTCGTCAGTCCTCTCAGGCTAGCTAAGCGCCTGTTTATATGTCAAATCATTGTTTGCACTTAAATACACCTGTAACGCACTTTATTGTGTATGTAGTCACATTGTTCCATTGTTTGTTCTGCTGCATAACTCAATAATCAAACAATACTGTTTATATTTCAAACTCTATATATATGCCATGTTCCTGTTTCTGTACTTTTGTGTTGTGAACTGTACTCATGTCGCACCTGGAAACGAGCCCAGCTCAGTGTGTTTTTCCGGTCACCAGAAGTTTAAATAAATAAAATCTTACACAATCATCAAACCTTCTCTGACAGGAGTGCAACAGGATGAATATTTTGAAAACTGGACGCTAGACTATACTGAAGAAAGCAGTAGTACTGTCCAGCGATTTAAGCGTGCTACTAAAGTCTTCATTCTTTCTGTTCAATTGCTTATGTTCTGGTTAGGGTATTTATAGAAAACATTTCTTTCTTCTGCGTGAAGGTCACTGAGCAGAAGACAACTTCTGTTTTTTCCTTTATCAAACCCTGTCCCCTCCACCCAATGTAGAAGCAGGCCAACTATAACATTCTCTGGTGCAATAAGAAGTGGCAGGTGGCACTCCTGCAAGTACAGTGACTGAGTCCCAAATTCTAATCCACCAGTCAAGAAAACAGTCGCAAAACTGCCACTACCCCTACATACACAGCTACAACTATCCAGTGCACCAATCCATGATGGTTCTCCTCCATTCCCTCCCACCACCCGAATGGCACTCAAATCATCTTGTGCGCTTCATAAACCCCACAGTACCAGTCTGGTGACAGAATCCTCAGTCCCCCATTCCACAGCAGCAGTCCAGTGTAAATGCAGATAAAACAACCATAGCTTTTTCCATGCTGATGAGATGACAGCACAAAGACCATTCTTTGTTGCGTTTACCAGTACCAACCCAGCCTCAACATTAACTGAGCAGCAGTGGCTGCCTTGGTTTTGGAATGTTGCTAAGCTCAAAGTTTGTTTCAACTGCATGATTGTTTTTTTTTTCTTTAATTCCTGGGCCAGATTTACAAAGGTGTGAAGGTGATATGACTGCACCCCACAGCACCCGCAGCGCCTATCCTTGATTAGCTGCAATGGATGCCATTTTCAAAACCGAGCCGATTCTCACTATCAGCTGTGGGTTCTAGCATCGTGTATTCAACTTTAGATGCAGCTACTGATTTTTCTTACCATAGGAAAAAATGGTCTAAGCATACGTACTTACTAGGTCACTCTTGCCTACAATGGCTGCAGTGCTGTTTTCTCCCAGAACCCACACCCACCTGTATCCATGGAGATAGAGGCAATGCAGCCCTTCTGAAACTGCCCATGGACACACATGTGTTTTAGCTTTTGAAAATTTGGCCCCTGATCTCTTTAGTCATGCAACACTGAGTAAGGTCACTTCTCAGCCCTCCCCTTCCATTCCCGAATAGCACCCCCACCCCACAGTACTGATATATAACTATAAACCAGCCCAGCAGCAGCCCACTGGCAGCACAGACAGAACCTTTGGTGCCAGAAAAGATGTAAAATATTCTTATTATTTAAAAATGTTTTTATAGCTCATCAATGTTGGAACAGCTATCATTGGCGCCAGCCAACTTCAGTTTATCTGAGCTGACAACTTGCCTCTCTATAGACCTTAGTCACAGCCAAATGAAAAGTGGGCTTGTAATGCAAAACAAGCAAATGAAAGTCAACATAGAAATGTCTTTCTGCTACTAAGTGACCAGCAGTATTAAGCCTCACAATAACATATCTTATTGTTTCATGGAAACAAATCCACTTACACAGGGCTGAATCCCTTAGACTCTAGCCATGCTTTCACGCCCTCCGATGATGAATCATAATTGAGATTCACAACAGCCATGTTGCTTCGCTGAACCTGCATTTTCTTTTGGGCCGCACTCCTGCCAATGGTGAGTCTCTGCATCAATTCATCCTGCACCTCCTCCATCTGGGATTTCCTCCCTGTTGGGAGGGCAACAAAGACAAGAGACAATCATCGTAAACGACCTCTTCACACAGGATGCTATGAAATTTACCATACATTAGTAGCAAGGAGAAATCAGAAAGTCCCTTAGCTGTCAATATCAATCAATATTATGCATTTAATAGACAAGCTGCTTACACTCCTGCTAGTCACCATCTACAGTCAGCCAAACATCTACTATGATTAGAGTGTCCTGTCCTGAAAGTGTAACAATGTGCCTGGCTGGAAGCTGGTAGCAGAGGCTGAAGTGCTTGGCTCATGGACAAGCTGGCCTGGGCTGTCCTGCATTAGCAGACTCTTGCTAGCTAACCTGGCACAGACTGATATTAGTACTGGCTGTAAGGGCAGTTACCGGTCACCATCCAGCTGATGGACAAAGTGTGGCTTTAGTTACTCTTATATCGGAGTGGGTAGACCAAAAATACATGCACATTTTTAAAACAAACCATGGTGTTTGTTCGCTTGTTTCCTTCCTTCTGCTATGTTTGTACATAACACCTGGTGACTGCCGCTATGTTACGATCCTACTTTAGAGCACTGCAGCAGTGACTCAAATGATGTTGCCGTTACAAATAAGATAATGGGAAAGCAAGTAAACACATCAATTAAAAACAAAAACTAAAATATCATTTCATTACATATTTATTTTTATTAATATTTATTACCCTCAAGAAGTGAGCATGTGATGCTGAGTTTTGTTGCCTTTAACAACCAGAATGACTGGGGCCCCCGTTTAGTTATCTGAGAAGTCTAGCTCTGTTGATTTCTTACTGTGAAGTTTAAAGTACCTGAAGCTTAACTGAACTTGTCCTGGAATAACTCAGTAATGCAGACTGACCATTCAGCCAGTAAGATGTTTGTTAAGTTTCATGGTGGAGGATGGAAGGTGGAAAAGGTCCTTCAGCCAACCCAACGGTACTGTGGTTAACCAAAGTTTTGAAAGAGTTGGGCTGTCCATCTTCAGACAGAAGATGAGCAACAGGTGGTGCAGATGTGACATTTCATTTCAGAAGGAGGGCTGCCTAGCTGCAGTAATTAGGATGCTTGAAATTACCCAGTACTGATAGGATTCCATCGAAATCTGGAATACATGATTCCAAATCTGATTTGATTCAGATGGTAACGAGGCCATGAATATAAAATCCTAAATCATAATTAAGCAATATACCACGACAGGGTGTGGGTTATACTGGGATCTACCCACACCAGAGTGGGTAAATCAACATAACCTGCACCCTGGAGTGGTATACTGCGATTATACAATGTCTTTAAAGTGATTTCACTTGAAAAGGTGTTTTTAATCAATTTTTTCTGTATATCCTTCCCTGTGTGTTAACTAGTTCCCTGTTGCTAGGTAGAATAGTTTTTGTAGGAAATAGCAGTCCCCCCACAACACACACACACAAACCTCACCCCCATCCATGTCTGGTTGCTACAACAATAGTTTTTTCCAACAACATAAAGACAGCAAAGACAACATGTGTGGCAACCCGCATCTTGTATCTTGCAGGAGCAAGTGGTCTCTGAGTGCAGAGGTCCACCAGCAGTGTTTCTAATCTCCGCGTTGCTTTTTATTATTATACCCCATTTTAACATTATTTGTACTGCTCACTGCAGTGAGCCTTGGAGTCCTACTATCCTGGAACAAGGAAGTAGGAAAAGGGACTGTAGTTCACTTACAGCATGGAGTGAACTACCTGTCCAAACGGGGGCCATATTTTTCAACTTGCACATTTTATTGGGGCACATTGTTATCTCATGCCTGCTAGATCTTCATATAAGAGGATTTCACCCAGCCAGAGTATGAGATATATTTAATTTGGGCTGAAAGGCGTTTTGTGCTGCTGGTGACCCGGGTACGACTTCCGGGTCACATCACAACTCGCTTGAGCCATCCTGCTGTGAGCAGGGTGAGCTGAGCAAGATGCGCTCAGCACGCATGCCGCTATGGAGACATGCGAGACATGTGTCTCATGCCAGGAGTAAGCAGGTGTGACTGTGTGGTAGCCTTATCAAGTACCTCTGCTGTAAGGTAGGCCTTGGCTCAAACCCTCTGCTGTAGTTACTGAACCACTATAGTTTATCTCTAGGGATATAGTATCTCTCTGTGGCCAGTGTAGCATCAGGTCTGTAACCTCTAGCATCTCGCTTTGGTCTTCCTTCATCATCTATTAAAGTCTGGTACTAGACTAGGTATTCTGACATATAGTAATTAAAGTGTCTGATGCAGTACCTATTGATCTAATAAGATGGTGGAAACCATTATGACTACTGATGGTAAAGTGGGGAAGCAATGTTGTAAATGCCTCATGTATGTACTCTTCACAGACCCAGTGCCAAGTAATACCTTTACATGCATTAAATGCATTCAGAATGCTAGTATGTTAGAGGAAATTGCTGAGTTTAACAGTAGACTTTCAATTGTGGAAAAAGGCCAAAAGGACATGGCACAAAGGTTTACTGTACTAAGTAAACCATCAATTCGCCCACTTCAGTACATGAAACACCCTCTGCATTTCTATTACTGATTCTATAACAGAAAAAGTTGTTGAAATAGACTTTCGATAACTGCCTTATCCACAAAGTCCTTAGGTACTATTGTAGATAGCTCCCAGGTAAATATAGAATGTGCCAGTAAGAACGGGCAAGGAAGATGACTCATGTGGGGTGCTGATGAGCACTGGTACGAGGTCCAAAGTAAAAGAGTCTTTAGAAAGGGATGCAAAGCTAGCGCTTTCAATATACCTTACATAATAGATATGACTCCTTATATGTATCACACACTATTGCTATACAGACCAGTGGGCCTGAACCAGTACCAAGAACATCTAATCTATCCACTCTCCGCATATGTACAGATCTTAAAGTCCAGCCCTTCCACTTGTCCAGGACAGCACTCTCATACCTACACCAAATATTACATGTATTTTGGATTTGCTGTCTCCTGTTATTGAAGCAGTACCTTTAACATGTGTGGATGTTATTTTTTCTATCATCGAATGCTTTCTCCCTAGTGGAATGGGCCCCATGACCCCGGCCGCCAGCACCTGCACCCTGGACCTGGTCTGGTGGCGAATCACTCCATTGCACAGGGTCGGTGCACCCGGCAGAAGGCGCCTTTCATGTCTGGGGGCACAGGGCACGGCCATCAGCTGCTGAGGTCGTCCCACCATTTTCCGCTTTGTGGTCCCCAGGGGCAAGCGTGCAATGGCGTCTAAGCATGTCCATGCTGACACCTGCCCTTTTCCCTTTCCTTTCTAGGTACACCACTATAGTGTGGCTGGCCTCCACCAGGCACCACTGTAGCGCGATGCGCCATTCCCACCCACCCCAGAGGAAGGAGAGCAGTCATGGGATGCTTAATCCTTCCTCTCCCTGCCAGCCCCCGGAGGCCTGAGTCCGTTCCGAACCTGGGTTGCCGACGTGGTGTGAGGTGGCGTCCAGCACCTCAACCTCAGTGCCACCGGCTGGCTATGTGTGGATGTTATTAATAGTACAGAACTTGCTCAGGAGGCTCGTAATCAGAAGGATAGAAATAATTCTCCCACTGCTGCATCACCTCCACTGGTGGAATTGTCTGTTCCTACTACTGATTGTAATATGCTAGCTAGCGATATTATGGATATTGACACTATACCTGCTTACCCTATTACTGCTCAAAAAGACAGACACTGTCATAGGTGATTCCATCATTAAACGTATTGACAGAGCAGTGTGCAATCAGGACAAGATTAACCACACCTGTTCTACATTTCGAAGAGCCACAATTGCTGACATTACAAGAATGTTACCGAATATAGTATATGATAAAGGAGTGAATCCACTAGTTATTTCACATGTGGAGCCAAAACCATCATGTCCGATGAGTTGTACATTATAAAAATGAACCTGGCTGCCCTATCAAGTAAACTGATCAATCTAGCCTGTGAGCCAGTATTCTCTGAAGTACTACCAATCCCAAGAGCATCTACCATGGTGAATCAAAACATAAAACAGTTCAATGAATGGCTTATGGAGTGGTGTTACAAACAGGAATTAAATGTATCACCTATAGGGAGGATTTCGCTGACAGGTTTGAATTATATTGTGGAGATGGTCTGCATCTCAGCAGATGAGGTTCTCTCGCTCCTGGCAAACAAATTGCAACCTCAATTAATGACGGTTTAAACTAGCAATGAGGGAAGAGGCCAGACATGCCAGCATCTCTTAACCATGGTAGCAACTGTAAGACTTCAGTTAATAAAAACTATTAAAATTTTTATACTTTAATGCAAGATGATTTAATAAAAAATTAGATGAAGTAAAAAATAAAAATAAGGCAGGAGACTATTGACATTATAGCCATTATCTGCACCTGGGGAGATAAATCGTCATGGGAATGCACTTTGCCAGGTTATACCCACTATAAATTAAACAGGGGTGGAGTAGCTTTATTAATCAATAATAACTTAACATCTGTAGATATATCGGAAAAATCAAAAGTCGCAACCAAGAAGTTGAATCTATATGGATTAAACTGTTACTTAAGGATGGTGATCATATTATCGAGGTATATGCTATCGCCTCTCCCGAGTTCTACTACGAAATCACCGATGAAATTCTACAGGAACTTGAGACAGCTTGTGAATTAGTAACATAATTTGTATGGGTGACTTCAATCTGGGGATATTGCTTGGAACTCTTTATCTGCTACATTGGGACCTGGAAAAAACTACTGTCTGTCACAAATTCGCTCATCCGTCAGCCCTCTACTCCCAAAGTGCCAACCTCTGAGAATATGATTTTGGACAATGAACAGAACAAGGTAACCCTCTTGTCTGTTTTGTGGGTTCAAGTCACCTTAGTCTCAAGTTCTGGAGGATTCAAACTGATAACCTCTTGTTAGTGTACCCAATTATCAGGCTCAGATAATTCTGTCTTTGGGGGCAGATATCTTTGCCTACGGGCACCTAATCAGGTATTTCAAAAGAACCCTTAGAACTCTATGCAAGACTTTAGAGAACTCTAGCCATTTCCCAGTTTGGTATACAATAAGCTCAACACAGTGTTAACTATAACTACTCTAAGCTCTACTTAAATAAAAAGAAATATCAAGGCACTCCAGGCAGTTTCCGCTTTAAAATATATATCTTTACTTTAAAATAGGAAAACAATAAAATTACAGAAACAAAATATCCCAACACATACAGCCTTAAAAACAAACAGGTTTAAAGTGCAAGTTTCTACAATATACTGTATACATTCAGACTGGTCTAATCTTACTCTCTTTCAGTGCTGTGATGTTTCTTCCTCAGTCAGATAATATGAAAAAAAGTTTTACTGCAAGTTTCTCTCAGCAATTAAACACAGTTCTGAGCCGGCCTCTCTGAGGTCACCAAACCCCGCCTTTGGGTAACAAAATCTATATTTATTCTAACACAGGATGTCTAAATAAAATATTTAAAAACATAATAGGTGACCTCACTGACTTTCCTCTCCTCGGGTTAACCAGACAAAACCGGTTTGTGCTCTGCCACACTACATATCAAAACTGTCTTTGCTATAAGTCACTGTATTCAAAGCAAAAGTGTATTTGACTCTCTATTCCATCTGGGCCTTGGTATGTACACAAAGGTCTCTCTGATGTAATTCAAGGGTTTCCGGAATGGATACTGGACCTTCCAAATTTGTCTGGGTCCTGTTTGGCCCATACATCAACCTCTTTGATGAAATAAGCTGGTTTCCTGGGCTGATAAAAAAAAACACATGCATGCTCTTTCCATTTGACACCTAGAGCAAAATCAAAGGATTTCCTGGGGATGCCATGAATGGCTCATTTCATTTCCTAGGATCAAAGCAAATTGAACATGCTAATTGAACCTCAGATCTCTGTAGCTTAAAATACCTCCTGTCCTTTGAACTTATCCTGGGGGTTTGATGTGTCAGTTCAGCAAGACTGTAGTTTCCTCAAACTGACCTTCCCATCATATAGTTTATATATAATAAAAAATTGATACAGCACTCAGAACTGGTTGTCTATGTCACACTGTTCACTTGTCAACAGCTCAACTTAGACCAATGTGTCAAATGTCCCACTGGGGTGAGTGTATCCTAGACCTAGTTATTGATAACAATGATTTAAACATTAGTAAAGTGTCTAATCAGCCACCAATTTATAACACTGACCATAATTCTATAGCATTTTCTCTAAATATTAATCTCATCTCCTGTGCTAGCAATACTAAAATATTTCTGTATGATAAATCAGATAATCAAAAATCAAAAGTGAGTTAGCCAAATATAACTGGGAAAATATTTTTCTTCACACACCATAGAGGAAAGTTGTGAGCTGATTAAAAGTATACTAATCGGTTTAAAAGATAACTATGTTCCTCCAAATATAAAATCCATCATTGTAAACAAGGCATCTGTTCAAGGGTTGCTTGGTGTTTAACTTTGTCCCCATGGAATGGAAATCTGCATATATAATTCCACTGCATAAGAAAGGCCTAAATCCAATTGGGAAAATTATCATCATAAGTCTCACATCCCCAATTTCAAACTGCTGGAAAGTATTGTCAAAGACCTTATCACTCCAATACTTGACATAGCTGACCCTGAACAACAGGGATTTAAAAGGCAGGAGTTGCTTACAATCTTATATGTTTTTATGAACAGGTCAGTCTACACTTTGACAATAATACCCCGTGATATCATTTACATTGATTTTAGCAAAGCTTTTGATGTCATGCCTCATTAATCATTAGTAACCAAACCACATACTACAGGTATAAACAAAAATATTGTCAACTGGATTGGAGAATTGGTTCAGTGGCAGAACCCAAAGAGTATTAATCAGTGATCATTTATCAGAGTCAGGTAGGGTCACTAGTGGTGTCCCACAGGGTTCAGTACTCAGCCCATGTCTTTTTCGCTATTTATTTTCAGATTTAACAAAAATTGTTTATCATCTATCAAATATGCAGATGACATTAAAACTGGGGCCCAGAATAACACCGATAATATATTAATTTTCAAAGTGATCTTGATAAAATTACTCACTGGGTGCATTTATGGGGTATGAGATTAAACATGTCTAAGTGTAAAGTTATGCATATGGGGTTAAAACCCGATGGCTGATTACTTGACTAGTTCCTTTTAAATACTACAAATAAGGAAAGGGACCTTGTGTACTTATTTCAAGTGATCTCAGTAATAAAGAACAGATAAATAATGCTATCAACAAAACTAACAGTGAAATTTGGGCAATGCCAAATTGTTTATCGTAACAAAGGCTGCTTACCCTGGCAACCTGCAAAACAATCCTACAACAAATGATTCTCCCAATAGTTGACTACGGTGGACGAGTTTACAGTGCCATCCCCAAGTCCACCTTGCAAGACTTGATCCCTCTTCCACTCCTTCTGTTGCTTTACTTTGGACTGCACTCCTCTGTGCACTACCGTGACCCTACAAGATGCTACTAGACTCCCCTACTTAACAGGATCGAGACTTACCCACTGTCCGAGGATAACGACAAAATTCTGGACTCAGTCCGTCCCCCTACCTAATACTTGCCTTCACAGTTCAACCTCTTCGCGTGATTCTCAGGAACACTGACTCCCGATTACTACATGTCCCACTCCACGGCTACCGCCAAAGGCCAGGCCGCACTTAGCTACAGCATACCTAAACTTTGAACTCCTTGCCGCTAACATTAGGCACAGAGACAACCTTCAGCGGTTAAACCAGCTCCTCAATTCACTTCTCCTGCTTATGCAATCCTCTCCACAGAAAGGCCATATATCCCCCTCCCACCCTTAACTGTACCATCTCTACCAGCCTTGCCCCATGCCCTAGTCCAGTGGCAGAAGAAATTCTGACCTGTCACGCCTAACGAATCACAAATGTTCATCCAGCGCTACTATTCTACTCAATTTGCACATCTGGACTATGGGCCCTTGGAACTGTTAGTAGCTATACTTATTAGCTGTAGTCTTAGGCATCAAGGTTACAAGATCTGTTTTATACTGTATAATCCATGTTATGTTCTGAACTGTACATTATCTGCACTGTAATTCATGTATCTCAATGCTGCACTTTCCTCTCCCGCCTTCCCCCAGGATGCATCTGGAATCGAGCAGTACTCTGCTCAGTATGCCTTCCTGGTGAAACTCTTAAATTAATAAATAAATAAAATACAACGCAATATTTTATCCAGAGACCCAAATTAATAGTGCCACTGTTTAAGGCATATGTGAGGCAGCATCTTGAGTAAGCGCCACAATTATAGTGTCAACATAAAAAAACTGGTATATCTCAATTGGAACAGGTTCACAGAAAATTTACAAAAAGTTTCTTGGGTTTATACAATGTACCACATGAAGCTAGAGTTGAACAACTAAATCTTATGCCTCTAGTAACCCATCATCAAGAGAGAGCTCATATTTATGTTTGCTCTCAATCAAGACCCATATTTATTGAGTTGGGTCTTGAGTTTAGAATGTCCATTATGCCACAAGGGCATCTTCTCCAACTAATGAGGTAAAGATTTCATTACACCAATTGCAAATACTTTTTATTCAAAGAATCATTAATCCTTGGAATAGACTTCCTTAGATGTAATCTCCAGTAAATCTAAATCTGAATTTAAACAGTGCCTTGACAACTGCATAATGGCAGGTTTTGATACTAGATACTATAAATAAAGTAAAAGGTGCAATCATGGGTGCATAGCCTTCTAGCACCTTATAGACCTTAGTGAACCCAGATAAGCAGCTGGCAGACAGAGGAGAGTGTACCACAGGGGAGAGTGAGGAGGACAGCATAGGTCTCCCAGCCCGTTACCAAACTTAGGATCTTAAAAAAAAAAAAAAAAATCAGCGAGGTGAATGGTTTACAAAGTTACAGTTAGAAAAGTAAAAAATAAAGAGAAAGCCTTTATCACACTATCATCTGTTGCTCTCTCTTGAGGACCCTGTTTGTGGTTTGATTCAGGAAGCAGCACTGCCTCCCAGTTTCTGTTCACAAGGTGAAAAAGAAAAGGAAAACCTTCACTCCTCTGTCTCGCTCCAGAAGACGAGTAGTATACTTTGATTTGGAGCAGCCTCATGTTTAACATTTTTATTTTTAATAAGAAGGAAAAAAAAAAAAAGACAACTCTCTCCCTCTATTTCAGTGGTAATAGGGTGTGGTGCGAGTGCTCACAGGCTGCCGCCCATCAGCGTGCTTGCTCGTGCAATGCGGTGAGGAACATGGACTAGGTCTGACTCAGCAGTGTTTCTTTTGTTTTATGTATTGGGTAAGTGCTTCACAGAGGGCACTGGGCCATGTATAATGACTTTTATGGATGTCATTGTATGGAGGTGAAAGCTGGTGATCTTCTGGGGAAAGAGCCCTTTCTGTGGGCTGGAAATGGTGATACTAAGCTGTGTTTTTCTTTTTGTTTTTAAAGAAACAGGAGCGACACAGGAAAGACAGCATTGCTACTTTTTTTTTTATATATATTAATGTATATGCTAGATTAACTGAACGGCTCCTTCTTAGCATCGGAGACAGACAAACTTTGGCAGCTAAGATGGTGGGAGTTGTATACCAGCTGCTGGTGGCGATTTGCTGGTTTTTCTGGTGGTTTAGTGGGGAAAAGATGATGGTGGCTTGCAGCTTTTCATTTTTGGGGTCAGACTGATTTCTCTTTCAGATGTGGCTGACTGGCACCTTTCCCGTGGGTTATGCAAGGATTTACCATCGGTAAAGGTGCCAGTCAGCCAATCAGAATAAAGAATTCAAACACCATGAAGTCTTGCTATATTATGACTATATGCAGTCAGCCACTGCAGCTGAACTGCCCCGAGAGGAAAGAGTTAACCCAGAGAGTCTGAGTTCCACAGCGAGGGCGCTTATACTAAAGTTTATCTGGCCAGTTTCAAATGAAACTGTCAGATTCTTTACTCCGCTTCACTGAACAGTCGCTCCGGAGATCAGCTCCTTCACATCGGTTCACTTCTCGGTTCGCAGTATTTTCGGTTCATTTGAACCGCAAAAGTATTTATTTTACTGCATTTCGTTAAAAGCTCTATCTGGTAAACCGTAAGTAGAAAATTTAAAGTCTGTGTGGAAATTCAATTATCGGTTCGGTTTTGAACCGATCGGTTTGCTTAATTTAACGCTTTAAAGTGTGGTTGGGCTTTTAGAGTGTGGTTCCCGGTTCTTATCAGTTCTAAAAACCTTGCTTTTAAAATAGGTTTTTCAAATACCCGTGACACGTTAGGAACCGATAAGGGTGTCTTGCCTGGCACTGCCATCAAAAGGGCAAGTTTTTGTTAGGCTGGCATTATGTCTGAGAAACCCAAAAGAAAACCGGGCCCACTGGGTTTCAACACTGTGATGTTCAGGGGAAGCTCTGCCAAGGCTGACCCACACAATCACTTGTGTTTATTGTCTGGGGTTGACCACCTCCTGTCAGACTGCCAGGTGTGTAAAATTTCCCTGCAGCCACCCTGAAAAGAGATTGGGCCGGCTCAGAGAACGAGAGGCCAAGAAGTCCGCTGACCCGATGGCCAGCCCGGTCCAGTACCCACTGGACCAGAGGGAGTGCCCTCTGACCAGGGCAGACTTCCTCGGAAAGGGAAGGCTGGTTCAGGGAACCAGTCTCAGTGAAAAGACAAAGAAATCAGTAGGTTTGGAGTCCAAAATTGTCTCTCCAACTGCTGCAGAAATAGCTAAAGCCATACAGATTGTCCAGTCACTGTCTCAGGGTCCTGCCGAACCACCTACAGTTGGTAAAAGGTTGGTTTGTTCAGTGCCAGTGGTTCAGGAGTATGATGTTGAGGAATTTTATGAACCACAGGAGAGGGAGGACGAATTTGATCATTACATGTGTGGCTGGAGGGTCTGGACGTGCTCACTGAACCGGACATTTCTCCAGACAGACCTTTAGAATCTCCTCCTATTCTGTCTGAGTCCCTTCTCATTTTATGTTTTACAAAAGGTTGCAGAACCCTCCAGCTTCCTTTAGAGGAAGCTGTGGATGAGCAAGAGGAGCCTGATTATGTAGAAATGATCCTCATTCTGTCCCTCCTGTAGATAAAAAATGGACAGAAGATATACCTTGTCAGGCTCTGATACAGACTTCCTCACTGAGCAGTGTAGTCATGTAGGTGTGGTACAAGCTGCAGCCTGTGACAAGGCTAATATTCCTCTGGCCTCACATCCTCCTGATAAGGATTCCAGGAAGATTGATGGCGTAAAAACAGTATATGGCAGCTTCTTTGGGACTCAGGCAGGCAAATTATATGGCTTATGTGGCTAGATATCAGAAATCTAGGTGGGACACAGTATTGCAGTTAGTCAAGCAGGCCCATGGCCAGCTGGCTAGTGAGTTGGAACAGGTGGCTGCTGATGGCATTGAAGCCTCTAAAGTTCAATTTCATACTGCTGTTGATGTTAATGATGTTTCTAGGGTCATGGCCACTTCTGTAGCTTTCCGTAGGCTGGCATGGCTCAGATGCACTAATCTGTCCCAAGATACTCAGTCAAAGGCTATGGATTTTCCTGTTGGGTAATTCTCTGTTTGGGGAACAAACAGAAAACTATATGAAAAGATGGATGAATACAGAACTACCTACAAAAGTGCCAGGCTTAAGGAGAGGCATGCCACTCCACAGAGGCACGCCTCCCAGAGGTAGGGGCAGGCCTTTCCACAGGCCTTTTACCAATTTCAGGCCTCCTCTGCATTTGCACAGAGGGTTTCTTTAGAGGCAGAGGTAGACGGGCACAAGTAAACCGGCCCCTCCCTCAGCCTAAGCTATTGCAAGCAGGCACCCTGATGGGGTGCCCAGGGCCGATTCTCCTGTACCAGTGGGGGCAGGTTGGTTTATTTCAGCCAGAACTGGGTGTCCCTAACTTCGGACAGGTGGGTTCTGGAGGCATTAGGCAGGGTCTGGTTCTCAGCTTCAAACAGTTTCAAGATGAGAGCCAGACATTTTCCACCTGCAAATCTTTCAGAAGCCCTTGCTTTGGAAGCAGAGGTTTCTTCTCTTTGACTGCAAAGCAGTAGAAAGGGTCCCTCCTTGCCATCAGGCAAGGGGCTGTACTCAAGATACTTTCTTACCCCAAAAAGACAGGAGAATGGCGGCCCATTTTAGATTTAAGGTACCTGAACAAGCATCTTTTGAAACCAAAGTTCAAAATGTTAACTCTGACAATGATTTTGTTCCTCCTGAGGCCAGGGACTGGTTAGCTTCCCTGGACCTCAAGGATGCCTATTTTCATGTTCTGATCAGGCCTTCTCACCGAAAGTACCTCAGGTTCGAACTACCCTCAGGCCACTACCAGTTCAGGGCAATGCCCTTCGGCCTTACCTCTGCACCAAGGGTATTCACGAAATGTCTAGCTGTGGTAGTGGCTCATTTAAGAAGGCAAGGATTGCTGTGTTTCCCTACCTGGACGACTGGCTCTAGTGGGTCAGTCCCCAGATCAGGTAAAATCCCACTTGCAAGTCACCCAGCAGCTTCTCACTTCCCTGGGATTCCTGCTGAATTTACCAAAGTCAGTCCTCGAACCAGTTCAGGTACTAACTTTCATAGGTGCAGAATTGAACACAAAGTTAGCCAGGGCATTTCTCCCTCGAAAGGGTAGACAGACTCCATTACCTGGCATCCTCCTTTACCCTGGGTCTCTCGACCAGCAAGGCATTTTCTGCAACTCCTAGGGCACATGGCTGCTTCCACAGCTGTAGTGCAAGGAGCAAGATTCCAGATGAGGGACATTCAGTTCCATTTGAGGGCCTATTGGTCTCAAAGGAGGGACCCCTTTCCAAATTGGTTCCAGTGACTCCAAACCCTGATCCTGGACTTACACTGGTGGCAGGATCAAAGCAATCTAAAACAAGGGGTTCCTTTCATTCCCATTTCCTCCCCTCACCCTCACCACGGATGCTTCCCTGTTAGGGTGGGGAGCTCACTTGGGCGACCTGTCCACTCAGGGAGTGTGGTCTCCCAGGAATCTCTGCTCCACATCAATCTTTTGGAACTCAGAGCTGTCCTTTTAGCTCTTCAGGCATTTTCAGCTTCTGTCCAGAACAAAGTAGTTCAAGTCAGGACAGACAACACCACAACAATGTGGTACATCAACAGCAAGGGGCATTCGTCATCAGCCTTGTGCAATCAAGCAATGAAGTTGTGGTCTCTGGCTTACTCCTGAACACCTCCCTGATAGCAGTTCACCTTCCAGGGAAGGACAATGTCCCAGCGGATGCCCTTAGCAGGATTTCTCAGGGTCATCACGAATGGGCTCTGAATCCTCAGGTGCTGGGGTCAGTCTTTGCCAGATGGGGCACCCCTCAGATAGATCTTTTCGCAGCCCCAGACAACAACCAACTTCCTCTGTTTTGTTGCAGGCCTCCAGTGCTGGGATCAGTCCCCTGGATGCCTTTCAGTTGGATTGGAAAGGAAGTTCCTGCATGCCTTTCCCCTTCCCTTCTTTTTCAGGGTACTAGTAAAATCAGATCTCAGCCTTGCAAGGTGATTCTGATTGCTCCAGATTGGGCCAGACAGCCCTGGTACCCACTGCTTCTGTCCTTGACAGTCCACCTTGCCCTGAGCTTGCCCAGAGTCCACGACTTACTGGCCTGTGCACAGGGAGTGTGGTATCTGGACCTCAACCTTCCATCTCAAGGCATGGCTCTTGAGGAGTTAGAATTTGTTGACTTACACCTTTCTCAAGGTGTTTTGAATATTTTAAAGGCTTCAAGGAAGCCTTCCACTAGGGCCACTTACAATTCTAAGTGGAAAAGGTTTTCCATCTGGTGCTCTGAGAAGCAGATTATCCCAGAATCTGCTGATCTGCCCATTTTACTGGACTATTTGGTCCATTTAAATTCCTTAGGCCTTAGGCCAGCTACCTTAAAGGTTCATCTGGCAGCTGTCTCTGCTTTTCTGTCAGCAGGAAGCCTGCTTCCTTTCTTCTCACCCTGTGCTTTCCAAGTTTTTAAAGGGTTACTTCACACCAACCCTCCTTTTCGAGAACCAGCTCCCGCTTGGGACCTGAATGTTTGCATTGCTCAGTTAATGCAACCCCCTTGAGCCTCTGTCCTCAGCAGAGCTCAAGTTTCTGACTTGGAAAACTGTTTTCCTAGTGGCTATCACTTCTGCCAGACGCATAAGTGAACTACAGGCCCTGTCAGTGGAAGAAGATTTTATCTCTTTCCACAGAGATAAGGTAGTCCTCAGGACTAACAGAAAGTTTTTGCCTAAAGTGGTTTCTAGATTTCCACCTGAACCAATCCATCTCTCTTCCAGTATTTTCACTGAGCATTCTTCCTCAGGTGAGAGGAGTCTGCACAGCTTGGACGCCAAAAGAGCCTTAAGCTACTATTTGAACGCACTAAGGGTCACAGGTTCGAATCCTCCAACTCCTCCTTACCTATGGCGAGGTTGGCAAAGGAAACCTGTCACTAAGAGGACAATTGCAAGGTGGATTGTCTCTTGTATCCAATTTGTTATCAAAAACTAGGTAGAGAACCCCTCAGGACTGAGGGCTCACTCCACCAGGGGTACAGCTGCATCTCTAGCGGCTGCTAGAGATATTCCCATTCTGGAAATCTGTCAAGCTGCTACTTGGAAAACAGTTCACACTTTTACTAAGCATTATTCCCTGGATATTCAGTCCAGGAGAGATGCTCGCTTTGGCACAGCTGTGCTTCAGAGCCTATTTCCTAAGTAGGTTCTGACCCTCCTCCATGGAGGTACTGCTGTGTATCTGTATATAGTCATAATATAGCAAGACTTCATGGTGTTTGAAGAAAAATTACTCACCTTAGTAATTGCTTTTCTTCTCATGGAGTCTTGCTATATTATGACCACCTCCTCCTGCCCCTCTCAGAACTTCTACTTGGGTAGGGTGGCAAATCAGTGCAAGCACTGTGTCATGCCATTTTAGTGCTTCCTTCACCCCTTTATTTAGGGTTAGGGAATTAGGTATTTTGTTTTAAGTATTATGTTGGCCCCTTCCTGACTTGGAGTCTTGGGGAAGGGTCTAATAGTGCTTGTTAGGGAGAAACTAATAATACTATTATTCATTGTTATTATTATTATTGCTGTTTATATTGTTGTTATTCCTACTAGCAGGTAGCCACTTGGCTAGTGTAGAGCTTTCCACACAGACTTGTTGCTTAGTGTTAGCTTCAGAAGATCTGACAGTTTCATTTGAAACTGGCCAGATAGAGCTTTGTATAGCCACGCCTGTGGAACTCCAGACCTCTGGAGTTAACTCTTTCCTCTCCGCAGTTCAGCTGCAGTGGCTGACTGCATATAGTCATAATATAGCAAGACTCTATGAGAAGAAAAGCAATTACTAAGGTGAGTAATTTTTTCTTCTAGGACCTCATTTTATAATTTTCTATGTAAACCATTTTCAGACTGCAATTCCAAAAACAATCCTAAAAAGACTGAAATTCAGTAATTCTAGTCTAAAGTTTCTGGCTTACACTGAAGCAGGTGATTATCCTGTCCTCCTACGAAGGTGTGTGCAGCTGGGACTGCAGTTAAGACAACACTGAAAGGGGAGAGGAAATGCTGAGCACATGGAATGGATCATGAAACCCAATTCTGCAGTCTAAAGAGAGAATAACAGTGACTTTGTTGAGTTCAGGAGCCCATGACATATGCCCGGAGTTACGCAGGAAGAGAGTACGCTGCCACTATTGGATGTTGCAAAAACAGAAATGAAAATTCAAGGCTGCATACAAAAATTCTGGGAAAACAGATGCAGATTGTATTCGCAACATTAGGCAGATTAGACTTCAGTGACAGATGTCAGCTGCCTGTAGCACTGACTAAATGACGAGGGAGTACTGTGGCCCAGCGTTAAGTGCAGAACCAGTTTCTTTACAAATATCTGCGCCTAAGCCCTAAGATTTTAGAACTAACCCTACTCCATCTGTAAGGAAAATACAATAACAACCACTTAATGGGAGTACTCTACAATGGTATCCACACAGAACTGTGCCATCCAAAAGTGCTCCATCATAACTATGCAAGATGGAAAAGCAAAAGATAAAAGTGACCGATCGCATTTACATCAAGTTATAGAATACACAATTTGGTATCAGTGTATGTGTTGGCACACCGTTTTGCCTCAGAGATTCTTTCCTTGACACAGTTTGTAATCCTGTTTATGCGCTTTTCTTTCATGTTATTTACGGCATGGTTTTGACCATGCTATCTTTATGGGTCTTGACATGGAACCCCTACAACATCCCTTTAATCCATTTTTATTTGTGTTGCCAGGTGGTGGGCAGGGTTAAAAACAAGTTTTAAATCATGGCTGTTATTCATGTTGTAGCCATTAAAGTATCAGTACATAGTGTACATGTGTACAAATTTACTAACAATAATACTCTTTTGAAAATTATTCTATCTCTCACCTCATGCATAACAATGTCATTAGTCTTAAAATTACATGTTAAATAACTGCTATCAAACTAACTAAAAATATCAGTACAGGTCAAATGGTGCATAAGTTACTATGGCAGGCTGCTATGACAAGCAGCATTTTGGTATACATATTATTTGATTTCCTTTAACCTCAGGTTGAAGTTACCCACTATATCTTACTGCAAACAGAGGTGTGTACATAAACAAGGTCGAGATTAAATGGATTTGGTTGACCTCATGTGGCCAAATGAAGTACAAAGGAATGCGTTAGTATAATAGTACTGCATATCCGGGGATGGTGTAACACCCACCACCTAAAGCAGTGAAAAGCACTTACAGAAGATGTGCGCCTCAGACAAACATAGTAATGTAGTAACAGTGATGGAAGGGACCTAGGGTCCACCTTGTCCAGTGCTGGAGTCTGTAGAATGTAAGCTCCTCTGTGATGTAGAATTTCTTTTTTTTTTTTATTGACTTTTTGTTGACCAGTAAAGGAGAACTCTGCAATTTTGCCTATTTTCAGCCTCACAAACTGACATATTGAACCAGGTTAAGCTGTTGGTGGTACCCTTTAGTGAATGGGGTAAATCTGACCAGGACACCGGGAAATTCTCTTACCTTGGGTAGGAGGCATCATGACATGGCAGATCCAGCCTCAGTCCATCTGGTGGGTGCGACGGAGCAGATGTTCGGGAGCTGCATTCTGTTTCGACACGGACTGGTGTACCAACTTTATTTTACTGTTCCTCAAGAACAACCGTTACGTAGATCATGTAGGGGCTGGTGCGCCTCTACTACTGAACTGGGATGCTACAGTGGCACAGGACTGTTTCTATCCAGGAAGCGGACCTTCATTTACACGATGCATTAAACCACAAAAACATACCTGTTGGACCTGATGGCGGAGGAGGAGGACGCTGAGTATTGAGGCAAAAAGAGCAGCTGTTCGGCTTCCTCTAGGGTTCTGTGTCACTTGCACCGTAGTTTGGGGGGTTTGCTCCAGACTGTATGGATAGCAGCTGAATCGGGTTCCAGCCCAACTATGGATTCTGTGCTGACTCCTGCAGGACCTCCGATGGGGTACTAGCCCTTGCTGCCTGAAGACCCAGACTTTTCTTCTCGGCTGCTGCTTACTTCCCCTGGAGCTCCACTGCAGGTTACAGGCTCTGTGGCACCAGAGCAGCCGGGTCGGTTCCGCTTCACCTTCTGCCCCTGTCTGGGTGCCGATGTCTACACCAGCACTTGCTTCTTCTGTTCCATTTCCTGGACATGTTACTGACTCCAGGGTTCCTCCCTGCACCTCACTTCTGGAAGATTTTCCCTTGGTCCCTGAGACTTTAAGCTCTGGTATGAATTTTGCTGTGTCCTTTGTTCCTGGGGCAGGGCTCCACCACCCCGGTTGCTGGATGGTCCCGTCTGTGCACTGGAGACCGCTGGTTGATCACGGACTCCACCAGCCAGTGGCATGCTTCACCTCTGGTGGAGACTACAGCCCCTGTTTTGTACCCAAACTGATGCCTCCTTGTCTCTTTCCTCCACCTGTTGAGTTGGATGTGGTTACTGCCTTATCCCCTGAATTGACTTCTTTGAATGGCGAGCCTGCTGACTTGTACTTCCTCCTGTGGGACTGACTTTGTCTATGCTTCCACCCCAGATTCCAAACCTCGAATTCTGAGCAGGCTACGCCCACTGTGTACCTGGACTTGCCTCCCCTTGTTGCTCCAGCACAGGACTGCACTGCCCCAGCAGAGGCAGGAGCAGTGATGCCTCAGTTACGGCTTCCCACTGTCTTGGATCGAACAGATGGAACAAGCAAAGTCCTCTGGCTGATGACCAACCAGAGACTGTGAAGCCTCCACCTGACCACCCCTTCGATGGCGCACAATGCTACATGAAATTTCGCCAGTCAGATGTCTTTCCAAAGCCCCAGCCCCTGACAATGCAGAAATGTTGTTCACCTTCTATAAGGGGCTTTGACCAACCTCGACCGGGCTTAGGACTTTTTGGTGAAAGAACTCTGATGGTGACACCAGATGAACTATATGCCCTCCTCCACTCTCCTTCGGAGGTTTTGTTTTACCTCAGTTTTAGTACACCAGTCTACTTAAACCAGTTTTGGACTAGTTACAACACAATGAAGTCTACGCTCTCTAGATACCCTTTCAGGCCATCCCACTTACTTAAACCTGTGGTGCACACACTCAGTGTGATGCTTAAAACGAGGGGTGAGGTCGAGGATATTTGTTACTGGCTGTCCCAATGGTGTGACATCCTAGGGACCTGAGCCTATCCTGGACACAATGTTTCTGGACTGGCCACTGGCAATTCATGTTAAACTGAGATACTTAGCCTCTGGGCTTCAGCATATTCCAAGTGTTTTACTTAGACAGGATAGAGCCCAGTGTTTTTACCCTGACAGCCAAAACTTGCTTCCAGTGCAGTTCTGATACGCACCTCAGTAATGCATGTGACATGATCCATTGCAATCTGTGCTTAAACGTGAGCCATGCCATTTCAATGTATCAACGAACTGTGCTGCAACCTTTGTGAGGAACCCAGCCATTCTTACCGCAGTGTAAGTGGACCCTGCATAACAACGATAATGACTTTACTCAACACAGACTCTTAGATGATGCTTGAAAATTGGGACAACAGAACCTCCACAAATCCTGGGCAGCCACTCCTGGCACCAGGATGACCCTTGAGGATGACAGGTGCCCAGATTCACCGCAATCTGTACCACGCAACCTCCAACACTAGTTTGTTCTGGTGACCCAGTTACCTCTTCAGGAGGTAACAGCAGTTGACCCCACCAGGATGATAAGCACCAGTCTTCTCTTACTGATACAATGGAGATGAAAGTCTCATCCGCTGGTGACACTGTCATGCCCCCCTCCTGCTGTGCTTTTGCCCATTAGAAGAGGGCCCTAAGGTCCCACAGCCTTTACTTTCTGCCACCTTGGGTTCCCAGTGCCTCCATTTGTTTTGGATAACAAATTTGTGGCATTGATTACTAATGGGGAGGAACCGATGGATGGAGGAATCCGATGCCTCCTCCAGCGCATCTGAGCAATCCCAGGTGATTTTTGCTCCGAGAAAGAAATGGACTTGTCCCAAAAATCTGTGAAGTCCACTAGGCACAAGAAATTGAAAAACGACGTGGAAGAGGTCGCCTGCACCTGTCTCTGAGAAATGAACTTATTGCTATTGTTTTTCTGCTCACCCATTTAATCTTTTATGTCTCCCACCTTTAGGTTGGCCTCCTTGAATGCAAATAGAATCAAGGCTATGGTCCGAGGGACCCTTCTTTTCACTTTGCTCAAAGATCTAGCATTAGATGTCATCTTTTACAAGAGACCCATCTGATCTCTGTTGCTGACCTGTGCCAGGCCAGGGCTCAGTGGTGTTGGGGACCCTCTTCTTGGTCCATAGCCCTGAACAACATGATGGGGTGGGTATTTTATTTACTAGTTGTTCTCACCAGATGCAGCAACTGGTGGACACTGAACCAGGATGGGCGCTAATGTTGGATGGCCTGTATGAGGTTATCCCTTTTGGTTTATTAATGTGTACACCTCGCAACAGAAAAATGCGAGGGTAGATTTATTTGCTGCTGTGAGACTTATTCTATACCTCCTGTCACATGGTGTTGGGTGGAGATTTCGTTGCAACTGTAGCTTGGCTAGGGAAGATCGAGGTGCCAGTACGATGAAACATTTTTGTGACACTGCTGCTTTGGCAAAGGTCTTACGGGATGCCACTTTATGGGATGCCTACCTGCCTCTTCATCCCACTGGTGGCAGCCTATACCACAGAGGTGAGCTTGCCACCAGGATTGATTATCTTTTGTTTCTGCCCACTTGCAACTACAACAGATGGAATTGCTCCTGTGGAATCTTCAGATCACCAACTGTTGCTGGTGAGTTTGGAGACTTACCCTCCTTTGTGCAGCCAATGGCTCTTGGCATTTGAATAATTCCTTTTGTGGACTACGTAACAGGATTGTTTCACAGACCTCCTTCGGGCACACCAGTCTCTCACTTGTATGGAAGATGAACTCGGCTCCTGGTGGTACTCTCACCAGGGTGAGACAGCATCCTTTTTGTTGCTGCCACTCCCACCACTGGCGTCAGCTGACTTATACAGAATACCCACTCCGGATGCAACTTATGAAAGCTCTTTCTGGTATGCATGAGGGTCTGGGCAACTTTACTCCAGCTAACTGCTTCCTTGAAAGCTAAAATGAGGCAGCTCCAGTACAAGAGCTTCTCGTTACTCTTCAAACACCATGCAGGTGCACAGGGTACCATGTATGGGAGATCCTTATGAGAACTGCAAACAGCAGGTTACAAGGCGCCTTATTTCCCAGCTTCGGACGCCAGAGGGCAATGTGGTCCGGGATTCGAAGGAATTCTGTCCCAGGTTCACAGCCATTTAAAAGCCCTGTTTGGCTCTCTATATGACCACTTCCACGCACCAGTTTTTGTTCTCTGTATTGATCTTGAGCTCCCGATGGCAACAGCAGAAGTACTGTCTGCTCTTATTATGTTAGAAGATGTGCAAGGTACTATTTCTAAGTTGTGGAATAATACGCACCTGTAGTGGATGGTCTCACGACCGATTCTATAAAACCTTTCAAGACTCGCTTGCAGAGATCCAGACTGTGGTGTTTTTTCCATCCTTCTGGTTGGTCTGCCTTGAGGCCTTTACGGCGCAGTGTAGATTTTCTTTATAAGAAAGGCCTCGCTCGGACTTAAATAACTGGAGACCATTGTGTCTCCTGAACATAGATACTGAAGGCTTTGATGATGATCTTGACTAGACATTTAGCGAAGGTTGCATCCTTCATTCTTTTCTGGTGCAGACTTGCAACATACTGAGCCGCTACATCGCAGACAATTTGATTTTACTCTGGGAAGTTCTTACAGCTGGTCATGCCGGGTACTCCCATAGGTACATTTTGTCTTTAGACCAGGAGAAGGCCTTGACAAGGTGTCTCACCGTTACTTGTTTTCAGGCCTGGAGCACTATGGCATCCCGCTGCAGTTTCATTCTTTATTTTGGGCATTATACTTGGCTGCCTCATAGGTGCCACTGGTCAATAGGCATATAGGCTCTGTGGTTCAGCTTTTGTGGGTATGCCAGGGATGCCTGATGAGTCCTTTATTATATACATTTTGTCTGGATCCTGTCATCTGAAAATCCTTTGCAATCGCCGACTCGAGGCATTCTGGACAGCCTTGGTGTGGGTGATGAAGGTGGCATATGCAGATGACGTGATCCTTTTGTTGGGGATCCTTCCTCGGGTTGTCGGGCCCTGGACCTTTTCCAGGTGCAGACCTCTGTTACGGAGCCTCCCTGAATCTCCATAAGTGTCATGGAATGGTGGTAGGCGCCCTCACCGCCTGTCTCACATATCGGAGGTACTGATGTTACTTCTGCTTTCTTAACACTGTTGGTTATTGTATTCGGGATCACGGATATGGCTATTAAGAATTGGGAAACTGAAATTGACTCCTGTAACCTAAGGGTCCCGCTTCTGGAAATGGTGGCGACAGACCAAGTTGAAGAAAGTGGCTATAGTCAAAAGTTTTTGTTGCCTTTATTCGCCCATTTGAGTATGGTGTTTCCTTGCTGAAGCAGTAGGAAACTAGATTTTATAGTTTTATTTTTTCAAATTGTATGGGGCAGCAGACTGAACCCCATGAAACGGAATGTTTATAGCTTCCCATTAAGAAGGGGGTCTTCATATGATTAATCTACTGGTTTTTACCTTTAGTCACTTTCTTCATTGGAATGTTACCCTATTTCCAGGAGTATGAAAATGTGGACCCCATGGATAGGGTGGTGGATGGACCCTTTTTGGATGGTTGGAGATTGTTGTCTTTTTGTATGCTGTGATACGTCATCCTTCCTTACTGGTTCGGACAGTAGTAGAAAAAGTCAGATGTTGGCACCTACCTTTTTCACTGGCAGGCACCACGATTCCCGGTCCTTTATGTTTCAGTTATGGATATTAATTTTGGTATGATCTAGACTTTCCAGGTGTCCCCCCACCCCACCATTCCGGTCCCAGCTTTGGATACTTTGCTTGACACATGCACCCGTGTGAAACTGTGGGATGTACTTTGGTTGAGTGCCCACGGCAGACTTAGTGACAAGGCGAATGCCAAACATAAGAGCTTACTGGAATGAATTGCCTGAGAGAGTGCTGTGCACAGCTTCTGGAAACGATGCCCCATTTCTTTCTTGACTGCCCAAATGCGGTGACTTTCTGGGCACTCTTGGCTCAAAGCTGGGGAGACCAGGGATGGTCCTGCTAACATTCCTGGACATCCTTTGGGTTCTTCCCCATTGTTGTCCCACAGGAACTGGAGGCAGTGTTGTCGAATAACAGCGCAAACACCAATGCTACTAAAGGCTCATTCTTACCAGGTTACCTTGCTCCTGCATCCCTTCAAGTCCCTCTGCGCTAAGCCAACGGTTCCGCTTTTGCCTGTATTCGATGTCCGGGGCTCACATGACAGTCGCTGCAACAGACACTATTTTCAAATCAGAGAAAGTGGAGCATGGAGGTTACAGTAAGGAGGGAGGGCTACAAGGAGTTGTGCAGCTAGAGGGACAGCTACGAGCGTTAGTTGGTGTTTTTGAGGTGGAAGATTAGGTTTGTTGGCAAAGGCACCTAGCTTCACCTGAGCTCTTTTCTTCTAGGTTTGTTTTAAGGACAGAGCATGGAACAACATCAGAGCAAGGAAAAAAATACAGGTTGCTCACCTGTAACAGGAGTTCTAGCAGTGGTATATGTTGTTCATCCACACTTACTGGCAGGTTCCTTGCCACTTTAAATCTTGCGGAAGGTCTTCAAGCTGGCTCCTCCCACCCACCGGTGGTGAAACTCTTGGCTCCATCCCATGACGCCAGATCTAGCACGCTGGAAGCCAGGGAGGTGGGGTAGTGTGATGAACAACATACACCACTCCTAGAACTCCTGTTACAGGTGAGTAACCTGTATTTTGGGACGTGACATGTTGTTCAATCCACACTTACTGGCAGACTCCTAGCAGTTCTCCGGAGGAGGAGGCAAGGCGCACACCCCTACTTGGGAAATAAGGACTAGAGAACTGGGGTCCCAAACCAGCATCCCGGGCGTGACTCAAGGTCGATGTGGTAGTGGGTAATGAAGGTGGTGCTGACTTCCAGGTAGCAGCCCTGCAGATTTCCTGGATAGGGACGTCCCCTGGAAGCAGCCACCGAAGCAGCAGAATGGCGGTAGAATGAGCTCTTATCCCTTTGGGAGGCTCCATGTCCGCCAACCCATAGCAGAGATCTATGCGGAGGTGACCCACCTGCTTATCGTCTGCTTGGCTGCAGGCCTTCCAGGTGCAGCTTCAGCATAGGTGACAAACAGCTGGTGAACCTCTCCCACTTCAGCCGTCCGCTCTTATAATAAGAGAGCGCCTTTTAGGGTCCAGAGTATGGAGCTTATATTCGGCTCCGAGGTGTGACTGGGGTAGAACACCGGCAGAGTCAACACCTGGTCAAGGGGAGAAACTCCGACACCACCTTGGAAGGAATTTTGGGTAGAGGGCACAGGATAACCTAGTCCCTGTGGAAGACCAGATAAGGAGACTCGATGGAAAGCACCTGGAGCTCTCCCATCCTTCTGGCTGACATGATAGCCACCAAGAAGGTGGTCTTCCACAACAGGTGAGAGATGTCACACCTGTGCATTGGTTCGAATGGCTTGCCCATGAGCTTATCCAATACTAGCGGTAGATCCCACGGAGATGGAGGTTCTCGCACCAGAGGGATATGTGATCAAGGTCTTTGAAAGTGCCCGACCACCTTCTCCTGTGCCACCGACTGCTTTCCGCCCGTGTCCAGTAAGCACAGATGGCTGCCAGGTGCACCTTAAGGGTTGTCAACCGAAGCCTAGCTGAGAAAGGGACCACAGGTAGTCCAGAATGCTAGCCAAAGAACAGGAGGAAGGGTTCAACCCTTACTCCTGACACCAAATGGAGAATCTCTTCCATTTGAAGGTATAGCATTTTCTGGTTGACTCCTTATGGGATGCCTCAACGACGTTGAGGACCTCGTCGGAAAGACCCAAGGCCTGGAACTCTAGCCACCCAGGAACCAGGCCATAGTGCAGGGATTGAAGGTCCGGTGGAGTACCTTCAGGCGGGCTGGAAGCCGCCTCGGGAGCCTGGAGCTGAGGCTGAGGAGATCTGGATACCAGAATCATGGGCCAGTCTGGGGCTACCAGAATCACCGCGCCTTGTCCCTCTTCACCTTGAGAAGCACCTTGTGGATCAAGGAAATGGAGGAAGGTGTAGAAGAGGTCCAGGGTCCACGGCCTCAAGAAGGCATCCCCTGCAGCGAGCCCTGCTGAGGGGCGGGCATGGAACAGCCTCAGCCTGCATTCTCTCTGAGGCAAACAGGTCCACCTGAGGGGTGCTCCAGTGGGAGAACAGATCTTGTACTACCTCTGGCAGGAGAGACCACTAGTGAGATGCAGAGCCTATCCGGCTTAGGGCATCGCCAGACTTTGGAGGCTCCTGCCACATGGATGGCTAGGAGAACCACCTCCAGGCTGATCACAAGAGACCAAGTGGACAGCCTCCTTGCACAGAGGCAGGGAGTCCCGCCTTCCGGCTGAGGTAGTACATGGTCGTGGTGTTGTCCGCCTGGACCTGGACCACTTGACCTTGTACAAACAGAGCGAAGGCGGTGAGGGCTAGTCAGATCGCTCAAGCTCCAGCAGGTTGATGTGGCATTGAGACTCCTGAGGGGACCAGAGGCCGTGGGCTCTGAGCTCCTCCACATGGGCACCCCAACCCATCAGAGAGGCATCGGTCATGAGAGTGACCGGCTCTGGGCGGACAAATGGGATACCCTCCTGCAGATAAGCTAGAACAAGCCACCATTGGAGGCCATTCCAAATCTCCTGGGTCGTGGTCACTGGCTGGTCCAGAGGACCAGAGCACTGTAACCATTGGGGGCCAGCCCCCACTGCAGGGACGATGCTGAAGCGGGCCCAAAGGACCACGCTGGTGCAGGCCGCCATGAGGTCCAGGAGGCACAGGAAGTCCCAGGCAGGGCGCATTGCTCAACCAGAAATGACAAGGCAAAGGCTCAAGAGAGTCGAGCTCTGCCCCGATGAACTGAATCACCTGCAGTGGCAAGAGTTTTGATTTGGCCCGCTGATGAGGAGGCCAATCTGAGAGCAGACCTGGAGGGCCAGATCCTGGTCCGCCCACCTCCAACCTGGAGGGGCTGCAATCAGCCAGTCATCCAGGTAAGGGTACACCCGACCCTCGGCGCCAGAGGAATGCTGCCACCACTGTCATGCATTTGGTGAAGACCCTGGGAGCTGGAGAGGCCAAGGGCATGGCCCGAACTCATAAAGGGATCCTCTGCCCTGAAGTGGAGGAATCGCTGGTGAGACGAACGGATTGGGACGTGAAAGAACGCGTCCTGAAGGTCCAGAGAACAGAACCACTGCCTGCTCCAAGGATGGAATGATCTGAGTCAGAGTGACCATCCTGAATGTGTGAGACCTTAGGAACTTGTTCAGGTCATGTAGGTCGAGAATGGGGCACCAGCCCCTGTCCGCTTTGGGACCAGGAAGTACCTGACACAAACCCTGGTTCTGGAGGAGGGTCCACCACCTCCTGATCACCTCCTTCTGGAGGAGCAGGGCAATGTCAGTCTGACGAGCCAACAGAGAGGTTGTGGAACCGCATGCCCCCGTGGGGCAATGGCTCGATAGGGTGGGGACTGCTTGAATTCCAGAGGCAGACCCCTGCCTACCACTTCCAACACCCAGCGTCCATGGTGATATTGAACCAGGTGGAAAGGAAGTGGCAGAGCCATCCCCACAGGAGGAACCCAGGAGGAGTGACAAGGTTGGGGCGACACCTCAACCGCCTCTGGGCAGGCTTGGAGGAAGGGCCGGCCGAGGAGCTGCCTGGGCCTTTTCCTCCCAGCTTCCTGCTGAAGGAAGCAGCAGGCTTGGCTCTGGAGTGCCAAGTGCGAGCCTGCTAGCCCTGATGCTAGTGTTGCTGGGCCAGACGTGCCGCAGTGGCTGAAGGATGAAAGGGCTTACGCTGCTGCTGGCAGCCTTTGTCCTTCTGGGCAGACGTGACCGAGTCCAAGGTGGCATTGACTTCTCAATCCGTTGGAGATGACCTTACACCCGGACCGAACAAGTCAGTACCCAGGAAGGGAACGTCTGCCAGCTTGTGCTGGGTATCCGCCGTAAGGTGGACATCTGCAGCCAAGCTCTGCGGCGCATGGCCATTGCAGCCGCTACTGACCGGGCACATGAGTCAGCGATGTCCAAAGAGGTTTGGAGCTGCTGTTTGGCCACCCCTTCCCTGGTCTCGCACCTGCTTGACCGCCGTCTGAAGGTCAGCCGAGATGAGGAATCACCTCATTCAGGGAGCCCAAAAGGGCGTGTGAAAGTATGCCATCAGGACAGCCAAGCTAGCCTGATGAAGGCCTAGAGGAAGCAGCATATACTTTCCGCCTGAGTAGTCCAATTCTTGACTCCTTATCAGGTGGCTTGTCCACACCCGAGCGCTCCCAGAACGCCGGAAAACGCTGTCGGTCACTAACCCTCCGCAGAGGGTGCTCCAAGAAACCGGACAGTGAACCTGTGGAGACCGTATACTTCCAAGCTATCCTGGCCGAAGGTGCTGGACAAGAAGCTGGCCGCTGCCACAGCTCCAGGGCTGGGCCAACAATGGCTTCAGCCACCGGGAAGGCCTCCATGGGGAATCCTCAGTCCAGTATCTCTGTGAGGGATACTTGGCCCATTTTGAAACGGGTTCGAGCTTCATCCCAGTGGATTCTGAGATGAGTCAAAGCATACGAAGAACAAGGATGGGCTATCGCCCACCGACTGACCCCAGTGGACTCCAGGTCAAGCGGCCTGGAGAACAAGGAGTCGCTGTCGTTAGACTCCGAGTAGTCTGCGAACAGCTGCCAAGTGCCTGAGCCACCCTCCACATGCCGAGGACGATCGAAGTGAGGGTAACCGACAACCTATGGGGCAAACCCTGACCCGACCGAGAATCCTTGGTTGGGGCCCCAGACTTCGGTTGTGGGCGGAGGTTCCACCACAATGGGTGGTGCAGCGGTTTTGGCCGAACAACGGTGCCAGCTTCAGCTCCTTCATCAATACGAGGGGTTGTTTAGCTGTTCCAGTGACAGCCACTTAATGGCCGAAGAAGGCAACGGGAGTCGGCTTATTCCCGACAATAAGAGCTGTTGTTACATTAAATCTCGTGAGCGCCGACGCATCTGCGCTGAGCCCATCCTCAAGAGACGACGAGGATGAACAGTACCACTGCTTTCCATGGTGCCAAGACCACTGGCTGGACGTGGAAGAGGTCTGAGACCGAGACCTTGAGGATTCGAGGATGGGTCTGAGAAGAGGCGGGTGAAACCCGCTCCTCTCGGTTCAGGGACCCAACTGGGGACTCGCACAGGAGGCACAAGCAAGTCCTTGGTTTCCACCAGGGGAACCGTGAAGAAGGGTTGTCAGCTTCCCAGCTGACAAACCGTTCCGACGGGTCGAAAAATCTCGACTGCGCTTGACGGTTGTCTTGGCTGGCTGACCTGACGGGGACACTATGAAGACAGCGGCCTTAGCCGCAACCTTGACCGAAGTCGACTATCCGGGAAGGGAACCTCTCCCGCCCCACGATCGTCGACGGTGGGACTTACCCTTGGAGTCCTTCTTTGGGACCAAAAGGAATGTCCCGATGGCCCTTCTCCTTGGTGGAGAGGGACTGGCAAAGCTCCTTAAAAGAAGCTGTATAAGAAGAGCCCAAGGAGAGTGATAAATGCCGCGCGAGGAAGATAAAGATACGGCCTGGGCCACCTCCTCCTCGAGGCGATCATCTGCTCCAGCTGGTCTGCCAAGCCCGCCGCGGACACAGCCCAGCAGGCCTCCTTTGACTCAACCCGGAGGATAGCGTTTTTCAGGGTGCCCCAAGGCAGTCAGGCAGTGCGGTCCTCAAGACCCGAAGCCAAAAAGATTTGCAGAATTCGCAAGCCTGTGAGTCATGTCAGAGTCCTAGGCAGTAAACGACATGGAATGCGGGTTGATCGACATCTTCACCCACAGGGCACCGACGAAATCAGGAGTCGATTTGTCCATCGCAGCCATGAGGAAAAAGAAGAATGAAGTCTTTTAAACTTTAGAACAAGTTTCGGTTTAACCAAGAGGGAATCCAGGCCTAAAATGCAGAGTGCTAAGGAGGGAACCTGAGCTTCCAAGCGTAAGGAAGATCTGGCGAATGGGCGGAGTTGAGAGTTTTACCACCGGGTGGGTGGTAGGAGCCAGCTTGAAGACCTTCCCGCAAGATTTAAAGCGGCAAGCAACCTGCCAATAAGTGCAGATTGAAAACATATCCATGTCCCTAGAAATAAGACTTCTTTGGCTAGGCAGGTTTACTGTGTGTTACTATTTTCTTTTGTGCTTACAGGTTTTATTACAGTTTTTTCTTACATATTACTGCTTTATTGTTCTTGGATTCAAATTATGCTTGCAGGGTATACTTTCTGCTACATTGTTACAGGGTGCGCCTACTTGTTTGTTACTGTTTTGTGCTTACAGATTACTGCTTTATCTCTCTGATTCAAATTGTTTCTTTGCAAGGTATATTTTCTGTGGAATTGTTCAAGGTTGTGCCTATAGGTTGTTGTTACTGTCCTGTGCCTACAGGTGTTACAGTTTACTGCTTTTATTTTTCTCTGATTGAAATTTTTTTTTCCCACCACGGTATATTTTTCTGCTAAATAGTTACAGGGTGTTCTTGCAGGTTGATAATGTGTTGTGCTTACAGATTACTGCTTTATTTTTCTCTGTTTCAATGTTTATTGCAAGGTATCTTTTCTGTTAAATTATTGTGCAGGTTGTGCTTACAGCTTGTTACTTTATGTACTTACAGATTACAGTTTTATTTTTCTTGATTCAAAGTGTTTTGCAGGTTTTGTTACTTTTTGTGCTTATAGATTATTGCTTAATTTTTCTCTGTAGCAAAGTGTTTTTTGCAGGGTACATCTTCTGTTAAATTGTTACAGGTGGTGCTACAGGTTTTACAGTTTTATCTATCATTAGGCTAAGTTTTCAGGGCTAATTACAGGAGCACATACGAGATACAGACAGTGGGATAACTACTGAATTTGCTGTTGGTTGACTGTTTCTGCTTGTACCTCCTTGTTTCTTTCATCCGTGGTGGTTCTTTTCAGCAGGGAAGGGCCAACCACCCACCCCCATCCCACATTCCTTTTATAGAGTAGCACAGTCGTGATATTTCCTGTAGCAAAGCAGGAAGGGAGGATCGGAGGGTATCCACACAGTGACTTCACTTAAAGGGGCACAATTAATTTAACTTGTTATACAAAAGCAAACAAACAAAAGAAATACATAAAAAAATTAAACTTTTGCTTTCATTTTCCTTCTAATTACTCGGACCAGGTTATAAACTTGGCAACTCAACTGGAATGGATATTAACTGCAGGTTCTGTGAGACACTTTTAAAAGGGCAGTTATACACAATTTAGGATGCTGTCCTACATGCTGGACCATCGGAGATCTAAGGGCTCAGTTCTGGGCAGCATGGGCCTTAAACTGCATATTCAGGAGGAAATGTATTACAAGAACCGCCGCCATTTCCTCAATATCCAACTGAAGCACCTCGACCACAGAGGGTAGTTGGTTCGGAAGTTGGCAGGTGGTTGGGGGCAAATCGCTGCTCCATCACTCAATGCTCATCAGTGCTTCACCTCCACAAACCATATAAAAACTTCAAACAGGTATCTGCCTCCATCTCCAAAATCAAATTAAGGGCAGAGGACACTGCAGAGCAGGACACTGCAGCACAGGAGCTAGCGCTACAAAACTCACCCATAATAAGGATCAAAACAAAAGCAAAAGGAAATCCAAAACACTTCCGATCATAGGAGACTCCATGATTTGGGAAGTTGATACCTACTCGGCCGGAGGTAATGGTCGGATGTCTTCCAGGTACATCAGTGTGGAAAGACACTCACCGACAGCTAAAATTACGCAGGAAGCAGGAGAAAACATCGACATCCTGGTACACAAAGGGACTAACGATCTCACCAGCTAGTCAGTTATGAGGACTAAGGAACACCTGACTAGGCTGAGAGGCAAACTGTCATCCATTTAGTCTGGCATCTCCTTCTCTGAGGTCCTGCCAATCTGGGAGAGGAGGGCAGGACGGAGGGAATGGCAGAGAAGGGAAGATAGGAGAGATAAACATATGGCTTCAAGGGCTGGTGCCAGGAAAAGGACACAATTTTGTAAGTAACTGGCAACAGTTTTGGGAGTGAAAGTTCTTTAAATGTGATGAACTGCATCTGAATAAGGAGGAGTCAGTGAATTGGGGCAGAAGTTTGATGTCTTTGCAGAATATTTAAAGTAGCAAATGGGGAAAGTTGTGCAACACCCGATCGCTGAGCAGGAAGAACACCCCTCCCCAGCTAGTGATCAAACAGGAGTTCAGAATGTTTGTAGTTCATTTTGCATCACCAGGTAATGAAAAGTTTCAGCCCCCATACGACCGCGGGGGAAAAGCCAGACTTCACCACACAACTAACGCACCAAAATCTGGCCAATGGAAAACCATGTACACAAATGCCTGCAGTCTGGGAAACAAGATCCCAGACCTGTAGGCAACAATGACAAAGGCTAAACTGGACACAGTAGCCATTAGCAGACATGGTTCACCAGTAACCACACTTTGGAGACATCAGTACCCGGCTGTGTGCTGTTCAGAAGAGACAGAGATGAAAAAGGGGAGGGTCCTTATGTCAATGAAAATATCAAAGCTACAGAAATTCAGAATACACAAAGAGCCAGAAGGACTGTGGGTCACCCTGGAAACAAGAAATGGGACAGCCATATGAACTGGGGTTGTCTACAGGCCTCCAGAACAGGGGAGGACACAGACACACTACTGTTAGAAGTTATACAAAACATGACAGCTAAAGGGGAGGTTCTGATAATGGGAGACTTCAACATGCTAGATACAGATTGGTCAATACCAGCAGGAACATCTGCCAGAACTAGGCACATGGTGGATTACCTGCAGGGGAAGGACCTCAAGACAATTGGTACAACAACCCACAAGAGACAGGGCTATCCAGGATCTAGTACTGACTAATGGGGAAAAGATCACAGATCTCCAGGTAGAACGTCACCTGGGGAACAGTGACCATCACATGGTATGGTTCAATTTGACCACTAGAACTAAATCATCCCATTCCAAGGAAAAATATGGGACTTCAGAGTAGCTGAATTTGATAAGATGGCCAACAGAGTTAAGCTAGCCCTGGCAAGAAGAAATACAGGTGAGGGGTACAGGCAAAGTGGGTAAGCATTAAGGATGCAATACTTGAAGCAACATCCCATTGTGTTAGAAGAAAAGCAAGAGCAAATGAAGGGGAAACCACTTTGGTTCTTAAAACAGTAGCAGAAAAGGTCAGAACCAAAAGACTGGCCTTCAGGAGATATAAGGCAACGAGTGGGATGAAGATAGGAGGCATACCAAACTTCCCTAAGGGAAGCAGGAAGGCAAGGCAGGCAAAAGCCCAAACCAAGGAAACACTAGCACAAACAGTAAAAGAAGGGAGAAGACTTTCTATAGATACATTAGTGAAAGGAGAAAGTCCAGAGGGATATTGCTAAGATCAAAGGGATAAGAGGAGTGTGGAAGAGGACCAAAGAAAAGCATCTATCCTAACTAGATACTTCTGCTCAGGATTTACTAAGGAGAAGGTAGGGCAGGGCCACAGCTCAGTACCATGGACACAGGGGGAGGGAGGTGCACAAGTCCCTTCACAAAAGAAAGGGTCCTACAAGAGCTCACTAAGTTCAGGGTGGACAAGGCAATGGGACCAGATGGCATACATCCCAAGGTACTAAAGGAGCTAAGGGTGGAACTAGCTGAACCATTAGCAGAACTGTTTAGTGAGTCTCTGAGCACAGAGAGGTCCCAGAAGACTGGAAAAGGCACATGTGATCCGCTTCACAAAAGTGGCAGAAGGGAGGAGGCAGAGAACTACAGACCAGTCAGTCTTACCTCAGTAGTGGGCAAGATTATGGAGGCACTCCTTAAGGAAAGGATAGTGCAACACCTAGAATCCGCAGGCGCACAGGATCCAAGACAGCATGGGTTTACAACAGGAAGGTCCTGTCAAACTAATCTCAGATTTCTTTGACTGGATAACCAGAGTGGTGGACCAAGGGGTGCAGTTGATGTAGCCTACCCGACTTCAGCAAACTTTCGATATTGTTCCACATAGAAGATTGATTAATAAGCTGGGTAGGCTCGGTGGGTCAGAAGTTAGTCAACTGGGTAGCAAACTGGCTGGCAGGCAGAAAACAGAGAGTGGTGGTAAGCGGTATACAGTCAGAAGAGATGCAAGTCACAAGTGGGGTACCTCGGGGTCAGTCCTCATCAATATCTTCATTAGTTACATTGCAGATTGACTGGAGGGTGAGGTTTGTCTGTTTGCAGATGACACCAAGATCTGCAACAGAGTAGCTGATCCGGATGGGGTGGGCAGAATGAGAAGAGATCTGGATAAACTGGCAAAATGGTCAGAAGAGTGGCAACTGGGGTTTAACGTAAAGAAGTGCAAGATCATGCACATAGAGAAGAGAAACCCTGCAGCCACCTTGTGGCTTTGCTGCTGCTAGCAACTCCAACTTGGACACTCAGAAAATTCACTGGCCTCCCAGGCACTGTTGGGAGAAGCTCCACATGGCTAGGAACTCCCTTCCAGTCCTGTAGGTACATCATACAGTCACAATCAGCACATACAAATTACTGGACCCTTTCTTGGTCTCTTAGAAACAGATGTCCACCCATCTCTTGTGTGCTGGTTAGACGAGGGTGCAGACAGACAGTCAACTTTAGGCTTTCTGGGCTTCTCTGCCCCACTCAGATTTCTCAATGAACTTGCACTTGTAAGTAGACGCTTACTTGCTCAGAAGGATTCATAATACTTTCCTTTCCTGGAAGTTGCAGGCTTTCATCAGCACTCTCACTGCTAAAATAGAAGCATTTCTTGCAGCCTCTCACAACTGACGTTGCATCAGGTTGCTGGCCCCGTTTTCCAAAAACATGGAAAGGCTCTGGCTAGCCCTGGAGACAATTTCTGCCAACCCCAGGTCAGTGGTTTCTCTCTTCTTGCAGCCACATTCTGCCTCTGGCAGAGGACATGAGCCCCTCCCCTGTGGAGGGGCTCACGCTGAACTGCAGGCCCATTTTCTGGAGTAGAGGGCCACAGCCCCTCCCTGTGGAGGGGCGCACTAAAGAATTGACTCAGTCTGCAATGTCCCTGGGTTTTATGGAACCTTTGGGCTCCCTAATTGGCTGAATCTACTAGTCACTCCAAAAATGATTGGCTGAAATCACTTGTCAATCCTGAAAATAAATATTCATAAGCCTCATCCGATGCTCAACAGGCCCCTGCTTGGTGCTTTTTAATTTACAGAAATTAGAGGCTCTCCTGGCCCTTATTTTGGTCACCAGTCCCCATCTAGGTGAGCAGGGCACCAAGAACCACCGAACACCTCTTGTTGGATCGCGATACTGGTGGTCGGCATGTGAAAGTCACATCTTACACATGTCACAGTGCAGCGTTGCACCGGAGTGCATAACAAAGTAGCGCGGCTCATGACTTAGCTCTTGAGCCCAAAATGGGCTAAAACTGAGTATTGGGGCTGATCTGGTGCCCATGGGCACAATTTAGGACTTAAGCCATGGCAGTGAGGCTTGGGAACAACATTGGGGCAAATGGGAGGCAGAGGAGGCAATCGGGAGGAACAGGAGACAAAAGGCAAATAAGGTAAGCCCTCGGGGGTTACATAGAACAATTACCAGACTCCTTGAGGAAGGGGACAATTGTTCCTGAAACACAGGAATCATTTATGGTCTGACACTGTTGGATTAATAAAATACTGTGTTTAAATCATCTGGTGAGTGGGCCTGTTACTCCAATCTCTTGTAGATGTCATCTAGCCTGATTGGTTTGGGGCCTCTCCTGTTCATATCTCTTTATCCATTTTATTTTACTGAGGTTGGCTGATTGAGGCTTTCACTTACAGTTACTAATATTTAAATCATTTACAATATACTGTGACGGGGTTACATGCATGACATAATGCTTTACATATACAGCATTTGCCTCTTGTATTATTATTTAGTTTTTTCTTTCTCTATGGTTTGTATAATTGCTTTATGTCCTGGATGTATGATTCTTTTCATTTAATTATATTCCCCTACTGTTTTCGGAAGATGCTATGGGATCTTTACAACTGAACAACCACCAGAACAGGCAGATGGGACCTCGGTTTAACGTCTCATCCAAAAGATGGCACCTCAGGAGTGCAGCACCGCTGCCCCAAATGCTGCACTAACAGTGTTGATACTGAGTTTCCTGATGTAAGGCTAGAACCCTAACCTTCCAGTATTCTGGCCTCAGAGGCAAGTGTGCAACCTGTGCAAAAACAAACGAACAAAAAAAAACAATGCACACCATTTCATAAATGTATGTTTCACGGTTTGCTTTAATTTATCGTTTATGCCTCATGTCTTGGCTTCATAACCCAACCCTGACATCTCTGTCACTTACCTGGAGTAAGGTCCAACCCCACTGGCTCCTCCCCTTCCCTGTGGCAGAGTCTGATCATGCTGTATCTAACCTCACGCCTCCTCCTGAACATGGAGGCAGGAGTTCCCAGAGCTCTGTTTCCAGAAGACAGTAGTCAGGGTTGGGGTAAGGAGACATTCTTCTAACCATAACAGTACTCTTAGCTGATCCTATAAATATATTATACATTTTCTGACTTATAACAGTTTAAGAAAGTATTTCTTTTTTAAACATAAAAGATATGCAACCCCACACAAATTCTGTAGTGGACTATGCCCTTGTTCAAATCTTGCATTAGAGGTCCTATTATGGTTCTAAGATGACCTCACAAGCAATGGAATTGTCAGTACTGATTGGTAACAGATTTATAATTGTTGTATGTCTCTGTATGAATGTACATGAGTGTGTAACTGTGTATTTAACTATAACTGGCTATCACATTTGGGGGAAAAACACAATTCTTAATTATGTAACCAGATATGAATGAAGTTTCAATAAATATAACAAAGCAAAAAAAAACCACCTTGGATCGTCCCCTTGAGAAAAAGCTAACTATACTTTAAAACTATGAGAAACAGATATATATCTACATCAATATTTCTGTTTCATCATTTGGTGGTAGTGGTACCCTAAATCTGTTGGGTATTTTGTGGCCTGAAAGTAAGACCTCAGCCTGCAGACTTCTACCTGTGCTAGTGACTAGAATATTCCACTGACCCAGCCTCTGACCAATATTTCTTTAAAGGTAAAACAGGCCTTGGTAATGTTCAAATGCAAACCAATTCAGATGCATATTCTATAGGGTTATGAAACTTTACGGATTGCTGGAAGCTGTTTGTTCTTTGGGGTGTCCTGTACTCACTGCTACCACTGTCACTGGAGATGCTGCTCTGGCGGCTGACATTTGTGGGTGTGGCTGGTTTCGATACTGGAAGCGGAATAGGTGCAGGCACTGGAGGGGAAGGGGCAAGAGCAGGTGTAGCTGGAGGTGATGGAGCAGATGGCATGCCACTAGGCTTCTGTTTCTGTAGGCAGGTAAAACACTCTATTTCAGTTATAACAGGTCAAGCTTGCACATTGACAGTAATAGTTGTGTTCAGCAAGAAAATCAAATGTGGCGATTTCCAGGCCTAATGTGTAGTGATGGGTCTAATGATGCTCCATTGGGTTGACCAAATGTTTGCAATCATTACCTAAACAGAGTCTTAGTTCAGTGGGTAGGTGGTGAATGAGGTGTAAAAAATAATTCAGGGGAAAAAGAAACCCTGAGTTCACCTGCAATGTCCTTGGCAATTACAATGTCAGTCAGATCATTAACAAGTATCATGAAATGGGTAGAAAGAGTATTGGCTCTGACTGGCCTAGAGTACTTCAGCCAGTCCGTTATCCTAGCACAACAGCCCGGTTGAATGTAGCTGAACAAAGATAAGTTTAAAAATACATCCAATTTACTAAAAGGACAGATTTCATAATCTCAATAGGCCACTCCATGGGGTGCATTATGGTGTGCTAATGGCCCTTCTCAGGTGGTGGAAGCATTCTGCTTCACTTTGTGCTTCAATCACCCAAGGTGGGCCATATCCCACCATAACACACCACTTGTCATGCCTTATTGCTTAATTGTGTGTCACGAAGTGTGATCTACAGTACCAGTGCACAGCATGCAGATAGGGCTGTCAGTCTGTCGGAGCTGCAAGCCTTCAGAAAAGACATGCAAACTAAGTTCCTATCTGCTCTATATTACAGACAGAAGCTGTGTGGTCCAGTGGACACTTACAATCCCAGCATTCTGTGGGTTGGCAGTATAGCCAAGAGGTTACAGAAACAAGCTGGGAATGAGCTGGTACATTCAGAAGACCCGTGTTTGATTCTCACAACCTTGAGCAAGTCACAACCTCCCAAGTGTTCCTGGGTCACCCGAAACAGGACTTGAGACAGTTGGACTTACCTGGTTACCAAAGAATAACAAAACAAATTTATCTGCTGCTAGGCACAGCTCTCAAAGGCTAAAACTGTACCAGTGAGGCCCTAGACAAGCTACATAATACCCTGAATGATATACTGTACCAGTCCAACCATTAGCTCATTGTTTGGCCTTTAAATACTTACCTGGGATTTTAGCTCTTCCAACTGTAAAATGTGAGGGAAAGCAGGACTCTACCATAAAATGAAATGGCACATCTTTTGAGCAGCCTGTGTTATCTACATTTATTTATTTATTTTTGAATTTTGGTAACCGGTGAGCCCATTGAGGCAAGAGAGTCCCTTTTTCAGGGTGACCCGAAGTGCAGTACATTGGCAGCGCAAAACATTGATAATGATTGGTACAGGGATCAAGTACAGGTACATCAACAAAGAACAACTATTAAAGTTAACTCAAGTGGTGCAGGAACAATGATAAATCAAAAACATTATACATTAACTATTAAAGTTAACTCAAATGGTATGGAACAATGATAAACCAAAAACATTATACATTGTAAACAAACATATTTTATACACTTTAGACTATGGCACAGTACAGGAGACAGCAGAGTCGTGCAGAGAAAAATACTCATGGAACATTGGTAGAATCAGGAGTCATTGAAAACAGGAGCAGGATAAGGCAGCAAGGTGAGATAGCAATGAGTGTTGAAAAAGAGGGAGAGAGGTAAAAGGCCAGTATTGCAGGAGGCAACGAGTTCCAACAGGACACAGCAGAAAAGGCAAAGGATCTCCGGGCCACTGAGCCGGGGTTTGGCAATTGGAGAAGGGGTAGGGAGGCAGTTCTACGAGTGCATGGTTGGTGTCACCATTGTACAATGTCAGCAAGTTAGGGAGGAGTATACTGATGGACCAGTTTATGTATGAAGCTTAGAGTTGTATACCGTAACTCTGATTCATGGGGAGCCATCCTAGGGAGGAAAGAGACGTCACAGTGGTAATGTCGAGCACTGACCCTAGTGAAAATCTTCCCACTCTATGGTAGACCTGCAATATAGATGAGATAGAGTGGTGGCGGGTGTTGAGAGTAGCAAGGAGTGCCATATGTACAGAGTGGCAGGAGGGTAGCAACCGCTATCTTCGGCAGGAGGTAGATCTGAGGAGGGACAGATACGATATAGGATGCCAAGATTTTGGTTTAGACTGTGACGATATGTCAAGGTAAAGGGAGGAATCCAAGGTGACTCCCAATATTTGAAGGACTTGACAGATTCAAGGATAGCTCCAGTGTGAGATAGTACAACCAGCAGGAGGGGGGTTTGTGCTGCAGGATTGATGCACTTGTTTTTTTAGTATTAGGGACAAACTGCTTCTGTAGAAACCAGTCGAGAGTGTGAAAGTCAGAGGCTAGCATAGAGTTGATCCACCCCATGTCAGATGAAGAACTGTAAATTATAGCATCATCCACATATAGATGAACAGAGGCCCCACCACAATTATGCAGGAGATCATTGATGCAGAGGAGAACAGTAATGGTCCCAAGATGGTGACACCATGGGTTATGGGTCTAGGATCAGACAGAGGAACCCACCCTCTTTACTCTGAGTGCGGCCATGGAGGTAACTTTGGGTCCAAGACAGAGCACTGGCAGCAAGGCCAAGGAGGTGCAGTTGCCGTAACAAGAGGTCGTGACTGACCAGATCCAAGGCCTTGGTCAGGTCAAGGAGCATTAGTCCAAAGCTTGGGAAAAATTCTTCCAAAAGACTACAGACTCCTTTACAGCAACATCATGGGGACAGGTCTGGACCAGAATCTGGCCAACAGTGGTCACCATGGGCGACTGGAGAGCACTCCGCCTGGTTGGGGTGAGTTAAGACTGGTGGAGGTGGCTGAGGTCGGTGAGATTGCTTCAAGCTTGGCACACCTTTTGTGAACTGGACCCAGTGCCAACTCGTTTCTTAATGAGATGTGTTGACTCCGTTGGCCCGGTGTTTGCCCTGATTGTCCGGTGTTCCTTGTCAGAAGGGGTCTTTCCTGATGTCTTGAAGGAGGCATTGGTGAGACCCTTCTGAAAAAAACATAGTTGGACCCTGACATCAAGGCCAATTACCATCCTAGCTCCAATCTCCCATTTTTGGGTAAGATTGTTGAGAAGAAGGTGGCGCTCAGCTTGAGGAGCTTCGTGGCCCATGATCTGTATAAGCTGCTCCAGTCTGCTTTTGTGCGAGGTATAGCACAGAAACTGCACTAGTTCGGTGCATAATGACCTCCTAGGGCTAGAGATCGAGGAGGGACAATTTTGTTCTCCTCGATCTCTCTTCAGCATTTGACACGGTGGACCATTGAGTGTTACTTGACCGCCTAAGGGAATTCTGCAGACTCGCTGCACTGTCATCTGCTGATTTGAGTCTTTATCTAACAGGAGGCAGAGGGTAGTGATAGGAATTCTCCTCCTCCTCCCCTGACCACCTGTCATGCGGAGTTCCCAGGGTTCAGTCTCATCACTGATGTTGTTTGCCATCTACATGCTACCCCGGGAGAGCTCATTAGAAGTACAGTCTGGCTTTTCACTGCTATGTTGATGATACCAGCTGTACTTCTTGCCCCTGAACATCTTGCACAGTAGAAGTGCTTAACAGCTGCCTAACTGAAATCAATGACTGGATGGCCTTCAGCTGGTTGACACTGAACCCCAGTAAGACGGAGGTACTGGTGGAGGAGTCAACAGAGGCGTGATAGGTTGGCCTCTGCAGAGACAGGACTTTGTCTTGGCTCTGTACCATTGAAGCCTCTTCTAGGTGCATGATCTGGGTGTTATTCCGACAGCAGTGTGACATTTGAGTTTCAGGTGGCGTCCGTTGTCCGTACCAGCTTTTATCATCTGACGAATATCGCCAGGATAAAGCCCCTAGTTCCGCCACTGGACCTCCCCACTTTGGTGCATGCCTTCATGATGTCCAGGTTTGACTACTGTAATGCACTCTATCTCTGGGTCTCTGGGTACCCTGTGCAGACTTCAGCTGGTGCAGAACGCGGCAGCGGGCTGTTGACAGGACAGTCAAAATACTGTCATATTACTCGGTGCTGCATCAACTGCACTGGCTGCGGCTAGGTGGAGGGTCCTCTTTAAGGTGGGTTTGCTCACCTTTAAGGCCCTACATGGCCTGGGCCCTGGCTACCTGAAGGACCATCTTGCACCTGCTGTCTTGGTCCGCCCCTCTGCTCCTCCTCCTCTAGGGGCCTCCTAGCGATTCCCAGGACGAGGCTAAGAACTGCTGGTGACAGAGCATTTAGTGTTGCCAGCCCCGTCCTGTGGACCTGCCTTTAGCTGTCAGGAGGCCCTGTCTGTTGAGGTTTTTAAGGCCCGCCTCAAGGCATTTTTGTATAATCAGGCCTACCTGGACTATGTTTATAGTCCTTACCTGTCTTTTAATAAAGAAAATTTGATGTTAATTTAGTCTTAGAGATTTTAAATGCAGCTGAAGTTGAGGGTAGCAAATTGTGTAGCAAATTTTGTTTTAACTTGTTTGGAGTAGTGTATATAATTGATTATTATTGTGCTGTGTTGTACTTATTTGATTGATGTACAGCGCCCACAGCCTCCAGGATGGGCATCTCTTTAAATAAATGTGCCTTGCCTTATAAATAGACACCCAAGGCTTACAGTGTGCAGTAAGAAAAGGTTTCAGCCAAACTTGCATTCCCAGATAGCACACAAAAACTCTTCAGCTTTTGAGAATGACACTCATAGGGCAATGATTTCTAATTACCTCAGATAATTCTCCCAGTAATTGCTGTACAAGAAAAAACACAAGAGGGAAATAGAAATCAAATCAGAAGGGGAAAGAAACAAAAACACCAATACAAAATTTTATACAGTGTTAGTCTCCTCACTGTGGTATTCCTGTATGGCTGCTATACTTACAATATTAATAGCATTCATTTCATTTTATCTAAAACAACAGCCTATGGGTAATAAATGCCCATTTTTGTAGGCAACAGTAGTCATGGTACAAGCAACAAAAGTCAATAACACATACAATGTAAACAAATAACAAACATACAGCTCCGAAACAGAAGCATGTATTTTTAACTCATCAAAACATGGTTAACCTCATATGGTTTCAAATAGTGGAGAAGCAGGCCTTCGGCATGCCAATGAAATCTGAATATTAAGTCATTTTGTTCTTTACAACTCATTAGTTACAGCCGAGGTTTAGCCAGAAACTGAAATCATAATCCCCTGCCTGTGACAACACAGTATGTTGCTGTGGGAAAGAATGATGTCATAAACAAGACATTGCAACTTCAGCTTCTGAATAAACCGCAGCTGAAGGGGAATTCAAGGGACAATGTTCCAGTTTTCATGTAATACTTTCATAAAGTCCAATAGAATGGACTGAAATTTTAATGGAATACAGTTAAGTGAGTTAGTTAGTGAGTTCTGCAGAAGCTACAGTAACTGCAATTTATTGCCTCATGGGAACACGCCAATTCACTATGCGCAATTCACCTTATGCACAGTTCGCTACCGCTGAAATGGAATATTGCAGTACAATTTTATTTATATTTTTGAACCCCTAAATTAATAGTTTACCTTATGCTGGGAAACGCTCACTTTTCTGTAGCTGTTCCTGAGATCTGAGGGAGTGAACTGTCGGGGCAAATAGTCTGTAATGGATTGTCGTGTAGCCATTTGATCTGACCCATCTTTAAGACTAAGTGACAAGTGTGTACCAGAACCTAGTTTTCTTGTACTGCAGCACATGTCCTGCTACTAAGGCAAATGGCTAGCTTTCAATTAAAAATACATATCATTCTGAAACATAAAGAACTTCAAACTTAATCAAGTTAAAAGAATCTACACTGACAGCTAAGCTTGCTGGTGGCCACAAAGACAGTCAGATCAGCACTGTGTGGTTTTTGACTACTGTAATGCACTGGTCAGTACAGGGCACTTGAATCTGTGTATGTCAGTAGACATTAGTCAGGGCTAGTACATTATGACAAAGGTGGTTTACAATAGTTGCATTTTTTTATGTCCAAAAATACTGCACTGCTATACTGCAGAAAATAAAACATGCTGCAACTGTGCTTTGGTTTTAGGACCAATCCATTTTTTGCCCAGCACTTCAGACTTTGTTTTGGCTAGTTACAATCTACTTATGCTACTGTGTCACCTCCCTTGGTGAGCATTTCTTTCCCACTGCATCCTGAGGTTAGATTATCCAGCCCTGCCACATGAAGGAAACAGTGCCACAGCTCTGATCCAGACGGCATAGGAAGTGGCATTATATCTTTCCTTTAGGCAGATAATCTGAAGAAGAGTTATAATGCTATCTCCCAAGAACTTAACTGAAACTCTTGTAGCTGCCATGTTATGTTGTGACCTTTGGCCAGGGAAGCAGACATACTGTGCCTTAGGCTTCCAACTTCTGTTGTGAGCAAGTCAACCTTTAAAAATCTTAGGCTGCATAGCTACCATCAGGATTAAAAGTGCTATAAGTCTCATGAATTATTCATGAGCAGTGGCTCAGTAGGTAGCACACTTGCCTCTGAGTCCGGAGATCAGAGGGCTGTGGGTTCAGTTCCCACATCTGGCAATTGGGTTAATATCCCAGTATTGACACTGTAGTGCAGCATGAGAGGGTGCTGCACTTGTGAGGTGCCATCTTTCGGATGAGACGTTAAACCGAGGTCCCATCTGCCTGGATTGGTGGTAGTTCAGGTGGATGTTAAAGATCCCACGGCACTTATAGAAAAGAGTAGGGAATTTCCTCGTGCCCTGGCCAAATTTCCTCATTCACTAAAAATACCGCCAACAACTTAATCTGGTTCAAGGTCAGTTGGCATTCATCTGTATCCTCTCCCGGTCGTGCCTGAAAATAGGCAGGATTTGTCTAGTGCACTTACCAAGTCAACAAAAACTAAATAAATAAATAAATGAGCCTGGTGAGGCTCCTGATTGGCTTCTAGATCGGCCATTAATGTATTAGAAATAACCGATCCAGGTGCAACTGACACCGTGGCACACGTGATAGCTCGTGCCGCACAGCCAAAACCTAAAAACTAAATAAACCCAGCAAAGTAAAGTTGTTATTGCAATTAGACTTATAATCGCAATAACAGCCTGGAAGGTGGTAGTTTCTTGGTTTAACGACCGCTGGAGGGAGGTGGCCCGAGATGCAGAACCAGTTGTTAATCTTTTGAAATGACCGCTTCTCGGTCATTATTATTAATTCATGCCACATTAACAATGATATCAGCAGAACCTCAATAATGTTTACCTCACACTACCTTTAAGAACCAAACAATGATAAAAATGATGGTAGTTAAATAGTTAGTGGAAACAAAATGGCACAATTGTTTAGTAGTCAGTAATAACTTTTTATTTCCGACGTATTTTTCTTTTTCCTTCTGCTCATTAGAAAGTTTTCTATCACAGTTTTATGTTTCATGTGTGGAACAGCATTCTGCCGGGTATCTGACATATCCAGCTCTATTCTTCCCACTACATCATCAGCACTATGACCTCACAGATTGTGACATCACAGGTTATCTACCTGGCAGCTAGAGTGTGACTCTTCCTGAGCAGCTGTGATGTTACAGTCAGTGAGGTAACAATACTGATGGCCTAATGAGAGGAACAGAGCTAGATATGTCAGCTCCAAGACCGAATTCTGTTCCACACATCACATCTATGAACATCCAGTTAAAAAAATCTAATTAACCAAAGGGAAAAGAATAAGTACCCAGATGTAAAAGTAATAGCTGACTGCTTTTAAAATTGAATCAGTACTGCATTAGGCAGTACATTAGCTCTTTAACAAAAGACAACCTCAAACACACCATGCAATGAAACTGGAAAACAAATTTGAATTTCATGCTTCATAGAGACCTGGGGAAACTAACTGTGGTACATCTCAATAAGGGTTCACTTCACCTCCTGATCAATTGTGATTCTCTACTAAGTCTAGGCAGCAAATAACATAGCAAAGCAGAGCAAAACATGGGAATGTGCTTTATAAAACAAAAACTCACGAACCTACATAATTACTTGCTTGAAGGCGCAGACTAAAGGCAATGTCATGGCTGCAAGGTAGTGTAAGACAACAGAAACGCTATCTATAAAATCAACACAAGCCTCTGGCCTCTTGCACATCAAGTAGAAAGTAAAACTGCCAACCCCATTTCCGATGAAGTACAGTAAGGTTGCCACCTGTCCCTTCTTTTACACATCTATTAGTCACACAGGATGCTTTGTACTATACAGAGAACTAAAGATACTGTACTGTACCTCAGGGTAGAATGCAAGGCTGTCGTTCATGTCATGGGTTCTGGTAATTACTTCCAGTTTACAATGAAGGAAAGTACACACACCAGGTTGTAGTATATCATGGGGTATCATCACGTCATGGTGTTGTGAGGCACAAGGCACAGCCAAGTGCCTCCAAATCATGAAAGTGATAATATCCCAATATATACCATACTCTGGAGTGTAATATTGTGAATATGACATGGATTTACTTTTGTGGCAATAAAAAGTAAAAAATAAACTTTTAAAAATATTTCAATAATAGTTTTTTAAGCAGCAGTGTGTGATAGCAGTGAAAATTTTGACCTATACTTTTATTCTATTTTAGATTGCCCGTATTTCTTGACTTGAATGATACCTTCTTTCTCCATTGAGTCTGTCAGTTTTTTCACATCTGAAATAATAAAATGAGTGCTCCTTTTAATATGGCTCAGACCAGGTTGTCATCATTCTGCAGTTGTTTTGAACACCTACTATCCCATAAGGTCAGGGAGCAGTGCCTGCTGCATAACAGTTCATTTTAGTCACAACAGAAGTGACTTTAAGCAACTGATGTACAAAACAGCTGATGATGATGAAAATCTGGTCTGAGTCATATTAAAAGTGCTCCTTTATTATTTCAAATGTGAAAAAGTACTAAAGCAGACTTAAATTGTAGAAAGGAAGGATGTTATTCAATACAGGAGATAAGGGCAATCTAAACAGAACAAAAAGTATTGGTCAGAATTGCTAGCCCCAATCTGGACTCAGCCCTTGATTTCTTCAGCACACTTCTCTCGGCCGCCAATAAGCATGCCCCTAAAACAAATCAGAGTCAAGGAAAACGCCAAAGTCCCTGTCCAGAGACCTTAAAAACAAATGAGGGTGAGAGACAAAGCCTGGGAAAATTCAAATCTACAAATCTAACTAAGGAATGGGTGGAATATAGAAAATTGAGAAACAAGTGTAAAAGGAACTAAAATCAGCTAAAAGACAATACCTTCAGAACCTACAAACTTAAAACCTTTGAGACCCTACAACATATTGGTCCCAAATTAACTCTCTCCTAAAGGGAACACCACTCATGAGAAAAGTGACATAGTAGAAAATGGTGTCCACTATACCAACCACGCAAGATGCTGCTAATGCACTAAAGACATTCCTGACTGACCTGAGAAATTTAAAATAATCCCTCTGTGCCCCCCACCAGAATCATTTACAAGATGAAACTCTTACCCTAATTTTCACTTCAAACTTGCAACTAAATCTGAAGTCCAAAATTACTAAAAAAAAAAAAAAAATCAAATCCTCTGTTTCTGCTGGGTTTGACAAGCTGGAGCCCAAACTCCTCAGAATCGCAGCCCACATTATGCCTCTCCAGTCACTTGGCTCTAAACAGATCGCTGCTTGAAGGCAAAGTCCCCACTGTGTGGAAAATTGCCTTGGTCAGTCCTATCCCTAAAGGTGGGGATATTGAGCTAAATGAGAATTACAGACAAATATCCATCCTCTGCACTCTAAGTAAAGTGTTAGAGAGGATTGTATACCAGCAGGTCCAGGCATATGTTGAACGGAACAATTTACTAACTAAATGACAATATGGTTTTAGGAAAATCATGGTACCAACATGGCCCTGATTAGCCTTACTGGGGATATCTTCACAGCTCTAGATGATAGCCTTCCAGCTGGTGCAATCTTTATAGACCTCACCAAGGTATTTGACTTGGTGAATCATCAGCAGCTTATCACTAAACTAACATCTCTTGGTCTTGATCATCTGTCTACTCAATGGTTCACAGACTACCTTGATGGCAGATCACAAACTGTCAGATGGCATGGCGTGAAGTCCGACAAATGCCCTATCAGCGAGCAGCATCTCCAGGGTTCAATATTGGGACCTCTCCTGTTTTCCTATTTATTAATGATTTGCCTCAACATTGTGGAGGGGCCAAGGTGACCTTATTTGCAGACGATGCCGTGCTTTATAGGTCCTCCCGAGACACTGTCCAACTAAACAACCTTCTTAGTCAAGACCTTGGTCTACTTGAGAATTAGCTTCTTGCTAATAATTTGGTTATAAATAGTAAAAGACCAAAGCCTGCTATTTGGCCCTAATGCCGGGCCCAACACGTTTACATTTATTGTCCCCAGCTCTTTCTAATGGCTCAAAATTGAAGTGATCGATTGTATCAAATATCTAGGTGTCTACTTAGACCAAGACTGCTCCTTTAAGAGCCACATCGACCATCTGACCAAGAAACTCAACCAAAAGTTAGGTCTATTATATCGCCTGAGCCCTTTCCTCACTCTTGAATCCAAACTCAAGGCTTCCACTGGTACCTCCTACCAACCTTGATATATAGGGCCCCTTACTACATTCTGTAAGAGCGTTTTGAAATGCAAAGGCTAAACATACTATATCACAGGATAGTGCGCTTCTCTGCAGGGGTGCCACCACAGGACATCACTGTAGGTACTATTATCTCTTAGGTGGCCTTCTCTAGGCGGCAGATTATCATATCCATCACTGTGCCTTGCATTTAAGCTCCAGCAAAATGGCGTCCCTCTTAGCCTAATTAACATATTAGCTCCCAAAAAGAATGGGAGACACGAAGAGCCTCTGACCACCAGCTTCTCCATGTCCCCAGTGTTAGACTTCCCTAGGACTCCGTCCAATGCTGCCATCATCCCTCCTATCTGGAATGGTCTCCTCAGCAGTCTCCAGGAATGTACTCTGGGGCTTCAAGAAGGTCTTAAAGCCCATTTGTTGGATCTGAGCCTCTGCAACTGCTACCACTGAGTCTACCAGACTCCCTGCTGCTGATCTAACCTTATTGGGACATCAGTCTGATTGTGACTGTCTTGTGTATAATAGTACTTTACTCCTGTTGATATTGATTGTAATTAACCTGTCACTGTATCCTTGACTGGGTCAGTATGTCTATATTGACTGTTAATTGTGAAATTACATATATGTATTTTGTTATGTTTATAGATGTATGTAACTAATTCCTGGTCACCCCTGAAAAGGGACTGTTTCGTCTCAGTGGGCCTACCCGGTCACCAAATAATTTAAATAAATAAAGAAAGAATTGTCACCGTTACCATGCACTGCTGCTTTAAAGTAGATGTACATGTGAAAAATCAATTTGCATTTTGGTCAGTAGGTGGCGTTGTTGTGGTAAGAGGTAAACATAATTATGCACCACAGAAGTCCTCTCCTCCACACACAGATATACACTACTGTAGAGACACACACACATATGCATGGTTTTAGAATTATTTTCTTCATGTTATCACTTTTAGGAAATATAATGCAAATATGCAAGTGAAAAATGAAATGCCACTGATTTGTAACTCTAACAGATAATGGCACAGCACACGGGTTAAAGGGACAGGTAGAAAGATATCACACTTACTGTACAACGCCAGTGTTTATCAAAAGAATGGTGGCAACGCTTAATAAAAATTGTTTATCCCTCCTGCAAGTCTGCTAAAGTAAACAATGGCAGGCAAGCAACCCACAGTTTCAGAAAAAAGCAATCAGACCAAAGGCAAGTGATCAGTTTACAACAGTCCACACATGAAGGACTAAGCTGTTATAGGCTAAATCCAAACACAAGCAAAGGTCAGACAAGGAGGGAGGGTGAGGCAAGGGTAAGCCCACTCTTCCAGGACCCTACCTTGAACAACTCAAACTCCTTCTTTGGCATCAACAGCTATCAATGTAAAAGGATCAAGTAGGGTAAAATAAATGAAAACATTACACAGCTATAAAACAGAACATTAAATTAAAAAGGGTCCATTGGCATTGAAAGCAAACAACACAAAGAGGTGAAATTCTGGGGAAAAATGTTATGGATTATGTTTTGGAGGTGTAATTATGATCTTACTACTATTCCACACTTGCTCAGGAAATCTCCCCTTTAAATGTTATAGAATGTGGTCCCCAGGAGGACGAGAGCTGCACTATCATGTGAGAGTCTGGGGACCTCGCACCTAGGCAGCTGCACGTGTGAAGCGCATCACCATGCTGCAGCAGTTCCCATCTGGGGTAGTCTAGTGCTGTTGTTCTCTGTGGCAGTCACCCATCGATGGGCCATGGGGTTTACTGCTTCACGAGGGTGTACTTGCACAATGCTGCACTGCTGTAAGCGAGGCTGTCATGGAGTCTCTTGTAATGCAGGGAGTTAGAGAGACTAAAGGTTAAATGCATGCACAGTAATGAATGCATCATGAGAGTTATGGGGAGCACACCCCGCCATCTTCATAGCAACAGCAGTCTTGGGCCTGACCTGCCTCTGCACTGGATCCTGGGTCATTGGTGGTGAAGAATTCCCAATCCGAGGACCTTGCAGAGGAGTGGCAGGCCACTGGAGTATAAGAGGTAGACAAATGGGATGGGGACGTTGTTGGTGGCACTGTGAGCACTGGACAGTCTAGGCCATAAATAGATGATTTAAAAATTCTGCTGAATTAGCTTTGTGGAAGGGCAGCTCCTCTTAGATTGTGATTTCTTACTGAAGTTGGTATCCATTTCTACAAACTCCATATTAAATGTGCTTTAGCAGACCCTACTCCAAAAGCCACTGGTGACATTTATGCAGCTCCTATCTCCATGGCCACAGCATTCTTTGTATCCTAGCTAGAAGTATTTACATTAGTTTGTCAGGCAGGTACAGTCTCGAGCTACAAATTAATAGCATTCCGTCCTGTTACGTATCCCAATTTTCAAAGCGGAATGCCATTTTCTTCGCATTGGTATTCCAACTGGAATATCATGTTTCCATGCAGACACTGCCGTTTAATGTCTGGCACAGCTCTTTTGACAGGTGGAATACCAGATACTAAGACAAAACACCAAATTTGGGGTTTGGTATTCTGCCGCTACACCAGATTATTGTCTTCATTTATACCCCAGTCGGTATTGCGTCTGAAAAGTGAGTGGATAGAGTATAACCTAGCTGTCTGAGGATTAGCTAAATTAGGATGGAAGAAAAAAAAAAAGATAAAACATTAAAGACTTTTATTAAATAATCCTTTAGGACTTTAGTTCTATATAAGCTGATGTTCCTCAGTTTACCAGGTCTCCCCTCACAGTTGTATCTTCACTTGTTGAATACCACAGATGGGGGTTACACTGTCTCCATGGCTCTAATGTATGCAAATGTCCAAGTTACAGGGTCAAGCTGAAAGTATTCCCAGTTTCTGGGATATAAAACAACTACAGTCCCGAAGAGTTAGGAGATGTAAAGTTATCTCACACCAACATTTTAGAATGACCCCCACCCCACCCCAACCCATTCCCCTCAAATAAAATGTACACTGCACTGTGCTATTCCAAATGTCAATACAGGATTGCTTCGCTTGATTTGTACATACCTGAAACTCAATATCAGACAATGATTCTGACAATTAACAAGAACTTCAATCCCGCCCCGGTGATCTACTTGTATCAGTTTCAAAGACAACAATATGTTGCTCTGCAGAGTTTGAATCATACAATAGAATGGCTTGTGGCCATTTGGGGATTAGCTACACATCAGTTTTGTGGACTCAATGATAGGCGCTGTCGGACAGAATTTTCTATATGGCAGAAACAGAAGCATAAGTGAATGGTATGAACTGAAAAGACCCAAGGAGCCTGTGAGCTCAGTCCTTTGCTTGTGTGTCTAATGGCCAAGAAGTAAAAGTTAACATACTTATTGCACCTGTTAATCTTCCAGAATATCTTCACCATTAATTAGCACTTATGGGGTCTATGCTGCAGGCACTAGGACCTCGAGGACAAGGCTTTTGGCTAGGGGCAAGACATGGCAACTGGGCATAGTGCCTGTACACTGTTCCCATGGTGCCAATGCTAGCCAATAACCATTGCCAGCTCCCTCACCAACGTTAGTCCTGTTTGCCAGGAAAGAAGCAAAGGTGGGGGGAAGCAAAGAGAGGGTTATGAATTTTCCTAGCCCAAAAGATATGGAAAGGATATGGGAAATACCGATAAACAACAAAATAAAATCTAAGTACCAACTTCTGAACACTGAAAAAGGGAACACTAGGTGACACAATGGGTTGTAGAGTATGGAGCCAGAGCTTCACATCACTTGCAAGACAGGAGACAGTGATTTTAAGAGGCAGCAGTCTTGAAGTATGCGCCTCAGGCAGAAAACCTAAGGGGAATATCCAGAGTTGGGACCCCTTGCAACTGAGATAGCACAATGTGCCAAAATAGGAATGAATCACCTAGACTCCTGGATAAACCAAACGCCATGCTACCAGAAAGAGGACTAACTCAACAGTCAGCAAAATATGCCCCTTTTCTCCATCAGGTGGATGTGAAGCTGTAGGGCTGAACAGCCCCTATAAGAAGTCAAGATGTGTTCTCCCCAGTCACCCCTAAGGGTAGTGGCCGAACAGACTAGCAGACCTGAGAAAGGAAAAAGGGCATATCAACCAAAAAAGAATGTTGTATTATTCAGAAACTGGTCCAATGGATCCAATATGCAGGGTCTTTCATAGAACTTTTTGAGATTAGGAATTAATTTTAGAAAAAATAAATTGTCTTCTAAAGTTGTCCCTAACAGATCCTTACCATTACAAAGAATATTATGTGCGTTAAAACTCTTTCAGTTTTTGAAAACCATAGGCTGCATATTTAATTCTGTTAAGGACATTATGCAAGTTTTTAAATAAATCTTTAACGAAGCCTGCAAATAACAATCTTAGGCCTCTGGTGAGAAATGTGTCGGAACAAGGCAATTGTGCTTATTTATAAGAGCAACTTGTACAGGAATATAGATTTTAAAGATTAAAAATATGGAGATTCTGCAAAAGTAGCAAGAATCACATCCAATACCTGTAATGCAGCCTCAGGAAAGCCAGCAAACTGTATCCCGTTTGCAAGCGGGCTGCTTAGCAACTCAGAGTGCATCATGATGCATGCATGCCCACCCACATCATACGCCGGGGTGGCATCACACTTCCTCGCTGGCTCAAGAATAATACACGTCCAGCCTGGGTGTCCCTGGTTGCAAGCGGGCAATGGCCTTTACAGAAGCAGGACCTGTTGCTTACAGTATCTTTCTCCATAGAAGGTTAATATGAAACAGGCACACACAGCATTTTTGTCAACTAAAAACAGACCTGCACTTTGTTCCTGCAGATAAACCTTTCAAGGCTACAAAGTAGCATTCAACAGTGGGCAAGAAGCTGTTACCTGACAGAGTTTAAAAATACAGCAAGATATTCACAGGCTGCACTTAGTTATAGGGAGTGTAAAGGCATGATATTTGCTGAGTGAAATATTCAAGGGTGTCCTTGGTGGGGAGTGTGGCCACATGACGGTTGTTTGAAAATGATTATTTGAAAAAGAAAATTATGAGCTTTTGTGAAAGTTGTTCAATAGAAGTCTGTTTGATTTTGCAGGCGAGAGAGAAATTAATTGAAAACTATTTAAAGTTTAAAGAATTACTGCTATAACAAGGCTATGGTATTATGCGTAGTACATAAGCAGTAATACCCAACAAGGTGGGTGGTATTGGCCTATACTGGACCACCCAGGGCACAATGAGGCCTGACGCCACAGGTGGAGGGGCTTATAGCCCCTGGAGGATCTGGCATAGCTAATACCCCATCCTGGGGGTATTACTGTGCTTAGGAAATGAGCTACAGGTCTCACTTTTACAGGATTTAAAAATAAAATAATAGCACAATAAAATGAGTAAAAATCAATGTTTAGTGAATTTTTGGTAAGGCAGTGCCTTCTACTGACTACAGGTATACTGTACCTGCCAGCAGAGGGCAATGCAATGTTTGATACTTTTGTTTCCCGATTTAGGGCTTCAGCCTTGCCCCTCCCAATGTCCGCTTTGAGCCCTCATCCACCTCGTTATCCCTGCTGCTTTTCAAGTCCTCAGCCTCTCCCCGTGACCTCCATACTGCTCAGTTACCTCTGCACTACTCAGTCACTTCTGTGCTCTGTTACTGTATTGCTGATTTGAGGATCTAGACCAGCTGTACTTTCTTGGATTCTACACTCTAGACAGAGGCATGCTGCTGGCTTCGGCAGAAGGAAAGTGGGTGGGCAGCCAGATGATGGGTACTCAGGTTATTGAGCCAGCAGCGTTATGTGAATCAAGACAAGGCATTTTTTTTTTTAAATGGACAACTGGGATTACTTGGCTATAGCGTTGGTGGGTGTAATGGAATCGGATGTCTTACAGTAGCGCTGAGCACACAACGCGTAGCTTACTACTTCAAGTAACAAACAAAACATTTTTTAAAAGGGAAAATGCAGTGAAGAAATATTTAACTGTGTGGCAAATTACTGTTAAGGTTTTCGCTTTCTCTGGCAGATGGCACTCGGTTCATAATTGTTGCTGGTGGGGGGCACTAGTTAAGCAAGGAGAAAACATGGCTGACATTTAGGTTTGAACTCGAGTTGGGCACAGTGATTTTTGCTGTGATGTGGCATATTGAACTGGCACTTTTGATTTCTGATCTCTGTTGGTAGTTATAAAATGGTCTAAAAAAAAAAAAAAAAAGAATTCTCTAAACCTCGTTGGTTAAAAGACATCATGGGGCCATTGATTAATCCCAGTAAGCCCATACTTGACATACAGAACTACATATGCTGTCATGTACAGCCCAACATGTAAAGACAAGAAATCACTCCAAATGATGTTTATGTTCTGCTGTTGACAGATCCAAATTCGCACCATATTTAAAGCCAGCATTTTGTGAGAGAAATAAATGTCAAAATAAGTGACAATCCTTGCCTCAGCATGTTACACTAGATATGTAACATTCATTTTATTCCTACTACCTGACAACTGTTAAGTTACTGGAGCTCTGGCTCGATCTTCATATAGAAACTGTTTGATGGAAAGTCGAATATACTTGGCTCTCCCACAACCCAGGTTCCTCTGCTACCTTCCTGACTGTGTGCTGTCACACATTGCCCCCACTGTGCTGTTAGCAAGTGCCATGAAGCATGAGACAGACAGAGGGCTCACAGCACTCCTGGTAGAGTTGCTACCAAGTGTTGTGAGCAGAGAGAGTGAGCTGCCCACCGCACTGCTGCAGGAGTGACTGGAACATGCGCATGCATACTTACAGGATCAGCTCCACCAATGGAGGGCAGGGCTCAGAAGGCAGAGGTCAGGCAAACAAACAGAGCACACTAAAAACTGGTCCTCTTATTTTAATAAATTATGAACTAAAGAATTGTTTCTTTAAATGTGCCTTTGTTGATTTGGACTACTTTGCAGTATGGAAGAATAACACAACATTCCATGTGTTTTTATGAAGTAAAATTATTTTATTTCTTTTTAATTATTCTAACCCATTTTATAAGTACAATAACCTACCCTAGGGAATGGGTGTATTGGGCATTAATGCACTTCCTAGATGGTTCGAGGTCACTTGGTCTTTGGTCTTGTGCTTCACAACACACCTGGGGTGTGTATTAATGCCCAATATACCTATGCCCTGTCATGCTGTTACAGCTTATGTAATGTACCCCTGGCATGGGTATCAGCCAGTCACAGACAAGGAAATCTTAAGCCACTTCTAAGTAAAATTTGTTAATGTCTAAAGTTTTATCACCATCCTGGTGAGTTACTTTGAAAAAAATTTACTTTGTTTTGAAAGGCCTTCCCTGAAGAAGCCATTTAATCAAAATGGCTAAATGCTTAGGCTGACCAAGAAAGACTGAATAAACATCACCTACTGAGCTGCATACAGAAGTTTTTTGGAGAGCCCCCCATTTTCCAGTGACTGCACAGCATTCAGGGCAGCTCCCACCTACTAGCTGATTACTGTACAGGTGTCATTTCCTGCAGCTCTTCTTCTTTTGTTTGCATGCAGTTCCTGCTAACCAGGAAGCCACATCATAATATGCCCTCAACTAGTGCCAGCTCACCTCCAGGCCCTAGGTAGAAGGGCCAATGACCTACTTGACTCTTTCACTCTGCAGCAGTGTAGCCAAGAGAGTGCTTAGCTGCAATCACAGGTGACAGTTTTAAGTCACCATACGAGCCTGTGTGCAGAAATGTACATTAGAGTGCATGCAGAGAAAAGGCCTTCTTTTCAACAGCATCTGTATGAGCGTAACTTGCCTCTGGAGGCCAGTCATGCATGAGGTGCCGTGGCACAGATGGTGTCTGCAGTACTTAAAGCCCAGAGGAAGGGTGAGTTACATCACCAACAGACACTATGGGTGCGCGATACTGAATGAGGAGGTTCATGGGGATGTCTGGATTGGAGAAGGGATGCCTACACACTGCCTGGATGCCTACTCAGAGGCTCTAGGCCATGGAGGAAGGACAGAAGTGTTGAGATTGGTACTCCAAGAGTTGCAATGGCAGAGCTGCCAGATCATGATTAGTAAAAGCATGCAGGTCTAGCCCTGGAGCATCTCAACCAAGAAATGCTGCTTGAAGTGTACTCAGCATTTGAAGGAAGGTGAGCAGATGATTCACTGTTCTCTGATGAGGACATAGATGGAGACGCAGGCACCGACTCCAGGTATCATTGGTGCCAGGAGAAGAGCCTGTACTGGGCCTTGTCAGACTCCCTATGCCAGCTCTATAAGGCACCAACAAAAGCCAATGTTGGTCCCATGTTAACAGCTCTGCAGGGCCCATGAATGAGGGCAACCTCTCTAGGAAGGAGCAAGACTGTGCTAGAGGGGGTTGAGACTCCTACCCTCAAGGACCTCAACCTGGGCCACTGAATTGTGTAGGAAGCCTCCACTGAGGGAAGTCTTGGCAGCCTGCAGAGGGTGGTGTTCTTCATCGAGGAGTGACCCAATCAGTGTCCATAGGAGAAACTCCCGTGTGGAAAACAGAGTCATACAGGTCCCACAGGGTGATCCTGGTCCTCACCAGTAATGGTGACATCTAGCAGCTTCAGAGAAAACTCCATTTAAAGGCCATCATCTGACCCTGAGTCAGCACCACCTTCGGCTCTGGGTTCAGGACTGACAACAGCCTCAGAGACAGGGTTCTCACTGCCACCATGGCTGGCGAACCCCGACATTCTGCTCAATGCAAACTTCAACATCACGCTAGTCATCACCCACCTTGGTGCTGCAGGCGACAAATGAGTGGGGAAAGACCTCCAAGATGACATTGTTGTCGGCAACACACTTAGTGCCAAACCAAGGATCGGCACCACTCCAGTCACCACCTCTGTCACTGTGTTTGGAGCCATCACCCTCCCCAGTGCTGCTAGCACTAACAACGACAGTGTCAAGATCCAAACTGGCAACAGTATGGACAACAGCTTTGGTGCCAGTCTCGCCTGACACTGCTAACAGTGTCATGAGGGGGCTCTGGTGGCATCTCTGCCACCCAATGTGTAATAACCGCAGCACAGGTAATGCCAGAGGATGATGTTGAGGTGAAGACAGAGTGTACAGCTACGGCCTCACCACTGGGGACATCTGCTGCCTCAGGACAGGCAAACTAAGGAGGGTTTGCAGTCAACTGCCCAGAACGAGTTGAATGTCCACCAGAGTCTCTGATGCCTTAACATGGTGAGGTTGAGGAGAATTCCATACTTCCATGGAACCAGAGGTCCCAGGAAGAGGCTGAGAGAGAAGGCCTAGAGACCTGGGGCTCCAATTTTAAAAGTGGCCTTGAGGCTTGCATCATGTCCTGCATCAACCCTGTTGTTTGGTTCAGCTGCGCCAAACTCCTTTGACACAAGTGCACCCAATTTTAATACATCAGGCACAGTTGCAACACTTTCCATACTTTACAGCAACTTGCACCAAAGATTTAGCACAAGACCGTAAAATGGTCTACCAGATGCCAAGTTAGACCAGGAATTGGCACTGGCATTTGGCACTCGGACTGAAAATCCTGATCGCCGTCGGAAGAATGCCGCAAGCTCCATGCGCAACGACTGCCGCACCAGGGCAGCATTCACAGGACTCTGAAAATTGAGCCCCTGGTCTTGGACATACACGCGCAAGGTCTGCCTCCAGAGGTGGGGACTGGCTGACCCTAAAGCGTGATTCTCAAGAGCATGGTGGTCCACTGAGAAGTAGACATCGATGCATCCATGTCATGCCCCATCCCAAGACAGGCCGCACAGAACTGATGCCAGATCAGCAAAGGCATCAGTTTCCCAGAGGTGCAATGATGCATAATGGGTGGCTGACAGACTTTTTCGATGGCTTGGCCCTTTTGTATCTAACTTCAGCATCGTGAGTATAATTAAGACAGAAAGCACACCAAATAAAGAATAAATTATAATGACAGTAAAATAAGTGGCAACGAGGTGAACTGAGGCCCTACACTCCACGGTGTGCACTTGACGGGACGAAGAACAGAACTGAGGTTGGTGAGGAGTCAGCAATGGTTATTGGACAGTAAGCAGCACCATGTGGGGGTGTGCAGGCACCATGGCCAGTAGCCGTGTCAAGCCCTGGCCAGAAACTTTGGTTCTATGGAGTCCTAGTGCCTCCAGCCCAGACACGTAAGTGGGAGTCACTGGTGATGACTAATCATTAGAAGATCATAACTGAATCAGTTAGACATGCTAGCCAGATAGCTTTTGCTACAGTTTTGTGTCCATTGTCTGTGTTCCTCAAAACTATGGTATTACCTGTATGGTGTGGCTATATGCTGGTTCAGATCGTCCTGCCTCCTGGGATTTAAGCGGGTCAAGGATGTTGTTTGGCACATATCCTGAAACGCCTGATGTATTCGAACCTTCCACCACTGTTTCCTGTCATCCAGTACCTGCAACCATTTCAGAAGAAGGGAATAATAAGCAAGTAGCTGATTCAAACTTCATATCATCTCCACTCTTTAAAATAATGGCCTACCAAGGGTTAACAAAACAGAGAGTGGCATGAAGTACCATTAATGTCTCACTGTATATGTGTAAATATGTACATAGACTTATTTATTTGAAATTCTTGATCCGGGACAGCCCTAACAGCTGAAGCCTCTTGTCTTCATGGCTCCCTGGGAGGACAACAGTAGACAGCAGAACAGATTTCCAGTAGCCAAAGTTACAAACAAAACACAATAATAACTAGAATTGCACAGACAGCACCACATCTGATCAGACAAGGATTTGTCAGAGTCAGAAAATCCAAGATATGATCCAAAATCTGATTCAAGGATCCGATTTCATGTTATGGATCTGACCTAACTATCCAGCATGGTGTTAACCCCCATTAGAAAAAAAAGTCCCGCCCCATTAGAAAATATAGTGACCAGCACAGCCCTCTACTCAGCTCCTCAGCTGGCAACCATTTAAGCCTTTACAACAGAGTTTACAGAAATATTGCTGCTGCACACTGCACAATGATTTCTTAAACACATGAAGTGACATGTACTTCAGAAACTGGCACACAACGAGCAATATGTACTTCTGTAATTACCATTTGTGATAGAGGCCTAGGTTAGACAGAGGCTGACGAGGTAAGTGCTGTACCAGTCACTGTTGGGGAGGATCTTGTAGGGTGTTGGTGGAAACCATGGACTGGCAATTTACACAGTATGGGATGAGGAACAGGGTGCCACTAGATGCAAGGGACTTTTGCACAGGCTGGAATGAGTGGGGTATCTCATGGGACATCATGGACTTTTTAGCCACAAGATGGAGTGCAGGAGGGTGATAAAACTCCCATCAGATCACTGTATTTTGTACAGTCTGTTCCAAGATCCAACCTCTGACTGGATTTCAGGTCACAAAATGCAAAAAATCTGGCAATTCAAAAATACCTCTCCCCAAAAAATTGGTAAAATTCAATATATCCATTTTTTCAGATCTCATCCAAGCAACTCTAATAATTCTAGATAACCAGAACTCACCAGCATTCATAGACCTAGATATCAGGACACCAGGATGTAAACTACTGAAGATGTCAGATTAGAAATTATTTACAGTAATTGAGCACTGCACAAACTTAACTAGGTGCCTTTTTCAATTCCCCCTTACTCATTCCTCAACTTCTACCAGCCACTTTCCACTGGGGTCTTAACACTGGTCCCTCCAATAAGCTTCTGCTGTGGCAGGAGTTGTATTTATATTTATTTTACCAGGAAATGGCTCTGTTAAGCAATGCTCATTTACAAGGAGGTCCTGGTTAGGAGAGTCAAAAAGGCTCAATACCTTGGGCAATCTTTTAACTCTAGTAAACGTATGACTGCTGCAACTTCACCTTTGTAAAATACCATGACACACAAAAACAGAAAAACTCTGCAGTTCAGCTTGAAAAACTAAAGACAGTTTTCCTATGAACATCTGATCTGCATATAAATAATGCTTTTGGGGCATGGAAATCCGAGGCAGAGTACAGAATGGATAGTGTATTATTAATGACTACCAAGCAGGAGAGAGACCTGAGAGACCTGGGTATAATAATCTCTGAGGACCTAAAGGTGGCCAGGCAATGTGATAAAGCAGCTGGGAAGACTAATAGGATGCAGATTTGCATATAAACAGCAGAAGGAGGTAGGCAGTGTTGCCTTTATACAGATCATTGGTAAGGCGTCACATAGAATACTGTGTACAGTTCTGGAGTCCACACTTATGGAAAGATATAGAAGAGTGGAGGCGGTCCAGAGGAAAACAACTAAATGATGAGGGGTCTGCATCACAAACCCTATGAGGAGCGACTGACGGAACTCAGCATGTACACTCTGGAAGATCAAGGGAGACAGGAGGGCGTGAGGAAGTATTTCTTCACAGAAAGAGTGGTGGATCTGTGGAATAATCTACCAGCCAAGGTGGTGGGGGTGAATACAGTGATGGGGTTTAAGAATGTATGGAATATGCATAACGGGATTATAGTGAAAAGAAAACAAGGAGGAGGGAAAGAGCCGCCAGAGATCCGACAGGGTCTACGGTGATACGGTAGTTAGGAAAACTGGCAGACTGGGTGGGCCAAGTGGTCCTTTATCTGCCAACAAATTTATGTTTCTATAAAAATGCAACAAAATACATTTTTATATGTTTAATTATGAGTTCAGTTCAAGTTTATTTGTTCGACTTTTGTTAAAGCCATTACAAATTTCAGCCAAAAAAAATCACTAAAGCCATATCACAATATCACATTATGGCCCAGATATTCAAAGGTTCGCATGGCGCACCAGTGTTGCACCATGCACAACCCACTGATGTGCCCTGGAGCGAATATTCAAAGGAAAAGGCGCAAGACAAATCCCGATGCCGGAGCCGCATCAGTAATGTATGCAGGCACAGGTGGGGGCTGCCATGCATAACCTGCACAGCCCAATATTCAGCCCGGGATGTTCAGAGTCAAGCACACGCAACCGCCACCTGCGCCTACACAAAGCTAGCCAAAAAAAAGGAACAAGTGATGGCACACACAGCTGAGCTGCCGCATTGCAGGGCGCAACACAGCAGCTGCCACCTGTGGGTGGCACACCGAGTTCATGGCACCCGCCCATGCCCCATCACAGGCATCCGTGTAGCGAAATCCCCTGTCCAATATCCGTGGTGGTCCAGTGGACCTCTATTGTTCGATCGCGGGCATGTGTCCTGAAGATTAAGCCCCCAAGTCCAATATTCCTGGTGGTCCAGTGGACCGCACTCAGCCCGATCATGGGCACCAGTAATAGAACCCCCAGTCCAATATCCCTGGTGGTCCAGTGGACGATCGCTGCCGATCGCGGGCATCTGTAACTCATCAACTACCCTACTACCCTGGTGGTCTAGTGTACCCCACCCCACCCACCACTGGAGCCCCACCGCCCGCCCCCCCATCAGCACCTCACCCACCTGCCGCCCGCCGACTGACAGCTCGGTAGGGCTGATGCCCATTGGTTCACAGCATGAGCCAATGGCTGCAGTCGATACGAGATTATTAGTCCAGATATGTGAATGAATTCATTCACATATCTGAACTGAGTAGGAGAGATGGTTGCACGCCATTGGCTCACGCCAGAACCAATGGGCGGCAGCCCACCGAGCTGTCAGTCGGGCGGGCGGCAGGCGGGTGAGGTGCTGCCGCTGACGGGAGAGGAGCGGTGGGGCCCAGTGGGCGGGTGGAGTGGGGGCACACTAGACCACCAGGGTAGTAGGGGTAGTTGATGAGTGCAGATGCCCGCGATCGGTCCACTGGGCCACCAGGGATATTGGACTTGGGGTTAATCTTCAGGACAAATGCCTGGATCAGGTATAGAGGTCCACTGGACCACCAGGGATATAGGACGGATGTTTTTTTTTTTTTTTAACACGAATACCCGCGATCGGGCTACAGGCGCTGTTCCCGATGGTTGCTGTCTGGCAGGGCGCCAGGTGCAAGTCTCGGGATTGGCGCACTGCATGTTAATGGCATGCAAATGGGGCTATGATGAGATGCAAATGGCTCTCTGTGCGCCTTACATAAATTATGGCCCCATTTGCATGTCCCTTTTGAATATCGCGGTGCTGTGCATGGCACAATGGCACTTAGCGCTGGCACTCTCCATGCTCCCACTCTGGCCACTTGCGCTGGCGCAGTGCCCACTCGCCATGCACAGTGGGGTTGGCCGAGGTGCGTATTCACTGCTCGCTAGCAAGCAGCTCCGTTGAGCTCGCCCAGGCCACACCCCAGCACAACAAAGTTGAGCTGCGCCAGGCTTGCACCACAGCCTGGCGCAGTTTGAATATCCGGTCTATGTGTACAACATACAATGTGTCAAACCCACAAACGTATAATATCCTAAAAGCATATTATTGCATTGCTTTTCCTTTTCTACTTATTTACAAGTGACAGACTCATCAGAGCACTTCCAAATGTTAAATGTGCAGCTATATCTACATGATATCATTTTGTATTACATTTTTTTAATTATATTACCTAACTGCTTAACACTTGCTGCATAATATTACTAATATATCTCCTGCACAATATCTACCTCAGTCTGTCCAAATGAAAGAGTCATAAATAATGAACCCCGGAAATATACCCCAAAATGCCCATATGCAGCAGGGCTAATCAGAGACATCTGTCCCCATGCTACCAATATCCCCCTATTACTCTTCAGAGGCTTGTCAAGCAAAAGAAAGCACTTAGTGCAATATTTCAATCCTCTTATTGGAGGATTCAAAATATGCTTTAAGGGTTACTCTCCATGTCTCGAAATATCATGGATAGTGCATACCAGTAAGACCACCTACTAGGCTCTCATGGACAGGCTTCTCAGAGAGACCTCATTTGGGTCCTCTATGGTCCTATAGCTACAACCATAGAAAATCAGACAATGAGTTACCCAGGTGCCATTGGGCATGGGGCAACTATTGTCCTTCCCAGGCTGCACAATTCGCTTCAATCATGCATGTCTTACTCCCAAATTTCTAGAGTCAGCATATCACAGTCAGGTACTTTGATGACCTTCAATTTCCCAAACATGCCACAAGAGAAATCAAGGCACATCCCTGGGTACATCACAATTAGCATCCAATTAGCAAACTTTATGGCAGCATACTGAAATGGCTTAATGGCTACATAAAACCCATTATAGATAAACACTGTTCATACATTCAGCTTAAATCTCAATACTCTTGTCTACTCAATAAAAGTGGCAGTAAAAGAGACTGAATAGCTAACATAAGGCTGACTAACCAACACTAGAGCTTCTCTTAATGTTTTTTCCCATGAGTCCCACAAATCCTCCATCACTAAACATCAGCTCTCAAACGCTGCAAACGTAATTCTAAGAGCCACATTACTTTGAAAACTTTACTTTCCTCCTGCAAGGGAGTCTTTTCCAAAAAAGTGCTACATATATAGCAGGAATTGTCCAACCAAATCATCAGATTTATTCTTATTATTATTATTCTGGGAACTCTTTACTTATCTCCAATATTTATGAGTCCTTTCTTTGCCGCCTTCTCCACAAGCGCCGACTCGCTTCTCAAAATGCTTTCTCCGCTTGTATCATATTATTTATTTATTAAATTTTGGTGACCGGTAGGCTCCACTGAGCCCGAAGGTCCCTTTTTCAGGGCGACCTGGGATAATAATACAAGTTATAAGAATGAACAAGGACATAAGGAACATTTGAGGCATTGTGAGTTACATCATCGTGGTTACAGTAAAGAAAAATAGTGGATACAGGCATGGTTACAGACACAGTAAAAGAAAAGCAGTGATACAGGCATGACTTACAGGCACGGTGAAGAAAAGCAGTGAGTACAGGCATGGTTATCATCATGACATGTAAGCAATTGGTAGTACTTTGCATGTAGTTTATTCAGGGGTTACACGTAGCCTGTGGTGAGCAGTCTGTATAAGGCAGGTAGTAGGAAGGTTAAACTAGGAGGCGGGAGTTGGGAGGAGGAGTACCTTAGGAGCTTTAAGTGCCATGACAGTGGCATGCGCTGAGATCAGCAGATGGGACTTAAGCCTGGTGCGGAAGTTCATGAGTGAGGAGGAGGCCTGGACCTGGGGAGGGAGCTTGTTCCACTGGCAGGCTGCTTGGGAGGAAAAGGATCTTCCGCCAGTTTGTCCTTACCCTAGGGACTTCTAATAGTGTTCTATCTGAGGTCCTTAGGTTCTCTTGGGTTGTGTTTGAGGTTATGGTCCCGGCAATGCTTGGCGGAGCATGGGGTTTGAGAAGCTTGTAGGCCTGGACAAGCAAGGGTGTTGGAAGCAGGTGACAATGTGGCCAAACGAAGATTGGCCAAAGTGTCTCAGTGGTGACGCCCTCGTGGTCTAAGGTTACGAACGAGCTATTTTATTATATAGGGTTTGCATCCTGGTAATCTCTTGTTTAGCCATGCCCTGTATAATAGGGGCCGCAAGGTCAGGTTGGGTAGAAGGATGCTGGTAGCTATGGGAGAGCCTGGCTCAGGAATGAGTTGGTCCCTGAGTCGGTACAGGTGCCAAGTTTCTGATGTAGGGTCCTGGTGACCTGGTCCACGTGTTCCTTGTATATGATATTCTGATCCAACGTGAGGCCTAAGTATTTAAGGAGGGGACTAAGTTAATGGCTTTACCAGAGAGTGAGGTTAGGAGAGGGATGAGGACCTGTCAAATCCAGGATCTTGGCCTGAATAGCATTGCCTTGGTCTTGTCAGCATTTAGTACCATCCTGTTCTTACATAGCCAAGTCTCTAGTAAGTGAGATCCTTTTGGAGTAGAGGCCTAGGGCAACCACGTCATGCAGGGGTCAGAAGATGACAGTATCATCAGCGCACTGCACAACTGAGCTCTCCCGCACTGGGTATGCAGGTCATTGGTAAACAAGGAAAACAGGAGGGGCCTAGAATTGAGCCCTGAGGTACACCCTGGTTTAGGGGTAGTGGGTCAGACATGGTTCCTTTCCATGAGACCCTCTGTGCCCTGCCTGATAAGTAGCTCCCAAACCACTTCAGGGCATGATTGTCTAGGCCTATATTTTGCAGCTTCTGTAGCAGCAAGTTGTGGTTGACGAGGTCAAACACCTTGGATAAGTCTATAAAGACTGCACCAGTAGGTATCTTTGTCCACTGCCCCGAGAACTTCATCCGTGAAGTTAATGAGGGCAGTGTCAGTACCATGGTTTGTTCTAAATCCATGTTGGGAGGGGCAAGGAGCTGATGAGCCCAGGGAGTCCCTGAGTTGATTGTAGATGACTCTTCCTTGCACCCTAGCAAGTAAGCAGAGGAGGAGATGGGCCTGTAGTTGTTGAGTTTTCCGGAGCCCCTTTTGTGAATAGGGACAACATTGGCATGTTTCCACAGGTCAGGGACTGCTCCTTCCCTCAGTGATCGATTGAGGAACATGGTTATAGGCCAGGCTAAGGAGGTAGCTCCTGCCTTGAGTAGCCAAGGGTTGATACAGTGCTGGTCCTGACCCTTTCGGTTTCAGGTTCTTTAGGAGGTTTAGTATTTCAGTGCATTTAGCCAGTCTCAGGTGAAATGGGGTCTTTCCATGTGGAGGTGGTTCATCTGAGGTAGGGGGAAGAGTCTAGGGAGACAGGCAGGTCTTGTAGGCCTCGAGGTCTGAGAAGTGCCTGTTAGGGAAGTTAGATATTTGAGAAGGGTCAGTTGTGAGCTGACCGTTAATCTCCATGGGACAGGACTCAGGCTTTTGCTGCCCTTGATCAGGTCATTGATATGATTCCAGAATTGCTTGGGGTTGCCCAGGCTGGTTTTCTGGAGGTGTGTTAAGTAATCCTCCTTAGCGAGTTTTATGGCTCTCTTGGCTTTGTTCCTCAGGGCTTTGTATTCAGCAAGATCTGCCAGGAGGAGGAGAGCCTAAACTTTTCCAGACTTTTTCCGAGTAGCCATTAGGGCCTTGAGGAGGGAGAGATCCACTTGTAGCAGCTGCCTTTAGCCCTCATTCTCTTATTGGAGCAAAGAGGTTGGCCGCTGTGGTTAGTTCGTCCTGGAAGTATTGCACAGCCCTCAGTAAGAGTAGGGAGAAGATTTATGAGGTTCCAGTCTAGACTACCTAGGTAGCGATTGTATTGTAGTTCAGAGAACTTGGAGAAGTCACGGGCGGAGAATTCTAGGTTGGACCTTGGGTGGTTTGTTTTTCCATATACAGAAGACTGGGGAATGGTCACTCAGGAGTCTGCCATTGTACCCGCACTCTGTATATTAGTGGGGTTAGACACCAGAGCCCAGTCAAGGGTGGTGTGGTTCCCAGTTTTGTAATTAAGTCTGGTCGGTTCAGAGATGACCTGCGTCAGACCTGCTTCACAGGTAAGTGACTTGAGGCATGACCAGGGTCCTGGGCCCAGTTAATGTTGAAGTGGCCCAGGATTAGTTGCTCGTTGTTACCTTGATAACCGTATTGTTTGTGATGGCTTCAAGGGATTTGAGGGCTGATTTTGGTGGGTGGTAGATGCAGCCAATTGTTAGCTGTTTGGCGTGCCCTAGGGTTATCCGGATGTATATGCTCTCTCCCTCAGCAGTGCGATTAGTCTGCAGAGGTAGAGGTGACTCGGAGATGTCAACCTTAGCATAGATTAGGACCCCAGCCCTTTTTGGTTTCTCTGTCATTGCGGTAGGTATTGTAGCCCACGACCTGAATCTCGTGGTCATGGATGTGGGCTTTAGCCAGGTTTCAGAGATGGCTAGTAAGTCCGGTTTGTAGAGGTCCAACCAGGCCTGGACTTCGTGTATTTTGGTCTAAGACTACATATGTTCATATGTGCTATCTTCAGACCCTTGTGGCCGCCCATTGATGGTCCTGGGGGATGCTAACAAGGTATTGGGTACATAGGCCAGGGTTAGGTTGGATATCACTTGATAGAGAAGTAGCAAGACTAGTAACCTGAGCAGTTTAGTGCTAGGTATTGAGATGAGGTGTCTTGATGCTTCCTGCTCATATAGTAAAGCAAGTCATTTTTTTATGATCTCATGCTCTGTTAAGAGGTACATATACTTGAGATAGGGTAGCTGCTAAGGAAGTCGGTGGGGGATATTATGTAGATTGCTCACTGGTTCTGGGGGAATGGGTCTATGAGCCTGTCCACCCAGAGTAGGGTCAGTGTGCAGATTATGGCAAGTAGTACACGAGTACACCCCTATTAGGAGAGGGACACTGGGTTCCTAGCACACAAAGGAGGGCGGAAGGAAGCATATACTAAGTAAGGCATTATTATTGGATGATGTCAGCGTAAGCGTAGGGTAAGAGTAGGGTGCTCAGTGTCTATCTGACTTGAGTTTGAAGGGTGGATGGCAGACACTACAGGCTTCCTGTTTTCAGCTGCAGAGCTGTCGCACAGGCAGTTTTAAGGAAGTTGTCAGCCTGTTCAGTGAAGCTTAAGGGAACCTCAAACTACAACCTCCCTTGTAGCAGCACCGGGAAAGAAGTAGAATGATAATGCAGGCCATATTGCAAACGACTGAGTACAGTGATTTGTGTAGAAAGACCAAGAATCCTCTAGTGGCAGGTCTATATAAAAAAAAAAATTTCTATTACACAGTTGAAATGTGCTTAGTTCTGTCGAAAATCTATTTGTAAAAAGTGCCAGGTGGCTGTAGCAGGGGAAAAGTCCTGCACAATCAGAGCGGGTTTGCTGGAAGAACCCATGTTCCAATGGCTGCGCTGTCCTGTACCTTCCAAGGAGCTGCAGGTGGGTGTCCTGGTCTCGATCGGTGGCTGGCTGGGTGCCGCCCACCGTGGGGGAGCTGAAGCAGCCCTGTTCAAGGGCAGGCAGCTGGAGAGAAGAAAAGAGCAGGTCTTAAATAGCATAGAGGTTAGTATGGGTTCGATTTGAGCAGTTTAGTAAGACAAAGGTAGTTAGACTTTTGAACCAAGGCAGAGTTCTTGGATGGGGGCTGCAGGAGGAGCACTGAGACAGAATGCTTACATGCCATCACCTGTGAAATAAATCAGAAAAAAGGCGCTCCGCTAAGCACAATAAACCTCAGATTTAGAGCCAGACCCCAATGGGGGCTGGGTAACGTAGACAGTATACCTTTAACAAGGTTTAGCAGACTTACAAGCACCTTAAGTGCTGCTGTATCAAAACACCTTCCTCTGCAGAATAACTGTCCTCCATCTGACTCATCAGTAACATGATTCAACTCCACAGGTATTCCAAGTGTTCCACAGCACAAACACATCGACTCCAAGGCAAGATAGGGTATTTTAGCTAGCAAGCAGGATTTAAGCAGTCAGTTTGAAACACCAGTCAGCGATCCTCGTCAAGCTCAACGCATCGAACGATATTAAAAGCAAGTTTGGAAGCTTTTAATTTTTTAGAGGACTTTTCTTGTTCTAGGTGCTCGAGCCCAAACGCCACACTGCACCATGTAAAAGCACAGAACATCAAACTTATGTAAAAACAGCTGCGGAGCAACACTACCACACCAGTAGCAAAAACAAACAAAAAAAAAAAACACTATTTTAGTACAACATTTATTTGCTAAAAGAAGCTTTTAAAAAGGTTTCAGCTGAATGCTTCTACTCATCTCAGCATGGAGTGGAACGAACAGCGGCGCAGCCATCTTGCCACCCTGCCCATGTTTAATTATGACAGCTGTAGATGATGGCTGTGCACATCACAGATTAAAGAAAAAACCACAGATCGCAGTACTTTTTTCACCAATGTAAAAATAAAATCCACAAATTGCTTTTCTGGTATATTTCTTCCAAGTATGGAAATTTTAGAGTTTTCACCTTATAACAGAAACACCACAACTAGTAGATGTAGGAAGGAATCTTTATGCTAATCCCCCCACCACCACCAAAATCCTAACACTCAAGCTGCACACAGCACTTTAAACCCCAAGGCCTGACAGTGTCCATAGTTATAAAAACAGAACAGTTTACTATTGCTCTTTCTTTTTGACATTTTTGGTTTCTGCTCCTTGGTCACTGTGGCAGCCCCTTCAGCTTTGGGCAGCCTCCCAGCCCCACCAGTTCCTTTTCTACCACTTACCCACCCCATCTCTTACTCCTGACTTACCCCTCTGGATGGGGTCTGTGGGAGTCACCCAAGCTCTCCACCTGAATGCTACATTTTTGGAGGTGATGGAGAATTGAATCGCCAACGCCTGAGAATGCCTGCATCATCCTGCACATCTTTTATTATAGTATTATTTGTATAATATTGTAATGGCTTTTTAAGCAGAACAATAAAACTTTGAAAAACCTGCAAACCTGTTTAACAAGCAGTGTAAAGTTTAATACACAGAGTTGCACTGGTACTGGAAGAGTGGTCCTGTTGGGGAGGGACTGGGATGTAGGTTTTCCTACTCAGCAGGTGCTCAACTTTAGGGCTGGTCACTGGGCAGGAATGTCTAGAGGCAAGGCAAATTTTATTTTCAGGTGTCCAATACTCTGGGCACCACACAACAGCAACAAATCTATCATACTATGACAAAGGAACACAACACATTTTCAGTCTATGAATGATCACTTTCACAAATTAAAATCAGTAAAACCAGAAGAGGGTAAAGGGAAGAGGGCCATCTTGTGGATTGCAGGTAACCCCTGCAAATGGGGGTTCCCAAAATCTTCAGGAGCTTGCTTGAATGCTCCAAGCCTGGATGGTGTTAGGCGTCTAAGCCGTTTATCTCTGCAGTGCTTTTAGAGCCTCTGGTACTGTCTCTTTAAGAGCTGTCTGCCTGCAGACATAATTAATTTGGATGGGGGTCTGTGTGTTTCCCTGCTTGAGTCCCACTCGAGCTGCTGCCATATCGCTCCATTTCTGCCATCACTAAGTGGGCAGAGTGAGCACTTTCAAAGATATAACTGTTTGCCAGAAATCATTTAGAGTAATAACAATACAGTTTGTCTAACCTGCTTTTCTTTGCAGTCAGAACTGTGTTTGCCTAGTCCCCATTCTGGTTTTGAACTGCTGAACTGGACCAATCAGTGTGGGGGCCTTTGAAATGGAGTCTGCTGCTGGCAAATCAGAACTTGGACTCTCATTGTGGAGCCAGCCACCTATGTACTGTATGGCCAATGCTTCTGGGAATTGTAGTTTGGACTTCGCGCCTTTTTTCCACCAACAGGGAGTTTACTGTGAGTGACAGCCAAACCAGCCAACTGAACTGGAAGCAACTCCAAGGAAATGCCCGCTCTGTCTACTGGAAAGATCAGATCAGTTTGGGGCAGTGAAGAGACAAGGAGCTGTGAGCTTCTGCGCTGTATAGTTCCACACAGTAAGCGTGTTAAGGCCCTAAGTTTCAGTCTGCAGCTTGTGCAAGCATCTGTTTGACTGAATCCGACCTGTGAAGAGAAACAAGGAGATCTGAAGAGTAGAAACCAGGCTCACCCTTAGAAGACTGGAGAAATTGCTGAATCGCTCGGTCTGTCAGGAACTGAATCTGCTGTGTGTTCTCCCAGGTATTGTGCAGTAATTGTGATCGGGATCGAGAAGCAACCTGCCTGGTATAGTACTTTCCTTTTACATATAAATGTGTGTAGTTGGGGAATCACGCTTCAAATCCCTGTATGGTGAATTGAGTGCATGAAGCTGGAAGTAAACCCCAGCTTAATCCAGACTGCATCCATTTGCTCTAAACTGCAGTGGGGTCCAGTCACAAGGACCTTGTCCACATGGTCTGCTCCTCCTGGCAATCCAGGACAATCAGCCTTCCATCCAGTTCCCAGCCTTGAGTTTGTGAGTACAAAGCAGGGTAACTCCCTGCCATCTGTTTATCAAATCGCAAGTGTGTCATCTAATTGTTGCTTTTTTTCATTTCTTCACGAACTGAGCCCTCCAGCTCCGGATTACAGTCGGTATTGTGCAATTGTTTTTCCATCACAGGGCCCCATCCAGCTGCACCGATCCTGGCTAGCCCCCAATCCTGGGTACCCAGTGAAAGTGACACATTTGGGACTCTGAATATGCACACAGTACTGTGATTATTAATGTGTTTAACCTAATTAACCTGATTTCCCCTTCCTTGTCACAGCTCCTTAAATATATCAGATCTGTTGGTTTTCAGCAAAGTTACACTGACTGAGGTATTCGTTATGTTAAAGTATTGTACTGTGGTTTTGCACTGTATCATCTTTGTTTTACAGGGTGTCACTGGGGTCCAGTCGACAGAGCCAGTCCTGGGGGTAAGTGTACATTGTGAAGATATTCCTGATGCATTGTATGGGCCACTAGTGGGAAGAAAGGGGTTACAGTGTCCCAGAGGGCTGTGACCAAGTTAGTTTAACTACTGCAAACCCGGACCTCTGGGTGGAGGCACCCGCCATTGGACCTAGGCCCTCAACCTGTTAGTAGTTACAGGCAGGGTAGTAGCCCTTGGGATAGCGCCACCGAGGGGTTACATATGGCTCACTCCAGGGCTCTGTTATATTTGCAGCCACTAGCCAGCATGTCTAGTGACTGGAAAAATGTACTAGCCCCACAGACACTTCCACAGCCCAGCTGAAGTACTGTACTTTTGGTTACATTCTGCAGCACCAACCTACAGGGCTAATTAAAGGAAAATCTTACTAGCCTAACACAAAATCCACCAGAATTTGACTAGTTGGCCTGTACAAGTTTCAACCACTACACTCTCTGTGATGGGTTGCCAGTACTTCAACTTGTTTTTAAAATGTAATGCCTGAGTTGTGGTCAGTTCTGGGACTGCAAGTGATTGGTTGTCAGTGCTGTGACTGTCAGGGCATTGTTGTAAGGGACAGGTAAGGACTATGACTGTTGAGGGAGTGTTGTGTTAATGGTGGGGTCAGTACTGTGATTGTTGTGGTTGTGGATGTTGGTGCTTTAACAGTTGTGGGTGGGGCCAGTGCAGCAATTGTCAAGGGATGGGTGGTCAGTGCCATGACTGTCAGATGGGAGGCAGGACTGCAACTTTTGGCTGTGGGGATTACTGCTGCGTCTGTCTGTAGAGGATCAGCCCTGTGACTGTCATGGATGTGGGGACAGTGCTGACTGTCGTGGTGGGTAGTGCTGTGACGGTTGGGGTTAGAGGATCAGCACTATGACTGTCGGGTAGGTGGCCACAGTGACTGATGGTGGAAGGTGTTAGTTCTGTGACTACTGAAGGTTGTACAGCTATGTGACTGTTGGGGGTTGGTGGCAGTCCTGTGACCGTTGTGGGTGAGGAGGCAGTGCTGTGGCTGTTGTGGATGGGGGCCAGTGAGGTTACTGTCAAGAGTATTAGGTCAGTGCTGTCTTTGTCAGGGATGGAATTTGTGCTGTGACTGACGGTAGGGGTGCAGTTCTGGACTTTGGGGTGAGGTGGCTGTGGGTGACTGTTGTGGATTGATACTCACTGCTGTAAGATGGGGTAGGCTGCAGTACCATGTCTGATGATGTTACTATGGGGAATGGGATTTATGTTGTGGGTGTATGGTCATTGCTGGGACTGACAGTTTGGGGGTGGGTGGGTAGGACAGCAGTTCTGGGAATACTGAGAAAGTGTTGTGACTCTCAGGGATGTGAATCAGTGCTGTGACTGCCACGGTGGGTAGTCATTGTCAAGATTGCCAATGGAGGGTGTTAGTCCTGTGACTGTCAGTGGGGTGATACAGTCCTGTGATTGGGGTGGGGTTAATCCCATGCTTGTTGGAGGGGTGACACAGTCCTGTTACTGTGGGGAGGTACAGTCCTATGACTGTGGGGGTAAAAGTCCTGTTACTGGGAAGTGGTCCAATTCAATGACTGTTGGGGGTATTGGTGTGACTGATGGTGGATGGTGTCAGTACTGTAACTGTTAGAGCAGTGGTACAGTCCATTGATTGTCAGGAGGAGGGCCTGTTATGTTACTGTCAGGATAGGGTGTCATGTATGTGACTATCAAGGTAAGGGTAATTTCTCTGACTTTTGGGAGGTCTGCTTCTATGCAATTCTACAACTTTGAGGGACAGTTAGCATTTGCAGGAAGTTGTGCATGTGGCAGGAAGGTTGTATAAGGCGCCAAACTAAGTGAATGCTCTGGGGGTATTGTGGTCCTGACTGTGTGGAGTGGTCATCAGTGCTGTGATGTAGTGTTGTGACTGGTTGGGGTGGGTTGCTACTGTGACTGACTGTGGAAAGTATCATCCGTGTGACTGTCAGGGATATGGGTATAGTGATTTTTTTTTTTTTTTTTTTTTAAACAGCAGTTTGGAAAACCTTTGAGCCATAGGCTCATTTACAAAGTACCTTGTCACAGTAAGACAAACCAAAATACACAGTATAGCAGTACAACACATAAGTATAACAGTAAAATTAAGACATAGATACAAACAAGCTTGGTACAGGTAGGATGGATGCAAACAATACAGAGTTATGTCATCCTTAGCAGCTTAGTAATAAGCTTTGTCAAGTATTAGTCACGGCTTTGACTAGTGGCAGTTACAGCATCGGTGTTAATAAGGTGGTCATGGTGATGGGCTGTAGTGCTGTGATTGTTGGGAATGGGGATCAGTTCTGTGACTGTCAGGCATGGGTGCCCAGTGCTGTGACTGACAGTGGAGGTGTCAGTCCTGTGACTGTCTGAGGGGGTACAGTCCTGCGACTGTCAGGGTGGGATGGTCAGTCCTGTGACAGTCAAGGGTCAGCGGTGGCTACTGTGTAAGTAGTGTAGAGTGGTGCACAAGTAAAGGAAAAGCGGTGCATAAGCAAAGCAGCCAGCTTGTTATAACAAAAGAAAAGAATGCTCAGCACTTCTAGATTCAGTTTTAGCTGCAAAGTGCAAGATTTATTCTCCAGCAACATGCCTGCTATGCACCCACTTGGGCCAGCGCCAACATGCAAGTCAAGGTGAAAACACAGGAACAACTTTTCCAATGGTAACAAACATTTCATTATTCTGTTTTTTGGGGGTTGTTTTCTACACTTATGGGAAACAATTGCCATCGTTAGCATAATATTTAAATTAAGCTTGTCTCTTATCTTTTACTTTATTTAATTGATCCCTCTACAGCTATATTTTTTTACCTCTTACACTGTACTATACTCATTTCATCTCTCTCTCTGTTGTTCCCACTACTGTATTTACTCGATATTAACCTTTCTTTACTTTCACAGGTCTTACAGGATGTGAAGTCCTTTCCCATCAGATAAGTATTACAATATATAACCTGTCTTATTCTTTCTAGTAACTCTCTTAAGAACTAAGGATCCTTTGTAACCCTTTCCTCTATTTCATTCTACAGGTTTAAGAAACGCCATCTCTTTATGACTCCTACCTCTGGCTCCATAGTACCCTGGTAAGGACCCTGTACATTATTACCTATACTTGATAGGTGTATTGTAACTGTAACAGTGCATCTGCACCCATTATGGGAGGGTTGTGTATACTGTATGTGTTAGGGTCATACATACTGCAGCATTTTCCTCCTTCATAAAACTTTTGTTTTGCCAGTTGACTCGGCAGGCTCTCAGCCCTATCCCTACCTCCTCTGTCCATCGCCTCCCCGTCCCAAACTACAGAGCCCAAAGTTCCCATGGATTGTCTCCTCCCCATATTAGGGTGGCCAGAAAGGGAGAGCCATCCTTTCCCCACCCAGTCACTTACATCCACAACTGACACAGGTAGCTGGCTAGGCTTTATGGAGCCAGCACTAGCCATTTCTGCATTTTCCTTTCTTGAGTTCCTGCCTTCACCTGGAGGAAGCCAAAGGTCAAGTCAGCATGCCTTTCCATGAAGGGCAGGACAGCTATGTGATGAATGTTCAGTCTGCTTTGCAGCCCGTGGCAATCTGGCATATTCCTGAACTTGGGTCACTGATGTGGCGGACAATAAGGCATCTAGCACCTCATCCTTCTGGACCTGGCAGTCTTTATACTGCAGCAAAATAATTATTTATTACTGGGACAGGCAAGTGGACAACTATGGTGCCACTGCACACCAGGAAATTATTTGTTTTTTATTAACAGGCCCAGCAGTAAGAGGGTGGGTTGTATTTGTGGACACCAGAGAATGTGTTCATTTTAACAGGGCCAGCAATCACTGCTACTGGCTGCCAGTTTTAAACAAAATATTGAGCTGCCTGAAGTTATCATCAGCTCTCTCTCTCTCTCTATATATATATATATATATATACGCATTATATACAAATTCCCTTGTAGATCGCTCCTAACCCCTTTAAAATGTATTTACTTCTGAAGGAGGACTTGTTGGTCTGAAAGCTAAAGCTCTTTGTTCTTTTGTAATATCCTTGTTGGTCCAATAAAAGGTATCAAATGATCTTTAATGCCCACCTCAACAACCACCAGACCATGCAGAAGGGACCTCAGTTTAACACCTCATCAAAAGATGGCACCTCAGCTGTGAAGCAAACCCGGTGGTTGGGCACAAGGCCACATGCTGAGTGCATCCAACATCCAGTGACATTATCCCAGCACGACACACACCCAGGAATGCATTATTCCTATTATACTGGACCATTGTATAACAAAAAATAAAAAATGTCAAAATATACATTTTAAATACCTTTTCAGTTAATTTACAGGTGTAGATATACATATTTAAAAAAAGTTCTGTTTCACTGTTTTGGAATGGTGCTGGACTGTTGTATAGTGCCCTCACCCCAGTAAATACCCTGTTTTGGAATGAGGATTAATTATTTTTTAAAACATAGGAGGTTTTATTTTTGAAAAGCTAAAGAAGGATACTTTTTATCTCCGCCCCAGCGGCTCTCAAGGAACAACTGTCCATGCTTACACACACACACACACACACACACACACACTGTACAGGAAGCTGTGTAGTTCACTACTTTACACGGATTGCCTCTCGTGTCCGTGTGCCAGAGTCTTGCACTCCATCTCCCCACTACCGATCTGAGCGGTCTCGTGATCTTACCTTCCCCCACAGTAATCGCAGTAACTTGTGTCTCCCCCACCCAGAGCAGTCTCAGGATCATGGCTCCCATTCTGTTGCAAAGGTTATTTGCCTGTTTCTTCCAGTACAGTAGTTGCATGGTTGTACTGGGAGAAAACTAAGAAAGTAGTGAGAATGATGATTTTAAAGTAGGAAGCATGGTGTACATTTGAAAAGTACATCGGCTTCAGTGTCTTCCAGGCCTGAAGACATACGACTGTTGGAAGGGTCATGGTAATGGTGTTTTAATTTCTTAATTTTTTACATATAAATCCTAAATCTTGGAAATTTTTACTGTCCAGGAATAGATTACATTAATTCTGCATGGCCTGTGCAATTTATTTGTGGCAGTGGGGCGGAGGGATTGAGTTCTGTCAAGGTAGTGGCAGTGTGGGCGACTTAGAAGATGTGTGAAGCCTGATTTTTCACTTACCAGAAGCCGCTTTCTGGCGGTTTGTTCTTTAACATCTGATGCGGTCTTCTGTGTGCTGGGACTAGATCCGTGATGTTATGTTGGGATAATGTCATGGGTCGAGCCCCAGACAGACCAATCAGAGGCCAGCATTCTTTCTTACGATTGTATAATGTAAAATATATAATGCCATGCAAAATGCATGTCAGTTGACAGGTATGCATGTATGTATACACACATGACGAGTGAGAAGAGACAAGTACTACTGCATCATGAGTCACCGGCTACAGTGAGCTGAGTTTCTGTATTTGAAACAAAACAAGTCTGGATGTCATTACAGGACAGTAATAGCAGCTAGAAAAAGGAAGCAAGTAAACAAGCTCATCAGCTACATTAAGAAATTCTACATAAGGTGAGCAACCATAGAACGCTTTGTTCCGCTTGCACACAGCAAAGGTAGCATACTGCAGTCTTTAGGTGTGTCAGTCTTTTCAGCATGTGAGTGATGGAGAAAAGCACTGCTCCCACTTTCAGCCAAAGGTGTAGTGTGTGTGTGTGTGTGTGTGTGTGTGTGTGTGTGTGTGTGTCTCTCTCTCTCTCTCTCAATTTTAGTACCAACACATGACCCTTTTGCACACTGCAGCCCACCAACATTGTTCTGCTAGTACTCAGAGGATATGATTGCCAGTGCAGCTGCCAGCTCTGCTCTAAAACACAGGTTTTCACAGATATCCTCTCCAGGCCTTTGAGGTAATATTATCTCAGACAAGAGGCTTAATTAATAACCTGGCTATTTGGACATAGCTGTAAAAGTCCCTGGTTAAAGGGATACAGGTCACATCTGCAAACCATTTAACCATGTCACACCATCATTCAACTGAGCAAGACATTCCTTGAGTCAATATATAAACATTTTACAGATCATGAAGCTTGAGTACAAAACAAGTGTACAAACTCCAAAATCTACTACACTGCCACGCTACAAAAGGTGACATCTCTGTCACCTAGCTAAACATTCAGATGCACTGTAACAAATGGAGATGTTATACAAAACAAAAGAAAGAAAACACATAAAAAACTTTATAAATTAGATCCCACTGAACAACAACACCCCAAACATTCAAGAATTTGCTTGGGCCGCATTGATTTACTGGATTGGCAGAATTGAGCCCACTGCATCTGAAGGCATATAAGTCTCATGCTTAAAGAGCAGCGGACACTGATCTGGAAATGATGTCCTACCTCCATGTCAGTCTCCTGACTCTCTGATTAGCTATTAGCTGATTCTCAAGAAATACGACTCAAAATTGTGTTTTCCTACTTTATTCCTACTCACAACACTGTCCACACACCCATGCCTACCTGTCTGCTGAGGTCCCACCCAAGATGGGAGTACAGGACAGCACATCACTACATTCCCAGGCAGAAGGCGGCTCCAAGGGTGGGCACCTACCACAATCATCCTGTGACTGTATGTTGTGCAGGACCTGGCAGAAGGTCAAGTGATGATGGTGTCAAGAATGATAAGCACACAGAAACAAGACACAGTCCATAGACTGAGGAGGCTGGGTCAGCACCTTCAGTTTTGCAACACTACATATGTTTTCTGACCCCTGTATCCTGCAATGTTGAGTCTTTTGGGACTCTGGTACAGTGCTCTACATCACCTAGAAGAGGCAGAACAAGTCACCAAAGAATCAAGCTGGTCAGTGCTGAACACAGAGTCATCCGCAGCACTTCAATGGAATCCTCAGACACCTGCACTGTCACCAATCCATGGAGAAGAAAGAAGTCTAGTGACAATGCAGGATGTTAGAAACATCCTGAAATCATTCCAGGCTAGCTGGTCACAGAGAGACAACTGGCAGAGATCTCCCACCTGAGGACTTTGGGTGAGACCGCTTATTTTTAGCTGCTTGAGGTTCTCTCGGCACCCCACTCTTTTGTCTCGAGGTAATCTCCCCAATAGAGGGAGAATGACATGGATAACTTTGGGCTGATTTAGTGAAAAGTGTCTGTATACTGTAGATACTGTTTTGCCCCCAGAGACTAACCTGGTGATACTGAGATTCCCTGGTGTTCTGTTAGTTACTTTGGTCTAGTTATCTGGGGACTAATCTGAAGATAGTGATCAGTGGGGATTTACCAGTTGGAGCCTGTCCACTCCCTCCAGTCCGCTTGACTGCCAGAGAGTAACCTGAATGTAGACTATGCACATATATACTCTCTTCATTTGTTTTCATAAACTCTGTATGGTTTCTGCATCATTTGAACAAAACAAACACCTAAGAACTTCATAGATTGTTAAATGCAGCATAATCCTCCCATCTCTCTACCAGAGATGTGTGTCTGCAACTCAGCCAGATCATTACTTTAGAAACATAGAAATTGTCGGCTGATAAGGACCGCTAGGCCATCCAGTCTGCCTGTAGGCACTATACATCGTATGTGGCCACTGACCCTATGTGATCAATGGCTTTTCATCACTCCCTCCTCCCAAGTTTCCTTGTGCCTGTCCCAAGCACGCTTAAACCCTCCACTGTGCTTTATTATGGCTATCCTGCTCTCTCTCTGTTTTTTTTTTTCTTTTCGTAGAGCAGATTACTAATAACAGCACTTGTCTGGTGGCAGCTCTCTGGTGTACTGGAGTGGATTTCTACATTGAGGCAGTCTGCACCCTCAGGCCCTTCTGACTGCCAGAGAGTACAACAACCATGGACACTGCAGTTAAATTTTCTCTTGCCTTTCTGTTTAATACACTCTGCATGGTTTCTGTCTCATGAGACCAAAACAGAAACCTGTAAACTTCACAGACAGCTAAAATGCAGTATGATTAGCCATCTATCTACCGGAGATATAAATCTTCAATATAGTCAGACTACCTTGCTCCTTTTTGTGGCTTTTTTTCTTTCTTAGAGCAGACCATTTATACTAGCCATTTGTCTGAGCAGCTCTCTGGTGTAAATGTGAGATGCTCAGGTAAGAAAAACAGGTTACTCACCTGTAACAGTAGTTCTAGGACTGGTATATGTTGTTCTCAAACACATTATTCTAGGAGCGTGGATATGTTGTTCATCCACACTCTCTGGCATGTCCCTTTCCCCTTAAATCTTGCGCGGAAGTCTTCAAGCTGGCTCCTCCCACCTATCTAGGTAGTATATACCTCGGCTCCCCATGACGCCAGATCTTAGCCCACTGGAAGCAAGGTGATGCACCCAAACGGGAGATGGTGGTAGGTGGATGAACAAATATACCACTCCTAGAACTATTGTTACAGGTGAATAACCTGTTTTTCTAGCAGCGTGATATGTTGTTCATTCACAGTCTCTGGCAGACTCCTAGAAGTTCTCCTGGAGGAGGAGGCAAGGCTACACACCTACTTAGGAAATAGAGATTGGAGAACTGAGGAGTCAAAACCAGCATCCCACATGGTAATGGGTAATGAAGGTGTTTGCTGACTTCCAGGTAGCAGCTAGACAGATTTCCTGGATAGGGATGTCCCTGGAAGCAGCCACTGATGCAGCAGTATGGCGGTAGAATGAGCTCTTATCCTCTGGGAGGCTCCTTGCCTGCCAACTCATAACACAGACCTATGCATGATGTAATCCACCTTGCAATGGTCCGCTTTGCTGCAGGTCTGCCAGAAGCGGCTTCAGCGTAGGGCCAACCTCTCCCGATTTCTGCCATCCTCTCCTTGTAGTAGGAGAGGCACGCTCTCAGGTCCAGGGTATGGAGCCTGTACCGCGCGCCCTGGTGTAGTTAGGGTAATATACCAGTAGAGTCAACACCTGGTTAAGGTGAAATTCTGACATTACCTTCAGAAGGAATATCGGATGGGGCACAGGACAACTTTATCCCTGAGAAAGAGCAGATAAGGGAGTCCACCGAGAGAGCCTGGAGCTCCCCTGTCCTTCTGGCTGACATGATAGCTACCAGGAAGGCAGTTTTTGTGACAAGTGTGAGAGCTCACACTTGTGCATGGGTTCAATGGCTTGCTCATGAGCTTTGCCAAACCAGAAGAAGATCCCACGGAGGTGGGGGTTCACGATTGGAGGATATGTGATCCAGGCCTTTGAAAAACGTCCACCACTGTCTCCTGTGCCAATGACGACTGACCAGCCCATGCCTGGTAAGCAGAGATGGCTGCCAGGTGCTCCCTAAGGGTCGATGACAAGACCCCTTTGAGAGGGACCAAAGGTAGTCTAAAATGTTAGCCACAGAGCAGGATAAGGGTCCAGACTACCCTGATACCAAATGGAAAACCTTTTCTATTTGAAGGCATAACATTTCTGGTCAATTCCTTACGAGATGCCTCTACTACAGTGTAGACATCCTCAAAAGACCCAAAACTTGGAACCTAGCCACTCAGAAACCAGGCTGTCAAGTGCAGGGATTGATGGTCCAGGTGGAATACCTTCCCTGGTTCAATGATATCAGGTCCGTGCACATATGAAGCCACTCCGGGCCCTGCAGCTGAGGCTGGAGGAGATCTGGATACCAGAACTGGCAGGGCCAATCTGGGGCTACAAGATCACCTTCCCCAGTCCCTCCTCACCTTGAGTAACACCTTGTGGATCAAGGGAAATGAAGGAGGGATTTAGAGGAGGCCTGGGGTCCACGGCCCGAAAAGGCATTCCCCTGCAGTGAGCCCCTGCTGAGGGGGGGGGCATAGTACAAGCCCTCAGCTTGGTGTTCTCCCTGGATGCAAACAGGTCCCCAATGGTTTGCCCCAACGGGAGAACAGACTGTAAGCTACCTCTGGATGGAGAGACCACTCGAGGGATGTCTGGCCTATGCGGCTGAGAGCATCTGCCAATTGGTTCGAGACTCCTGCCACATGGATGGTATGAGATCAGCCTCCAACCGGCTGATGAAGGTCCAGATCCCAAGCGCCTCCTGCATAACAGACGGGAGTGTGTGCCGCCTGTTTGTTGAGGCAGTACATGGTCGCGGTATTGTCCGCCTGGACTTGAACCACTTGACCCCGGAGCTGAGGAGCAAGCTGACAGTGCCAGTCTGACTGCTCTGAGCTCCAACAGGCTGATGTGGCAACGGACTCCTTGGGGTCCAGAACCCATGGGCTCTGTGGTCCCCATGGGCCCCCAGCCCATGAGAGAGGTATCGGTCGAAGGAGACCATCGGCTTGGGGCGGACAAACGGAATCCTTCCTGCAGACGACTTGGGACGGTCCACCATTGGAGAGCTGCCCACATCTCTGGGTGACAGTGACCAGCTGGTTGAAAAGACCCTGACTCTGAGTCCACTGAGCGCCAGGTCCCACTGGAGGGGACGATGTGCAACCTGGCCCAACGGACCACTGAGGTGCATGCCACCATGTAACCCACAAGGCGCAGGAAGTCCCAGGCAGGGCACAAGCGCCAACCAGAAATGATTGGGTAAAGGAGGAAAGAACCTCTGCCCTGTTCGCCAGAAGCCGAGCTCTGGCTTGATGAGAGTCGAGCTCTGCCCCGATATAGCCCATCACCTGAGAGGGCATGAGTTCCACTTGGCCTCTTGAGCAGGAGGCCTAATCGGGAACAGGATCAGAGGGCCAGGTCCTGACCTCTCCACCTCCTGCAGGGAGGAACCCACCAGGAGCCAATCGTCGAGGTAGGGGTATATGCAACCCCTTGACACCGTAGATGGGCTGCCACCACTGCAATGCATTTGGTGAAGACCCAAGGGGCATGACAGGCTGAACAGCATGGCTCGAACTGCATAGCCAGCCCCTTCGACCCTGAAGTGGAGGAACCGCTGGTGGGACGGATGGATTGGGATGTGAAAGAACGATCCTGAAGATCCAGTGAACAGAACCACGCTTCGCTCCAGAGATAGTATGATCTGGTTCAGAGTTACCATCCGGAAGGTGCAAGACCTGAGATACTGATTCAGGTTGTGGAGATCTAGGATGGGGTGCCAACCCGCCTGTCCGCTTGGGCACCAGGAAGTACCTGGACACGAAGCCTGGGTCTGCAGGCGATCCGGACTGAGCTACTGCCTCCTACGGAGGAGTTGAGCAATGTCAGTCCCAAAGGGCCGACTGAGTGCCAACTGAGATCCTTTCCTCCTGTGGGGCACGGGTTCAGACGGAGGGTACTGCTCAGAACTCTAGAGGCAGTCCCCAACCAATCACTTCCAGGACCCACCTGTCTGAAGTGATACGGACCAGGCGAAAAGAAAGTGGTGGAGCGGCCCCACGGGAGGACCCAGGACTGGCGTGGCGGGAGTAGGGTTGGCCACGCCCGACCCATCACCGTGCAGGCTTACAGGAGGAGGCTCCTGGACCGGCACCTCGGCCTCCTTTGCAGGGCTGTTGGGGACCCTGCTTGGGCCCTAGGGTGCCAAGCTTGAGACCTGCTGTTGCTGCTGATCTCCCTGATAGGAGGCTGTCTAACCGCAGGGGAAGAGTGCCAAAAGCGTTTCTTATTGCTTCTGCATGTTCTTGCCCAAGAACCCTTTGCAGAGGTAGAATCCAAGGTGGCATTGGACTGCTCTATGCGCTGGAGGTGACCTGCCACTCCGGGACCGAAGAGGTCGGTGCCAAGGAAGGCACATCAGCTAATCCCAGCGGAGTATCCGCAGGAAAAGAGGATAAGCTCAGCCATGCCCCACGGCGAGTGGCCACTGCGGCTACTAAGGAGCCGGACACAGGAATTCTCCAATTTCCAGGGTCGCTCGAAGCTGCTGTTTCGCAACAGCATGGCCCTGGTCACGGACCTGCTTAACCGTGGGTCTGCGTGTCCGCTGGGAGATGAGGGAGGACTTCATCTAGTGACCCCAAGAGGGCATGAGGGAAGTGTGCCATGATTACAGCCGAGCTGGCCTTACGAAGGCCCAAGGATGAGGCCACGTATACCTTCCGGCAGAATGGTCCATATTTTTGACTCCTTGTCCAGAGGGCAGTTAGTATCGCTGAGCTACCCATGTGCCGAAACACTGAGGCAGTCACAAGGTCTCAGTCGAGGGATGCTCAGTGAAGCCCACTAAGGACCCTATGGGTACAGTGTACTTGCGAGCCATGCGGCAGACGGCCGGCAAGAGGCAGGGTGCTGCCATAGCTCAAGAGCCGGGCCAACAATGGCTTCAGCCACTGGGAAGGCCTCCGGCCGGGTATCCCACCTCTAAGGATATCCGTGAGAGGACATTCCGCCTTCTTTTGGATAGGCTGCAATGGTATACCTGTGGACTCAGAAATGAGTCAAAGGACGCCCTGAAAGAAGAAGGACCTTCCTCCAGGCCTGTCACTGACAACTCATCATCAGGATGTGAGTGAAAACCAGTGGTATCCAAGTCCGAGGAGTCAGGATACAGGGTCTCCCTCTATGTCCCTTCAATGTGCCTAGGGCGATCAGGAACAACAGTGATGGACAAACAACGGGCAAGCCTGTATCTGTCCGATCCTCCCTTGAGGGGCCCTCCCTGACGCTGCTTAGGCGGTGGTTCCACCAAAATTGGTGGGGAGACGAACAGGCCGAGCAGGAATGCGTGCCGGTCCTGCCGGAGGGAGAACTGGAGTCCTTGGTACCAGAGGAATCAGTGTCGGCTGAAGAGGCTGAGGCTAAGTAATGGCCGGAGTAGCCGGCTTTGACCAGTCAGAATTAGCTGTTGCCACATGAGGTCATCATAACGTCATCCGAGGAGGATGAGGAATGGCGGTGGCGCCTCTTCCAGGAGTGTTTATGACCATTTTCGTTTCTCAACCAACGGGTCCTACACCTCAATCGAGACTGACGGTGTCGGCTCTGTCGATTGGGAGAGGTCGGATTTGGGGAAACCGAGGATCCGCCCTGTCCCTCAATCGGGATGCCCGTGAGGACGGGTTCCTCGCTGGGAAAGAAAGGATGGGTGTCCTTTCCAAAGAGTCGTCGAGCGTGGTCGGCGACAACAGCTTGATCAGGTCAGAGAAATCTCGGCCGGTTATGCTGTATCCTCGGCCTCGGTGCCTTCACCTGACCGGTCCAAGAAGCCGGCGTCGAGGAAGTGATTCACCGAGTGTCGAGACCACCTGGTCCTGTGAATCAGACTGCTCTCAGTCCCAGGAATGTCTCTTCGGCCAAAAGAAGATTTGGGGTCCTTGTCCCTTTCTTGGGTGGAGGAGTGCAAGCCTGAGGGCTCACCCTTGGTAGGGAGAGACTGGCACAGCTCCGAAAGGACCCAGTAAAGGTGGAGCCCAGGTTAAGCGGCATGAAAAATCCTCAGCTGGTCGGCGCGGGCAGCTTCCTCTCAAAGCCGCCATCTGTTCGAAGCTGCTCGGTGGGATCCCACGGGCCGCTGAAACCGCCCACCTGGCCTCCTTCGATTTCACCGTGGATTGTGACGCCCAGTCTCCATAGCTGTAGGCACCTTGGCGTCATCCAGGATGTTGGGATGGAAGGCCAGACAGATAGTGCAAGCAGTAGTGTCATGCACGGCACCCAAGCAATAAACGCACGAGAGGTGGGGATCAGTGCAGACATTTTTGTACACAAGGACACCGCTAAAACCGGGGACCACTTGTCCTCCATGTCAGATGTGCTCGATCGAATCGTAACTCACGAAGTTTTAAAGAAAGCAAATGCGGCGAAACCGCCGATTAGATTCCAGGGCCCACGGTACTTGTAAAAGTAGCACGAGGGAACCTGAATCTTCCGGGGAAAGGAAGATCTGGCCATGGGGCGAGCTGAAGTATATACCACCCAGGTGGGTGGGAGGAGCCAGCTTAAAGATTTCGCAAGATTTAAAGGGGAAAGAAATGCCAGAGAGTGTGGATGAACAACATATCCACGCTCCTAGAATAATATATTTTGGGACTATATCAATAATTTGCCTTTTGTTATAAAGAATAATACCTTAGGTCTAATGTTGCTATGGGATCAGACCTGGGCTAACACTACCAAAACATGGGCAATTTAGCACCACATTCCTCTAAGCTCTATGATCCAGTTTCTATTTCTAGGGCTCCATCTGAGACTCCTGTTGCCATCCACTCCAACTATCCCACCCCTTTTGGGTCCGGACTGTGTCCCCCATAGGTATGTGCACTTCACTTTGGAAGCTAAGCTTGTCTGATAAGTTAAAAACACAATGATGAGCACAGTTCAAATACAGAGTCACACTGCCAGTAATGACCAGCTGCACTGACACAAGTTCCCATGCTGTGAAAACCCTTCCCTACATGACGCCAAGACACCATGCAGGCGACAGTGTGTTTGAGTGGCCACAGGAACACGCAGCATGTAAATGGCAATAAAACATAAAATTTTTTTTTTTCCACTTTCTGCATTGCAAAATGATCAGTGTTCTTCTAAACACCGAAACCAATCGGAATGAGAAATGTAGGACGCTTTATGTCAGCTACTTTAACAGAGCCTGAAGGTGTCTTGACGGAGCTACTGTGTTAACAGGATCAGCCTCAGCTGTCACTTCCTCCACCTCTGACTCTCGAGGCAGCAGTGCTTCCTCTGTATTCTCCAAAGTCTGTCCCTGTGGACCACCTCAAGTTCAAACCATAGACGCTGCTGCACACAGTACACTCGCTTATCATTCCCAGTACACTACAGGGACCCTTTAGGCTCTGCCCAATTATGGTATTCTACCCTTCTTTCTGCTGGGGCTGTAAAGTCAAAACTGACCCTGGCTGTCATACCATTAATTGTTCATCACCACCATCTACCACTTGTTTTTTTCTTCTCATTGAGTAAGGAAGGTTTTGTGTTTATTTCAGACTCACCTGTTTTGGATGGATGTTAATCAAATTTATAAAAGGGTCTCGAAAGGCTCCATTCTGATTGGCTATCAGCATTCGACAGCCTTACATTAATCTCTGTTACAGTGTCATATAAAGCTAGATCACCATGGCACTTGAATTCTTCCTGCCAGCATTCAAGCCTCTAGCACTGCTTAATCAGTGGAATGACGATTCCGATTCTGAACCAGCATTCTTAGACAGTTGGTGGATGATCTATTTTATTAAAAATCTCCTCTCAATGTGGAAAAAATTCAAAAGGTACACTTCTAACACTTTTCTTTTGAAATAAAGTTTTCATAATAGCAATAAGGCACTCCCAGGAGTTGGATTAATAATCACCCTAGGGTCAATATGGCACTCGGATGTGTCTCGTACACGTTATCTAGAGGGTGATTAACAGACTGTTAATCTAACCCATGACCATGCCTTATTGCTTAAAACTGTATATGTAACTAAATGCTGCAGTCAGGGCCAGAGTCTTGCTATACATGGCATGCACCTTTTGTGCTGTTTCACCTTTTGTGATGCTGAGATCGTAGGTTCAAACCCTGCTACAACCAAATACTTACTGTGTGACTGTAGTAAGTCACTGAACCTCCCAGTTCTCCACTCCACTCAAATCTAGAAATATGTATCAGCAGACCCCACTGAAAAAGTTCTACTGCATCTCACCTGGACTATTCTGTGTAAATAAATTATAAACAAAAAGAACCCGCAAAATAAAATATTGCCAGTACTGACTGGCTTTTTTCCAGTCTCCTCATCCCCAGTGGGGCAGTGTGGTGTACAATACTACTTTCCAAGATCTGAAAATTCCAATTATAAGAATTCACAGCAACACCCTCAGCACCACCGTTTTACTGTATCCCGATAGCTCCTACTGGCTAGGCAATTTACATAAATACATACATACATACACACACAGTTTCTAGCAGATTAGGCCTAACGGTCTAGCTTGTCTGACTGACTCAGCTCACTGGTAGTGTATAGTAGCTGCTGTACCTCCCTAATTTCCCTCCCTCCCTCCCCCTTCCCCTCCCTGTATACCTCTGTAACCCCTAGATGGCGCTATCCCAGGGGCTACTACCCCTGCCTGATTTGCCACTAACAGGTTGAGGGGCCTGGATCCAATGGCGGGTGCCTCCACCCAGAGGTCAGGGTTTGCAATAGTTAAACTAACTTGGTCACAGCCCTCTGGGACACTGCAACCCCCTTTCTTCCCACTAGTGGCCCACACAATATATTAGAATTACCTTCACAGTATACACTTACCCCCAGGGCTGGTTCAGGCACTGGGACCTCCTGTAAAATAAGATACAGTGCAACAATCACAGTACAATACTTTAACATAGACAAATACCTCAGGCAGTATAACTTTGCTGAAACAAGCAGCTCTGATTTATTTAGGGGAATATAACAAGGACAGGGGAAATCAGGTTAATTAGATTATCACTTTACTATCTACCCATGGCTCTGTGCATAGGCCTATCCCTACCAGTTACTGTCCCTGGGTACCCAAGCCCAGTGGCTAGTCCAAACCGTGGCAGCTGGGGGGCTCCTTTCACACAGTGAAAAGAAAAATAATTTAAACAGTCAGCAGTACAGTGATTCCATTTGGATTTAATGTGGCAATTCAACAGGGAGCTACCCTGAATTAGTACTCACGACCTCCAAACAAGATAGGGTCCTTCAACGCCAGCAGGGCTACTCTTGAGCTCCATGAGACTCCTCACACATTTATATGGTAAACAGTCACAGGCAAAAGTCCTTTAATGGCAGCAGGATTCACTTGAGCTGCACAAGCCTCCTCACACATTTATATGGTAAAAGAAAGTACTATACCAGGCAGGCTGCTTCTCTATCCCGATCGCAATTACTGCACAATACCCGGGAGAACACACAGCAGATTCAGTTCCTGACAGACCGAGTGCAATTCAACAATTTCTCCAGTCTTCTACAGGGTGAGCCTGGTTTCTACTCTTCAGAGATCCTTTGATTCTCTTCACAGGATGGATTCAGTCCTAACAAGCAGTTACACAAGCTGCAGACCGGAACTCTGGGCCTTACACACGCTTTTTGACTGAAACTGTGCACTGAAGGAGCACAGGGTTTCTTTCCCTTCACTGCCAGAGCTAAACTGAAACTCCAACAGACAAAACCGGCACTTCCTTTGAGTTCCTCCCAGTTCTTGACTGGATTGGCTGTCACTCACAATAGACTGCTGCTGTTGGTCCAAAAGGCCAAGCCTAAACTACATCTCCAGAGTCACTGCCCATACAATCCTCTTGTGGCTGGCTCAGATTATGAGTCCAAGTTCTGATTCATTCAAGGCACCATTTTAGAGCTAGCTTACCCCACACTGATTGGTCCAGTTCAGCAGTTCAAAACTAGAATGGGGAACTAGGCAAACACAGTTCTGACTGCAAAGAAAGCAGGTTAGACAAACTGTATTTTCATTATTACTCTAAATTATTTCTGGCAAACAGTTACATCTTTCAGATAGGTTCCCTTGTACTCCTAGTGACTGCAAAATGGAGTGAATTGGCAGCAGTTCGAGTGGTACTCAAACAGAGAAACACACAGTCCCCCATACAACTAATTATGTCTGCAAGCAGACGGGTTTTGAAGAGACAGTACCAGAGGCTCTAAAACACTCACTGATAAATGGCTTAAACGCCAAACACCATTCAGGCTTGGAGCATTCAAGCAAGCTCCTGGAAGTCTTTTGGAACCCCCATTTGCAGGGGGTTACACCTCTGTTATTCACCAACCCCCACCCTATACCTTGCCCCTGTGCCTGTCCCAACCCTTCCTGAAACCTCCCACAGTTACCATTTTTACCTGGTCATCCGCAGTACTTTTCAGGGTTCCACCACCCTCTCCATGAAAAATGTTCCCTCGCCTCCTCTGTACCACCCCCAGCCAACTTTAGACTATGGCCTTCGTAGTCCCCGCTTTCCTTAACTTGAACTGACCCTCCTTGTTCCCTCTGTTGAATCTCTTCAGGTATCTGAAGGTCTCTATCACAGGCCCCCATCCCTGCTGTCCTCCAGAGAGTACATGTTCAGCTTTCTAAGTCTGTCCTCATATGACAAATACCCCAGACCACTAATCATCCTCGTTGCCCTTCTCTGGACTCTCTCCAGCAGTGTGATGTCCTTTTTAGGCAGGAGCACCAGAACTGCACACAGTACTCCAGATGCGGCCTCACCAGTGAGGTGTACAGCAGAAGTATAACCTCCTGGCTATACACCCAAGCATTTTGTTTGCCTTAGCGCTGCTGCTCTTCTGCACTGCTCTGAGTGGGTCCCTTTGGCATCAATCATCACCCCCAGATCCTTCTCCATCGTCACTACAGTCAGTTGTACCCACCCCAAGTGGTAGTTTTACTGAGAGTTCCTAACACCTAAGTGCAGAATGCTACATTTACGTGTGTTAAACCCTAACTGCCACACATGGACCCAGTTTTCTAGCCTCCCTAGGTCATCCTGTAGTGCCCTCCTACCCTCCTCTCTGTCTACCCTCCACTAATCTCTATCATTGACTATGGTCTGATCATTTACCGCTTCTGCCTCAGCTACTGCTCTCAAACGCTGCAACTACATGCCTCAACAAAGCCTGTCAGCTCCTCACTGGTTCACACCATCTTACACTTACATGTGATCTTTATGCCCAAACTGGATGGCTTCAACTATCAAACCACATAAAGTATCTAACCTGCATTATGGAGAAGAAAATCACCATGGGCCTCACGCCCTTGGAGTCCACTCTCTACTACACCCAAGCAATAATCCTCGCCACATCAGGGATCTGTAACCCAGCTCCTGCAGGTCCCCAGCTGTCGACTGCACAGGTCAACGATCTTTTGTTTATAGGGCCCCCAGCTGGTTAAACCGCCTCAGCAGTGACATCTCCTGTGTAACCCCTAGATGGCCATCCCAGGGGCTACTACCTCGCCTGATTTGCCACTAACAGGTTGAGGGGCCTGATCCAATGGCGGGTGCCTCCACCCAGAGGTCAGGGTTTGCAATAGTTAAACTTACTGGTCACAGCCCCTGGGACACTGCAACCCCCTTTCTTCCCACTCAGTGGCCCACAATAATATAGCAGAATTACCTTCACAGTATACACTTACCCCCCAAGGCTGGTTCAGGCACCGGACATCCTGTAAAATAAGATACAGTGCAACAATCACAGTACAGTACTCTTTAACATAGACAAATACCTCAGGCAGTATAACTTTTGTTGAAACAAACAGCTCTGATTTATTTAGGGATATAATAAGGACAGGGGAAATCAGGTTAATTAGCTTATCACTTTACTATCTACTTCTATGGCTCTGTACAGGCCTATCCCTACCAGTTACTGTCCCTGGGTACCCAGGCCCTAGTGGCTAGTCCAAACTGTGGCAGCTGGTAGGGGCCCTTTCACACAGAGAAAAGGAAAATTAAACAGTCAGCAGTACAGTAATTCCATTTGGATTTAATGTGGCAATTCAACAGGAGCGAATTCCTAATTAGTACTCACGACTCCAAAGAAGATATGGTCCTTCAATGTCAGCAGGGCTACTTTGATCTCCAAGAGACTCTCACACATTTATATGGTAAAAAAAAAGCACTATACCAGGCAGGCTGCATCTGTATCCCAATCGCATTACTGCACAATAACCAGGAGAACACACAGCAGATTCAGTTCCTGGACAGACCAAAGTAATTCAACAATTTCTTTCAGTCTTCTACAGGGTGAGCCTGGTTTCTACTCTTCAGAGATCCTTTGATTCTTTCACAGGACGGATTCAGTCCTAACAAGCAGTTACACAAGTTGTAGACCGGAACTCTGGGCCTTGCACACGCTTTTTTGACTGAAACTGTGCACTGAAGGAGCACAGGGTTTCTTTCCCTTCACTTTCAGATCTCAAACTGAAACTCCCAACAGACAAAACCGGCACTTCCTTTGAGTTCCTCCCAGTTCTTGACTGATTGGCTGTCACCAATAGACTGCTGCTGTTGGTCCAAAAGGCACCAAGTCTAAACTACATCTCCCAGAGTCACTGCCCATACAATCCTCTTGTGGCTGGCTCAGATTATGAGTCCCAAGTTCTGATTCGTCTAAGGTATCATTTTAGAGCTAGTTTACCCCACACTGATTGGTCCAGTTCAGCAGTTCAAAACCAGAATGGGAACTAGGCAGACAGTTCTGACTGCAAAGAAAGCAGGTTAGACAAACTGTAATTTTATTATTACTGTAAATGATTTCTGGCAATCAGTTACATCTTTTCAGACAGGTTCCCTTTGCACTCCTAGTGACTGCAAAATGGGTGAATTGGCAGCAGCTTGAGTGGTACTCTCAATCAAAGAAACACACAGTCCCCCATACAAATCTAATTATGTCTGCAAGCAGACAGCTCTTAAAGAGACAGTACCAGAGGTTCTAAAACACTCACTGATAAATGGCTTAAACGCCAAACACCATTCAGGCTTGAGCATTCAAGCAAGCTCCTGGAAGTCTTTTGGGAACCTCCCCATTTGCAGGGGGTTACACCTTCCTGGTTTGGGAAAGCTTGACGTCCGCGGCCAAGCAAGTAATTCCATAAGTTTTAACTGCAACTATATACATTTGCATTAGGCTCACACATGTAATCATCAGTCATACATCATTTTACCAAGAACCATTTCTGAAACATTGCAGTACGCACTCTTTACACAGTATAACACACACATTGTACCATAACTCAAGTTATTACTTCTTGTACATGAAACCTGAAGAGAGGGGACCCTTCCTATCAGTTACCTTTGGGGCTGGACGGGCAAGGGCACCATACTTAGAGGGCAACACAAGTAACTTGAGTTAGCACTAACGCCAGTTTGGGCAATGAGCTCGGGGACACATACACCCTTTATGGACAACATTGAGAGGCAGGTCCACTGGCCGCCTAGGGAATCATAACTGAGGTGCACCCACAGGCTTTCAAGCTCGACCAGTTTTCTAGGGGAGCTGTTACAGTCTCTGCACTCTGAGCCTCATTTTCAGCATTGTTCTCACTTGTCAGGGAGTCTCCATGGGGTAGAGAGGCTAGAACTTGGGGCACTTCAGCTCCAGGAGTTACAGTTTCTGAGTCCACAACATTTGGCTCTCGCATGGAGAGCTTTCAGACACTGGCAGGACTGTCAGGGCACTCAAAATACTTTCTTGTTCTGGTGTATCACCAGTCTGCCCCAATCTATCATTTTCTCCCTGAAAGCTCAAACAGTTCAACCATGCACAATGATTCCATTTCATCTGATCTGATGCTTTGCACTTCACTTTCTGGGAGCATTGGCTCCAGGGATGAAGCTGGGGCATAGACAGTCCAGAAGGCCCAGCTTTGTCTCCAGTATTGACTAGGGATTGCCCCAAACAATTGACTCAGTTCGGAAGAAGGATAGTATTCAAAGTCACTCACTTTCTTCTGATATGGACTGACAGTCATGCTCAACTGGGACTTGTGTAGGGGAACACTTTAACTCTGCTTCTGTAGGTGCAGACTTCTTGATCTTTTCTTAGCAGCAGCTCTAGTCACTGGTCCAGAGGGGGCATCTTCTGGGGCTCAGACTCAATCAGGATTTGTCCAATGGGTAGTAAATGATTTCTATGCATTGTTTTTACATCTTTTGAATTGTTCTCAGGCCTTACTTTGTACACTGGCAGATCATCTAGTTTGCCCACTACAATGTGAGGGAGATGGTGCCATCTGTCAGCAATCTTTGTGTTTGCCATGCAGTCCCAGATTTCTTAGCAATACCCGATCTCCTCCTGGAGTTCCTGTGCTTTCACCTTTTATCATACCTTTCTTTGTTGGTCAGATTTCGTTTTGGCAGCCATGGTTTGAGCCAGTTGGTACGGCATGAGTTAGCTGGGCCTTTAACTTTGCATAACTGTAAATAGTTGTCAGCTTGAACCCCATCAGAGAGACCCAAACACACATCTACCGTAGTCGAGCTTCTTCCAAACATCAGGCGGTAGGGGGAGAACCCAGTGGCATCACTTTTGGTGCAGTTATAAGTATGTACCAGGGTGCTAATTTGTTGGCTCCATCAGGCTTGTCCTTTGGTGCAGGGTGCCTAGCATATCTAGCAAGCAAAGTGCGTTGAAACGCTCAGGCTGTGGGTCCTCTGGGGTGGTAAGGAGTGGTTCTGACTTTCACCCCCACAGAGAAAGCATCTCTTTGATCAGACGACTTCAAAGTCTCTCCCTTGATCAGAATGGATTCTGTGAGAGCCCCATAGTGAACAAAAAGTTTTCATTTAGTATTTGGCTACAGTGGATGCTTTCTGGTCTTTGGTGGGAAAGCTTGGGCATATCTCGTGAAATGGCTGAGTGACCACCAGCACATTACTGATATTTCTTTGATCTGACTCAAACTCAGAAAATCAATACAGACCAGCTCCATGGGTGCACTGGTGGTTATGTTAACAAGGGGCAGCCTCTGGGGCAAAGCTTTCCTCTGTAAGCAGCGATCTACAAGTTCGTATGTGTTGCTCCACATCAGCCCCCATCTTAGGCCAATAGAATCTGGATCTCACCAAGTCAAGTGTTCTGTCTATACCAAGGTGCCCTATGGTGGTTGTGCAAGGACCTCAATACTGAGTCTCGAAAGGCAGTGGCAGCACCAGTTGTTGTTTGTCTACTTGTCCCCTCTGTCTACTGTTTCTCTATATAACAGTTTATTGATCAGTTTCAACTTAGGACCTTCTTTGTATAACAGTGCAGTTCTCAAATCAGTGGAGCGTAATTTGACACATCTTTTCCTGCATAGAGGGCTTCTAAAGCTGATTTGATCATAGGATCGCGGGATTGAGCCCGCCTCATCACTGTCATTGTCCAGCTGAGGCAGTGCACCAAATGTCTATTGCAGAAAAGTGGCAAAGGCAGGTATGCAATTCTCAGAGGGTCCCAAGTAATCCACTCATGCAGTCCACTGCGTCTGTGGACATTTGTTCCTCCCTGTCAAACTTCCTGGCAGAGTGCCCGAATGTGTCAGGTTCTGCCAATCGGACCCAATCATTCTGGGGAACAGGCCTCCGGGAGAGCATCAGCATCTAGTGGTTCGGACTCTGCTCGGTATTCGAGAGCATAGTCATATGTAGATACTGCAGAAAGCCACCTGTGGCCAGTGGCATCCAACTTAGCTGAGGTCTGCACATAGGTCAAAGGATTATTGCCAGTTTTTACTAGTATTTTAGCCCCATACAAGTACTCATGGAATTGGTCAACAATAGCCCACTTCAAAGCTAGGAACTCTAACTTATGTACAGGATAGTTCTTTTCGGATGGGTCAGGGTTTACTGGCAAAGGCCACTGGTCTCAGGCCATTCTCGTGTCTTGGTACAACACAGCCCCCAACCCTTGCAAGCTAGCATCAGTGCAGGACGAAGGTTTTCTTTGGATCGCATAGGCCAGCACTGAGCATGGGTGTTGATATATGATCTCATGAAAAGCAGTTCATAATCAGGAGTCTAGCTGGCCTCTAAATACTTCACTCGGATGAAAATACACTCTTTCAGTCTTGAGGGACGCTTGACTTTTGGTATTTTTGTGGGTTGGGGATACCCTTTGAGTCAAGGTTAAGGCTGATCACTCTTGAATAGTCCTTGATGAAACGCCGATAATAACCACAGAATCAGGAATCTTTGCAGTTCTTTAGATTTTTGGGCTGTATAGGTGGTCAAGGCCTCAACTTTACTTGGGTCGGTCTCTATTCCTCGGTGGATACTATGTCCCACATACTTTTACTGATGTTTGAAAGACTTGACACTTATCAATGGACAGTTTAAGGCAAAGTCCTCCAGTCCGATCCAATACCTTAAATAATCTGCTCTCATGTTCCTCCAGTGAGCTGCCAACACACAATAACATCATCTAGGTATACCAGGCACTCGTAAGTTCATGTCCCCACTGCACGCCCATCAATCGCTGAAAGTGGCTGGGGCACCTGAAACCCTTTGAGGCATCCTCATGAATTCATAGAAGCCAAGCGGACAGATAAAGGCTGTCTTCGCCGTCCTCTGGGGCCATCGGGATCTGGTAGTACCCACTGCGGAGATCCAGCACAGAGAACCACTTGTCTCGCTTAGGCAGTCCTGTTATCCTGAATGCGGGGCATTGTGTACTGATCAGGATAGTCCGCCGTTTATGTGCCATAATCCACGACATCATACTGTCCCATTCTTTTCCTCACTTACCACAATGGGGAAGCATAAGGGCTTCTGGATCTTGTATTACACCAGCCGCTAACATATCTTGCAGATGCCGCCTCACATCATCTATATCAGCAGGTGCCAGGCGCCGAGACCTCTCACGGGAATGGTCTTGCATGCAGCCGGATATTGTGCTCAGCTCCTTGCACGATCCTACGTCCCATTCCTTTAAAGAAAACACCTGGCTCTCTGGGCAAGCTTCTCACTGATCCTCACTTTCCATTCAGCTGGCAGCGGGAGTTGCCGAATCAAACAAGTCAGGTGTTACTCTGTCATTCTTCCTTGAACTCTGTTGGGTAGCACTGCAGTGTTCGGGTAATAATGCACATTAGCCAGGATGCAACATCTATTTACTCGAATGTCTCTTCAGACACATTATGAACTTGGACCATTACCCTTCTGGCATAAGCATGGGCTCTAGCGGGCAAAATACTAGGCTTGACCAGCAGTCCCTCTGGCAATTTTCCATCGCCTGGTGCATCCAACATTAATATTTTATTCTTAACATCCTTTCTGATACGGACCTTCCCTGTAAGGTACACTGGGCATTTGGTGCCAGGATCAGAGACTCAGGATCCTTCTTCCATACAATTCCGACCGGTTCCTCTGGTTCTATATATTTTCAGCATCTCTCTGTGCCTCATAGGCCTTCTTAATTAAAGCCGAACTCTTAAAGCTCTACTAGTCTTTGACCCTGTTTTCATATAACACAAAGTGCCAGCCTTCTGAACATATGAGCATTTGTTCCAATCAACAAAGGGACACCATCATACAGTCCAGTGGGGGACACACTAAGGCTAGGGTCTCTACTTGTTGGCCACTCCAGCCACGGAGGTGGGGAAAGACAGCCAAATTCGGATATACCCAGAATAGGGTAGGCCTTCTCACTTAACCCCCATACATGCAGTCCTTCTAATGGTTGTAAGGGTACGCCTGACAAATGCTTCTGATACCAATCTTGAAACATAATTGTCACTTGGGAGCCACTCGTCTAATACAGCTCTTGTAGACACTCCATTTACCTTTACAGTGGTCTCCATGGAGGGACCCACTATTCTGGACCAGTCTGAGAGGCGGTAGTGGGGGCCTGGGCAACTGACCTTGCCACAAAGGACGTGAATTAGCATTTTGGTGCCCTCACTGGGATCATTTCGTGCACCTCTTAACCACTGATTTGTTCTCAAGGTCTCCTTGTAGCCTATATGCAACTTTGTCAGTGTCTTTTGGGATTGGCATTCCCTTTTCATGTGCCCATCCTTCCCACAATTATAGCAAAACATACTTTTTGAGTTTGAGCTGGCCGAGGTGCCACACTGGGAGCCAGGGCGGGGTATTACTAACTGGAAACCTTGGTGCCATCTCTGTCTGCGCGTGATAAGCATTTGGAGACATCTCGTCAGTTTCTCCACTTCCATGGTCAAAGGAATCGAGTTCGAGCTGTTATCAGCAGGAGATACATGGGTGGGTATCCCCACCCCCATAGCAGATGCAGTCGGATATAGGTCGGGGTCTGACTTGCAGGCTACTTCAAAGGGACTGTTTTTGAATTCCCGGATCTCTCTCAACAGTTCGCCCCATTGTGGCATATCTTTTCCTTATCAGAGCACTCATTGACTGCCAACCTCTGCCCCTGAACTTCACTTGATGGGCCACCCTCAGTCACTCGGGTCATAGCCACAGCTATTGGTGCAGGTCCCTCCCTGAGGTCGCCTTCTTTCTTTCAACTCTCTAATTCTCTCATTAACTCATCATAGGAGGGTGGGATTCCAGTCGATTTGCCAGGCGTAACTGAAGCAACAGCAGTTCTGAGAAGGGGGCAGACTTAGGATTCTGTCCAGTCTGGTTCGGTCCAGTTCAATCGCTGGCAACCACCCTTTCTGAGGCATTCTTGCAACAATTTTCCAGCCGAGAGACATACACAGACAACAACTCCCCTTGGTACTGTTGTGCATTTCTTACTCTCCACCATAGGTCCTCATCAGAATCTGGGCTCCTATACATTTCTCCAAGGCCTCAAGATAGGCTTGTGCAGTCGCTCAGAGTTACTGGCCCGCTTTACTTGCGGATGGTAGCCAGGGCAGGACCTCCGGAGGCTCTCACTAACCCTCTTTCTCAACATGCTTCCGAGCATTGCCATTCTAGCACTTGGGGGCAACATAGTCTATCAGGTCTCCCCAGTCATCCTCCCTTGGGGTGGGAAGGTGTGAGAGAAGATCCTCAACCTCTGGTAAGAGTCGTGACTAATGGCAGGTGCAGAAATAGGAGTCTGCATTGGTTCAGCCACCATTACGGGTACTGGAGCAGGAGAGGTGTTGGGGAGGAACACCCCAGGTGGCAAGAATAGTTTCTTCAAGTCCTCCAAGTTTTCCCTTCTCCAGCAACCATTTAAATTTCTCCTCAAAAGTTTCAGATAGTGGTGGGGCTCATTCCCCCGGTCTTTCTGTCCTTAGTTATCACTCTCCAAGCAGTGAGGGCTCCTCTGGGGTAATGGTCTGTGGTACTTTGGAGCTATCTATGGGATCCTTAAACTCTACTAGGGCCAGGAAAGTGTGGTGAGCAGATTAGTGCCGACCCACCACCACAGGATTTTGTAAACCTTCCACCTTGGAAAGTACTCCTGCACAGTGTCCGTGATGATACCCAGGGGATGTCCAGGATAAGCATAGCATTTTGGGGTCGATCTCCTCCCCAGTACACCACTCCACCAGCCGTGCACAGCCACTTCTGTCGGGTACCCATTTATTTATTTATTTATTTTTTTCCTTAACAGTGGTTTGTAAATATGGCCACTAGAGGACACACAATCCCAGCGGTGAGCCTCCAAAATGTAACCCCTAGATGGCGCTATCCCAGGGCTACTACCCCTGCCTGATTTGCCACTAACAGGTTGAGGGGCCTGGATCCAATGGCGGGTGCCTCCACCCAGAGGTCAGGGTTTGCAATGGTTAAACTTACTTGGTCACAGCCCTCTGGGACACTGCAACCTCTTTCTTCCCACTAGTGGCCCACACATATAGCAGAATTGCACTCACAGTATACACTTACCCCCAAGGCTGGTTCAGGCACCGGACATCCTGTAAAATAAGATACAGTGCAACAATCACAGTACAGTACTTTACATAGACAAATACCTCAGGCAGTATAACTTTGTTGAAACAAACAGCTCTGATTTATTTGGGGATATAACAAGGACAGGAGAAATCAGGTTAATTGGCTTATCACTTTACTATCTACCTATGGCTCATGCAGCCTATCCCTACCAATTACTGTCCCTGGGTACGGGCCCTAGTAGCTAGTCCAAACCGTGGCAGCTGGTAGGGGCCCTTTCACACAGGAGAAAAGGAAAATTAAACAGTCAGCAGTACAGTAATCCATTTGGATTTAATGTGGCAATTCAACAGGAGCGACCCCGAATTAGTACTCACGACCTCCAAAGAAGATATGGTCCTTCAATGTCAGCAGGGCTACTTTTGATCTCCAAAGAGACTCCTCACATTTATATGGTAAAAAAAAAGGCACTATACCAGGCAGGCTGCATCTGTATCCCAATCGCAATTACTGCACAATAACCAGGAGAACACACAGCAGATTCAGTTCTGACAGACCGAGTGTAATTCAACAATTTCTTCAGTCTTCTACAGGGTGAGCCTGGTTTCTACTCTTCAGAGATCCTTTGATTCTTTTCACAGGACTGATCAGTCCTAACAAGCAGTTACATCAAGTTGTAGACCGAACTCTGGGCCTTGCACACGTTTTTTGACTGAAACTGTGCACTGAAGGAGCACAGGGTTTCTTTCCTTCACTTTCAGATCTCAAACTGAAACTCCCAACAGACAAAACCAGGCACTTCCTTTGAGTTCCTCCCAGTTCTTGACTGGATTGGCTGTCACTCACAATAGACTGCTGCTGTTGGTCCAAAAGGCACCGAAGTCTAAACTACATCTCCCAGAGTCACTGCCCATACAATCCTCTTGTGGCTGGCTCAGATTATGAGTCCCAAGTTCTGATTCGTCAAGGCATCATTTTAGAGCTAGTTTACCCCACACTGATTGGTCCAGTTCAGCAGTTCAAAACCAGAATGGGAACTAGGCAGACAGTTCTGACTGCAAAGAAAGCAGGTTAGACAAACTGTAATTTTATTATTACTGTAAATGATTTCTGGCAATCAGTTACATCTTTCAGACAGGTTCCCTTTGCACTCCTAGTGACTGCAAAATGGGGTGAATTGCAGCAGCTGAGTGGTACTCAATCAAAGAAACACACAGTCCCCTACAAACTAATTATGTCTGCAAGCAGACAGCTCTTAAAGAGACAGTACCAGAGGTTCTAAAAACACTACTGATAAATGGCTTAAACGCTCAAACACCATTCAGGCTTGGAGCATTCAAGCAAGCTCCTGAAGTCTTTTGGGAACCCCCATTTGCAGGGGGTTCACCTGTATTCTCAAATTGGGCATGTTTAAATCCAGGCTCCGCCTTCTCCTCACTGCCTCTAGTTCCTGTGATTGCCTCAGTTAATTAGCCCAACATACCATTACCCTAGTCATACATCTGCTCCCTCTTACTAACACTTATACTCTCTATCTACCCTTCACCCCCGACACCAGAACTTATCACTGTCTGATGTCGACAATGCCCTGGCTGCTCCAATCTTTCCTTTGTCTCCGCCCTCTTTCCCTACCTTCCTCATTAATGCCTCTGTCTTTGTTTTCCAAAATCACGTGATCAATTTCAATTATCTGTTTGTTGTTCTTGTTAATTGACACTGTTCTTTTATTGTTCTTATTAATTGTATTGTACTGTAACTGACGTGGAACCTTTGTAAAAGAGCTTTGGCTCAAAATAATTGTAATGCTAGACCTAAATAAATAAATACCACCACCCTCAATTTAGAATCATCTGCAAACAAACTCATTTTACTACCAACCCCTCCCTGATGTCCACAATGAATACATTAAACAGGATAAGGCCAAAAACTGAACCTTGTGGAACCCTGCTGATGACCTCTGGGTGTCGAGACTTCACCCCTACCACCACCCTTTGCTGTCTATTCCTAAGCCAATTAGCTACCCACACTACCAATTATCTCCCACCCCAGTTCCTCAATTTCCAAATTAGACTTCCATGCAGGATTGAATCGAAAGCCTTGCTGAAGTCCAGGTACAGGATCAACTGGCTTTCATCCATCCAGGGATCTTGTCACCCAGTCGAAAAATTTGGCCAAGTTAGTTTGACACGATTTCCCTGACAAACTCATGTTGGTTATCATCCTGAAAACCGTTTGCCTCCAGGAGCTCCACCAACCGCTCCTTTAAGATGGCCTCCAACATTTTCTCCTATAATGTCAGGCTGACCGGTCTGTAGTTCCCTGTTCATCCCAAGGTCCACACATGGAGGGGGATGACATGGGCCAACCTCCAGTCTAGAGGGACACATCCTGATTGAGGGAGGAATTTCCCCTGGTGAACAGCCAGCAAGCCTTGAAGTGCCCCGCTCAGTACTGATCTGTGGTCCCTACATTAACAGAACTACAGTATTTATATATTGTACTTGAATACACTATTGTTTTAATTTTGTTAACGTGTCTATTGCTGCAGCACCAACCTTGAAAGCATATGGCATGTTGTTTTTGTAAATTTGCTCATCTGCCTGCCTGCTTTCCAGTCTACATTGCCTGTCCTGGAGCAAGTCTCTCGTCTCACTCTGCCTGCTGTGCTCATGGTCCTCAACAGGACCCAATTACATACCCATCACCATGGCACCCATTCCCACTCAACAAACTGCATCACCACTTAATATTTATGTCTTTGCCACGCTAACCCTATTTACTGAACTACTAACACAATCAAGGAAACAGTAAGGCACTGACTAATGCTCATTTAAACAAGGTGCTATTTGAGGCCAAGAACGAGGTGACAGTGTCTCTTTAGCCAGTTGATACCACTGCCCCCCAAACAATATCACCTCTACTGTACTCTACTACTGCAGACCTGGACATGACTACTCCAGGACTGTGAAGAGGGGGTACTAAAAGGTCACAGCACTGAAGAAAGAATTACTAAAGGTAGTAGATGGGTCAAGTGCCCTAAGATGGTGGGATTATGGATCATTTATTTTGAGGGGGCACCATGTACAGTACTGTATGTCTCAGCTGGCCAGTCCACCAGCAAAGGAGAAGGTATATGTTCTTTTATGATCCTTGAAGTGATTCTGGGAGTGGGGTTTGCTGGAGCAGGGCAGAAAGGAAAGGGGAACAGATCAGCAAATGATTATGTTCAGTTGAATGTTTCTGTAAAACATAATTCTTTGGATGAATGCTAAATACCTGAAATATTTGTATGGCGAGTAACAATATTCACTGACTGCAACTATTACAGTAGTCACACACCTTATTATGCCAATTGCAAAGTTCAGTACAGGGGTTTGTAAGGCTTTCTTCACTGTAACAAGATACACAGAATTACTGGGACAATAGTCATGCACTAAACCAGTTGACCACAGCAGAACTTCACACAGCCGTTTTTCTAAATTTATTCAATCCTGTATTCTTATCTTGTTTAGGAGTTGGCCCTTTGCAAAGTGACCTGAATAATCTTGCATCTCCTCTTCAGGAAAACTAACTTGTACTTAATGAGGCCTACTGGATCAGACTGCAGATTGCTACTAAAGCATCAGACCCGTAAACCTCACTGCCTTTGAAGCCTGGATTTTCTGCACCCAGCTGTGCTCTTCAGTTTCCCTTACATGAAACTACAGCGGCACTCAAAAGACAAAGCCACCTAGGGAGGATGACAAGGAGCCTGTAGCAGCCCCCACGCCCACGCCGGATCCTGCCTACCCAGGTCCCCAGTATCCTCCAGCCTACACTGGTGTACTGCAGAAGCTTGATCCCCCAAGGACTATTTCCTCTCCTCTGCAGCATGCACCAGCTTCAGTTTATTATAATAACCACCACACTCCTACTAATTCAGCTGGGGGAAGGGGGTAGCTGGTTGCTTTGCTTCCTACAGAAGTACTACTTTACCTCTAGGATGTCATCCTTCAAGACGGATAGCTCATTGCTATTTCTTGCCACAAAGTCATATTTGGATTTGGCATATTTCTTGGCTTTGCCATGTGCTTCAAGGTTTCTGTAGTTAGAACAGTTCAAAACAAGAAAGTAAGAGTTGTTTGTTAGCATAATTAAAAGAATTAAAAGAAAACACAAGAGCAAATATGGAAAAACATGTATTGGGGTATACACCCCTTTTATGTAACACAGAACATCTCTGACAGAGAGCTGGGACATTTTCCTCATTAAATGTTACATTTTACACTGCATTTGCGAACTTACATTAATTTGTGTATATAGTACAGTTTCTACAACAGCCATACTACCTCATGTTGCTCCTTGAACAGAGTAAACTTTTAATTTCACTTCCTGAACAGAGTCCATACATCTGCCCCTGATTTCCAACACTGTACACAGCAGAACCTCTGTACGGCTGCTTTTGGAAGATAAACAAATATGCATTACACTGCACCAGTGGTGGTTGCTGTTGTCATTTGGAGGCCATGATCCTCACAGAGGCATGTTGGAGTTGGCCTGATCAGCCAGGCAAAACAAGAGAGGCAAAGACGAACCGGTGGCGCGAAGGGTTGAGGCGCTGCATGCCACACCTCACACCACACCTGCGACCCGGACTCGGGAGCGAGTTTGGGTTGCAGGGGTTGGCTGGGAGGAGAGGCTTGAGCGCCTGAAGGACTGCTCTCCTCTCCTGCGGAGGGTGGGTTGTGGCTCCCGCATCAGTGACTCCCAGTGGAAGCTGGAGGTGCTACACCCGGGGTCACGTCAGGAAGGGGTGAGGTGATGGCGACGTCCATGGGAAGGGTGCAGGAGCACGCCTGTCTCACGCTGGACGCCACTGCACGTCCGCACTCTCCGTGGGTCACATTCACTAACAAAGGAAATACCTCAGCACCTAGGAGGATGACGAGGAGCCTGCAGCAGCCCCTATGCCCACTGCCTGATCCTGCCCACCCAGATCCCCGATATCCTCCAGCCTACACTCTGCCTGAAAGATTGAAGTTCAAGGAGGTCAAATGTAAGCTGATGGTAGCCCCACCTCGGGGTCAAATGCAAGATAGGAGTTGTAGGTCGGAGTTCCAAGAGGGATCTAGGGTTGGAAGGGTCTCAGGCCGGGTGGGAGAAAGCTGGAAGGGGCTACATCCAAGAAACTCTGGGGGCTGGCCACCAGAGGGGAAAAAAAGAAGAGAGGCAGCTCCAGAGCCTGGGCCTTCCACACTGCTGGCTCCATTTGTTATCCCTTTTAGGAGCCTGAGTGACTAAGGTGAACACATTTTATAAATACAAATACGTGACTATCTACAAAAATGCATACAGATTTCTTTGTGTGTGTTTATAATTTTTCTAAATTTTGGTACTACTACACGTTACTTAGTCACTTGTTAGTCTGCAACTTAATTTTCATTCATCTTATGCCTAAACTTTGTTGCAGATGTTTCTTTCCCCTCTAGCAACCCCTGCCTTGCTTTTACAAGTTTCCCCAATGAAAGTGTCAGAAAATAAATAACTCGTGACCCTTTCTAAAGGTAAGCTTGTTAATTTCCTTTTCTTAATGAATGTGTACTGATATGAAGTTTCAGAAATAATCAACTGTAGTTTCTGCATTTATTTCACCAGTCAGTCTTTTGAAGTATTCTGTGTAAAAAACAATGAGGGTTACTCACCTGTAGCCATAATCCTAGGAGTTGTACATGGAGCACATCCACACTCTGGCAGCCTTCCTTTCCATTTAATTCCAAACAGAATGTCTTCAGGCTAAGCTCTTCCTACACAGCTGGGTGGTAAACTCCTTAGCACCACCCCATGACATCAGATCTTGCACGCTGGAAGCAGGATCCATGTACCACTTGTCAGGAGGCTGGGTGGGTTGTGTGAATGTGCCCCATAAACCACTCCTAAAACTATAGTTACAGGTGAGTAACCCTAATTTCTAGGGACATGGATGTGGTACCCTATCCACACTCTGGCAGACTCCTAGCAGTTTACCAGAAGGAAGACACAAGGTGCACACCCTACCTGGCACACAAGGATTGGAGAACTGAGGAACCAAACCAGCATCCCGTGTGACTCAAGGTCGATGTGGTAGTGGGAAAGAAAAATTACTCACCTTAGTAATTGCTTTTCTTCTCATGGAGTCTTGCTATATTAGGACCATTGCAGTCATTCCCCACACTTGAACTGCCCCGAGAGGAAACAGTTAACTCCAGAGTGATCTGAGTTCCACAGCGCGAGGGCGCTGTTCAAAGCTCTATCTGGCTAGTTTCAAATGAAACTGTCAGGTTCTTTACGGAGCTAAACTAACATAGCAAGTCTGTGTGGAAAAAGTCTACACTAGCCATTGGCTACCTACCATTAGTAGAATAAGAACAATCACAGAATAATAACAATATTTATTATTAGGATCACCCTTACAAGCACTAATAGGCCCCTCTCCCAAAAGACTCAAGTCCAGAGAGGGACCATCTACCACTTAACAAAAAAAAAATAGAAATACCTAGTTCCCAACCCAAAGGAAACGGGGGAACTAGAGACTAAATGGCATGACACAGTGCTTGCACTAATTTGCCAACCTATACCCAAGTAGGAGTTCTGAGAGGGGTGGGAGGAGGTTGTCCTAATATGTGAGACTCCATGAGAAGAAAAGCAATTACTAAGGTGAGTAATTTTTCTTCAAACACCATGAAGTCTTGCTATATTAGGACCATTGCAGATTACACAGCAGTACCTCCATGGAGGAGGGTCAGAACCTACTTAGGAAATAGGCTCTGAAGTACAGCTGTGCCAACAGGCATCTCTCTCCTGGACTGGACGTCCAGGGAATAATGCTTGATAAAGGTGTGAACTGTTTTCCAAGTAGCTGCTTGACATATCTCCAAGATAGGGATGTCTCTAGCAGCAGCTAGATGCAGCTGTACCTCTGGTAGAGTGAGCCCTCAGGCCTGAGGGGAACCTTACCCAGTTTTGATAGCAAAACTGGATACAAGAGACGATCCACCTGGCAATGGATCTCTTAGTGGCAGGTCTCCTTTCCCAACCTCTCCATAAGTGAGAAATAGTTGGAGGAGTCAAACCTGTGACCCTTGGTACACTCTATGTAGTAACTTAGGCCCTCTTAACATCTAAGCTATGCAGCCTCCTTCACCAGAGGAGGAGGAATGGTCAGTGAAGAACACTGGAAGTGAAATAGATTGGTTAAGGTGGAAATCCGAAACCACCTTGGGCAAAACTTCCTGTTAGTCCTGAGGACTACCTTATCCCTGTGAAAGGTAATAAAGTCAGTCTCCACTGATAAAGCCTGTAACTCACTTGTTCCTGGCAGAAGTGATGGCTACTAGAAATACAGTTTTCCAAGTCAACATTTAAGCTCTGCCGAAGACAGAGGCTCAAAGGGGGTTGCATCAGCTGAGCAATGCAAACATTAAGATCCAAGCAGGGCAGGATCCTGAATGGAGGATTGGTATGAAACAATCCTTAAAAACTTGGAAAATACAGGGTGAGCAGAAAGAGAAGAGGGCTTCCCTGCTGAAATGAAAGCAGAGACAGCTGCCAAATGCACTTCAGGGTAGCTGGTCTCAGTCCCAAAGAATTAAGATGGACCATATAATCCAATACAGTGGGTAAATCAGCAGATTCGGGAAATATGTCCCAGAACACCATATGGAAAACCTTTTCCACTTGGAGTTATAGGTAGCCTTGGTGGAAGGCTTCCTAGCAGCTTTCAAGATTTCGAGAACACTTTGAGAAAGTTGAAGATCAGCAAACTCTAACTGCTCAAGAGCCAGGCCTTGAGGTTGAGGGATTTGAGATCTGGATACCAAATCTCCCTGAGCACAGGTTAACAGATTGTGGTTCCTGGGGAGACACAGGGAGATGGACTGCTAAGGACAGAAGGAGTGGGTACCAGGGCTGCCTGGCCCAGTCTGGAGCAATCAGGATCATCTTGCAGGGCTGAGACTTGATTTTGACTAGCACCTTGAACAGGAGAGGGAAGGGGGAAAGGCATAGAGAAACTTCCTTCCAATCGAGGTGAAAGGCATCCAGGGGACTGAGCCCAACACTGGAGGCCTGCAACAAAAAGTGGAAGTTGATGATTGTCTGGGGCTGCAAAAGATCTATCTGAGGAGTGCCCTATCTGGCAAAACTATCCTCAGTACTAGGGGATCCAGTGACCATCGTGATGGCCTGGGAATCCTGCTGAGAGCATCTGCCAGGACATTGTCCTTGCCTGGGAGGTGAACTGCCGTAAGGGAGGTGTTTAGGGAATAAGCCAGAGACCACAACTTCATTGCTTTGGTGCACAAGGCCGAGACCGAGTGCCCCCTTGCTTGTTGATGTACCACATTGTAGTGGTGTTGTCTGTTCTGACCTGTACCACCTTGTTCTGAACAGATGCAGAAAAACCTGAAGTGCTAGAAAAACAGCTCTGAGTTCCAACAGGTTGATGTGGAGCAGAGATTCCTGAGGGACCATAACCCCTGGGTGGAAGAGGTCGCCATGTGAGCTCCCCATCCCAAGAGGGACGATCTGTAGTAAGGGTCAGGAGTGGGACAGAGGGATGAAAGGCACCCCTTGTCTCAGATTGCTCTGATCCTGCCACCACTGAAGAGCCTGGATCAGGGTTCGAGTCACTGGGATTAACTTGGATAGGGATCTCTTCTTTGAGACCAGAAAGCTCTCAAATGGAACTGAATGTCCCTCATCTGAAATCTTGCTCCTTGCACTACAGCTGTGGAAGCAGCCATGTGTCCTAGGAGCTGCAGGAAATGCCTTGCTGGTCGAGAGACCTGCAGAGTGAAGGACGAGGCCAGGGCCACCAAGGTCCTTACCCTTTCCAGGGAAGGAAGGTTTGCCTGCTTTGTGTCCAGTTCGCGCCTATAAAGGTGAGTACTGGACAGGTTCCAAAACTGACTTTGGAAGATTGAGAAGAAAGCCCAGAGAGGTAAGCAGCTGCTGGGTAACTAGCAGGTGTGATTTGACCTGGTCTGGAGACTGACCCACAATGAGCCAGTCGTCCAGGTAGGGAAAAATGGCAATCTTTGCCTTCTTAGATGAGCAACTGCTACTGCCAGACATTTTGTGAACACCCTTGGGAAAGAGGTAAGGCCAAGGGCATTGCTCTGAACTGATAATGGCCTGAGGGCAGTTCGAATCTGAGGTACTTTCAATGGGAGCTTCTGATTAGAACATGGAAGTAGGCATCCTTGAGGTCCAGGGAAGCTAGCCAGTCCCTGGCCTTAGGGAGGGTAAAATAATTCCCAGAGTCACCATTTTGAATTTTGGTTTTAAAAGGTGCTTGTTCAGATATCTTAGAACCAGGATAGGCACTCCACTTTCCTGTTTTTGGGGTAAGGAAGTACCTGGAGTACAGACCCTTGCCCTGGTGTAGGAGAAACCCTTTCTACAGCTCCGAGGCAGAAGGGTTGAGACTTCTGTTCAAAGCAAGAGTCTCTAAAGGGTTTGCAGGTGGAAAAGATCTGGCTCTCATCTTTGGAAATTTTTGAAGCTGAGAACCAGACCCTGGCTCACTACTTCCAGGACCCACCTGTCTGATGTTAAAGACTCCCAGTCCTGGGCGAAGTAAGCCAGCCTGCCTACAGGTAATGGAGAGCCGACCCTGGGCATCCCATCAGGGTGCCTGTTTGGCAGGGGCTTTGGGCTGAGGGGTGGGAGCAGGCCTGCTCGTGCCCCGTCTGCCTCTCCCTCTGAAGAACCCCTCTGAGCATAGGCTGAAGAGGAGGCCTGGGTCTGGTAAAGGCATGTGAAAAGGCCTGCCCCTACCCCTGGGGCTGCCTCTGAGGAGTGGCTTGCCGTTCCTTGGCTTGTGCACTCCTATAAGTGGTTCTATATTCATCCATTTTCTTCATATAATTCTCTGTCTGCTCCCCAAACAGAGAATTTCCCACCACAGGAAAATCCATAGCCTTAGACTGGGTATCCTGTGACAAAGTAGTACACCTGAGCCAGGCCAATCTCACGAAAAGCCACAGATGTAGCCATGACTCTAGAGGATACATCATTAGAATCCACTGCAGCATGGAATTGCACCTTAGATGCCTCAACACCATCAACAGCCACCAGCTCCAGCTCCTTTGCAAGCTGGCCAGGGACCTGTTTGCTAAGGCCATGACAGTATCCCATCTAGATTTCTGGTATCTCGCAACATAAGCCATATAGTTTGCTTGCCTGAGTCCCAAAGATGCTGCCATGTATTGTTTTTTGGCCATGGCATCAATCTTCCTGGAGTCCTTGTCAGGAGGATGTGAAGCCAGGGAATATTAGCTTTATCACAGGCTGCAGCCTGAACTACTAACATGACTGCATTGCTGTGAAAGAAAATCTGTATCAGGACCTGACAAAGTGTACCTCCTGTCCATCTTTTTATCTACAGGAGCACAGAATTAGGACTTTTAAAATTTGTATTGTTTGTTTCCTAAAGATTTATGTAAAGGGATGGACAAACTCCTGGACTCTGGGATATCCATCATCTCTACATAGTCAGGCTCCTCTTGCTCATTCAAAGCCTCCTCTAAAGGAAGCTGGAGGGTCTCAGCAACTTTTTATAAAACAAAAATGAGAAGGGACTCAGCAAGCCTAGGGGAGATTCACCTAAAGGTCTGTCTGGGAGATGTCCGGTTCAATGGGCACATCCAGACTTTCAAAGTCACATTCACACTGATCATAATCATCCTACCCCTCCTCTGGTTCATAAAACTCTTCTATATCATATTCTTGAACCGTGGAACTGACTGAACTGACCTTTGCCAGATAGTGGCGGTTCGGAGGAACCAGGGACAGTGACTGGACAATCTGTATTGCCCTGGCTATCTCTGCAGCAGTTGTGAAGGTTTTGGACTCCACACCTGCTGACTTTCTAGTTCTCTTTGCTGGAACTGGCTCCTCAGAGTCAGCTTCGTTTGCCGAGGAAGTCTGGCCCTGGTCAGAGGCACTCCCTCCGGTTCGGCTGGCACCAAACTGGGCTGGCCATCCGGGTCAGTGGACTTTTGGCCTCTGTTCCCTGAGCCTACCAACTCTCTTATCTAGGGTGGCTGCAGTGAAATTCTTGCAAATATGGCAGTCTGCATTGAGGTGGTCAAACCCAGACAACAAACACATGTGGTGTGTGGGTCAGCCTCGGCAAAGGCTTCCCACAGACACTACAGTGTTGAAACCCAGTGGGCCCGGTTTTCTTTTGGGTTTCTCAGACATAATGCCAGCCTAACCAAAACTTGCCCTTTTGATGGCAGTGCCAAAAGACACCCTGATCGGTTCCCAACCGTGTCACGGGTCGTGGAAAACCGTAATGAAATCCGCTTTTTAGAACCGATAAGAACCGAGAACTGCGATTTAACAAGCCTTAAAAGGCTTCAAACAAAGTTTAAATACAATTTGATCGGTTCAAACCGAACCGATAAACATTTCACAAGTTCCACACAGAAACCTATCTATTACTTACAATACCTTAGACAGAGCTTGAACCGATCGGTTTGAGTGTTAAAATAAATAATATCAAGTTGAATTTAACAGAAAGATGCTTTAAACCGAGGAAATGAACCGAGCAGCAGGAGGAATCTCCGAGCGACTGTTCAGTGAGGCGGAGTAAAGAATCTGACGGTTTCGCTTGAAACCACCCTAACAGAGCTTTTCTAACCGAGTCAGCTCTAAGTTCCATGCACTGCATGGAAGCTAACTCTTCACCTCCGAGCAGTTCTAATGGTGGGACAAACTGCATCTGTCATAATATAGCAAGACTTCATGTTGTTTGAAATACCCGTTTCCGTCTAGATTTAGGTCCTTCCTACTCCAAGCTTTTCATAGAACCATTTCTTTCACGGGTATCGGGTGAATTTAACTAGAATAGAGTGGGGAGCATCTCCCTTTGGTTTAGGGCCTAGGCCCGTGTACCTTTCAAGATCTATGGGGTCTGATTCTGGAATTTCTAGCTCTTGTCGCAACCAAGTCTTAAACTCCACAGGGTTATCTTATGTTGACCCTTCGGGAAGCCAAAGATGCTAACTGTTTTCTCCGCCCCTAGACTCTGCATCCTCCGCCTAGCAGTTAGTCTCTCTCCCTTCTGGCTAGGTAGGTAACAGCTCTTGTAAGTCTAATCAAATCTTCTCGGAGGCCTTCTAAACTCGATTCAAGGTCTTCTGTTCTCCTCTCTAAATGCTTTAGGTCTTGCTTAATGTCTTTTACATTGGTATCAATCCTTTGTAACATCTTGAAAATATGCGCTGTAGTACCACCATCTAAGGAGTTTCCCTAGAGGTAGTTTCATCTTCCTCTTCCCGCCTGAGCTAGCAGCAGACTCTGAGGCCCTGGATTGGGGTATACTCGGACTCGTTCGGCCTCGATCTCCCTCTCGCTGGGTTTTTTCCACTTCTGGCCCTTGAATTTACTAACTGGCTCATTTTCCTTATCGGATTAGTCACTGAATTTCCTCTCGCTTTCAGGAAAAACACTGGATTACAGCAGATTTTTGCACTGCCACCGGAGTTGAAGATTAAGCAGTTATACCGGTGGTGACGTCACTGGAAGTCCCACCCACCTTTTTTTTAAACTCCAGTTCCTATGCAGTTTGCATTTATGATATCTGGCACTGCCTGCATTGGTCATTTTGCCGATACAAAGTTTTCACAGCCAGGAATTAAAATCTTAACTTTAATGTTATGTTACAAATAATGTTTGTATTAACTGGCCACTATTCAAATTTCTGGCATTCTAGTTTCAAGCATTGCTGCAGTTACCTTTTCCTTCCTATATTAACAAAGACACACAGAAACATAGAATTTATTGGTAGATAAGGACTGTTTGGCCCACTCAGGCTGTCCATTTTCCCAGTACAGTATTACTGTAGACCCCAATTGATCTCTGGCCCTTTTTCCTAATTCCATTTCTTTTGCTAAGATCCCATTATGCGATTCCCATGCATTCATAAACCCCATCACTGTTTTTGGCCCACCACCTCAGTAGGTAGGCTATTACACAAATCCACTACCCTTTCTGTGCTCTCCACCATGAGGAAGGGTACAAGGACACCCTGAAATATTGGTGGGTTAGGGTGCTTTCTGTGACGCATGCACAAAAAAGAAAAATATTTTAAAATTTGAATCATTTGGTGAGTGGTCACCTGTTCCTGTAAATTCGTGACTCATTATATGGTCCATATGGGAACTGACTCCCTCATTTGAGTTTTTTTTGTGCCTAGGAGGATCTGGAGGGTTCCTTTCCATCAACAACACTACCCCATTTTGTACTCTCCTTGTGTTTCTGTGCCTCAAGTGCATTATTTGCACTTTTCTGCATTAAAACCGGCTGCTATACTTGTGACCACTCCTCAAGTTTTCTCAGGTCACTGTTCATCCTTTCCACCCCTGAGTATCTACCCTATTGCAGATTTCGTGTCATCCACAAATAGGTAGACTTCCCTACAGATCCTCTGCAATATCACATACAAAGACGTTAAAGAGGACCAGCCCCAGTACTGAATCCTAAAGCACCCCGCTGGTCACCCTTCCTCCTTGACATGATCTCCATTTACTACCACACTCTTCAACCTATCCCCTAACCAATTTCTTACTCAGTTTACCACCTTTTGACCCACTCCCAGGCTACTCAGCTTACTTAATAGTGTTCTGTATATAACTGAGTCAAATGCCTTACCAAGGTCTAGGTAACCCACATCCACCTCTCCTCTATGATCTAATTCCTTGGTTACCCAATCACATATATGCTCCCAATTCACTTACAAGGTTTCTTTATCCTTTCCAAATTGATCTCAGCTTCTGTTAACTGGCAATTAGGCCTTTACTGAAAGGCATGGTAGTGTTCATAGTCCTGCCCTCTTTGAAGAGGCGCCAGCCCTCGAGCGCATGGGGCTGTTTGCTCAGCAGCATTGAGCCATTAAGCCTTTGACATAAATTATGTAATAACCCATGATGACGAGATTATTATGGTTACTGAGGGATTAAACACACCTCGGTGCATTGTGAGCATGAGGCCGCAGGCAGTGTGTCCTCACAGCATCCGGGTGTTGATTAATCCCAGTAACCACACACCTAAAGGGTTAGTGCGCTTATAACATAGGTTGCGTTTAAACAAAATATCCAGAAATGTGTTTTGTTGTTATTTAAGTAGCAACAAAGGTACTGTATCCTGCCACCTTGCAAAATAGTTCCTAACAAATAATGCAGACTGCATTGCTTTATGCACACAGAAGAAAAATTACTCACCTTAGTAATGTTGTTTCTTCTAATGGAGTCTTACTATATTATGACTATTGCAGTTTGTCCCAGCCTTAGAATTGCTCTGAGGGAAAGAGTTAACTTCATGCAGAGCATGGAGCTTAGAGCGCGAGCTCGGTTCAGAAGTTTGTTAGGCTGGTTTCAAACCGAAACCATCAGATCTTTATGAGCAAAAATCACTAAGGTTCTGTGTGGAAGTTGTAACTACACTAGCCAACTGGCCACTAATATATTACACATTTTTCCAGGTCCCAACACAAAGACTCAAGTCAGTGGACCAGAAAAATAAGATAAAATAACTAAATAAAACACAACACCCAAACATGAAAGAGGGCATCAATAAATGCCAACAGAGGACTACCCACCCCACACCCAAAGTAGGAGTTCTGAGAGGGGCAGGCTGGGGGAGGTCATAATATAAAAGACTCCATTAGAAGAAACAACATTACTAAGGTGAGTAATTTTTCTTCAAACAACATGAAGTCTTGCTATATTATGACTATTGCAGACTACACAGCAGTACCTCCATGGAGGAGGGACAGAACCTACTTAGGAATAGGCTCTGAGGCACGGCTGTGCCAAACCGAGCATCCCTCCTGGCCTGAATATCCAGGGAGTAATGCTTGGTGAAAGGTGTACTGTCTTCCAAGTAGCTGCCTGACATATCTCCAAGATAGGGATGTCTCTAGCAGCAGCTAGAGATGCAGCTGTACCTCTGAGAGTGAGCCCTCAGGCCTGAGGGGAGAACCTACCCAGCTTTTGATAGCAAAATTGGATACAAGAAATGATCCATCTGGCAATGGATCTCTTAGTGGCAGGTCTCCTTTCCCAACCTCACCATAAGTGAGAAACAGTTGGAGGAGTCAAACCTGTGACCCTTGGTACGCCTATGTAGTAACTTAGGACCCTCTAACATCTAGTTGTGCAGCCTCCTCTCACCAGAGGAGGAATGGTCAGTGAAGAACACTGGAAGTGAAATAGATTGGTTAAGGTGGAAATCTAAAACCACCTTAGGCAAAACTTCCTGTTGTCCTGAGGACTACTTATCCCTGTGAAAGGAAATAAAGTCAGTTTCTACTGATAAAGCCTGTAACTCACTTATACGCCTGGCAGAAGTGATGGCTACCAGAAATACAGTTTTCCAAGTCAATACTTAAGCTCTGCCCAAGACAGAGGCTCAAAGGGGGTTGCATTAGCTGAGCAATGCAAACATTAAGATCCCAAGCTGGGGCAGGATCCCTGAATGGAGGATTGTGTGAAGCAATCCTTTAAAAACTTGGAAAATACAGGATGAGCAGAAAGAGAAGAGGGCTTCCTGCTGAAATGAAGGCAGAGACAGCAGCCAAGTGCACTTTCAGGGTGGCTGGTCTCAGTCCCAGAGAATTAAGATGGACCATGTAGTCCAATACAGTGGGTAGATCAGCAGATTCCGAGGAAACATGCTTCCCAGAACACCATATGGAAAACCTTTTCCACTTGGAGTTATAGGTAGTTCGTGGAAGGCTTCCTAGCAGCCTTCAGGATTTTGAGAACACTTTGAGAAAGTTGCAAATCAGCAAACTCTAACTGCTCAAGAGCCAAGCCTTGAGGTTGAGGGATTTGAGATTCGGATACCAAACTCTCCCGAGCACAGGTTAACAGACTGTGGTTCCTGGGGAGACACAGGGGAAGATGGACTGCAAGGACAGAAGGAGTGGGTACCAGGGCTGCCTGGCCCAGTCTGGAGCAATCAGGATCATCCTGCAGGGCTGAGACCTGATTTTGACTAGTATCTGAACAGGAGAGGAAGGGGAAAAGCATAAAGAAACTTCCCTTACCAATCGAGGAGAAAGGCATCCAGGGAACTGAGCCCAACACTGGGGCCTGCAACAAAACAGTGGAAGTTGATGATTGTCTGGGGCTGCGAAAAGATCTATCTGAGGAGTGCCCCATCTGGCAAACACTATCCCCAGTACTAGGGGATCCAGTGACCATTCGTGATGGCCCTGGGAAATCCTGCTGAGAGCATCTGCCAGGACATTGTCCTTGCCTGGGAGGTGAACAGCTATGAGGGAAGTGTTCAGGGAGTAAGCCAGAGACAACAACTTTATCGCCTCAGTGCAAGGCCAAGACTGAGTGCCCCTTGTTTGTTGATGTACCACATTGTAGTGGTGTTGTCTGTTCTGACCTGTACCACCTTGTTCTGAACAGATGCAGAGAAAACCTGAAGTGCTAGAAAACAGCTCTGAGTTCCAACAGATTGATGTGAGCAGAGATTCCTGAGGGGACCATAATCCCTGGGTGGAGAGGTCGCCCATGAGCTCCCCATCCCAAGAGGGATGCATCTGTCGTAGGGGTCAAGGAGTGGGACAGAGGGATGAAAGGCACCCCTGTTCAGATTGCTCTGATCCTGCCACCACTGAAGGGCCTGGATCAGAGTTCAAGTCACTGGGATTAACTTGGATAGAGGATCTCTTCTTTGAGACCAGAAAGCTCTCAAATGGAACTGAATGTCCCTCATCTGAAATCTTGCTCCTTGCACCACAGCTGTGGAGGCAGCCACGTGCCCTAGGAGCTTCAGGAAATGCCTTGCTGGTCGAGAGACCTGCAGAGTGAAGGACGAGGCCAGGGCCACTAAGGCCCTTACCCTTTCCAAGGGAAGGAAGGCTCTGCCTGCTTTGTGTCCAGTTCTGCGCCTATAAAGTGAGTACCTGGACAGGTTCCAGAACTGGCTTTGGAAGATTGAGAAGAAATCCCAGAGAGGTAAGCAGCTGCTGGGTAACTAGCAGGTGTGATTTGACCTGGTCTGGAGACTGACCCACAATGAGCCAGTCGTCCAGGTAGGGAAAATGGCAATCTTTGCCTTCTTAGGTGAGCGACTGCTACTGCCAGACATTTTGTGAACACCCTTGGGGCAGAAGTGAGGCCAAAGGGCATTGCTCTGAACTGATAATGGCTTGAGGGCAGTTCTAATCTGAGGTACTTTCGATGGGAGCTTCTGATAAGAACATGAAGTAGGCATCTTTGAGGTCCAGGGAGGCTAGCCAGTCCCCTGGCCTTAGGGAGGGTAAAATCATTCCCAGTGTCACCATTTTGAACTTTGGCTTTAAAAGGTGCTTGTTTAGATATCTTAGATCCAGGATAGGACGCCACTCTCCTGTCTTTTTGGGGTAAGGAAGTACCTGGAGTACAGACCCTTGCCCTGGTGAAGGAGAGAAACCCTTTCTACAGCTTTGAGAGCCAAGAGGTTGAGACTTGCTCAAAGCAAGAGTCTCTAAAGGGTTTGCAGGTGGAAAGATATGGCTCTCATCTTTGGAAATTTCTTGAAGCTGAGAACCAGACCCTGGCTCACTACTTCCAGGACCACCTCTGAAGTTAAAGACTGCCAGTCTTGGACGAAGTGAGCCAACCTGCCCCCAACAGGTAGTGGAGAGCCGACTCTGGGCATCCCATCAGGGTGCCTGTTTGGCAGGGGCTTTAGGCTGAGGGGTGAGAGCAGGCCTGCTCGAACCCCGCCTGCCTCTCCTGAAGAACCCCTCTGTACATAGGCTGAAGAGGCGGAGGCCTGGTCTGGTAAAAAGGCCTGTGAAAAGGCCTACCCCTACCCCTGGGGCTGCCTCTGAGGAGTGGCTTGCCGTTGCCTTGGCTTATAATTCCTGTAAGTGTTCTATATTCATCCATTTTTCATATAATTCTCTGTCTGCTCCCCAAACAGAGAATTTCCCACCACAGGAAAATCCATAGCCTTAGACTGGGTATCCTGTGACAAAGTAATACACCTGAGCCAGGCCAATCTCTGAAAAGCCACAGATGTAGCCATGACTCTAGAGGATACATCGTTAGAATCCACTGCAGCATGGAATTGCACCTTAGATGCCCTCACCATCAACAGCCACCTGCTCCAGCTCCTTTATGAGCTGGCCAGGGACCTGTTTGGCTAAGGCCATGACAGTATCCCATCTAGATTTCTGGTATCTTGCAACATAAGCCATATAATTAGCTTGTCTGAGTCCCAAGGATGCTGCCATGTATTTGTTTTTGGCCATGGCATCAATCTTCTGGAATCCTTGTCAGGAGGATGTGAAGCCAGTGGAATATTAGCTTTATCACAGGCTGCAGCCTGAACTACCCCAACATGACTGCATTGCTGTGAAAGAAAATCTGTATCAGGACCTGACAAAGTGTACCTCCTGTCCATCTTTTATCCACAGGAGGCACAGAATTAGGAGCTTTTAAATTTTTATTGTTTGCTTTCTAAAAGATTTATGCAAAGGATGGACAACCTCCTGGACTCTGGGATATCCATAATCTCCACATAGTCAGGCTCCTCTTGCTCATCCAAAGCCTCCTAAGGGAAGCTGGAGGGTCTCAGCAACTTTTTATAAAACAAAATGAGAAGGGACTCAAAGCCTAGGGGAGACTCACCTGAAGGTCTGTCTGGGAGATGTCCGTTCAATGGGCACACCCAGACTTTCAAAGTCACATTCACACTGATCATAATCCTAATTCCCCTCCTCTGGTTCATAGAACTTTTCTATATCATAATCCTGAACCACTGGAACCGACCGAACCGACCTTTTGCCAGACAGTGGCGGTTGGAGGGAACTGGGACAGGGACTGGACAATCTGTATTGCCCTGGTTATCTCTGCAGCAGTTGGAGAAGGAATTTTGGACTCCAAACCTGCTGATTTTTAGATTCTTTGCTGGAACTGGCTCCTCAGAGCCAGCTTTTCGTTGCCGAGGAAGTCTCGCCTGGTCAGAGGGCACTCCCTCCAGTTCGGTTGGCACCGAACCGGCTGGCCATCCGGGTCAGTGGACTTTTGGCCTCTCGCTCTGAGCCTGCCCACTCTCTTGTCCAGGGTGGCTGCAGGGAAATTTTACAAATCTGGCAGTCTGAATTGAGGTGGTCAAACCCCAGACAATAGACACATGTGTGTGTGAGTCAGCCTTGCAAAGGCTTCCCACAGACACTACAGTATTGAAACCCAGTGGGCCCGGTTTTCTTTTGGGTTTCTCAGACATGATGCCAGCCTAACCAACAAACTTGCCCTTTTAATGGCAGTGCGCAGGCAAGACACCCTTATCGGTTCCAAACCGTGTCACGGTCGTGGAAAAACCGTAATGAAATCCGCTTTTTTAGAACCGAAGAACCGAACCACACTCAAGAAGCCTTAAAAGGCTTTAAACTTATATTTTAATATAATTCGATCGGTTCAACCGAACTCGATAACACTTTTACAAGTTCCACACAGAAAAACCCTATCTATTACTTACGATTACTATAGACAGAGCCTGAACCGATCAGTTTTGCGTTAAAATAATTAAATCAGTTAAATTAAACCGAGAAATAGCACTTTAAACCAAGAAATGAACCAAGCAACAGGAGGAATCTCCGAGCAACTGTTCAGTGAGGCGGAGTAAAGAATCTGACGGTTTCAGTTTGAAACCAGCCTAACAGAGCTTCTGAACCAGCTCGCTTAAGCTCCATGCTCTGCATGGAAGTTAACTTTCACCTCGGAGCAGTTCTAAGGCTGGGACAAACTGCAATAGTCATAATATAGCAAGACTTCATGTTGTTTGAAATGTCACACATACACTACAGAGATGATATGTGACATTTTTGTGCATAATACTGTATACTACACTGTCTACCACCATTACAGTAGCCCCTCACCTCCACAATGTCAGCTGCAATAATAAGCCTTGTGGTCAAACATGTCTGTCATGCTGTCACTCTGCCCCTATAGTGCTCTCTCCCTTCCCATCACTGTATGTAGTCCACTACCATGTGGCACACTGTCACAAACATTCCCATGCAGGTAAACATGTTGTGGGACAAGGACAGCTATTGCCTTTCTCCTGTCAGTCCCCCCACTCTTTGTCTCCCTGTATTTCTCCATTCCATTTGTGATCTGCCACTGGGTGACTAACATATGCGCCACACAGAGTTGTGATCCACTCGTGCTTCTCTTGCTTGCCTTGCATTCAGCTCTCTCACGGAGTGAAGCACGGTCATGAATTTGACTTAGCACAGCAGAGAGAGAGATGTACACTCAAAATGCTGAACTCATCTCCTCATCACGTTGTCACTGTGTGTCTGTTACTGTCTTTCTCTCAGCATTGCATTAGCCTGTGATCGTGTGTGGGCTTCTTCTGTTGCACTTCTTTCCTTACAGGCAGGGTACAGAGAGTGGAATCAAGGTTTTTCCTCGGCCCCTCATCCTCTGCCTTGTGGGGTACCGAGGGTCGTGCTTCACCCATGTTGTTTATGCGTATATGCTGCCTTTTGGGAGGCATTTTTAGGCAGAACAGGCAGAGTTTTCACTGCTATGCAGATGATACTCTGATGTACATGTCCTTTGTACCCGAGCAGCATGGCTGCCGATGTGGTGGAGGATCACCTTCAAGGTCAGACTACTGACCTATAAAGCCCTACAGGACAGGGACCTGTATTTGCAAGACCTCCTTGGTCCCTACCTCCCCTTCATCCTCTCCGCCAATGAGAGATTGCTGGAGATTCCCAGGGTTTGTCTGCTACATCTGGAGCTAGATCATTTGCTTTTGCAGCCCTGACACTGTGGACTCTCTACCTTGCCAGATTAGTGAGTGCCTGTCCACTGAGGCCTTTACATCACATCTGTTTACTTGCGATGCTGATATCTGAAGTCCTGCTGTTTGCACTATCATTTTAGGAATAAGATGTATATATTTATCTATTTATAATAACTGGTCAGTAATTTCTCTCAATGTACTGACCAGGTTGATATTTTCCATAACAACGTTTGGTTGTTATGACATTTATGAGCCATGCCAGTCAAACTATGCTGCTGCCTTATTGGCCAACATTCTGTATGTGGGTGGGGCCAAACAGTCTCACAAATGCTGGAGAAAAATTGCTGGTCTGTTATTATAAAATAAAAGATGAGGGTAGCCATGAGTTTACGCACACCTCATTGTGAGATGTTTTGACAAACCTGTAGCATCCTACCAACCGGTGTGCATTAAATTCCATATCAAACCCTTCCCATCCATTATTCTATATTTATTGATGTTTTTATTCTGCTTGTACAACACTATGGTCTGCTGGAATAGTGTTTAATAAATAAACGTTGCTTGCTTGCTCTTCAATACGGGCCCGCCTGTGACTTGTGCTTTTGCATTACTCTAGTGACAACACTACAGAAATTTTACTCTACAACTCCCAATGTCTGTGTATGCTGTCTCTCTCTCTTCACTCTCAAGTGGGGACTGATGCTGCACATCTTACCATGCTGTGTCTCTTGGTTGTGACTGTCTCTGTCTTGGGGGCGGGGTTCCTCACGCCTCTGCACACAGAGGGCCAGCGAGCAGAAAGAAGGGCACAGAGTACTCTCTGCCCTGACAAGATTATTCTTCCAACACTCTGCACACAGACGACCAGTGAGCAAGAAGAAGGAGACAGATTACCTCTCTCTCTCTCTCTCTCCATGCGGAAACAAATTCATTCAGCAGGACAGGCACCGCTACTCCCTCTGTCACTCTGCATCTCCAGCAAATGACAGTACTAGAAGTCCATGCCTTCCCGTACATGTCTCGCTACCACAGTCGCCTCGTGAACAGTCGCTGTGTCTCTGCATGTTCTTGCTGGCACTGTCGGGGTGGGAGGGGCGCTGCCTGCAGTGCACATGGACTTGTTATAATACTATGATTACGGACAGAGAGAGAGAGAGAGAGCATGAGAAGGGAGAGTACACATTGTCACTGACACACTGCCATTACTTTCACTACCTGTGTCTGCTGCAGCAAATTGCTCTAGCTCTACCTCTCTCTCTCTTCCTGTCTCTCTCCCCAGCGGACCCTAGTGTGACACCCCTGTCCCGACCTCTACTCTGTCACTCTGATAGTGCACACAGTGACAGCCAAACATACAGAAAGACAGAGAAGAGACTTCACCACCAGTCACCCCATCAAGACTGCGGTGGCTCAATCACAGATATCCAGCACTCCGCCACTCAGTGCAGAGTTTACATGGCTGCCACTCCAGTTCTCACCCTCTGCACAGAAGGAGACCCAGCAGCGATCCCTGAGTCACTCAGCGGAACCGTGGATTAATGCTAACTTAATCCACAGCCCCACAAAGTGACTCACACAACTGGGTTGCACGCTTATGTCAACCCATGTTATAAAGAACTTTCTATCGCAGCAGTCCTGTGTGGAGAGTGTTGCTTTGTTTGTCTCTCTTCTGGTTGAAAATATTGTACAGAAGTACCCGGTATGCTGTTTTGCATGCCCCACATTTAATTCCTTGACCAGGGCTGGGGAAGAATGCTGCCCATAGCAGAGTATATCAGCTAAGGCAGAGTTTACCCTACTGTTCAGTGCTGGAGCAGCCCTCAGGGTGGGCCAAGAAGCTGCTCATTCGGGACGGACCGTTGCCTGTCTGTCACTGCATGCACGGAGGCCCCAAGCATATGAGTGCCACACTGCTGGAGTAGAGGGCAGGTTAAAGTGTCAACTAAATCAGGCACTTTACTACCGGCTATTCTGCGGTGGTTCGGCTGGAGCAGTATGCCCTGGTATGCATCTTTATGCTCATGGAGACTAGGCAGCACTGTTCCTCAAGTACATAAGGATAAAACCCCTGCTTACACTGGACCACTGGTGCGAATTCCCATACTGATCAAGGCCAGTGGCAGCACAGGACCCATTTCTGTAAAGAAAATGTCTGATATAAAAACATGTCACCTTGTTGCTAACATATGGAACTACTGTCACTGGGACATTGTTTGCAAAGGCCCAAAGGTACACATAACAACGCCATCTGGGGCCCAGCTATTTCATGGCCTAACTGGGACAAGGAAGAAGTACACTCTGCAGTGCAGGGCAGGTGCTAGCACAGGAAGGCCTCCCCCATCCCAGAAAAAACAGACACAGTACAGCACGGATGTGGTTCACTTAGAGAGTACCTGTTACGCCAAGTTACATGGGACTGTATCTAATCCAACTAATCAGTGAGGATAACGGCTGTATCCCTTATTGCACATACAGCCGCTCTCGCTCCCACTGTCCAAAGTGCTCGATGTCAGCCAAACCACTGTGTCGTCGAGGCACAGGTCAGGAAGAACAGGAAACCAGAAGCCGTTGAAGAATTCACCAAAATTATTTATTTACACCAGCAGTATCATAAAATAAAATAAACTTGTTCATAATAACTATGTACAGAGGAGAAAAACAGTAAAGTTTTCTTTCAGTCTCTGTGTCCCTTGTTCTCCTAATCTTCAGTAGTTGTAACTTAGCTCTTATAAGTCTTTTAACCCCATTCTTAGCAAGCATCCTGTTTTAGTAAATATCGGGCAGGAGCAGTAATGCTATATATTTTCCAAACACAAGGATCCCAATATGTTACATTTCCATACAATGATTTGCACATATTTTATATTAGCAGAAATGCAAGGGATGAAAAGGCAGACAGCAAGGGAAAACTGAGAGACAGTGAGAGAAAAGAATCAAGAGTCTGTCAGGTTGATCAAGTCCTAAGTCTCACAGGAAAATTTGGTTGTACAACCAGACAGAGAAGAGACACAAAGGAAAGATCCTTGCATTTTAAACACTTTCTTAACAACTGGGACAGGGTCCTAATTCCACCCTGTCACATACACCCCCAAAGAGGGAAACAGCAGTTACACAAGAACTTAGCATAACAGTAGATCTTGAGAGAGGTTCCTGCAGTAGGTTTTCACATATAGGACTGCACCCCTTGGCGCCAGGACCACACGGCAAACTTGTAGCTAGCAATCATCAGCGGAGACCGCCCCTGATGTCAGGTGACGGACGCCAGTGTGGCTATAAAAGGGCAATCCCCCGCCCACCCTCCAGTTCCTTTCTACTGAAGACCTATAAAAGGGAAGCAGAAAAGAGGAGTGACAGACACCTGTACCCCTGTGCCCTGGATGAAATAGAGTCCTGGGCAGGGAAAAAGAGTAAAATGCAGGAGCTGGGGAAAGATTGGTGGGAAACTAAGACTCATACAGGACCCTCTCTCAAAGATCTACTGTTACAGTAGTTCTTAAGTAACTGCTATATCTTACTTCGAGGGTTCCTGCAGTAGGTATTCACATAAAGGACTGAATACCAAGCAGTCTAACACAAAAGGAGTCATCGGGAGACGAGGTTCCGGAGGAGGAAAATGTCTGCCAACTAAAGGTCTGTTCAAGATCAAGACCTTGCAGGACTGCAAGGTCGAGCCAGCCCTATGCCTAGAGGCAATGTCCAGACTGTAATGTTTAGTGAAGGTATGGACGGAAGATCATAGGCCACTGCACAGATGTCTGCAGTGGACATGTTCCTGAAAAGGCGGTGGAAGTGGCCACACTCCTGGTGGAGTGACCCTTAACCACTTGGAAGGGGTTTCTCGTGCTTCTGGTAAATGTAATGGATACAATTAGCCAGCCACCTAGACAAAGTCTGTTTCATAAGAGCCTTGCCCTGGCACTGAGAGGCAAAGGCTACAAAGAGCTGGTTCCACTTTCAACCTCCTTAGTCCAAAAGGTATAATACCTCAAAATCCTGTGCTCGTCTAGGGTGTGCAGGAGATATTCCCCATGTTGGAGTGCTCTGGGAAGAACACTGGCAGTTCAACACTCTAGTTAAGGGTCAGTTCCAAACCACTTTGAATAAAAGAAGGGTTAGTCTGCAGAACCACTCAGTCTCTGTGGAAAATTAAATAAGGCTTTCTACAAACTAGAGCCTGAAGCTCTGAAACTCTTCGAGGCTGAAGTGACAGCACCAAAAAGAGCATTTTCCACGCTAGAAAATGCATATCACAGCTTGCTGCCGGTTCAAAGGGGGTAAAGTGTTTTCCAACATAAAGTTGAGATCCCAGGTAGGAACAGGATTCCGGACCAGAGGTTTGATATGAAGGATCCCTTCAAGAAAGTCTTGGAAACCTCTAGCTGAGCTAAGGTTTTACCCTCCAACAGGAGGTGGTATGTCAATCGCAGAGAGATGGACCTTCAGGGAGGAAATAGCTGAAGCCCAACTCTGACAGATGCAAGAGGTACTCTAAAACCTGGGAGGCCGAGAAAGAAAAGGGGTCTAGGCCTTTCGCTGAGGCCCAAACAGAAAATCTCTTCCACTTCACGGCATACATGGATCTAGTGTAGAGCTTCTGGCTTCCACTGAGACTTGAGCTACCCCTGTGGATACCCTGGAGTGAGAAATCGCTAAGTCCACAGGTGCCATGCATGAAGATGGAGAGACTTTTTTTTTTTGTAAACTTTATTTAGGATATAGGAGAAACACAGACATCCATCATTTTTCATTTACCCCACACAAAACTGGGGATGACTTAAACGGCAGGAAAGATCACAAACACACATTACATATTACTTAACCATTCACAGGTACTGTTATATTTAAAGGGAAAAGCTCATGGTCTGAACATGGGTTATTCAGATCCTTCTGTGCATATTATGCAAGTCTCTCCTATGAAAAACCTGATGGTCTACATAGTACCAGGAAGAAGATAAGTTTTGGAGTGTCAAGAGGGTACATACGCCTTGAAACTATAAAAAAATGTTACAATTCTGCAAGGAGCTCTCCAGACCAAGGACCGGACTCAGATGACAGGGAAAAGCTTTCACCAACTTCACATTCCAGTGGGTACCAAATTTGCTCATATTTATCCAACTGGCCTCTCACTAGGTACTGGGTGTGTTCCAACTTCATTACTTGAAAAGTGATTTTAGCCAAGAGGCTACTGTGGGGGCATGTCCCTGCTCCCAGTGGATTGCCAGCTCTCTCAGCCCCACCACCAGCCCCAGACGCTTGAGCTTGTTACCCCTTGCTGGAAATGCGTCCATTATATCCAAGGAGCCCCAGTAAGATTTCCATTGGGTCCATTCTGATACTCGTGTTAAGGATTTTCATAAGTATCTGGAGAACAACACCCCGCCAAAATACCTGGACCCTGGGGCAGTCACATATCATATGGAAAAAGGTCCCTACATTTGGGACAATACTAGGAAGCTGAAGAATCTATTTGTAGGCTAGTTTAGGTGTAAAGTAGGACCTCATTAGTACACTATACTGCACTGCCCGCAATCTATTATTGACTGAGCAGTTCAACAGGTTCTTTAATATAAGTGACCAGTCCCTCCGGGTCAGCCCCTCTAGGTGAATATCCTTTCCCATCTCTTTGACTGCTTCTGGCGATCCGGGAGGGCTTCAACCAGAAGTTTATAGCATTTTCTCAAGGGTTTAAAGGAGTCCAAGCTGGAAAACTCTGAAATATCTCTTCCAGAGGGGAAATTGCATATTCTCTGCTCTTGACTCTCTTCCTCCTGCCCAAGTTTACTTGATTCTTAGGTAAGCAAAGGTGTGAGCAGTGGTCAGGCCATATCTATCTCTTAGTTCTTTAAAAGGGATTATATGCCCATTATCCATTATTTGACTAATTTTAAATAAGCCTTTTTATACCACGTGTCTAGGTGTTTTTCCATCACACTTGGTAATCGCCTCTCAGAACCTATGAGCCTTCTCAATGTAGAGTCAGAGGATAACCAACTCCCTATCCCAGAAGTTTGTGGGCCATTTTTCAGGCTTTCAAGTGGCTCTGGTGAATGGACTGAGATTCCACCATGCTCACCTGCCAAGTAGTCCACCAGAACTGAGTAGTAGTGTAGAACCCCCTTCCAGCTCGCCTCCAGGCAGGTTGTTCTCTCACCTCTCTGAACATGTCATGGACATGTGCTAGCTGTGATGCAAGGTAATATAAATGGACACTTGGAAGACCCAACCCCTGAACCCTGGCCTCCACAAGGACTGTTTGTTGATCCTTGGCTGCTTTCCCTGCCAAAGCAGCTGAGTAATGGCTCCCTGTAACATCTTGATGCATTTAAAAGGGAGATTTATGGGAATGGATTGAAAAGGTATAACATCTGTGGGAGGATGGACATTTTGATAACATTAACCCTGCCTAAGAAAGTGAGAGGAGGGCTCGCTATCTAAAACAATCTTCTTTAATCTTCCTTATTAATGGGGAACAATTGATTTGAATTATGCTGGATAGCTTAGGCAGCATTATTCTAGGTATTTAACCTGTTTCACTGGTTGTATAGTGATCCCTGCTACTGTTATATGGGATCTAAATGTCCCCAGAGGAGCCACCGCCTCATCTAAGTTTATTTTATGTACTGATAAGGGCCATATATACTAAAAATATTACTTAACTCAGGCAGAGCCACCACTGGATTGTCCAAGAATAGAAGGACATCGTCCGAAAACAATATTACATGATATACCTCACCCTCAACGATTCCTGATTTCAGCATTATTTCTGATGTTTGCTGCCAGAGCCTCAATGCTTAACACATACAGCAAGGGAGAAAGGGGCAACCCTGCCTTGTACCGCTTTGATAATGGAAACAATGTTGATATGGTATTGTTTGTGAGGATTTGAGCCTTGGGAGTCATACAAAGCTCCCAGCCACCCACGAAATGTTTCTCCTAGTCCAAATTTCCGAGGACTGCAAACACGGAGGACCATTCAACTCAGTCGAATGCCTTCTCTGTGTCTCAGGCAAGGAGACCCCCACCTCCCTTGCCTCTTCCTGTGACCATTTGTGAATAATATTAATTGCCCTCCTCAAATTATGCTTTGTTTGGCCTTTTACAAATCCCTTGATTTAAATGGATAAGTTCCGGGAGAACCTTCTACCCATTTGGCCATCATTTTGGGAATAACTTTATAGCCGGCACTGAGGAGGGATATGGGCCGTAAGAGCCACATTTCTCTGGATTCTTGCCTGATTTAGGCAGGACTGTTATAGTTGCTAATGTTTGAGATGGACGACGTCTACCCTCCCAGGGCTATTGGAATCACTTCACCCATCAGCTCCCCAATAGTATCCCACGCCTCCCTATAAAATTTAGAGGTATCCCATCTGGGCCGGGCGACTTCTCTTTCCTCATTTGCCAAATTCCAATTTAATTTCTTCCTTTGAGAAGGGAGTTTCCAGTTGATACTGTTGGGAGACATTTAATCTAGGTAATGTCAATCCATCCAGGAAACAAGAGGGCTCAGAGTCCTTCAGGCCTGGGATGTGTAAAGGTTTCAGAAAAATTAATGAACACCAAATTTAATTCAGCTTGGTCATACATTCTAATCCCATCACAATTCTCCATTTTCAAAATGGTACACTCAGCCCTTTTCTTTCTTATTACGTCAGCCAGCCATTTATCAGCTTTGTCACTTTCAAAATGGGTAAAGGATTTAGAGAGTAACAAGTCTCTTTCCAACGCTTTTGAAGTGAATTGATTTAACTGCCTTTAAGTAACTTAATTTCCTTGTTAAGAGAAGGGCTGGGACTCACCATAGCATCTCTCTCTAATGTTTGGATTTTTCTGTTAGGGCTTCTTCTGTCTCATTTCTCTGTTTTTTTAAAGGCAGAATAAGAAATGGTTTCCTTGAATATAAGCTTTAAGAGCACCCTATACGACAGTAATATGGGTCTCCTTTCCACAATTATAGTCTATAAAATATTTATTTTAACCTTTATAAACCAGGAGTATTCTGCATCCAAGAGCAGGGGGGATCCAATCTCCATTGAAACGAAGGACTTGAGGGTGCCCTGGCTCACTATAACCTCCAGCAGAGCATGATCAAAATGATCAAGGGACCATATTTGGCTGATAGTTTTTCACTGACCAGCCCAGAAGAGAGAAATATAAAATCAAGCCTTGTGTACACTTGATGCGCATGTGAAAAAAGAATACTCTTTCAGCAGGGTGACAGTGCCTCCAGGCTTCCACAAGGGTTCGCTCTTAACCAGACCTTGCAGGGCGACACACTGTAGGAACAAGGCAGAATTTCCATTTATAATGGTCCCAATTCAAGTCTAAATATACATTAAAGTCCCCACTCATGATAAGTTTATCACTGTATGAGGTCAAAGTGACCCCCAGATGTGTAAAAATCTGGGGAGTCATAGTTGGGACCATACAGTAAAACCAGTGTGAACTCCTGCCCTTCCACATCCACTACAGCTAGTATGTATCTACCTGTAGGGTCTATCACGTTTGCCTTAATTCAATGGGGGAAATTTGGGCAAATCTAAATGGCTACTCCTTCTAGCCTTGGAGGTGTAAGGAGCAACCATGAGCATACCTCCAAAGTTTTAGCCAAATCCTCAGCATACTCCCTGGTACAGTGCACTTCCTGTAGGAGCACTATATCCACTTTCATCTTCCTGATCTGAACCCATACCCTCTTTCTCTTAATAACTGTGCTCAGACCATTTACATACCATGTTAAGATTGTCAAATTATCCATCTTTCCTGTTTGTGAAATAAATGCCTCTTCCTCTGTGACGCCAGAATTCTTAAAATACCATTCTCGGGACTGTCTGCCCTCTCCTAACTTTTTTTTAACTTTCATAACCAACTTTAACCAACAGAACTATTTCCACACACACACACACACACACCCCAAGTAACTCCCTTCCCAACTGCAACTTCAGGACTACTGTAACTTCCCAAACTTGAGACAACTCCTCAAGCCTCTAAGTTTCCATCAACAAACTTGGAAACCCATGTCCCTCCCCTGTAAAAAGGAATAAGATAAAGAGAAAGGCTCTAACTCTGCCCCTGTAACTCTGATCCCCCAGCCCACGAAATACTCTTGAGTTACTGTTCTACCCTCTACTCCTCGTGGATGCACTGGGGGTGGGGGTGGGTCCACCCAGAAAAAGAAACAACACACTTATAAAACTGAAATTATGCTATAACCATCCTTTATGCCGGGGGATTACCTCATGTCGGGGCCTTGCTGCTACCAAGTCAGGAGAGACTACCAGGTTCAGGTCCCCACGATGGGAGCCCTAAAGGTGGGATGTGGCGCATGCCACCATGGTTGGTGCCACTACACGTCCTGAGCAAGCTCTTATGCGAGCAGAGATTATCATACATTGCTCGTACTAAAATTATTTTATAGGGACCCCCTCATTAGTAGCATTATTTAGTGAGCCAAGAAAAAGAACCCCAGTGCTTTAGCCCCAACCCCACAACACCACAATATGTAAGCTACCCAGAAAAGTGAACCTGTAACCTTGAATACCATAAACAGGTTCCTTTGCTATGAGAAGCAAAACATATCCCCACAGGATATACTGAGCCAAAATAAAAAATAAATAAAACATTTTATTTTGTTTTTTCCCTAAATATAAGTTGCAAGACAAAACGATCTATAAACAAATTGTCAGACACGCCAAACGGCAACAGTCTAAAATGAACATGCATAATTCAACCCGAGACCCAGTGAAAGTCTGAGGGCGGGCATATTCAGAGTGCAGTTTGTGCCCAGGATCTCTGTGCTGGTTATTAGGCCCGGTACCCAGTGGTCTCCCCACTCAACCTCATCCGTCCTTCCTGGGTCGACACTATCACGCCTGATCCTAGGGAAGCCTCACTGCCCACGGCTGTATTTTCAGGTGATTCCCCACACCCTGCCCTAATAGACCGAGGCCAAGCCCCTGTTACGAGAGTGGGATAAAGAAAAGGAAGGAACTCACCCAACCCAGCAGCACATGAATCTTTCCCGATCTCAAGGGAAATCAGAGCCCCAGACCAGGAGGGCATCGCCAACAGAAAGAACACCAGAGACAAACAAGGGATGCCCCAGAAGGGCCTGGCCCATCACTACTAGTCTGGCATACTGGCTTCTCGAGCTCCATCGATGATCAAACTCAGCTGCTAGCAAGCGGAGCCCATAACAGATTAAGTCCCACAACAGGCAAACAGATTTTAATATTCCAACAGAATGTAACTTTAGTTTAACTATACATTCTCATTTTAAGCGTGGTCTACCGCTACAGTGATAGCTACTACCTACGACACTAGGAGAAAATCTCACAGAATCCTCTCAGGCCACCCTCTGTTCAGCTGCTTCTCCATTTCGCTGTGGGACCAGCTCTGTGTAATATAGTGCAAAGCTGCCTCAGGATCTGTAAAGGATTTGCTTTCTTTATTTTGAGGTCAATCACCAGGCGCTGGATATACCAGCGAGAAGAAAAATTACTCACCTTAGTAATTGCTTTTCTTCTCATGGAGTCTTGCTATATTATAACAATAGCAGTCAGCCACTGCAGCTGAACTGCCCGGAGAGGAAGGAGTTAACTCCAGAAGATCTGAGTTCTACAGCGAGGGCTTGTGCCCAAAGTTTTCATCTGGCAGTTTCAAATGAAACTGTCAGATCTTTACGAAGCTAACATCAAAGGACGGAAAGTCTGTGTGGAAAACTACACTAGCCCATGGCTACCTACTAGTAGTAATAACAACAATATAAAGAACAAAGAAACACTCAGAGCCATAATAACAAAAATTGATGGTATTATGGTTCGTTTCACCACCCTTGACAAGCACATATGAACCCCCTTCCCAAAGACTCAAGTCCAGGAAGGGCAATATAAATAACCTAAATGAAACAATCTAGATCCCTAACCCAAAGGAAAAGAGGGTAAGGAAAACTACAATGGCATGACACAGTGCTTGCACTAATTCGCCACCCCTACCCAAGCAGAAGTTCTGAGAGGGGCAGGAGAGGTGGTAGAATATAGCAAGACTCCATGAGAAGAAAGCAATTACTAAGGTGAGTAATTTTTTCTTCAAACACCATGAAGTCTTGCTATATTATAACAATAGCAGATTACACAGCAGTACCTCCATGGAGGAGGGTCAGAACTCACTTAGGAAATAGGCTCTCAGCTACAGTTGTGCCAACCACATCTCTCCTGGACTGACATCCAGGAATAATGCTTGCAAAGGTGTGAACTGTCTCCAGGTAGCAGCTTGACAAATCTCCAGAATGGGATGTCTCTATAAGCCGCTAGAGACGCAGCTGTACCCTGGTGGAGGGCCCTCAACCTGAGGGGGGACTTACCCAGTTTCTGATAACAGAATTGGATACAAGAAACAATCCACCTTGCAATTGTTCTCTAGTGGCAGGTTTCCTGCCAGCCTCGCCATAGGTAAGAAAGAGTTGGAGGGATTCAACCTATGACCTCTGGTGCGCTCTAAATAGTAGCTTAAGGCTCTTTGACATCCAAGCTGTGCAGTCTCCTCTCACCTGAGGAAGAATGCTGCTCAGTGAAAAATACTGGGAGAGAGATAGATTGATTCAGGTGGAAATCAGAAACCACCTTAGGCAAAACTTTCTATTAGTCCTAAGGACTACTTTATCTCTGTGGAAAGAGATAAAATCTTCTTCCACTGACAGGGCCTGTAGCTCACTTATGCGCCTGGCAGAGGTGATAGCTACTAGGAAAACGGTTTTCCGTTAAATACTTGAGCTCTGCAGAAGACAGAGGCTCAAAGGGGTTGCATTAACTGAGCAATGCAAATATTCAGGTCCCAGGCGGGAGCTGGTTCCCAAAAGGAGGGTTAGTATGAAGTAACCCTTTAAAAACTTGGAGAACACCGGTGAGAAGAAAGGGAGGCAGGCTTCCCTGCTGACACAAAAGCAGAGACAGCTGCCAGATGAACCTTCAGGGTAGCTGGTCTAAGGCCTAGGGAATTCAGATGGACCAAACAGTCCAGTAGAATGGGAAGATCAGCAGATTCTGGGATAATCTGCCTCAGAGCACCAGATGGAAAACCTCTTCCACTTAGAATTATAAGTGGTTCTAGTGGAAGGCTTCCTTGAAGCCTTTAAATATACATGACACCTTGAGAAAGGTGTGTCAGCAATTTAGCTCCTCAAGAGCCAAGCCTTGAGGTGGAGGGATTTGAGGTCCTGATACCACACTCTCCCTGTGCACAGGCCAGTAAGTCGTGGGACTCTGGGCAGGCTCAGGGCAGGGTGGACTGCCACGGACAGGAGCAGAGGGTACCAGGGCTGTCTGGCCCAATCTGGGGCAATCAGAATCACTCTGCAAGGTTGAGATCTGATTTTACTAGTACCCTGAAAAGGAGAGGAAAGGGGAAGGCATACAGGAACTTCCCCTTTCCAGTCCAACAGAAAGGCGCCCAGAGGGACTGAGCCCAGAACTGGAGGCCTGCAACAGAAAAGAGGAAGTTGGTAGTTGTCTGGGGGCTGCTAAAAGATCTATCTGAGGAATGCCCCATCTGGCAAAGACAGACCCCAGCACTTGTGGATTCAGAGCCCATTCGTGATGGCCCTGAGAAATTCTGCTGAGGGCGTCCGCCAGGACATTGTCCTTCCCTGGGAGATGAACCGCTATCAGGGAGGTGTTCAGGAGTAAGCCAGAGACCACAACTTCATTGCTTCGCACAAGGCTGAAGACCGAGTGCCCCTTGCTTGTTGATGTACCACATTGTGGTGGTATTGTCTGTCCTGACTTGAACCACTTTGTTCTGGACAGAATCTGAAACACCGAAGAGCTAAAAAGACAGCTCTGAGTTCCAAAAGATTGATGTGGAGCAGAGACTCCTGAGGAGACCATACCCCTGAGTGGCAAGGTCGCCCAGGTGAGCCCCCACCCTAACAGGGAGGCATCCGTGGTGAGGGTGAGGGAGTGAGAAATGGGAATGAAGGAACCCTGTCTTAAATTGCTCTGGACCTGCCACCAGTGGAGGGCTAGGATCAGAGTTTGAGTAACTGGGACCAACTTGGCAGGGGGGTCCTTCCTTTGAGACCAATAGGCCCTCAAATAGAACTGGAATGTCCCTCATCTGGAATCTTTGCTCCTGCACGACAGCTGTGGAAGCAGCCATGTGCCCGAGGAGTTGCAGAAAATGCCTTGCTGGTCGAGAGACCCAGAGGGTAAAGGAGGATGCCAGGGCGATGAGTCTGTCCACCCTTTCCGAGGAAGAAAAGCCCTGGCTAACCTTGTGTTCAATTCTGCGCCTATGAAAGTTAGGACCTGAACTGGTTCCAGAACTGACTTTGGTAAGTTTAGCAGGAATCCCAGGGAAGTGAGAAGCTGCTGGGTGACTTTGCAAGTGTGATTACCTGACCTGGAGACTGACCCACAATGAGCCAGTCGTCCAGGTAGGGAAACACAGCAACCCTTGCCTTTTAAGTGAGCCACTACACAGCGAGACATTTTGTGAATACCCTTGGCGCAGAGGTAAGGCTCAAGGGCATTGCCCTGAACTGGTAGTGGCCTGAGGGCAGTTCAACCTGAGGTACTTTCTCGTGAGAAGGCCTGATCAGAACATGAAAATAGGCATCCTTGAGGTCCAGGGAAGCTAGCCAGTCCCTGGCCTTAGGGAAGGCAATATCATTGCCAGAGTCAACATTTTGAACTTTGGTTTCAACAGATGCTTTCAAGTATCTTAAATCTAGAATGGGCCGCCATTCTCCTGTCTTTTGGGGTAAGAAAGTATCTTGAATAAAGCCACTTGCCCTGATGGCAAGGAGGAACCCTTCCACTGATTTGCAGTCCAGCAGAGCAGAAACCTCTGCTTCCAAAGCAAGGGCTTCTGAAGGATTTGCAGGTGGAAAAATGCCTGGCTCTCATCTTTGGAAAGTGTTTGAAGCTGAGAATCACACCCTGGCTCTATTACCTCCAGAACCCATCTGTCCAGAGTTAGGGACAGCCAGTTCCGCTGAAATAGGCCAACCTGCCCCCACTGGTACAGGAGAATCGCCCTGGACACTCATCAGGGTGCCTGCTTAGCAGCAGCCTTAGGCTGAGGGAGGGGGACTGTCTACTTGTGCCACGCCTACCCCTGCCTCTGAAGAAACCTCTCAGACAGCAGAGGAGGCTTGAAATTGGTAAAAAGGCCTGGAAAAAGGCCTGCCCTTACTTCTGGGAGCATGCCTTTGTGGCATGGCATGCTTCTCCTTAGCCTGGGCACTTTTGTAGGTAGTTCTATATTCATCCATCTTTTTCATATAGTTTTCTGTTTGCTCCCAAAAAGAGAATTTCCCACTACAGGAAAAATCCATAGCCTTTGACTGGGTATCTTGGGACAGATTAGTGCATCTGAGCTATGCCAACCTACGGAAGCTACAGAAGTGGCCATGACCCTAGAAGAAACATCATTAACATCAACAGCAGTATGAAATTGAACTTTAGAGGCTTCAATGCCATCAGCAGCCACCTGTTCTAACTCACTAGCCAGTTGGCCATGGGCCTGCTTGCATAACTGCAATACTGTGTCCCACCTAGATTTCTGATATCTAACTACATAAGCTATATAATTTGCCTGCCTGAGTCCCAAAGAAGCTGCCATATACTGTTTCTTTATGGCATCAATCTTCCTGGAATCCTTATCAGGAGGATGTGAGGCCAGAGGAATATTAGCCTTGTCACAGGCTGCAGCTTGTACCACACCCACATGACTACACTGCTCAGTAAGGAAGTCTGTATCCGAGCCTGACAAAGTATACCTTCTGTCCATTTTTTTATCTACAGGAGGGACAGAATGAGGATTTTTAAAATCTTTGTTGTTTGCTTCCTAAATGACTTATGCAAAGGAATAGACAACCTCCTAGACTCTGGAATATCCATCATTTCCACATAATCAGGCTCCTCTTGCTCATCCACAGCCTCCTCTAAAGGAAGCTGGAGGGTTTCTCAACCTTTTGTAAAAAAATAAAGAAAGAAGGGACTCAGACAGAATAGGAGGAGATTCTAAAGGTCTGTCTGGAGAAATGTCCGGTTCAATGGGCACGTCCAGACCCCCAGCCACACATATATTGATCAAATTCCTCCTCCTCCTGTGGTTCATAAAAATCCTCAACTTCAAAATCCTGAACCACTGGGACTGAAACGAACCAACCTTTACCAGCTGTTGGTGGTTCTACAGATCCCTGAGACAGTGACTGGACAATCTGAATGGCTTTAGCTATCTCTGCAGCAGTTGGAGACACAATTTTGGACTCCAGACCTACTGATTTCCTTGTCTTTTTACTTGGGACTGGTTCCTCTGAACCAGCCTTCCTTTGCCGAAGTCGCCCTGGTCAGAGGGCACTCCTCTGGTCCAGTGGGTACTGGACCGGCTGGCCATCCGGGTCAGCGGACTTTTGGCTTCCTCGCCCCTGAGCCGCCCAATCTCTTCTCCAGGGTGGCTGCAGGAAATTTTACACACCTGGCAGTCTGACAGGAGGTGGTCAGCCCCAGACAATAAACACAAGTGGTGTGTGGGTCAGCCTTGGCAAAGCGTCCCCACAGACATCACAGTGTTGAAACCCAGTGGGCCCGGTTTTTCTTTTGGGTTCTCAGACATAATGCCAGCCTAACCAAAACTTGCCCTTTGATGGCAGTGCTAGGCAAGACACCCTTTATCGGTTCCTAACCGTGTCACGGGTATTTGAAAAAACGTTATAATTCCGGTTTTTAGAACCGATAAGAACCGGAACCGCACTCTAAAACCCACTGTACACTTTTAAAATGCAGAAAACCAACCGATCGGGTTCAAAACCGAACCGATAATTAATTTTCCACACAGACTTAAATTTTAGTACTTACGGTTACCAGATAGAGCTTAAAACCGAAATGCGGTAAAATATTAACTTTGCCGTTCAAATGAACGAAAAATACTCGCTTGAACCGAGAATGAACCGAGCTGAAGGAGCTGACTCGGAGCGACTGTTCAGTGAAGCGAGTAAAGAATCTGACAGTTTCATTTGAAACTGCCAGACAGAGCTTTGGGCACAGCGCCTCAGCGCTGTAGAACTCCAGATCTTCTGGAGTTAACTCCTTCCTCTCCGGGCAGTTCAGCTGCAGTGGCTGACTGCTATTGTTATAATATAGCAAGACTTCATGGTGTTTGAACTGGTAATTCAATTCAAGTAAATTTTGGCGAGCAGCTGTAAATGCCTGCCTCTCCCTGTAGACACCTGGAGTAGTCCAGGAATATGCTCACTTATTCACTTTTCTTGTAATTGCCCGCCGCCGGGAGGCTTCAAGGACCAACTGTCTATCTGGGAAGCACAAAACTTGACCATGACATGCCGGGACATTCTTCAGGCCCAGATCTGCATCCTGGAGCGATGAGCCCTCTGGATCTCCAAGGACGAATCCGCAGGTAAGCCCAAACTCTTTTTAGCCAGCCAGTAATGAATGCAACACAGTCTTTGCCCTCTAGCCCTCTGGTGGCCCACAACCCTCACGTTACAGTGCCTTTCCCTATTTTCGTGGTCGTCAATAATGGCTTTTAAAGCATCAATTTCCCCAGGGCTTGTTGTGGGCTAGTATCTACTACGATGCTGGGTATCCTCGCTAACTGACCTGCTGCTCTAATTCACCCAGACGGCCTGCATGCATTTCCACCGTGTCACTTAGGCCATTCACGGGTCTGTTGCAAATGGTCAGCTGGGCCCCGATGTTTTCAAAGCCAGATCTCAGCTGATTAGTGAGATCAAATTTTAAGTGTGAATCAGGGCTTCTAAGTTAGTTTGCTGATTCTGACCTGCTGAATTTAGCCCTCCTCTCTGTTCGCCAAGGGTCCTGGGCTAGATGGTGTGGCCATATTGCTTTCAGACTGTTGCTTCAGGCCTAGCTCCTCTCTTCTTTTGCAGCCAAAAAGGTATTTGGGCTTGTTTATGTTTTGGTTTTTATGTTGAAGCCATCTGCAGGAACTCTGATCTAGTAGGATATGGTGTTTTTCTGGAATATTATTGCTGGATGGTAGAGATAGTTGCTGTATGAACCCAGAGCAATGGAATTATGCTGCCACTTTTCCTCTGTCAGGCCACGCCCCCAAGATGGAGAGACTTGAGGCTCGGATGTACCAGGGTGCCCTGCTCCTGGGACAGAAGGTCATGAGAGAGAGGAAGAGGTACTGGGGTTCCAGTGTCAGCTACTATAGTAGCAACGGAAACATATCTGTAGGCCACAGTGGGGCAATGAGGGATCACATGAGCCCCCTCTGCTTGAGCTTCAACAGAACCTTCTGAGAACAGGAAAGGGAGGAAAAGCATATAGGTATTTAAAAGCATGGAAGTATTTAAAGCCCGCCTCAAGGCCTTCCTGTACAATCAGGCCTTCCCAGACTGTGCTTTATAGTCCTTGCCTATTTTCAGAATCTATGTTTAGGTTAGCCTTAGGCTTTTTAGGTAGTAGTTGTTAATGTTTATATAAATTTTGTTTAATTGTTGACATGTTGTGTGTTTGTATTTGATTGTAATGTTATGCATCTTTACAATGTGTAGTATGTATTTTTAATATGTTCAGCGCCCAGAGCCTCCGGGATGGGCGTCTCTTAAATAAAATTTGCCTTGCCTTGTCAGTAGAAATCTCCCGTCCAAGACAGAGACAGTACGTCTAGCTAAAAGCACCATGTCTGGAACGAGCTTGAGCAAAGCTGGGTAGTTTTGCATTGATGGGGAGGCAACAGATCTAGGTCTGGCCGACCCCACTGAAGAAACAGGTCTTCTACTACTGCCTGCTTTAGTTCCCATTCATGAGCCCTGGTGACTGACTGGCTTAGACTGTCCACCAGGATGTTGTGAACACCTGGCACGTGGACTGCCATCAAGGAAAGGACATGCTGTATCACCCAGTACCACACCCGATCGCCTCCCTGCACAGATGGTATGGACCGGTGCCTCCCTGTTTTGTTTAGATACCAGATAGTGGCCATGTTGTCTGTGTGCATAAGGAGGAGTCAGGAGGACTGGAAGGCCTAGAGAGCATACAGCACCGCTCTCATCTCCAGAATATTGATATGAAGGTTCTCCTCCATGGGAGATCAGGAGCCTTGACTTGTGGTCTCCCAGGTGTGCTCCCCATCCCAAGTTCGATGCATCCGAGGTGAGGATCTGAGTGGGAGATGGCGGGTGGAAGTGAACCCCCACTGAAAGGTTGGGTGGGTTCCGCCACCAAAGGAGATCCTTTGAAGGCCCCGTTGAAACAAGCACTCTCTGGTCCATATAAGTCAAGCGCTGGTCCCACTGGAATCGAAGAGACCATTGGGTGCCCATATGCAGTCTGGCCAAAGGGACTGTGGGTATGGCCCGCCATCAGACCCAGAAGTCGTAGGACCGAATGCACCATGGTCCACCAAGATGAAGCTACTAGCACTGCTTGAGACATTAAGGTCTCTGCTCGGACAGCTGGAAAAGGCCTTGCTCTGGACCATGTCCAGCACTGCTCCAATGAATTGGAGGCACTGGGAGGGCATCATCTGAGACTTGGGGAGGTTGATTGAAATGCCAAGACTGGAAAAAGGTCCAGAGTGAAGGAAAGGGATCCCTTCAGACTGTCTGGGGAAGGGCTGAAAAGAGTCAGTCATCCAGATAAGGGAATACATAGATGCCTCTGCAGCATAGGAAGGTCGCAACCACCGCTAGGCACTTGGTGAACACTGAGGTGCCAAGGAGAGCCAACTGGTAGGGCTCTGAACTGGAAATGATGGTCTAGAAAAGAGAATATCAGGAAGCGTGGAGGGCCGGTAGAATAGGGACATGAAGGTAAGCATCCTGCATATCCAGGGAGCACAGCCAAGTGTTGGGAAGGAGCAGGAGTAACAGTCCCAGGAGAGTCAACATGCAAGCCTCCTGTATTCTATGAAGAGACTGAGCATGCTGAGATCTAAGATAGCCCTTAGATCCCCATCTTTTGGGAACCAGGAAGAAATGGGAGTAAAATTCTCCTGTTCTGATGGAACTCGCCCACGGCCGCTTTGCAGTAGAGCTTGATTCCTGAAAGACCCGCTGATGTTGACCTGATGGGTAAAAGGACATTCCCGGAAGGTTGGGAGGAGGTCTCTCCAGGAACCCTATCGAGTAACCTCTTTCTATGAGTTGAAGAACCCATGCATCTGTGGTGACGGCCTTCCAAACCATCCAGGTGGAGATTGAACCCCCTCCACCGGTTTCCTCCAAAAGGGTCCAGAGGGAGCGGGGGATCAGGATGGAGGGAGGGCACCTTTCCCAGGAGCAGCTTTGGGGAACTTGGCCTGGGGGTTTAGCGCTGGAACCCAGGGCACGACGCTTGTTCTGTCATTTACCCTGGTTCTGCTTGTTCCATTTCTGCTGGCAATGAAATGGCTGCTGCCATTGTTTTGACCGAATGGTACACAGAATGGACATCCTTTAGGGATTTGCTACTATCCTGCAGCTTGGTAATATCTTTGGCGACCGCCAAACAGAACTGGACCCCCAAAACGAGCATCCAAAAGAAGGCTCTGTACATCCTGTGCCAATCCCACCAGACAAAGCCAGGCTAGATGTCGAGAGACAGATTCCTATAGCTGCTCCTTCAGCCACTGAATGGTATGTGCACGAGGGCATGGCAGCAGGATGATATATTCATCCTGACTTTGTCCACAAGTTTATTCCATAGTTCGTCAGGGATCTCCTGAGGTCTTTTTCCAACCGAGAGGGAGGATTTTTGAAAAGCTACCACAAGGGCTACATAATTAATGAACGGATAGCGCAGGTGGACAATGAGTAGATTTTTCTACCATACTGGTCCATCTGCTTGGACCCTTATCTGGTGGGGAGACGCTAAGATGCTTAGGCTGGGCTGATCTATCGTAGGCAACTGTGATAACAATAGAATCGGCCTTAGGTTGAGCAGTTAGTGGGAAACCCTTCCGGGGGTAGTACGTCCTATTGGCCTTTTTGATACTGCCGGTATGGATGAAGATTGCTGCCAAATGGTGGCTGTAAGGTCCTCATGTGGCCCCATCCAGGGTGGAACGGGTAGGAAGTCCGCACTGACAAGATCCAAGTTTTCTGCCATGCCCATCTACATGATTTTTGAATGGTCCTGAGGAGCTCCAAAGGAAGGATCCTGGGGAGATTTTGGGGACTCTTTCAGCAGAGGCGGACGGAAGAGTGAGGTTCGGACTGGTTCCTTAAGTCCAAATCCTCATCAGATTCTGAGGATTCCAGTCTACTGGGCAAGGATGTCTCCTGAGCCGGGCCCGGAGCCTATGATCAATGAGTCCAGAAGGAAGGACAACCAAGTCTCTTTCAGAGACTCGGCTTGAGGGTGCAGGACACCTGCAGGCACCCTGACAGGTGGGGTGGTCCTGACCACTACTGTAGTAGACCCAACTCTGAAGGAGTTGGGACTTATCCCCTTCCACCACGCAGGGATGACGCTATGCTCAGGCTGTGTGGTAGTGGTGGTGAAGGAGGATGGAGACAAGCTGGTAACCCAAGTACCCTACGAAGAAGGGAAGCTGTGTGTCTGATAACAATAAGGGTACTGGTAGCCTTGATAGTATGCCTATCCTGGCGACAGGTAGCCCGGCATCAGCGGTGTATAACATGGCAATGGACCCCTCCTCGGCGCCGGATACTGTGGATATTGAGGGGTTCCAGAAAAGTACCTGGTTGGACCCGGAGAGGAACAAAGGGCCCCTCTGGAGGGTGCAGCGCCACTGGGAAGCGGGTCCGCGATGGGGGTAGGCGGAGGGCAAAGGTCCGGTGAGGTGAAGGGTCCATGCCACTCCTGAAAAGGTCTGGCGAGGATCCGGAGAAAGGTGAGGATCCATCAGCAGGAGGAGCACGGGGGGGTAAATCCACCATCGACAGGTCAGAAAGATCATCCGACGGGAAGGTAGTCCTGAGAAGGTTGGATAAAGGCACTGAATCCCTGGAGGAGAACACTGAGGCAATAAGAGGGACCTGCAAACTATCTATGCCGCGCATCGGGTCCACAAGGGAGTCCAACGGGAGAGAGGTGACATCCACACGATTGGCGGAGGAGCTGTCAATCGTCTTACTGGCACAGCCAAGCTGGACAGAAGCCAGAAGGCTAGAGTCAGCCTGTATTGGCCAGGGCTGGGCTTCCGGATGGCAGAGCCAGAGGGGTGACTTAGCGGAGCTCAAAGCAGGAGACCCTGAAGGAACCTCCAAGAGGCAACTCCCGATTGCCCGCTAACCTTGTGGGGGGGAGGGGTGTCTGGTTCGGCCAGAGCCAAGAAGTCCCTATGGGTGGGGTACTCTCACAGAGGTGGAGGGCCAATCCTGGCTCGCATATTGGCTGCCTGATGGACTTCCCTTGAGGACAACGGCTCTGCTCCCGGTGTCTCTCCTTGTCCTTTTCCTTCTCCGAGGCAGGTGACAACAATCTTTCCCTCAGCTCCTGGAGCTCTTTTCCATTGAAGCCAGTCTCTAGGTCAACTAATGGGCACTGAGAGTCCTCTTGCGATGGGTGCATGAGGCCTGGTTGAAGCCCTGGCAAATGGTGCACTTGGTAGAGTTGTGCCTAAGCACCAGGCAGAGAACACACTGGGAATGATTGCCCCTGCGCGAATCTGCGCACTGCACTTGAGCACTTCTTCTTGGCCGCCTATGTGACATACACCATAATGGTCATGAAAGAAATCGAGAATAGAAAATGAGCGACTGAAAGCTGTTCTACCGCATTTGCCTAACTATACCATGCGCATCATGGAAAGAACTGGTGGGCTGGTGGGGACTGCCTTTTATAGTCACGCTGACATCCGCCACCTGACATTGGGGAATGGTCCCCATGGATGATTGCTAGCTAAGTTTGTCATAGGGTCCTGTGCCTGTGCTAGTCCCATATGTGAAGGCCTACTGCAGGAACTCTCAAGTAAGATCCTGTTTTATTAGACAGATTTCCAAAACTTTTTATTAATTCTCTACTAAGATTTGTTGCTTTCACATATTAACAACATGTACATTATCTTTTTTATAACAGTACAGTTCAAACCCATACATTTGTTTTTAAACCTTCAGAATCCTCAATTCCTGAGCTATATCTTGACAGAAAATCAGCATTACTATTCTCTTTACCAGATTTGTAAATCACTGAATTTAAATGGCTGTAGTAAGCAGGTACCACCATCTGATTCTGGAATTTTTATCTTTCATTTGGTTAAGTCAACCGAGAGGATTGTGATCTGTTAAAAGAACAAAATCAGTTCCTAGCAAATAAAACTTCAGGGACTCCATGGCCCACTTTGCTGCTAAGACATTACTTTTGATAGTGGAGTATCTTTCTCTCTGTCATGCAACTTCCTGCTTATGCACAGAATAGGATGTTTTGTCCCATCTACATTTTTATTTTAGGACTGCACCTTAGCCTACCTCGGATGCATCTGTTTGTAGCAAAATGGTTTCTCAAAGTCTGGCCTTCTTAAAACAGGGGCTGAACATTTATTTATTAAATTTTGGATAAATACCTTTGAGCCAATGCCTCTTACAAAGGTTCCACATCAGTATACAAAGAACATAAGTACAATTTGTGTGACATTAGCAGGCAAGCAGTTGGAATACAAATTTCAGTACAAGGGTATACATGGTCTAAAAGTTACAGGTAATATATTTAATAGTTAGAATAACAGAACCAAGCATACATTTAAGAATGACGAGTCACAGCAAACTATATTTACATGAAGTAAAGCTGCCAGAAGGGCACTATCAAAGGAAAAGGTGGAAGTGGAAAAATTGAGTTGCTGCCAGTTGTGCCAGTAGTGTATGAAAGTGGGAAGAGAGAGTGGGCGTAGAGGGGTAACTGGGAGGGAGGTAGGAGAGGACGGGTGGGAGGCAAGGATCAGGGAACTTGTGAAACAGTTGGTGGGGCCAGCAGATTAGAAAAAGGGGGAAATGGAGTTGAAGGAGGGTAAGAAAGGAAGGTGGTGGCCTAGGCTAGGAAGAGAGGCAGGGTATAGAGGTGGGAGGGTGGTGGCAGGCAGAGGTGGGGATAGTAGAGAGGTGCGAAGAACAGGAGCGACTGCCAGGGAGGTTAGGAGAAACATTCACAGGTGAGCTCTGGACACAAGCATTTGATGTAGCTTGTGTTTGAGCAGTGAGAGGGGTGCCCTAAGTTGGTGAATTGGCCTTAATGGCTTGAAAAGCTTCATCACACCCTGGGGTCCATTTCACATTGTTTGGGTACTGTTTTAGAAGCCCAGTGAGGGAGTAGCTAACTCAGAAAAGTTGGGAACAAATCTCCACAATAACCAGCCAGCCCTAAAATGATCTGACATGCTTCTTTGTTTTAGGTACAGGGCTGTTAGCTACAGCTTCAATCTTAGAAACCTCTGGCTTGACTTCTCCATTTCCCAACAGATAGCCCAAATATCTGGTTTCCTGCATGCCCATTTGGTTAGATTAATAGTCAGATCTGCATTTTTGATAGCTTGGACAACTGCTCGTAGAGGTGTTCCAGGTGGCTTTTCTCTCTGGACTGTACACCACTACATCATCCAGATATGCAGCACAATAACCACTATGAAGGGATAAAATTACATCCATGTACCGTTGGAATGTAGCTGGTGTACCATATAAACCAAATGACATGGTGGTGAACTGATTGAATCTTCTAGGGGTAGATTCAGTTTTATCTCTGGATTCTTTAGCTAAAGGCATTTGCCAGTAACCTGCAGAGATTGAGGGTACTGATGTACTTTGCACTCCCCAGTCTGTCCACCAAATCATCTATTCTGGGCATAGGATAACTATTAAATTCTGACACGTGAATAAGTTTCCTAAAATCAAGGCAGATTCTAACACCCCTTTCTTTTTGTTTACAATTATCATGGGAGATGGCCAAGTACTCCTCAACTCCTCTAAGATACCCAATTCTTTCATTTTTGTATTTCCTTAACCACAACAGCTCTTAACCGCTCTGGCAACCTGTAAGTCTTTTGCCTAATAGAGCGAGCATTCCATGTCACTATACATGCTCAACCCCTTTTATGTGACCTGGTACTGTGGTAAAGTACTGTTAAATTGTCTTTAGCACATTACTTAATGTCTGCAGTTTGTTCTGAGGTTAAGAAACGCTCACCATTACAGCATCAGCATTTGCAGTTTGTTCCAGTCTATCATAAGCTACATCAGTATCTTCCTTATCAGTTTCCAGTAAAACTAGCAAAGCAACTTTTGGCATTTTCAACCTATTTCTTGAGGAGGTTAGCATGGTATATCTTAGTAGGATTTTTCCTGTCAGGAGTCTCAATCTTGTAGTTAACAGTGCCAGTACATCTAAGAACCATATAAGGCCCTTGCCACTTCATTAACTGTCTTATTTTCTTGTTAGAGCAACAGCAGCAAAACCTTTTCACCTGGCTCAAAAACTTTTCTTTTACCCCATGGTCATAATATACCTTCTGCTGATTTTGGGCCTCTTCCTGAATCCTATGGGCAATTTCAACATATTTTGTCAGTTTCTTTCTTAGGGCACACATATAGAAGTTATAGATTGTTTCTAAGTGGGATTGTCTTCCACATTTCTTTTATCACATCCAGTGGCCCTCCTGGCTGCCTACCATACAGCATTTCAAATGGTGAAAATCCTGTTGATGCCTGTGGCGCCTTCTCTGCAGGGGTGCAGGTAAGGCAAGCATTGGTCCCAGTCTTTCCTTCCTTTTACAAACCTTTTAACATGTGTTTTAGGGTTCGGTAAAACGCTCAACAACACCGATCTGTCTGAGGGTGATGGGGAGGTTCTTATGGCAGTGATACCTAGTAGTCTATACAGCTCCTTAAGTAGCAGCACCAAAATTACTACCCTGATCAGTAATAATTTCTTTAGGTATGCCCACTCTGCTGAAAATTTTGGCAAGCTCTGCTGCAACTTTTGGGGCTGTAACAGTACGCATTGAACTGCTTCTGGCTGTCGAGTAGCATAGTCACATACTACCAGGATAAATCTATTACCCTTTTTACTTTTGTCTAAAGGACCAACCACGTTCATTGCAATTCTCTCAAAAGGCACATCTATCAAGGGTAGGGACACCGGAACACTGTCTTTTCTAGTAACTGAGGCTACTTTCTGACACTCTGCACAGGAATTACAACAGGTAGCAACATCTTCATGAATTCCAGGCCAGTAAAATCTATACAGCTATCTGGCAAGGGTGCAATCCCTCCCTGAGTGACCAGCCATAGGACTATCATGTGCTATCTGTAACAATTCTGTTCTATACTTCTAGGGTATAACCAATTGTTCTGTCTGTTCCTGTGTCTGAGGTTTAACCCAAACTCTGTACAGTAACCCATTACATTTTTAAACACTGGTCCACCCTGTTTTGGTTTCAGCCCAGCTGCTTGAAATAACCCTGGAGAAACATTGCTAGCTTGCTCTGAAAGAAAATCACAATCAGTTTCAGCATTTTCAAATGTTGACCCTTCATGTCCATCAGTCATTTGCAGTTTCTTCAGGTCATCTTCCTCTCTTGGACTTCCGGATCTTGGAGCTGTGCTCAAACAAGTCTGAATCAAAATCACTGAAAGGAAAAGTGTCCCGCCATCTGAAATTTTCTTTGTCACCACAGCTGCTGAAACAACAGGATTTACTTCCTCTTTGATCAGCTCAGTAAATCCTGGAAAGTCATTTCCAATAATCACAGGTACAGGTAACTTAGGTACTACCCACACTTTCACTTGGTGTGACACACCCTTAATGGTCAAGAGTGGGTGGTGAGATAGTATCAAGTGTCCCGTGGATGCAGATGACACCAGTACCTGGTTTCTTTGTACAGTGTTTTCCCAGCACTTTAACATGCACTAGGGTCTGTCTGCTTCCGAATCAATGAGTCCTTTACAGTCTTATTCCCCACCTTCACATCTGTTAAGTACTTGCCCTAATTTGCCAAGGACAAATCTGCTCCAGTGCCACTTCCTTACTACGGCTGTTGCTTGCAAAATGGCCTGGCTTATTACAGTTATAGCAGATAACGCCTTTGGGCGCAGATTTGTTACCCCCACCAGAGTTCTTAACAGGCTTGGAGTTTAAATGGGAAAAAGTGTCTTTACCGGTGCTTGGTTGTTACCTTGCTGTTGTGGCGTCTGTCTGGCTATTTGGTAGTCCTCAGCCAAAGAAACAGCCTTTTCCCCACTTTCTGGTTGGTGTTCCTTTACCCACAGCTGCACATCAGTAGACAAGATGTTAATGAACTGCTCCATGGCAAATGTGTCAAGGATCTGTGGGACTGTTTTGCACTCTGGTTGGATCCATTTATCAGGCATTTTCTTGAGGCGGGTGAAGGCTTCTCGAGGATTGTCAACCAAGTTGTACCTCAAAGATCAAAATCTCTGCTTGTACAGTATGGCTCTCTGGAGATGTCATACCTTTCAGGATTTCGCTTTTCACTAGGTCATAGTTTTCTGACTGTGCAGTGTCCATACTGCTGTAGGCAAATTGGGCTTTCCCGCCAGGTAGGGCACCAGTCTGATTGTCCACTGCTGCTCTGGGCATTGGCAGGCTGTGGCAACTCTCAAAAGTTGTCAGGTATGCCTCAATATCATCTGAGGGATATAACTTTGTAAGTTTAATGGCTTTTAAATTGCTTGTATTTTGTTGCTTCTCTGGGTCTCTGCCGGATCCTCTGCCTTTGATAGCTTGCAAGGCATCCAGCCATCGCTGCTCCCATCGCTGCATCTCTTCTCTCATCTGCTGCGCCTGTCGATGCATCTCTTTTCTTTCTGCTTCTCCATCTCTTTTGCTGTATAGCCCATCATTTGAAAAAGTCCATCAGGCTTTCAGGTTCTGTCACTGCCTGTTCTTTTCCATAACTTGTGCTGGCTATACAAGCTCAGACTGGACTTCTGTCTCTGCTAGTTTGGCTGCCATTCTCCTGGTAACCATTCCTAGACTTGCTGCTGCAAAATCCATACTTTCCTCTGGTACTAGGTCCAGCACCCACGCATAAAACTCCTGTCTTAGAGTATACAGCGTAAATCCTACTTAGGCTGACACCATCTGTCGTTGAGGCACAGGTCAGGAGCACAGCAAAACCAGGAGCCATTGCAGAATTAACCAAAATTATTTATTTACACTAGCAGTATCATAAAATAAAATAAACTTGTTCACAACTATGTGCAGAGGAGAAAACAGTAAAATGTTCTTTCAGTCTCTGTGTCCCTTGCTCTCCTAATCTTCTGCAATTGCAGCTTAGCTCTTGTAAGTCTTTTCAACCCCATTCTTAGCAAGCATCCTGTTTTTGTAAATATCCAGCAGGAGCTGCTAGAACACAGTATGTGCTTGCTGAGGGCCCTTTTGCAGCTTTGTAAAATGCTTAAAACTGAACTCTGGTAACCTCTAGCTTCCAACAGCTTTTTGCAGTCATCTCAAATTATAATTATTTACATTTCAACAATAATGCTATATATTTTCCAAACACAAGGGATCCCAATATCAGTTACATTTCCATACAGTGATTTGCACATATTTTTATATTAGCAGAAATGCAAGGGAGGAAAAGGCAGACAGCAAGGGAAGACTGAGAGGCAAAGAACTGCAAGCCTTCTGGTTGATCAAGTCTGAAGTCTCACAGGAAAATTTGACTGCACAACCAGACAGAGAAGAGACATAAAATGAAATATCCTTGCATTTTAAACACTTTCTCCAACAACTGGGACAGAGTCCTATTCCACCCTGCCACACACTGCAAGCAGCAGGAGAAAACAAAATAAAGGTAGATATCTGGAACATAAAAGTTCCAACTCATAATCACGTGATGCCAATCCATTGCCATATAGTGTGATTATGGTTATGCTAACTGCTGCTTCTAACCGTTTAACAAAGTGTCTCACGCATTGGTTGGGCAGACAAAGCCGCTCAACTTCACCAAGTCTTCTCACCCAAACAGCATCGAAGCACTTGTTAAAACAATAAGAAACAACAGTTAGTATATTCATAATCATACAATATGACCCCAGGACATCCAGGTATCAATTAAACTTTCTGTGACTACCTGAATGTCCTGGAGTGGATATTTGGTGTAACAGTTACTCTCTAAATGCAGCATTTCCTTGCTACTGTCCTTATTGGCCCAAGTCACTTGGTGTAAATAAAAAAAATAATTTAAATTACATACCTACCGTGATTCCTGATCTTCTCTTGTATCTTCACCATTAATTACTGCTGGGTATAAGCCAGGCGTGCACCCACCACGGGAGATTATAAAAAATTTTTTTAGGGAGAGTTAGCGCCCGATAGCGCCACCCGAGGCAAAACACCCATGGTGTGCGAGGCGGCCGTTGGCCACAGACTCCTCCTCCTCCATCCAGTTCTGTAAGTCGGAGAGGCGAAATAAAAGGATTAAGAGAAAAGAGTGAGGCAAGAGAGACATGGGATAGGCAAAGGAAAGAAACAAACTGAAAAGGAATAAGCGATAGAGGACAGGAAAGAGGAGAACCCCACCCAAGGGACCATGGGGCCTCACTCCTAGGGGCTCCAAGGGAAGAACAGATAAGGGAGAGGGAAGAAGAAGAAGAAGAAAATAAGAGATGAGGATGTTGGAGGAGGAAAATATTCTGCCAAGTTGTGAGTTAAATTGGCTTAAAGGCTTATCAGCTCGGAACCAAAGAGCAAGGAAGCAAGGACCCATCAAACAAAACTGGCCTAAAGGTTCGGCCGAAAATCTTTGCACAGCTTGATACACAAAAGCAGATTTCCTACACCTCCTGCTATCCCAAAACCCATCACTCAAGCTGAGAACTCACAGACTGCCAAGGCAAACAATCTGTTCGGAGGGACAGCGCCCAATTAGGAAAGGGGAAAAAGGACCCCACTAGCACATCGCCATGTGTTAATACTGGTGGGAGGGGTAGAAGGGGATTTTAAACCGTGAGGTGCACCCCTTTGGGAAGATGGACAGAGACAGAGAAGGAAACTCATTCTGACTCCTGGGAGGCAGAGGCCAAAGAATCAGATCACCAGTTCCAGAAGGCAATTTTTGAAAATGGGCTAGAACACACTTTGACTAGCACCAGATTGGTGTACACAGAACAAGATCCAGAGATACCAGCGAGGTCCGAGAACCAAAGGAACAGGACCGCTCAAGAACTAGCCCTGTGAACTGGTGATTGAAATAACTTGGCCTAAGAAAAGGTGCCAGAAAGAACACCTTCAAGGGTAATCAGAAAGAGTTCCCTCAGGAGAAAGATGAAACTCTACTCACTCTCCTCCCTCTCCAGACTTATGTTACCTCTTCTGAGAGAAGAGCGGAGACCTGAAGGCTAGGAGATTTAGGCTGTAAAGGCCATGAAAAGAGATGGGAGGGAGAGCGAGCAGGCGGAGGAACATCCCAGAAGAAGGCTCATGAGAGGAAGGTGAGCGGAGTCAGTGATTATGAATGGTGAAGATACAAGAGAAGATCAGGAATTACGATAGGTACGTAATTTTAATATCTTCCCTTGTCAATCTTCACCATTCATTACTGCTGGGTGAGTACTAAGCCCCCACTGGGGTAACATAACCCTGAGGAGACAAGACCCTCAATGGCAAGAGAAACAGAACTGGGATGGAGGAGGAGTCTGTGGTGCCTAACAGTCACCCCTCATGCACCACACAGTGCGTTGCTCTCGAGGCTGCACCATCGGCCGACTCTTCCTCAAAAAAAAACAACTCCGTAGCAGGTGCCACCGGCTTACACCCAGCAGTAATGAATGGTGAAGAATGACAAGGGAAGATCAAGAAGTGGCAGTGTGGCCCTCTTAGCACCTGCAACAGTAAACAAACTACCAGGAGGAATCTGGTTCCAATACACCTCAAAATAAATGCTAACCACTCACTGGTTAACTCATTAAGTACTGATTTATTGCTAAACTATAAAATCATTGTTACCAATTAATCTACATTTCATGGTGAACCCACAACTTCCTCAGGATCCATTATGGTACATACAAATTGAAGTATACTTAGTCATTTAAAGAATTCATATAGCATAGTACCCATGAATACCATTCAAATATGCCAGCTTTTTAAAAAAAGTAGCGTACACATATAGCTACTATCACCACCACAATACGCCAAAGAGCAACATTTTTTTTGTGTGTGCTTTCTTTCTCCCCTAAGTGCTACCATGCCAGCCACTCCTTCGGCCTACCAAGGATGCTTCCGACCCATCCTGTCTCCGCTCTCAGACAGCAGCCTCCTCAGGGTGACCCGACGTAACCCTTCGGCCGAGTGGGTCCCTCTCCTCCGGAAGGCAACCACGGACAGGGCAGACCAGTGCAACATCTTAGCCCCGAGGTACTGCTGAGGCAGATGGTCGTCACGGGCATTGATGGCCTCGGAGATCCAGGCAGCTGTCATCGGCGTAACATGGAGCCATTTTCTGTTTTTCTTGTCACGCTTTCCCTCCTGGCCTGTCATGCAGTGCTCCTGGTCTCCACCAGAGGCCGCTGCTGACTGACGTCCATCCCTAACCCACCCGGGAGAGAAGAGCAGTCCTGTGGACGCTCAATCTCTCCTTCTCCTTGTCCTGCCAGCCACCGCGCCCTGAGTCCGCTCCTGAACCCAGGTCGCTGGCATGGGTTGAGGTAAGGCGGCGACTCTACCTCTGCACTGTAGCAGCAGCCACACTCATCAAAGTGCCTCTACCCCCCAATACACCGCGCATCTTTCAACCATGGATATACAGACTCTCATGCTTAATCTTCTTACGGTCATCATGCTCATTCATCCCCGCCTACCAAGCCCTACCTACTCCCACCATGTACCCCACTCCCTATTCTCCTCCCCAACTCCCTCACACACTGGACCACCATGTCACCCCGCTGCACCCCCACCAACCCCTACCCCACCGCCTCACACCCTAGTTAAGCTGGACCCACCCCATCTTAGCCATACCTGCCCTTAGCTCCTCACCCATCCCCTGCATTCCCACCACCAGCTCCTGCACCAGCTCCAATGTACCAGCACCAACCGCTGCAGCCCACAGCTCAGACTAATCACCCTACTTCTGCTGCTCTCCAGAACGCCCACCTCAACACCGGTTCTGTGCCACCTACCCCCCACCTGGGTGTGACCTCTGCATTGCCTCAATGAACATCTGCAGTCTCCAAAGAAAACTGCTGTGACTCCAGTGCTGGGTCGCATAACAAAGACCCAACATCACTGCCATAGTGGAGACCTGGCTCTCTGTATTAACCCCTGACTCAGATATTTCCCTCCCTGGTTTCACCCTTTCTGAGAGGATCGAGTTGGCAAGCTTGGGCGGATGTGCAGTCTACTGCATGACTCCTCCTTAGCCATGCTCTCCTGCCCCCAAGCTCAGTCATGGTGCCCAAGCCATCGCCTATAAAAATCTCCTGATCCAGGCAGGGCCCTCTCTATCTCACTACCACATACATACCCCCACGGGACAAGGGACCAGCAGTCCACTCCCTTACCGATTATCTAGCCACCCTGCCTCACAAAGCCGAGCAGCAGATTTAATCAGTTAAGTGGCACCAGCCCCTCCTTGACGTAATACTTTCCAACTACCCCCACAAAATCAAGAATGTTAACATCCTAGCCAACTCACCAGTGACCACTCCCCTATCCTCTGTCACTGGTCCTTCCACATAACAACCTACATCCCAAGCCACCTCCCACCGCCACTTTCAACCAGGCGGCTCGTAAACTGAGGCAGTACCTAGCCCAGCTTGACTGGTCCCTGATCTCACTCGCGACCATTACAGACACCGCGCTAGCCTACCTCACCAGAGCCTTCTGCAAGGCCTGTGACCTCTTTGCCCCTTTACCAGTACCCGCTCCAAAAGACAAAATGCCCCATGGATTTCCCTTCCCTTACTCAACAACTGAGGCAGCGAGACAATCTATGGCATCACGCGGTCAAGTTGGGCAGACCAGCGGACAGACAGGACTATAATGCTGCTTGTAACCAATGCACCTGGGCCATAAGGCAAGCCAAGGCCAAACACTCACCAAACTACCCTGGCCCCCTGGGGCTCTAAGATGCATTCTGGGACAATATTAAGGAGCTCAATGGGAAAACCAACCCCATCTCAGATATCTGTCAATGGCGCTATCACCACCGACCCCTACATATTGCTGACTGCTTCAACATGGCTTTCTCTGACCTCAGCCAGTTCTTCCTGCCCACTTCTTCACCCTATCACTACCACAACCCTCCGCCCTGAATCGCCCATTTCTCCTCCAAATCATATCCCTCCATGAAGCCAAACCACTCATGCTAAAGTCTCTCCAGCCACAACCCCAGTTGTGACCCCATTGACTCCAGGATTCTCCGGTTAACTCTAGATATCATGCTAGCCCTCTCACTGACCTGCTAAACCAGTCACTATGTCTTGGTCAATTCCGAGCACCTGAAAATCAGCTGAAATCACCCCAATCCATAAGAATGGAGAGCGCACATCACCTAATAACTACAGGCTGATCTCCATCCTCCCCACTCTCTAACGCTCTGGAAAAAATAGTATCCACCCAACTCATGGAATACCTAACCAAATTCAGCATACTGTGTCCAGAACAGCACGGCTTCTGTCCTGGACAAAACTATGTCAGCCCTCCTGGAGTTCTCACAGCAGCACTACACTCTGCTCGACTCTGGTGGAGGTTGCCAGGGCAGTGTTCATTGACCTATCTAAGGCCTCTGACACTGTATGTCACCCCTCCTGCTCGACTCCTTCCACCATCTGGGTTTCTCATCCAGCCCCTTCCCTGGTTCTCCAGTTACCTCCATGCCAGATCCCAGCGGGTCAAGATGACAGGTACCCTATCTATCTGTCCGCTCCGATGTACCCCAGGGATCCATCCTGGCCCCCACCTGCTCAGTCTATTTCTCAACACCCTTCCTAGCTCTGCTCGGGCAGAATGCCCTATACACAGACGACGCTGGTTCTAGTCAGCCCACCCTCACCCCATCACCCTCCAGGACTCCTTTCAGCTCATTTTCAGCCAAGCTGAAAAATGGTTCCTTGACCACTGTCTGGTTCTGAACATCAAAAGACAAAATCGATGCTCTACCCACCGCCAGAGTAACGCCAGAAATGCCCCTCCTCATCCTACCTAGCACCCACACTTCCAACAGGTGTCTGCATACAAATATCTAGGCATCACCTTGACTCGGCTCTCACTTTCCACCCCCATCTTAAAACCTCTCCACTGTCAGAAACACCGGATTGGACTCCTCTACAGCCACCGAGACTGCCTCCCCAGAGAGCCCTCCGGCTGGCTATCACCTTCTCCATCCTGTCTTTGGTTGACTCACGGCTTCATCTATGCTGCTGCTGACTCCACCACCCTTACCAAAGTCCAGACCTCAATCAACAAGGCTTGCAGGCTCCTGACTGTGCCCTAGCAGAACGCACACATGCCAGCTCTACTCCTCCTCTAACCTACTCACCTTTGATGAGTGCCTGTGCTACCACACCTGTATACTGGCCAAAAATTGCTATTTGGGCTCTCCTCCTAGGGTTGCTGCATCCCTAAAACTGGCCTCTCAGTCGGTCGCCACCTGAAGCGCAGAAGAAGGCCACCCTTCCAGGTTCCGGGAACCAGAACCTCTCGCCCAAAGGTCCTTCCACTACAGAGCCTCCTCCTGGTACAACTCCCTCCCCATCATATCACAAGCATCCCCAAAATTGGCCCCTTCAAAACTGCCCTCCGAAACCACTTCACTGACACTCAGAGCTGTAAATGCCCCTGACTGCCCCAAAGCTAAAGCTCCCTGGCCCTCTGTAATCAGACAACGCCCTTTGGACTGCCCCAACCCTAGTCCCTCACTCTCCCCAGGTATTCGCCTCCCTAGGACCATCTAGAGCGTACCTTATTACTTATTTATATGTATGACAGATCAAATTGTAACTAATTGCAAGCCTCTGTCACATATGTATTATTGGAACTGCCTTGTGTGTTCTTTTTATTGTATCTCACCTGTATTGTCCTCCAATGTTGTACTTCACAGTCAACTGCTGTCTACCCTCCCTCAACGAGTGCTTTTGCAAATGAGTCTTTGACTCAAAAGGTTGTAAATCCAGATATGAAATAAATAAATACATACTGCAACTTGGAGAAACTCCAGTACTTGTCTGTAGACAGCGTAACTGGTTGGCACCAAGGAAACTGATTAAAATTAATGACAAATTACACTGAACTACTGGATACAGCTAAAAACAAGAAGTAAACAACAAAATTACAATCAGCTATACAGCAAAAGCTATTCTGAGCAATGAAAAGTCCTCGCCCTGACAAGACTGTAGCCCTATTACAGCATGAAAAGAAACCAAGATGGCTGGGGCCGGTGTTGCTTAATATGCTGATGGCACATGCACAGTGCCATATGCTGGTCCCATCAAGTAACACTGAAAACCCTAAATGTTCTTCTGCCAGCAAGGTCATAGTGCCTTCAGCTCTAATCAAATTTAAGTAGGAAAGACGATGCTGTCATTTTCAAAGACTGATCAGTATCTGAAAGACCAAGGGAAGAAGCAGTAGATGAAGCTAGTAGAAGTGGGGAGAAAAAGGTAAGGAGCTGTAAGAGGAATAGAGGAGAATAATAATATGGGGAAAAAGACACTGAGGTAGTTCGAAAGTTGCAAAGCAGGCTACCAAAATGATCAGGGGTATGGAAGACAAAGCTACAAGGAGAGGCTGAAGGCTGTTAACATGGCCACTGTGGAGAAAAAGACAGGTGGGCGGTGGGAGATATACATGATCTCAGTCTACGCATACTCAAGGGTACCAACAGAATCAAACAACAGAGATATCTGATCTGGTGTCCTCCAGATGGACAGGAGGACATAACCTGAAGCTCAGGTGTTAAATTCAGAGGTAACACTGCAAAAATAAGGTGTTTCTGGGTGTCGTGAGGTTTCCAGTTTCCTTGGTGGAGCAGCCAGAATGGTATTCTGAGCAGCCTGGGTTCAAATTCCAGCTAAGGCACTTATTTCTTTCTCTCTTCTGTTTGTTTGGGTCTCATATAATGCATAACACAGCAGTTCTGTGCATGGCTGCTTTGTAACTGTAAATACCTCCCTCATCTTATACACAGCCCCAGATTATCCTTACCCATGTGCATGACTCTGCATTTCTTGTCACTGAAATCCAGCTGCCTCTCCCTTGGCCATTCGTTTTCCTTACTGCCTCCTGTATGTATCCATATGGTATATACATTATTGTATTGTTTTCTATGTCAACACTGTGTATTGTTTACTGTTTGTATAATGTTTACTGTTTGTACAATGTCCTAACAGGACCTTCTTTTAAATGAGCCTGCTCAATGGAGTCTTCTACCAATAAACTTGAACTTGAAACTTGAACTTACTTTGGATCTGGTGGTCCATCTGAAAGTGGCTTCATAGAGAGTTTACACAGTGATCTAAACACTAGAAAGGCATCCTTCTGTAGAATGTGGGAGAATTTAGCACCAGGAGAAGGTCGTAGTAGCTCCAGTTTCCTAGGGAATTGAAATACAGTTAGATCTGCAGGCATGGAGAGGTGTGTTTACACTAAAGACTCATGGCTTCATTTTAAAACAGGATTAATGTAACAGCTTGTTTTGCTTTTTCCCATCCCTACCCAGCGGGACAGGCTCTCTTGCAGCAAGTCCACAAGTCCTGGATCCCATGCCTACTGGAGAGATCACCACTGGACCAGAGATACAGAGTACTCACTGTATGACAGTATGAGACAGAGTCAGTTCCCAGTGGAAGCTCCCCATCTTGATGTGAACCCAAAGGAAAGATAAAGATGACTATGGACACATGGAAGCATAAAGATATGAACAGGAATATGCAATGGCCTGACTCATAATATATAATTTATCTTCAAGTGTGAGGGGAGGATCATAACTAACGAGTGACTGAGCCATGAGTGAGCTGTAGCATTTAAGCCTCAAAGTGATGATAAATTGCACATTGTGAGTCAGGCCACTGCGTATTCCATTTATGTGATTTCAGTTTTCTAGTTTCATTTTAATTCTACTGTTTAAACATTTAACTGTTTCACCTGCTGGCTTCAGTGCTGCACTAGGCAAACCTGAAGTCATTAGCATTGTGAAAACTGCTCTCAGATTGGTTCAGTATTCCTCTGGGATGGATTTTACCGTGATGTGACTGTGATTTTGTTATAGTACCGCCTGATGCAGCTCACCATTTGCATGCCTGATCTCTCACTTTTTATATGACATGGAGGCTTACCTCCTGGTAGCCATCGCTGCTGCATTAAATGTGTTCCTCTACATCATCCCCTTTGTTAAACAATCTGTGATCCACAAATTCTGCTATATATTCTGAAATGCTGGTTAGTTTCCTCTACACCTGAAGAAGTGACTTTGGAGGTCTTGAAAGTGTAAAATTCTTCAGTTAATCTAACAAAAGGCACTACCAGTACCACAGAAAAGTTTACTAGATTTTCCTAAGGCACCACAAATCTGCAACACCGTGATGTTCCCCAGCAAACTGACATGCTTCAGACCCTGAGGGTCAAACTGAATAGCAACTCATGAAGTCCAAGTCCAGATACAGGGCACCAGATTTTAAAATGATGGACTGGCACAAGAACTTCGTCAGGAGACATGGCAAAGATCTCCTTGCACACACACCTTACGTAAGTCCCTGATTTTTAGAAGGCATCTTGCACCTCTAGAGGGACCACGGCCAACCAGGCTTGCTGTCTTTGCAATAGCTGCACCGTGTACCATGGCAGAAGGGGCTTGTGCCAGGGCACAGCTGCAATATTCCCTAGAGTGGGATTTTGCAAGATCCCCATGGGTACATGGACCCTGTATTAGACCAGCCCTCAGCTGGTCCAACCCACTACACCATTCCCAAAGCCGTTGCTGGGTGGGGTGATCCTGTGCCCCCCTGGGAAGGCGCCTCAGAACCACAATACCTGCCAGACCACCACTGAAGCAGTCGGTGGTCCATGGCAGTAACAGCCCACAACCCCCTATGCAAGGCAAGGCATGCCCAGCATGACCTGCCAGCCACCAGGGTGACCAGCAGTCAGGTCACCATTGCTGGCCACTGCTGCCAAGCCTGTCCCACGGCTTGTGGCATCCCCATCCCACCCTCCATTTCTTTGGCATAGCTGTCAGTTTGTACGAACCCAGGGACTTTGGTGCCAGGACTCCACTTTTTGTAAAATCAGGCACTGTGTCCCTGGTGTACCTGGGTTTACAGCAGACAGCGTTCACCACACCATGCGCTGATCTAAGGGCACCTTTTTAAAACTGAGTCCAGGGAGGCTAGCTGCCGACTAGGGATATCACGATATCAAATTTTTAGTATCACTTATTTGGGTAAAATTATCGTGATATATTACCACGATAATCAACAGAATTTTAAAGAAAAATTTTCCCCATATAGCTGTTTGAACACGGTCGCCACCATTTCCAGCCTTCAGGCGCCCTGGCGCGCTTCAACCCCAACCGCCACTCTCCGCTGCCTCAACAGTGGGATCAACATGGGTGAGGTCCGAGGGCTTCTGTTCACCATTAAGTACCACTGAGGAATATCACTACTGATGGCAAGGATTGTGTAATATCTTGAATCCAGTGCTTTACAGGATCAGAGGCAGCATGGATTCACAACAGGAGGTCATGTCAAACAAATCTGATAGATTTATTTAACTGGGTGAGCAGGGAATTAGATCGGGGAGCCCTGGATGGGCAACCCAGATTTCATAAGGTCTTCAACACCGTTCCCACATAGGAGACTCATAAACAAGCTGGGCAGCCTGGGAGTGGGCCCAAAGGTGGTAAACCGGGTAAAAAATTGGTTGGGGATAGACAGAGGGTGGTGGTAAACAGAGTTCATTCCAAGGAAGGAGGGTGACCAGTGGGATGCCACAAGGATCAGTACTGGGACTAGTCCTCTTTAGTGTCTACTAGCAATATTGCAGAGGGCTTGAAGGAAGGTATGCCTTTTGCAAAGGACACAAAGATCTTCAATAGGGCAGACACCGGTGGGGGGTGACTAGAGCTCTAAGAAAGTAGGTAGGGAAAATGGGCAGACTAGGTAGAAAGATAGAAACACAGAAGTTGCCAGCACATAATGGACCATATGGCACACCTACTCTGCCCTAAATTCCCTACCTTTAGTGCCTCCGGAGACCCTACTTGGACTCTGACACACCTACCTCTTGCTTCTAAGATTCCTTGTGTCTTCCCATGCATTCTCAAATCCTGTGACCGCTTTGGCCCCAGCCTCCACTGGTAGGCCAAGTGGTACTTATCTGCTGTCAGTTTCTGTGTTTCTATGTAACTAAGCTGATTGTTACACATACCTTTCCCCGTCCCTGAGGCTGGCATATATGCGATGGTGTGGGTGTTTGAAACATAGAAACATAACATAGAAGGTGTCGGCAGATAAGGACCTCCTGACTCACCTAGTCTGCCTATTTTCCCTACATACAGTGCCACATGAACCCTACAAAGTCTCCGTTTCCCCTCCTTGCCTTCTTCTAAGATCCCTTGTGTCTATCCAATGCATTCTTGAACTCTGTAACCGTTTTAGGCCCACGACCTCCGGCTGGGAGGCTGTTCCAGCATCCACCACCCTTCCGTGAAGAAGTACTTCCTCACATTTCCTGTCAGCCTCCTCCCTCCAGCTTCATAGTGTTACCCTTGCCATTGAGCATCTTTTCTTTGGAAGATGCTCCCTCTGTAACTTGTTTATACTGTGAGGTATCCGAATCTTTCAATCATATCCCCTTTCCCTCCTTTCTTCTAGAGATGCGTATTTAATTCCTTAACCCTTTCTTCATAGGGCTTCTGGTGCAGGCCCTGCACCATTTTGTTGCCCTCCTCTGTGGCACCTCCACCCTGTCAATACTTTTTCTTAGGTGGGGTCTCCAGAACTGTACACAGTACTCGAGGTGGGGTCTCACTAGTGATCTACACAGGGGTATTATTAACTCACTCTTTCTGGTGATACCTCTGCCTATGCATCCAAGTATCCTGCTAGCCTTTCCCTGCCTTGTCACACTGTTCAGCAACCTTCAGGTTATCATTAATAATTACCCCCAGGTTTCTTTCTTGTTTGTGACTGCTAGTGCGTCTCTCCTCCCATTTGCACATTGCCCCCGGTTTCTGAGCCCCAAGTGCGATTTTGCACTTTTTGCTTTGAAACCCAGCTGCAAGCTTATGACCATTCTTATGGATTTTTTTTTTTTACATCCTCTCATTCTTTCCCACTGTCCCCAGGTGTGCAAACTCTGTCACAGATCTTTGTGTCACCTGCGAACAGGCATTCCTTCCTTTCCAGCCCTTCTGCAGTGTAGCTAATAAAGACATTGAAGAGGACTGGGCCTAGTACTAACACTGTGGCACCCTCACTGGTAACTTTACCTTCTCCATAGTGGACACTTATTTACCACCACCTCTGACTCCTACTGCCTAGCCAGCTCACTACTTAAGGGCCTCCTGCTAGGCTTCTCGGTTTGCTCACCAGCCTTCTATGTAGAGACGATGTTGAAGGCCTTACTGAAATCCAGGTAGGCCACATCAACAGCCCCCCATCCACTTCCTTGGTTGCCTAATCAAAGCACTTGATCAGATTTGTCTGGCAAGATCTCACCCTCGAAACCATGTTGCCTTGGATTCAGTAGTCCACTGGTAACAAGGTATTCCACAATCCTTTTCTTCAGAAGTGATTCCATTACTTTTGCCCACTGCTGATGTCAGGTTGACAGGCCTACAGTTTCCTGCCTCCTCTTTGCTTCCACTTTTGTGGGGTGGGGCTACATCAGCCCTTCTCCAACCTCCTGGTAGCTCTCCTGTTTCTAGTGACAGGTTGAACAGGGCTGTGAGCAGCCAGCTCTGCCTTGAGCTCCCTCAATAACCTGGGGTGCACCCCATCTGGTCCTATTGCCTTGTCTACTTTTAACTGTGACAGTTCCCTTAGGACTCTTTCCTCTGTAAAGGGGCTAGTGTCCACCTCTGTCTCTTAATGCCCTTATCTTTATCATAGGCCCTCTACCTACTCCCTTCTCTGTAAACAATGAACAGAAGAATTTGTTTGATATGTCTGCTTTTGGTGGTCCTCTTCCATACAAGCCCTCTTTCCCCTACAGTCCTGCTATCCCTCCCTAGGTCTTTCTCTTTTCACTTATGTATTCAAAAAATGTCTTGTATCTTTAAATGTCTTAAAAAGTGTGACATAAAGATGTTGCACGTACTCAGCCCCAGCCCTGGACAGTCAAAGGCTGTTAACTGCTGCATCGTCAGCCTCCGTTGGATGGCGACCAGCAGCAGATTGCGCTGCCCCCTCCACAAGGGAGGCAGTCAATGGATGCTCTGTCCTCCTTCATGTAGCCAGCTCAAGCAACCTACCTAGTTACCCATGTTCCCCTTTTGGCTACCTTACTCACGTCTAGTTCACTACCAGTGCCCCCATTATCCTCATCCACCCAGCTTCCCGGCATACCCACCTAGTACACTCTCTCCACCCTGCCTATTGACTTATCCCTTTACCACACTATCATCCATCCCTGCTATATCCCTGCCAATATTCCATGGAATACCAGGAATGTGATTGTTTAGGTTGCCTACCTATGCCGAGATACTGTCCCTAAGACTGAGTCCTACAGTCATATGCGTGCCATGACACTGCAGTATGTATAGAGCGACTAAAGCGTGCAAGTGTATGTATGTTGTATATAGATGATTGCAGATCTGTAAATGTGTATAAAAGAGTACATTTAGGTGATTGTATACAGTCTTACAGATATCTCAGTAGATAACACAGTATATACTTTCCTGTGTAAATAATACTGTATACATTAATGCTGTAGCTACCCACATCCTTATTGTACTATCACTTTTGCTCTGTACTCCAATCATGTAAGTATATGTTGCCCTCCCAGGACCACCCTGAAATGAGCCTGCTCAATAGAGTTTTCCTGTCAATAAACTTGAACTATTCCTGAACTTGGTGTACCAGCGTAGTGTCAGGTGAGGCCCAGGCCCTCAAAACTCCATGCAACAGGGCCAGCACTGCATTTCTAATTTTAAGGAAAATAGTAAAAATCTGATAGGAGGATGCTGGGGAACCAGGAATCATGACTGCACCTGGAAAGGGATGTGCTACTGGAAAATCAAGCTGAGGCACCTTATCACTGTATATCGGGTATATTGTGCTGCGATAATCACAATATTTTTTACAGCGATAAATTATCATCAGTGGTAATTATCAAGATATATCGTCATATTGTGTTATCGTGATGTGCCTACTGCCAACAAGATGACTGGACCACTCATCTGATCAGAGTGACAACCATGAATAAGGGAGTCCTTGGGCACAGTACCGCCCTTGGTTGAAGCAGTGGAGCGACAACAAAACAGGATGCTGCAATGCCACCAGCACTGCGGAAGTAGGCTCAGTAGGTCAAGAGCTGAATCATCATTGTCAAAGGCCTGTGGGCACATCATTGTCTTCTGGGGTCTCTAACTGCGCAGCAACACTTGCAACTATGTGACAGCCAAATGCAGTCCCTGGCCTCCCATTAAGGACTCACATCCTTCGATCCTTGTTCGCCTGTGGGTGCAACGCCTGGCAGCACTAGCAACTGTCCACATCAAGGGTGATCCCCAGACAGCAGGACGATACATCACAGCCCTTGGTGATGGGCGCGGTTAATCTGCAACATAAACTCCTTTAAAACCTGCCTTCTAGTCCGGTCCAAAGAGACTGATGGAGCAGAGAGCTGGAGTTACAGAACAAATGATGTGACAGGAAAATCAAAGAGATTAAAATAAGACAACAAAGTCTGAAACCTTTTCAGAAACCCTTATTTACAAGCATGAGCTATGAAGGAGATGAACAGGTTACTCACCTGTCACAGCAGTTCTAGGAGTGGTATATGTTGTTCATCCACACTTCTTGGCATGTCCCTTCCCTTTAAATCTTGCTGGATGTCTTCAAGCTGGTTCCTCCCACCTACCCAGGTGGTAAATACCTCAGCTCTGCCCCATGTGCCAGATCTTAGCCCGCTGGAAGCAAGGTTGTGCACCGAAGCCGGGGAGGTCAGGTGGGTGCTTGTGGATGAACAACATATACCACTCCTAGAACTACTGTTACAGGTGAGTAACCTGTTCTTCTAGGAGCGTGGATATGTTGTTCATCCACACTTTAACAGACTCAAGCAGTTCTCCAGGAGAAGGAGGCAAGGCACACACACCCTACTTGGGAAATAAAGATTGGAGAACAGGGTCCCAAAACCAGCATCCCAGCATGACTCAAGGTCGATGTGGTAGTGGGTAATGAAGGTGTTTGCTGACTTCCAGGTAACAGCCCGACAGATTTCCTGGATAGGGATGTCCCTGGAAGCAACCTAATGCAGCATATGGCGGGTAGAATGAGCTTATCCTCTGGGAGGCTCCTTGCCTGCCAACTCATAGCACAAACCTATGCATGATGTAATCCACCTTGCAATGGTCTGTTTGGCTGCAGGTCTGCCAGAAGCAGCTTCAGCATAGGTGACAAACAGTTGGCGAACCTCTCCATGAATTTCTGCCACTCTCTCCTTATAATAGGAGAAACACGTCTCAGGTCCAAAGTATGGAGCCTGTACTCGGCGTCAAAGTGTAGTTAGGGTAGTATACCAGCAGAGTCAACACCTGGTTAGGTGAAACTCTGACACCATCTTGGAAGGAATTTAGGGGTGAGGCGCGGACAACTTTGTCCTTGTGAAAGACCAGATAAGGGTAGTCCACCGAAAGCACCTGGAGCTCCCCTGTCCTTCTGGCTGGACGTGATAGCCACCAGGAAGGCCGTCTTCCACGACAAGTGTGAAGCTCACACTTGTGCATCGGTTCGAATGGCTTGCCCATGAGCTTTGCCAAAACCAGCAGTAGATCCCACGGAGGTGGAGGTTCATGCACCAGAGGATATGTGATCCAGGCCTTTGAAGAATTGCCTGACCACTGTCTCCCTGTGCCAATGTCGGCTGACCAGCCCGCACCTGGTAAGTAGAAATGGCTGCCAGGTGAACCTAAGGATCGATGACCGCAGACCCCTTTCGAGAGAGAGACCAAAGGTAGTCGAGAATGTCAGCCACAGAACAGGATAAGGGTCCAGACTCTTACTCTGACACCAAATGGAAAATCTTTTCCATTTGAAGGCATAACATTTCCTGGTTGATTCCTTACGAGATGACTCCACCATGGTGTAAACATCTCGGAAAGACCCAGAGCCTGGAACTCTAGTGGCTCAGGTACTAGGCTGTGAGGTGTAGGGATTGAAGGACTGGATGGAATACCTTCCCTGGTTCAGTGATATCAGGTCCAGGCGTGTACAAAGCTGCTCCGGGGCCAGCAGCTGAGGCTGAGGAGATCTGGATACCAGAACTGGTGCGGCCAATCTGGGGCTACCAGGATCACCTTAGCCTTGTCCCTCCTCACCTTGAGTAACACCTTGTGGATCAAGGGAAATGGAGGAGAAGGCGTGAGGAAGCCTAGTGTCCACGGCCTCGAGAAGGCATCCCCTGCAACAAATCCTGCTGAGGGGCGGGCATGAAACAGCCTCAGCTTGGTGTTTTCCTGGAGGCAAACAGGTCCACCAATGGTTTGTTCCAATGGGAAAACAGATTGTAAGCTACCTCTGGATGGAAAGACCACTCATGGGATGTCTGGCCTGTCTGACTGAGAGCATCTGTCAGCTGGTTCGAGGCTCCTGCCACATTTTTTTATTTATTTATTTTATTTAGTTTTGTTGACCAGGTAAGTGCACTAGACAAATCCTGCCTATTTTCAGGCACGACCCGGGAGGGGTACAGATGAATGCCAAGCTGTTGGTGGCACTTTTAGTGAATAAGGGAAATTTGGCTAGACACCGGGAAATTCCCTTACTCTTTTCGATATGCCATGGGATCTTTAACATCCACCTGAACTACATGGATGGCTTGGAGATCCACCTCCAACTGGCTTCTGAGGTCAGATGCGGAGCGCCTCCTTGTACAACAGGCAGGAGTGCATGCCGCCCTGTTTGTTGAGGTAGTATATAGTCGTGGTATTGTCCGTCTGGACTTGAACCACTTGACCCCAGGGCTGAGGAGTGAAATCTGACAGTGCCAGTCTGACTGCTCTGAGCTCCAACAGGCTGATGTGGCATCGGATTCCTTGGGGTCCAGAACCCATGGGCCCTACTATCCCCATGTGGGCTCCCAGCCCATGAGAGAGGCATCGGTCATGAGAAAGACCATCGGCTCGGGCGGACAAATGGGATCCTTCCTGCAACCAGTCTGGGGTGGTCCACCACTGAGAGTGTCCCACATCTTCTGGGTTACAGTGATCAGCTGGTCGAAATGACTGTGGCGCTGAGTCCATTGGGTGGCCAGCTCCCATTGGAGGGCGCATGTACCACCTGGCCCATCGGACCACTGAGGTGCACGCCGTGTAACCCTGAAGCGCATTAAGTCCCGGGCAGGACACAAGTGCCCAACCAGAAATGATTGGGCAAAGGAGGAGAACCTCCATCCTGTCCATGGAGCCAAGCTCTGGCATGACAAGAATCGAGCTCTGCCCCAATGAAGCCCATCACCTAAGAGGGCACGAGTTCCGACTTGGCCTCGTTGATCAGGAGGCTGAGTTGGGAGTAGGTTCGAGAGCAAATCCCTGGACCTCTCCACCTCCTGAAGGAGAAACCTGCCAAGAAGGGAGGAACCTGCCAAGAGCCAGTCATCGAGGTAAGGGGTAAATTCGGACTCCTCGGCGAAGGTGGGCTGCCACCACTGCAATGCACTTGGTGAAGACCCGTGGGGCCAATGACAGGTCGAACGGCATGGCTCGGAATTGGTACAGGGTCCTTCGACCCTGCAGTGGAGAAACCGCTGATGGGACAGACAGATTGGGATATGAAAGAATGCATCCTGTAGATCCAGTGAACAGAACACATGTTTCGCTCCAGGGATGGCATGATCTGGTTCAGAGTTACCATCCGAGAGGTGCGAGACCTGAGATACTGATTCAGGTAGTGGAGATCTAGGATGGGCACCCCATCCGCTTGGGCACCAGGAAGTACCTGGACATGAAGCCTGGGTCTGTAGGAGGATCTGGCACTGAGCTACTGCCTCCTTGCGGAGGAGCTGAGCTACGTCATCTCGAAGAGCCAACTGAGTGCAAGCTGATCCTTTCCTCCCGAGGAGCGCAGGCTCAGCTGGGAGGGTACTGCTCAAACTCTAGGGCAGTCCCTGACTGACCACTTGAGACCCACCTGTCCGAGGTGATGTCGGACCAGGCAGAAAGAAGTGGCAGGCCGCCCCCAGGAGGACCCAGAACTGGCGTGGCGGGTGTATGGATGGCAACCCCAACCCGTCACTGAGCAGGCTTAGAGGAGGAGGAGGTTCCTGACCTGCGCCTCAGCCACCTTTACGGGACTGTTGAGGACCCTGCTTGGGCTGTGGGTGCCAAGCTTGAGCCTGCTGCTGTTGCTGCTGATGCTGCTGACCTCCTTGATAGGAGGGCTGTCCAACTACAGGAGAAAAGTGTCAAAATGGCTTCTTTCTCTTCTGCTGGTTCTTGCCGAAGAACCTTTGCAGAAGTGGCATTGGACTGTTCTATGCACTGAAGGTGACTGGCCACTCCTGGACCGAACAAGTTGGTGTCTAGGAAGGCGCGTCAGCTAACTTATGCTGAGTATCCGCGGGAAGGAGGAAAGCCTCAGCCAAGCCCTGCATTGAGTGGCCACTGTGGCTGCTAAGAGTGGGCACAGGAATCACCTATGTCCAGGGCCGTCTGGAGCTGCTGTTTGCAACAGCATGGCCTGATTACGGACCTGCTTGACCGTGGTCTGCATGTCCGTGGGAAGGTGAGGAGGACCTTGTCTAATGACCCCAAGAGGCGTGAGAGAAGTGGGTCATGATAACAGCCGAGCTGGCCTGGCGAAGACCTTACGGGCAGGTGGTCCATATACCTTGACTCCTTGTCGGGGTCGGTCAGTATCGGCGAAACTTCCAGTACGCCTGAACACAAAAGCGGTCACCAGGCTCTCGAACAAAGGGTGTTCTGTGAACCCCAAGGACCCCATGGGTACCATGTATTTGCAGGCGATCGCGGGCAGATGGTGCTGGACAGGAAGCGGACACTGCCAAAGCTCAAGGGCCGGGCCAACAATGGCGTTGGCCACTGGAAAGGTCTCCGTTGGGGTATCCCCTTTGAGGATATCCGTGGCGGGTACTCTGCCTTTTCTGGATGGACTCCAGGGCATGCCGGTGGATTCGGAGATCAGGTGGAGAATGCCCTGAAAGGAGGAAGGCCTTCCTCAATCCTGCCACAGGACGACTCATCATCCCCAGGATGGGAATGCTATCGGTGACATCGAGTCTGAAGAGTCAGGATGTAACAGCCTCCGCCTAGAGGTCGGGGGCAACTATTATCGACAACCGTCAGAAGCCCGGTGTCTGTTGGTCCTCTTCCGAGAGAACCCCTCCCTGAGGCTGCTTAGGCGGTGGTTCCACCAGAATCGGTGGAGGCACCGAGACAGGCTGAACTGGAATGTAGTTGACCCCACAGGCAGGGGAACTGAAGACTTCGGGTTCCGGGAGGTGGGTCAAGGCCAGCCAAGTGATGGCCGGGTAGACGGGCGGAGCCGCTTCTGCTCAGACAAAACCAGTTGTTACATGAGGTCTTCATAGCATCGACGGAGTTTCAGCCAAGTCTCTCCTAGTCCGAGGAGGATGAAGACCTGTGGCGCCTCTTTTGAATGTTTATGTAACCCCTCACCCCTGCCTTTTACCAAAACGACAGGTGGCATGCTGTTGGTGTTGGCAGCAATACCTGGTGGGGACCTGGGTTCGGGAGGATGAGGTTACCTGGCACAAGAGGACCTAGGTTTGGCCACTCTGCACAGGGGCACCCAAGTAAATCCAAATACAGGAAGCAATAACTGTAATGTCCAGAACCAGGATTGGATTTTTCAGTGTGGCTTTTATTCATAACTAGCTGAACATAACAAAGCATAGATGGACCCCAAGGCTACGTTTACTGATAATGCAGATTGGAGACTACCAGGCGGTCCACTTAAAGAATGAACCCATTTCTACTAATTTCAGGCTCTGGATCCACCAGGCACACAGCCCCGGACTTGCATCGCTTTGGATACACAGCCCGACTGGCCCGGCTACCCTGCCGGCCACTGACTGACGGTCCATTTAAAGAATGAACCCATTTTACTTGTTGTGGCTCCACACCACTTAGAGTCTGCACCCCTAGAGATTATTTTTCTTACTTCCTTCTGACTCCCATCAAACAAGGAGAATTCTTTTCCCAAGTTGTGGCTCCCCACACCACTTAGAGTCTGTGACTCCTAGAGATTTTTCAATTTACGCCACGTCTCTGGGTACCTACCTCATCACTGGCCAGGTGCTTGAGGCAAGTAGCAATCACAGCAGAAATCCGTAGAGGTGGACCTGGTTACTAAAGATGGGGTTTGCCCACCTCCAGCTCCCACAGCCCGTACCAGCCATTTCTCTGGAGAAACTAAAACTTGAAATGTAGATTAAGCAGTGGATGGACTGTAGCCCCTCTACAACATTACTTGAATTCATACAGACTTTAGATTTTAACACTACTCCATTTGTTTGTCCTAGTACTATAGGCCTCCCAAATAGTAGTCCAAATCCCATACTTCTTCACATTTTCCAAACTGAAGAAACATATTGTTTGCCCTCTCAAATTAGGACAAAACACTCACCCTTTACGTTGCAGGTGCCCCACAGGCAGTACAACTTCTTCCACTTTTAAGACCAAAACAGAAACTGTAAAAAGGCAGCTTTCTTCCTTTAGCAGACATTAGGGATTGCCCTGGAATCCACAGAGGGATACTTTACTTCCTCCCAGGAGGGGCACTGGGAGACTGAACAGCGGTCTCCACCACTTGAAACTGGACACTGACCTTCTCACACAGAAGGTAAACAAAGACACTTCCTTCCTGCTGGCAGAAAAGCAAGAGACTTCTTCTCACAGGAGGTAAACAGAAAACTGACTTTGAAAACTCCCAACGTTCTATCTCACTCCCTCTGCTGCAGATTCCAATGTGGCTTATGCAGCTCGACAGTTCTGGTGATGCCATTGCTCAGTCTCAGCTGAGACTGAGAACAGAGTGAGACAGTGAGAAACCCATTTAACTGGAGTTTCACAAGCTGCCTTCCTGCCTACCACTAGGTCTTACTGGGATTCTAGTAACCCCGGGTAACAAGGGGTTACATTTATATTCCTCCGCCGACAGGTCAGGGGGTTCTGGACCTCGACCGAGATTGGGCGGGCCAACTCGTTGATCGGGGACACTGGGGTCGGTGAAAACTGAGGGTCCGAACGGGTCCTGAATGAGAGCGCCAGCAGGCTGGGTCTCCTCATCAGGAAAGACAAGGACGGAGTCCTTTCCAAGAGTCCTCGACCGGGTCAGCGACAGAGGTCAATTGGGCCGAGCAATCTCCACCTCACCGCCCGGCCTTCCTCGGTCCCTGGCCAGATGGAAGATCTGTGAAACCGGCGGCCGAGGATGCGATCTCAACGAAGTTGGGACGCGTGTTCCTCGCGATTCTGACCTTTCCTGGTCCAAGAGCGTCTTCACTTGGATGAAGACCCAGGGTCCTTATCCCTCTTCTGAGGGAGGGAGGAGTCGAGCCAAGGCGCCTCACTCCTGGTAGGGAGAGACTGGCACAACTCCCTGAAGGAGCCCAAAAGGTGGAGCCAAGGTTAAGTGGAACAAAAGCTTTGACTTGCCAAAGCTTGAGCTGCTTCCTCCTCAAATGCCTTCATTTGTTCCAGCTGCTTGGCAGATCCTGTAGCCATGAAGCTGCCCACCTCGCCTCCTTGATTTCACCGGTCTCCCCAGCTTTAAACTCGCCATGCAGTCGTCCAGGACACTGGATGGAAGGCCAGGCAAGGAGTGCATGACAAGGTGTCATGTCGACACCTAGGCAAAAAGCACATTAGGTGGGGATCGGCATGACATCTTTTGCCGCAGAGGCAATGGCTTACACTGGGAAGATTTTTCTCCATGTCCGATGCGGTAAAATCGAATCGCTAACTCAAACAAGTATTAAAGTCGTTTCGCAAAACCGACGCTTGAATCCAGCGCCACGAACTGCTGCAAGAGCATGAGGGAACCTGTATCTTCCAGCAGAAAGGAAGATCTGGCATCATGGGGCGAGCTAGTATTTACCACCGGTGGGTGCAAGGAGCCAGCTTGAAGACTTCGGCCAAGATTTAAAGGGAAAGACATGCCAAGAAGTGTGGATGAACAACATATCCACGCTCCTAGAACTGTTCTTTCCATCAGAAGAAAAGATCTGAGAGTACTGAGTGCTGATCCAAAGGACACATGACTGGATTATAGGAGTCACATTTAAAGGCTGTTCTGGTGACTGAGCATGCTTAGTGGAAGACTTTCAAGTGTGGACAGTTAACTGAATCTAGGTAGGCAGAAATGGCTGTACAATATCACAGAACAGTGTGTACTAACTCAATAATACCTGAGTGTCACCAGAAGAAACTGATACTCTGTCATCCGGTAGGGATGGAGTATATGCCATTGAGATTGAGTCCTGGGATTCCATTTGCTTGAATGTTTTCACAATCACTGCTGTCTTCTAAAGTTACAGTGGTAGTCTCAGCATTTCCATTTCCACCAATTTGCATTCCTGCATCTTGAAAACAAACAAACTTCATTTCATTCAAGCTTGTAGCATACTTCATAGAACAGAATAATCACATTGCTGGGCTCCGTTCCTGCCACCTCTGACCCCATTATGTCTCTTTCCAGCCATACTTATTAAATAATCAGATTCATCTGCCTTCTCCTACTTAATAATCCACCCAAAATTGGGATTGAATATCAGAAAAAAAAAACTGATAGCAAAACAATCTACACAATTTAAGTAAGCATTAAGACACGATGGTGTGCATTAGACAGTTCTAATGCACGGCTAGAAGACGTAGTAAAGGCACGAGACCACAGGCCAAGTCGTCAGTCCCTAGCCGTGCATTAGAACATCTATCACATCTCAAGGTATCTTATTACGCTTATAAAATGGACCTGTGTATTCTAAATGGGGTTTCTAGTTTTAGCAGTGCATTAGACACTTCTAATGCATCGCTAACAACCAATCAGATTACTTGAAATCCTTTACCCATTTTATAAAGTATGACAAACTTTACCAAGTGCAGTGCCTCTAGTACGTCAGAGGTGAAGGTTGTCCCAAAAGGTTGCAGCCACAACCCTGAGAGTTATGAGTGGGTGGGCAACATGTAGTAGTGTGGATGGACAGGATACCAGCAGGGATGCAGAATAATAAAAATAGAATAAAGGGCTGAATTTCTTAGTTTGTACAACTTTCATGAAACAGCATCAAGAATGTGTACTTAAATGGCTACTGGCATAAAACATACAACTAAATGTCTACTGTGCTGAACAATTTATGCTATGTGACTGCTGCAACAGTACTAGGAGAGAACAAGAAGCACCATACCCAGCCAGCAGCATGGTGCCTCGTACATGAGAACCTGCACCACTTGTCTATCGATCTGTAGATGTAGTCCCCTTATACAAAGTGGAAACAAAGAGGAAGCAGGGAACTACAGACCAGTCAGCCTCACCTCGGTAGTGGGAAGATCATGGAAGCACTACTGAAGGAGAGATTGGTGGAACATCTGGTTGTCAATGGACTACAGGACCCAAGGCAGCATGGTTTCACCAGGGGAGTCATGTCAGACCAACCTCATTGAATTTTTGACTGGGTGACTAGGGAGGTGGATCAGGGAGGGCAGTGGACATGGCCTATCTGGACTTCAGCAAGGCCTTTGACACTGTGCCACATAGAAGACTATTACACAAACTGGAGAATATGGGTGTGGGCAGGACAGTAGTGTGGTGGGTAGGTAACTGGCTGGGTGGCAGGACACAGAGAGGTGGTGGTAAATGGCTGTCACTCCACAGAGGGAAGAGTGACCAGTGGGGTACCACAAGGATCAGTGCTGGGACCGGTCCTATTCAACATCTTCATTAGTGACATGGCGCAGGACTTGAAGAATTTCACTGTTCGCTGATGACACAAAGCTCTATAACAGAGTAGACACACGGAGGGTGTAGACAGAATGAGAAGCACTGCAGAAACTTGAAGAATGGTCAGGGGTTTGGCAGTTGAAATTCAATGCAAAGAAGTGCAAGATAATGCATATGGGGCACAAAAACCCTGGCACAATATATCAGTTGGGGGTGAGGATATAGCATGCACCAAGCAGGAAAGGGATCTTGGGATTCTCATCTTTGATGACCTCAAGGTAGGAAACAGTGTGACAAGGCAGCAGGTAAAGCAAATAGGATGCTGGGATGTATAGGCAGGGGCATCACCAGCAGGAAAAGGGAGGTCATAATTCCGCTATACAAGACACTAGTGAGGCCCCACCTGGAGTACAGTGTCTGAGTTCTGGAGACCATACCTACGTGAAGGACATAGACAGGGTTGAGAAGGTTCAGGAGGGCAACAAAGATGGTGCATGGATTGCATCACAAGTCCTATGAAGACAGGTTGAAGGAACTGAACATGTAGTCCCTGGAGGAGAAAGGAGAGAGGGGATATGATAGAGACATACAAGTATCTTACAGGGAGGAACAGGGTGCAAGAAAACATTATTTTTAAGCGAAAAAGATGTTCCAGGACTAGAGGGCATGGGATGAAGTTGGAGGGAGGACGATTCAGAGGAAACATAAGAAAGAATTTCTTCACAGAGCGGGTGGTGGACAAGTGGAACACCCTGCCAGAGGAAGTGGTGGGGCTGAAACAATCATGGGATTTAAGAATGCATGGGATAAACATAAAGGAATTCTGGAGGTCAGGGGTAAGGGGCAACAGACTTCTAGGAAAACAAACTGAACATACAAGCTCAAATGGGCAGACTGGGTGGGCCATAGGCCCTTATCTGCCGACACTGTCTATGTATCTATGTATCTGGGCGTCCCTTGCCACCAGGCTTAGCTGAGGAAGTTAAGTGGTTGCCAGATGAGGAAGATGGTGGCCAGTTGGGATGTAGGAGCAAAAACAGTAAAAGAAAATACAAACAGATACTGAAGAGCTCAGAGGAACCATCCATCTTTTCAGCAGAAGAAAAAGATGTAATGATTACTAGTAACAAAGCACGGGTGAGGGGGTGGCTGTAGGTGGCATTCAAACTGAATGTCCCACAGCTCCCGGCACATGTGTTAGTACGAGCACAGTCGTGGTTCAATTCATGCTGATAGAAATGCACTAAATACATAGAGGATAAACAACTGCCTGACTCAGAATATGCAATATATCTCCAAGTGTTGGGGGTGGGGCCAGACCAGAGCTCAAGAGTAGTGAAGCCATGAATGGCCTGCCACCTCACAAATGGAGATAAATGTATTTTGAGTCAATCCACTGTGTATTTGATTTACAGTATACAACATCAGGCTACCATAGCAGAGATGCTAACAGCAAAGAATGCCCATACCAGGTTTGATCACAACTGGATCAGTGGTTCTCAAGATACATTCATAGAAACACAGACTGATGGCAGAAAAAGACCGTTTGTCTATCCAGTCTGCTCACGGTTCCCTATCTAACCCCAGGACCTATTGTCCCTACAGGTTCCAGCTCTTCCTATCCACCCCCATTCCCTCCCTATTACAGTCATCCTGAATAACCACTCGCCCTCCGTTCTCATCCCAACCATGCTTGAAACCATTAATGATTTTGGTACCCACCACCTCGGCTGGTAGACTCTTCCATGGTTCCACAATCCTTTCTAGAAAATAATACTTCTTCATATCCCTCTTGTACCTCCTCCTGTCTGTTTCCACTTGTACCCTCAAACTGTTACTCATGGTAAATAATTCCTCACTGTTCACCTCGTTTATTCCTTTCAGGAACATAGAAACACATAATTTATTGGGAAAAAGGACCACTTGGCCCACCAATATTCACAATTTTTCCTGCCTGTCCTGTCCCACCAGACCCTGACTGGTCTTGGTGTCCCTTCACCTGCCGTTTTATTCAGTAGTATTCCCCTGTGTCTATCCTATGTACATCTGAAACACTCCATAGTTCTTGCCCCCACTACCTCTGTAAAGGATGTTGCAGACGTCCATCACTCTTTCACTGAAGTACTATTTCCTCACGTCCTTCTTAAATGTCCCCTCTAGCACTGATGCATGCCCTCTTGTTCTGTTGCACTTTTTCATTTGAAACAGGCTCCCCACCTGTACCCTGTTCACTTCTGTGAATTCCTTGTGAGTCTCTTATCATTTGCCCTCTCTCTCCTCTCTTCTAAGATGTTCATATTGTGATCCCTCAGTCTCTCATTATACGGTTTCTCCATACAACCCATGTACCACTTTATTTGCCCTCCTCTGGACTAGCTCTACCCTGTCCCTGTCTTTTCTGAGATGCAGCCTCCAGAAATGTACACAATACTCAAGGTGTGGTCTCAATGATCTATACAGTAGCAATATTGCCTCCTTCCTCCTGGTTGTGATACCTCTCCATATGCACCCCAGCTTTCCACTGTCCCTGCCTCTTCCTTGCGACTGTGATATCATCAGATATTATAACCACCAGGTCCCTTTCCTTCTTAGTGACCGACAGTACTAACCCCCACCCCATTTCATGCTCAGCTCCTGGTTTCTGTGCCCCAGGTGTACAATTTTAAGCTTTTGGTACTGAACACCAGCTGCCATACACCACACCCCTCAAGTTTCCTAAGGTCCATTCTCATTTTATCTACTCCCTCCCGAGTATCCACCCTGTTGAAGATCTTGGTGTTGTCTGCAAAAGGCATACCTTCCTTTTAAGCTCTTCTGCGATGTCACTCATTAAGATGGCGAACAGGATCGGCCCCAATACTGAACCCTGTGGAATTCCACCAGTCACTGTCCCTTCATTAGTGACTGCCATTTATTACCACCCTCTGCCACTTATCCATTAACCAGGTTTTGCACAATTCACAGCTTTGCTCCCACCCTAGACTATCTAAGTTCTTTATCAGTCTCCTATGTAGTACAGTATTGAAGGTTTGCTTAAGTCTATATAGGCATCAACTGCCCTTCCCTGATCTAGTTCCCAGATCACCCAGTCAAAGAAATCCATCAGATCTGTCCGACATGACCTCCCTCTTGTGAATCCATACCATCTCTGGTCTTGCAACCCCTGGATTCAAAATATTCCAACAGCCTTTCTTTTAACAGGGTGTCCATTCATTTCCCCACCACCGATGTGAGACTGACTGCTCTACACTTGCTAGCCTCCTCCTGTTGCCACTTTCATGAATCAGAACTACATCAGCTCTCCTCCACTCCTCTGGAACCTCTCCTGTTTCCAATTATGTGCTAAATAAGGGCATCACTGGTAGAGCAAGCTCCTCCCTGAGTCCATTAGCACCCTTGGATGTATCCCGTCTGGTCCCATGCCCTTGTCTGCTTTCAGGTTTGCAAGCCCTAAGACTCTTTCCACTTAAGATGGGTTTATGTTCAGCACCCCTCCAATGTTCCTGTTGTTCCTTTTGGTCCGTCCCTTCTCTCGTCACTGTGAAGATTGAATAAAAATATTAGAAAAAATTACTCATACAGTAATCTTCTTTCTTCCATGAGCTTTTAGCATCAGTAACTTTTGCACTTAGCTGACTAGGTGTAATTGCCCTGGAGGTGTGCCTTTAAGAGATTTTTAAAGAGCGTGAGGGCTAACCAAGCAAAAAGACAGGAGGAGTGAACTGAGGAAAGCTGTTGACTGCTTCAGAATTTTTTAAAAGAAAACGAGGGCAAATGCCTAAAAAGAATCAACAGGATTCAAAAACATGCAAATGTCCAAAAGTGGAAATAGAAACAGCAACACAAGGTAAAACTCATCAATAACAAATGCCAAATTTGGTAAAAGGTTACGTAAGAGCCCATCTCCAACAGGTGAACCAGGGAGGGAGGAAGGGTGGGACCTTACTGATGCTAAAGGACCCCATGGAAGAAAGAAGATTTACTGCGGTGAGTAATTTTTCTTCTTGCCCCAGGAGTCCTTTAGCATCAGTAACTTTGCAGACTACCAAGCAGTACCAAGTGGGAGGCGGGCAGAGAACCTACTTAGGAAAGAGGCTCTGTAGAACTGCCCTGCCAAATTTGGCATCAGATCTGGTCTGCACATCCAAACTGCAGTGTTTCACAAAGGTGTGCACAGATTTCCAGGTAGCTGCTTTGCAGACATCCAGTAGGGGAATGTCCCTTGCTGCTGTAAGCGAGGCTGCAGTGCCCTGGTAGAATGGGCCCCTGAGCCCCACTGGAGGTTGGTGACCAGCTTTCTCATAGCAGAATCTATTCAGAGACCAACCAACGAGAAATAGTTCTCTTGGTAGCTGGTCTTCCTCTGCCTACATCCCGTGGGTGAGGAACAACTGAGTGGAAGAGCCTCTGAACTGTCTAGTATGCTCTAGGTAGTGAAAGATGGCTCTTCTGACATCAAGCTGTGGAGCTTTTGCTCACCAGGAGTAGATGGCTCAGTAAAGAAGACAGGCAGGGTAATGGATTGGTTCAAGTGAAACTCTGAAACCACCTTTGGCAGAAATTTCCTATTTGTCCTGAGCTCAACTTTATCGTTGTGGGGATGATGTAATTAGGCTCAGTGCACAGGGCCTGTAGCTCTGAAATCCTCCTGGAAGGCGTAATGTCTACCAGGAAGATGGTCTTCAAGTTACAGACTTGATGTGGGCCATGGACATAGGCTCGAAGGTGGATTCATGATCCCATCTATGCAAGGTTCAGGCTCCACAAGGAGGAACAGGCTCCCTGGTTGGAGGCTGGAGGTGCAAGAGGCCTTTGAAAACTGCTTAAAAATGTCATGGAAAAAATGATTTCTTCTTTCCACCAAAGGTAGGCTGAAATTGCCGCCAGATGTAGCTTTAGTGAATATGGTTTCAAGCCTGGCGCCTGCAGGTGTACCAGGTAGTCTAGCAGCTGAGGGTCTGAAGCTGATAAGGGTTCGACCTTTTCACTTCTGCACCAGGCGGAAAACCGTTTCCATTTGGCTGCATAAGTCTTCTTAGTGTTCGGTTTTTAGCCATCCTCAGCATCTTAAGGACCTGTTCAGAGTACTGTGAGGATGGAAACTCTAACTCCTCAAGAACCAGGCTTTGAGGTGAAGAGTGTACGTCTAGGTACTGCACTCCTGTCTGAGGAAGGGTCAGCAGGGAGCGAGTTGGAGGCAGGCGATGGGCTTGTTGCAGGACATTGAGAGGAGGAGAGGGTACCAGGCTTGCCTGGGCCAGTCCGAGCCACTAGGATCATGGATGCAGGCTACTGCCTGAATTTCAGCAAAACCCTGAATATCAGCGGAAAGGAGGAAATGCGTATAGGAACCTCCTGACCAGTCCGGGATCAGGGCATCCAGAGGAAGTGTTCCCGGAACTGGGGCCTGCAACAGTACTGAGGAAGCTGAAAATTGAGAGGAGAGGCAAACAGATCCACGCCTGGTGTGCCCCACTGCCTAAACACTGTGGCTAGTACTTGCTTGTTCAGTGTCCATTCGCTCTGACCCTGACTGATGCGGCTTAGAGCATCCGACAGAGTATTGAGTTTGCCTGGGAGGTGAATAGCTGAGAGGCTGACTCCCAGGAGAATGCTAAGAGACCAGAGCTTCTAAACAGAGTATTCCTGATCTGGTACCACCCTGCTTGTTTATGTAGAACATTGCAGTGGTGCTGTCCATTCAAATTTGAACCACCTGTCCTTCTATGCTGGGAGTGAAGCTCTGAGAGCAAGTAAGACTGCTCTAGAGTTCTAAAAGATTCATGTGCAACTGTGAATCTTCGGGAGTCCAGTTGCCGCTACTGAGGCACAGTCTAGATGAGCTCCCAGCCCAACAGGGAGGCATCTGGGTGATCACCTTTGTGGGAAGAACAGCTTGAAATGGAACCCCTGCCTGCAAATTTGCAGGGTCCTTCCACAGCAAATTTTGGAGGAATTGCTCCGACACGGTATTAACATTGAAAATTTGTTGCTTCTCTGAGACCAACAAGCTCTGAGGTAGGCTTGCAGGAGTCTCATCCTGTACCTGACCCCTGGGACTTCTGCAGTCATAAAGACCATATGTCCCAGAAGTTTGAGAAATGTCTAGCTGGTCTTGGCTGTCCCTGGTGAAAGAATCTGCCACTGAAAGAACTCTGAATTTTTCCTGTGAGAGGAAAGCATATCCCTTCGAGTGTCCAGCTGGGTGGGTTCCAGGTGAGACTTCTTGAGATTTACCAGGAAATCTAGAGACTCCAGAGTGCATTCTGTGAGGGAGATTCCTTGACTTAGCAAGGAATTTCCTACTTTCCTACTATGAGCCAGTCGTCCAGATAGGGATACAGAGCAATACCCAGTCTCCTGAGATGTGCTGCTACCACTCGAGACACTTGGTAAAGACTCTTGGGCCAAGGACAGACCGAAGGGCATTGCAGTGAACTGATCGTGACCTGAAGGAGTTTGAACCGAGAAACTTCCTGTGAGATCTCCTTATGGGTATGTGGAAGTAGGCATCCTTAGTTGAGGAGGCTAGCCAGTCACCCTCAGTAAGGACTGTATGACCAGTGACAGAGTGACCATTTTGAATTTGGGTTTCTTCAGATGTTTGTTTAAATATCTGAGATCTAAGATAAGTCGCCACTCCCAGTTTTCTTTTAGTTAGAAAATACCTGGAGTAGAGGCCCTTGCCCTTCTCGTGGGTGGGGACTCTCCACTGCTCGTAAAGCCAGAAGGTTTTGTACCTCCATTTCCAACAGCGGTATCTGTGATGGTAACAGAGGTCTTGACAGCTGGGTGCGTTTGAGGTCTGGCAGCTGCTTGAACTGTAATGACAGACCCTTCTCCACTATCTCCAGCCCACCTGTCAGATGTGATGAGGGACCAGTGCTGAAGATAGTGAGAGAGTCTGCCTCCAACGGACGGGAGGTGACCTGGACTCTCACATCAGGACTTAGACTGAGAGGCAGGTGGCTAGGTAGAGGTGGATCATCTTTGGCCCCTTCTGCCCCTGCTTCTGAAAGACCCCCTGTACTGGCTAAAGTCAAACTGGGGTTAGGGACTGTAAGGCCTGGGAAAAACTTCTGCCCTACCACCCCTGGACGGGATCTCTGAGGTGGCGGTTTAGGCTTGGATGAATGGCTCTGACAGGAGGCCTTGTACTCACCAACCTTTTTCATGTAGTCAGTGGTTCTGTAATCAAACATATTCTGATCACAGGAAACTCCATGGCCTTGTTCTGAGTGTCTGTGGTCAGACTGGTTATTCTAAGCCAGTGAGCGTCTCAGAGATATGGCATGGGCCATCGCCCTACAAGGCTGCATCATTATTGTCATCTGCCATGTGGAATTGGTACATAGTAGCTTCCAAGGCAGTTTTTGACATATCCACCAGCTCCTGTACCATAGAATCTGATCCGTTGCAGGCGATAGCCTGGACAGATTTCCAAAGGGCTTTCTGATATTTGGCTGTGAATGCCATGTAAGAAGAAAGCCTGAGAAGCAGAGGAAGCTGTGGCATACATTTTCTTTGCTATAAAGTCAGTTTCTTGGAATCCTTGTCGGGGAGAGGCGACAAAGGAACACAGCTTTCTCACAAGCTGCCTGCTGCACTATACTCTCGGGGCTAGGTGTGCTGACAGGAACTCGTACCATTTTTAGACAATTTATATTTTCTCTCAAGCCACTTATCAACCCCTAGTACTGAAGTGGGATGTTGAAGCACCTTCATAGTATTTTCTAAATGCATTATAGATAGGGCTCACAGGGTCTTTGAGGATGAAAGACCCTTCATCTCCCTATAATCTTTGTCTTCATCGACATTCTGGTTGGGCTCCTGTGTAGGAGGTCCAGGGTATCCAGCATATTTTGTATAAATGAAAACATAGAGCAAGGATCCTCGTGGTCACCCAGGGATCCCAAAGACAAGGTCCGGGACTTCTGGGGCTCAAGGCCCTCAAAATCCATGTCGGGAGACATAGAATTGACCATCATCTACGTCCACCCTCACAGTCTAGAGAACAGAGAACTGCGGAAGAGTGCTTGCCAGCCCACTAAATTGAGGACCCATCTTTTAAAAGGTCTGAAACAGTTACCATGTTTTTCCATATCTTGCACTGACAGAAGAACCTGTGCAGTTTGTAAGTGCTTTGTTTTTTGAATGTTTTAAGCTGCCTGTTGTCTCACTATTGGCTTTCCCAAACGAGCAGCCGGAGCATATATGTCTTGACAGAGTTTCTTTTAGCCACTTCATCAGAGGCTTGATCAAGCTTCCTTTTTCGTCACTCTTACAATTTTTCAATTTGTGAGGAACTTCATCTTTGGAAGTTTATTTTTTGACTGGGGTCTGGGAGGTTCCTCAGCACCTCTGCTTTTGATATGAGTATTTTGAATGGTCCTCGTTGGAAACCTTTGATTTATCCTCAGCCATAATTATCAAAGGTTTGTCTGCTATGTTCGCCAATTTAAGCAAAGCAAACCAGTTCTGGACCTATAAACTGAGCAGGTTTCTGTGAAATGCCACTGGCCAGTCCTGCCCCAGTTAATAAACTCTATTACCAGTGCCTTTTTTTTTTCTGGTTGTAAAACTGGGATCTATACCAGTGCCAATCTTAATAGAAACCAGTAATACTCAGCTCACAGAGTGGCTGCTGGACCCTACAGACAGTCCTGACACAGATGATACCAAGGTCCAGTAATATAACCAAAAGGTTTCCTCAGAATTGCCAATCTAGAGAGAAACCCCAGACACTGTTTAAATTTGAAATCTACTGCAGGTGCCTCAGCTGTAAACCCAGCGAGGTGTTAGGTAAACAACAAAGCAACTGTCCCCAATTCAGCCGGTTCCCACAAGAAATTAGTCAAAATAAGGAAACCGTCAAAATAAACACCATAATAAAATTAGGCTTTAAAGTAAATAGTCGTGGTAAAAATAAAGTCTAAACAGTGCCAAAGGCTAAAAATAAACAATTTTAATACACTAATGAAAAGTAAAGTTGTCATTCAGCACACTAAAGGAAAAGATTTATGAGGAAAACTTTACCCAGATAAGCACTAGGAGGCTGTCAACCAGGAAAGTTAAGTAGACACCTCAGAGGCAATATGCTCAGTCCAGACGAGAAAATTCTTAAGCAGTCAACTGCTTTCACTCAGTTCACTCCCTCCTGTCTTTTGATTGGCTAGCCCTCACGCTCTTTGAAAAAAATCTCTTAAAGGCACACCTCGGGCAATTGCACCTAGCCAGCTAAGTGCAAAGTTACTGATACTAAAGGACTCCTGGGGTAAGAATGTCTGCTTTTTCTGATCATCCTCTATGCAGTCACCATCTATGACTTCCTTATCCTCATCATCCCTCCCACTGACTTCCTCTTCTTACTTATGTACCTAAAGAAAGTGTTGTCCCTTTGCCATTCTTTTGGCTATCCTTCCTCCATTTGCACTTATGCTTGCCCTCACTGCCCTTTTCTGCTTCCTCTGCTTTACATGGTAATTCTCCCACCCTCATAGAACACAGAATCTGTTGGCAGATAAGGACCTGATGGCCCACCAAGTCTGCCCTATTTTCCTACCTACAGTGTTACCGCAGACGCTACTTGGTCTCCACCTCCCCACTGCTAAGATCCTCAGTGTCTATCCCATGTGTTCCTGAACCCTGTTCCCATTTCCACCCCACCACCTCTGCTGGTAAGCTGTTCCATGCGCCCACCACTCTCTCTATGAAGAGCACTTCCTCAGATTTCCTCCTGAGCCTCCCCCTTCTAACTTCATAGCATGACCCCTTGTCCTTGAGCATCTTTTTCTGTGGAAAATGCTTCCTCCTGTACCTTGTATCTGCCTGTGATGTATTTGAATGTCCCTATCATATCTCCTCCTTCCCTCCTTTCCTCCAGGGAGTACATGTTGAGTTCCTGGAGCCTTACCCCATAGGGCTTTTGATGCAGGCCATGCACCATTTTGGTTGCCTTCCTTTGTACTGCCTCCACCCTCTCTATGTCTTACAGGGCGGTAGGCCTCCAGAACTGTATACAGTACTCCAAATGCAGCCTAACCAGTGATCTGTATAGGATATTATTACCTCCCTCCTTTGCTGGTGATTCCCCTTTCTATGTAACCAAGCATCCTTCCAACCTTCCCCTCGCTTTGTCATACTGCTTTGCTACCTTCAGTTCATCAGAAATTATCACTCCCAGGTCCCTTTCCTGCTTTGCAACTGTTAATACCTCTCCTCCCAGTTGGTAGGCTGTCTCCGAGTTCTTTTGCCCCAAGTGCATTATTTTGCACTTCTTTGCATTAAACCCAGCTGCCAAAATGGATGTCTAAAATAATTCCAAAAGTGGAGGATTGGAGACCAATAGTAATGAACATTTGGTCGTCCATAGCACCATGGGTTCACGATTGGGCACCTTAGATGGTCCTGCCCGGTGGAGATGGTTTGGTACACCCATTAAGAGGTGTTTCCTCTATGGCACTCTCGGTGCCGGACCTATCAAGTGTTGGTGCAGCTGTGCAGTTGGGATGGAGGAGGCAGTGGCAGCCTATAATGGGGCTGTGGCTGCTGCTTTGATTCCATTACACCAATTTGTGTCCACCCTTGTCTACTCACCAGAGACCTCCATGGTATAATGAGGACCTTCGCATTTAAAGACTAAGGGACAGAGATTAGAGAGATGATGGAGGAGACCCAACCTGGAGGGGGACAACTTGGCCTAAAGGTGCATTATGCTGACTATCAGGGAGCAATCTCCCATAGGAAGGCAGAATTTTTGTCTGGGGAGATTGCTGCAGTGAGGAACGGACTGCCTCAGCTGTTCTGCATGGTGGACGCTATTACATCCTGCCTACCTCCCGTCTGTTGGGGGCGCAGGCTCTAGCACTAAGTGCAAGGAGCTGGCTCTGTTCTTCCACGACAAGGTGTCCTCCATCAGGGTGAGACTCTTCCAGCATCTCGAAAGGGACACAGGGTCCGACCTGAGGGTGCCTAAACACTCCTCCTGTCTGGGCTGAATTTAAGCTGACTGGAGTATAACAGGTGGTGAAGATAATCTCAAGGCTGCGCCACCCAACGTGATCTGGACCCAGGTCAGACCTGACTTTTAGTTGGCTGTTTGGACCTGATAGAACCTGTGGTTGCTGAGGTAGTCTGGAGTTCCTTGAGGAGTGGGGTTTTCCCATTGGCTTTGAAGGAGGCTTAGGTTAGGAGCCTTTGAAGAAATCCCGTTGGACCTGGACTGCCTCAGCAATTACAGACCAGTCTCAAGCCTCTCATTTTAGGGAAGATTATTGAGAAAGTCGTGGCCATTCAACTTGAGCGACATCTTGCCTCTTCCTCTACTTATGAGTCTTTCCAGTCTGGGTTTCGGGCAGGGCATAGGATGGAGACTGCCCTGGTGAGGATGCTGAATGATCTTCTGATGGTGAGGGATAGGACAGCCTGTACCATCTTGGTCCTCCTACACCTCTCTCGACATCTGACACCATGGACCACAAGGTGCTGCTTGACTGCCTACGGTTCTGGTGTGGCCTGTCTGGTAATGTCATCAACTGGTTCAGGTCATACCTGACAGAGTGCAAAGAGTGACGACAGGGTTAGTCTCATCTTCCCTGAAGACTCTGTGTTGGGGTTCTGCACTGTTCGGTCTTTTCGCCTTGTTGTTTACAGTGTACATGCTGCCTTTAGAAGACATTATCAGGCGGTATGGGCTGGGTTTTCACTGCTATGCAGATACCACCTAGTTGTACCTGTCCTGTGTGCCCGCTTCCGTGTCAGCCTCTGTATTTAACAGCTGCCTTGAGGAGGTTCAGTCATGGATGACTCACAACTGGCTCAAACTTAACCCAGACAAGACTGAGGTACTGGTTGTGGATCCGGGCCATCAAGAAGGAAGGGGGTGAGGGGTTATCCTGGCCTAGTGAGGGGGTGTCCTCTTGTCCCTTCTAGACAGGCAAAGGATTTGGGTGTGATCCTGGATGCTGGCTTGACGCTGGATACCCAGGTGTCAGCTGTGGTAAGAGCGGCTTTTTCATCTCTGGAATATTGCCCAAATCTGAGCCCTGATCCCACCTGAGGATCTGAGCACACTGGTACATGCTTTCATCACTACCAGGTTTGACTACTGTAATGCCCTGTACCTACAGCTATCTGAAGGCAACCTCCACAGGTTGCAGCTGGTGCAGAACACGCAGCAAGACTGTTAATGGTGGGGGGTAAGAAGATGTGAACATATCACCCCAGTCCTCCAAAACTGCACTGGCTGCCGGTCAGGTGGAGGACTGCCTTCAAGTATGGCTCCTTACCTACAAGACTCTACACAAACGGGACCTGTCTATCTGCAAGACCTCCTTGTCCCCTATCACCCACCCTGGGTTCTCCGTTCTGCCAGGGAGGCCTTCCTGGTGGTTCCCAGGGCTAGGGTGCAGTATTCCAGGGACAGGGCTTTCTCAGTGGCTGCACCTATCCTGTGGAACTCCCTGCCTGTTTTTAAGGGAGGCTCCTAGGGTAGAAGCCTTTAAGAAGGGCCTAAAAACATACCTGTTCCAGCAAGCATTTATAAATTAATTGTATTAATGCATTTGATTTTACTGTGGTTTTATCGAGAGAGTATTTTAAATATGCTCTTGGTGGATTTAGCATGTTTTGGTGCTATATGATTTGTATGTTTTATAATAACAATGTATGCATTGTGCAGCCCTGAGTCTCAGGAACTGGGTGCTTTTACAAATAAAGTATCAATCTATCTAAGTATCTATTTAACAGTTAGAGAAACTGACAGCTGCCTTGCATGACAAAACTGCACAATTTAGACTTTAATGGCAAAATGGGTTTGGCATACAGGGTTTTATTTGACTCTAAAAATTGATTAGCGTTTGCTCATAAAAGTTGTAAAACATTGTGAAAATGTGTAGCACTTGCCTCACTGTGTTTAAAAACATAACACTTCTAAAAAAAAACTATATAAATGCTTTCTCTACAATTAGTATTGTCCCAAGAAAAAAACTGCTGATCAATTATTTAAAACCCTGGTATATGGCCCAAATAGACACACATTTTGTCCCTAGGAATCTCTTGTTGGTAGTGGGAGGAGGTGATATCCCATGGGGTGGGGTTACAAGGAAAAAACAAAACAGGAAAACAAACGTGAAATACATTATAATACTGTGTAGTAAACTGTTAAAGTGTCTAAATGACTGTTATTAAAGATTGTAAGTATATAGACATCGTATATATTAAAATGTCTCTCCTATGACAGCATAACCAGATGCTCATGCATCAATTCAAATGTATGAATTTGTGTGTTAAAAGAGTGTGTTAGTGTCAGTGGTTCAGTAGGTAGCACACTTTGCCTCTGAGGCCGGGAGATCAGAGGGCTGTGGGTTCAGTTCTCACATCTGGCACTTGGGTTAATATCCCAGTACTGATACTGTAGTGCAGCATGAGGGGTGCTGCACTTCTGAGGTGCCGCCTTTTAGATGAGACGTTAAACCGAGTCCCATCTGCCTGGATTGGTGGTAGTTCAGGTGGATGTTAAAGATCCCATAGCACTAATCGAAAAGAGTAGGGAAATTTCCCCGTGTCCTGGCCAAATTTCCTCATTCACTAAAATACCACAAACAGCTTAATCTGGTTCAAGGTCAGTTGGCATTCACCTGTATCCCTCCCGGTCGTGCCTGAAAATAGGCAGGATTTGTCTAGTGCACTTACCAGTCAACAAAAACTAACTATACTAAAACGCAATAAAAAATACATTAAAAAAAAAAAAAAGCTGCCATTCTTCCAATTTTCAAGATCACTTCTCATTTTTCCACTTCTCCTGGTGTGTCTACTCTGTTGCAGAGTTTTGTGTCATCTGCAAACAGGCATACTTTTCCTTCCAGCCCTTCTGCAGTGTCATTGATGAAGACACTGAAGAGACTGTCCCTAGTACTGATCCCTGTGGTACTCCACTGGTCACTTGTCTACTCCTGAGTGACTGCCATTTACCACCACACTCTGACTCCTACTGCCCAGCCAATTTTCCACTCATTTTTACTACCTTAGGACCTACTCCTAGGCTTCCCAGTTTGTTTAACAGTCATCTATGTGGAACAGTTTTGAAGACCTTGCAGAAATCCAGAGAGGTCATGTCCACTGCTCTCTTGATCCACCTCCTGGTTACCCAGTCAAAGAACTCTATCAGGTTTGTCTAGCAGGACCACACCCCACACACCCCATGATCCCATGCTGCCCCGATCCTGCAGGTTATTGGTAACTAGGTATTCCCCAATTGTTTCCTTTACTAGTGTTTCCATTACCTTGCCTACCACTGATGTCAGGCTGACTGGCCTGTAATTTTGAGCCCTCCCTATTTCCACATTTGTGAGTGGGACTACATCTGCCTTCTTCCAGTCCCCTGTACCTCCCTGTTATTAATGAGACATGTTGAAAGGGCTGTCAGAGGTGCAACTAGCTCCTCTTTCAGTTCTCTCAGTATCTTGGGTGCACCCTGTCTGACCCCATCGTTTTTTCTACTTTTATCTTTGATAGTTCCTAAGCACTCTTTCTTCTGTAAATGGTTCTGTGTCCACCTTCCATCCCTTTATACCCTTGAACTTTAACTCCTCCCTTGGTGTTTCTTTAAAGAACCTGGCAAACACTTAATAACTTAATTGGGAGAGGAAAAGATGCAACAATCTCCGTGCAGGATGGTGACCACTTAATTAGTGATCCTTTCCAGGTCTCCAAAGCATTCAATAGTTTCTTCGAGATCTGATAGCCAGAGAAAACCTTCACAGAGTACTATCTCTAGTGCCATTCCACAAGTTAATGTAGATACCCATCCTAAATTCTATTTTAGACAGGTTACCCACAGACACTGTTGAGAAATATATTCAAAAATATGACCCTAGGCCCCATATCTCTCATGATGGAACTGATTTCCAAATTATTTTATTTTTTTAGTATTTTTGGTGGTAGGGCTCACCGCCAGGTTATCTGCCCTAGTCACGCCCCAGGACTTCCACCTACTGTCACTGCTAGGTCCCAGGTCACCTCCGGCTTTCCCGGAGCAGGGCCAAGAACTGGTCCCTGAATCCAGTCTGTGGAACAAGTATCTTGGTTGGGGGATCCTAGCGACAGCGGCTAACTGAAGCCCAGGAAGAGCTTCATAGAGTATGGAAGCCCCACCTGGAGTTTTTTCTGAATGTTTCCCCTGTGGAACCGGGTGCATGCAATGATGCAAGCAGAGGGAAAGCCCACACATCCGTGCATGCTCGACTCAAGTGTCCGCATCCAGCTCCCCTATGCTCCTCACCTGGCACCGCTACCCCAGCTTCCGCCAGGGGTGACGAGGCCGATGCTGTGCTTCCTCCTCCCCAGAGAAGGAGAGCAGTCCTTCAGATGCTCAATCCTTCCCTTCCCTGCTGACCCCAACAGCCCGTGCCTCGTTCTCGAACACGGGTCGCGCGTGACGCGAGGTGTGGCGATCCAGCCTCAACCCTCAGCGCCACCGGCCGGCGATTTCCAAATTATTAAGTTAGGTATAAATTCTTTTCCTATCCCTTATCTGTAATTTTTAATTTTTCACTTTGCCATGGTGTTTTCCCAAGCCGTTGGAAGTTGGCTACTATTATTCCAGTATTAAAAGCAGCAATCCATCCTTGTTATCGAATTATGCCCGTTCTGAGGGTTGAGGAGCTGGACACCACACCTCACGCCATGCTGGCGACCCAGGTTCGGAAGCAAGCTTGGGTTGCTGGGGGTCAGCAGGGAGGGAGAGGATTGAGCATCTGGAGGACAGCTCTCCTCTCCCAGGGAGGGACAGGGTCCCAGTTGGCACTCTGCTGATCTCTGGCGGAGGCTGGAGATGCAGTAGGCACTCGAGGAGAACAGGAGTGGGGGTGGCAGACGCCGGATACGCCTTGGCGTCAAAGCACCAGCCACTCCCAGAAAAACATGTAGAATGCCTCTTGGCTCCGCAGAGACGGAGCACCAGGACCTGCCCTGATTTATGACCGCCACCCCGCATCCCACCGACCGACGCTACTGCTATGTCGGGGCGTTAGCCCGCCTGTCCCCACCCTGGGGTATAATCGAGGTTCTATGGGCGACGGAGGATGGCTGGGTAGGGTGTGCTGTATGGGGATGACTTCATGTGCTCCTGATGAAGTCCAGAGCCAAGGGGATGAGTAGGAGGCAAAATAGAAAGGAAAAAAAAAAAAGAATTATTGCCCGATTTCCTGTTATCACCACTTTACCACTTTCAAAAATTTTACAGATAATTATACTGGATCAAACCCTTGAACATTCAGAAAAATACTGCTTACTTATGGATTGCCAACATGGTTTTAAACCTTTACATAACACTGAGATGGCCTGGTGGGGTTCATGGGTGCCATACAGGAGCCCTTGACAAAGGCACTCTGCAGCACTGTTCGTGGACCTCACCATGGCCTTGATCTGGCTGAACATTGTTTACTCGACAGTATTCTTAATAATCTTCATTTTCTGGTGATGTCATTACCTGGTTTTATGATTATCTTACTAATAGATCCCACTGTACTTCAACTGGAGGTAGTGTTTCCCACCTGAGCTCAATAAATGTGGTGTGCCCCAAGGGTCAATCCTTGGTCCTCTCATTTTCTCATTATATATGAATGCTGCCCCTTCTGTCCATTCTCGAACTACCATGATTTTATATGCAGACAAGCAGTAATTTATAGTTAAGGTCTGAGACCTAATGAAGTCATGGAAAAGGTACAATTTGACTTTGATTTTTTCAGAATTGGTTGTCTTCAAATCATATGGTTCTTAATTCAAATAAAACCAAAGTTGTGCTTTTTGTTCCAAAAACTAAACAAGCATGAGAAACTCCAAACTATTGTAACTCAGGATGGAAACCCTATAGAACTTGTTGACAGTTTTAAGTATTTGGGAATAACACTAGATTCAGGGTTATCATTTGAAATTCATATTAATAATCTAAAAAAACATTACATCAGAGACTGTGATCACATTATAGGGTTAAGCTGGTTTTGACTTTTGAATCTAGGAAGCTACTTGCCCACAGTTTCTGACTGAGTGTTATGGATTATGGTACAGTCATATATTCAGCAATGTCGGGTAAATTATTTGATAGGCTGAGGGTTACCTATAATTCTATATTTCAAGTCATGCTTAATGTTCCCTTTCAAACTCATCATTGTCATCTGTTAAAAACTCTTAATAGTTTGTTCCTCAAAACAGGATTTCCCACAGACTGGGCACTTTGTTATACAAAGTGAAACAACCTTCTTTTGAGAGCTGTTTCTGCATTATTCCCTAGGTTCCTTAACTCTTGTGGTACTAAGTCTCAAACTAAGTTCACCTTCAAACTGCCTTTTTTTTTTTTTTTTTAAGTTTCAGGACAGAGATACATTTTCATAGGGCACCATTGTTTTTAATGCACCTCCAATTGATATTATTGACTGTAAAACTGTTTGGACTTTTAAATCACGTTAAAACTCTGGTTGATGGTTAAAAATGATTGCACTTGTTCATCTTAACAGTCTTGTATATTTCACTGTATTTATTGTCTTAATTTGTTTGTTTACTTGATTGTTGTGCTTGTTCTAGGTTCAGACTGGTTGCATTTACAATACTGACATTTTTTAATTAAATTTTTATTTGTAAGTACATAAATACAGTTCAATCTCAGGACCAGATAGTCAACCCAGTAGAAAAATTACTTACCACGGTCATACTGTTTCTTTTAAGGGATCTCCAAGTATGATTAGACATATGCAGTCAGCCTAGAATCTCTAACTGCCCGGAGCTGTACTGATGTAATGTGGAATGTATGCAAACAGCGGAACTAGAATGTTATTCAAACTGCTGCCTCTAGGTGCACTGTGTTACATCCAACAGTCAGATGTAGCTGAAAAATACTAGACTATCCGGACTAACAAATTCTAACCCAAAGCAACAATAACACAAATACCCACCCCTGGTGAAGAGGACAGGTTTTCAGACAGGATAAAAAGACGCAAAGGAAAGCTAGGCCTCCTTTGTCCTCTCTGTGTGCATCAAAACACAGTAAGTCAAGCCAATGATTAATAGCAACATTAAACCCTAATGAAAGTATTGCTGAACCTGATTTTGTATGGGGAGGTAGGGTGGGAGGTCTAATCATACTGGGAGATCCCTTGGAAGAAACAATACTGTAGCAGTGAATTTTTCTTTAAATCCAGGAATCTCCCAGTATGAGTAGACATATGCAGATTACCAAGCAGTGTCTTGGGAGGAGGGGCACAGAACCTACTTAAGAAAAAGGTTCTGCAAAACTGCAGTGCCAAACCTTGAATCACTTCTGGACTGGGCGTCCAGGCAACAGTGCTTTGTGAAGGTGTGGACTGTACTCAGGCAGCCACTTTACAGATTTCTAGCGAGGATGTCCTGCAGCTGCCACAAGCAGCAGTTTCATGGGTGGAATGTGCCCTGAGGCCCTGTGGTAGCTGTTTCTCAGCCTCACTGTAACAGAACTGGATGCAAGATACTATCCACCATTCAACCGATCTCTTTGAGGCAGACCTGCCTTTTCAACCTCACCATAGGTGACAAATAGTTGTGAGTGGGAATCCCTGAGATCCTTAATGCGACTGGTATAGTAGCTGAGGGACCTCTTTACATCCGACTTGACTTCTCCTCCACTTCAGCGCCCTCCACTCTAAACTGCGCTTAAACTAGGGCTAGGCTACCGTCCTAACTTAGTCTTCCCTCTCGGTTAGACATAATCTGCTGGTTAAATGAATCCTCCCTGTCTTGATTACACAAATGTTGTCTTCAGTGCTGCCCTGCAACATCTACCACCAAACTGATGTGCTCTACTCTGCTTTCTGTAGGTTCGCTTCTAACTCTCCACATTTGACTCACCACTGCAACCTCTACTCCTCCCTATCCCTCAATCCCTCTCCCAGAGATGCTTTTCCCACTGCACTACCTTCATATCTAAATTCTGGTTTGGTTTGGGACTCTCCTACATACCTTGCCTCTCTCTCAAACCTGCCACCCCTCCCCATATAACTCACAGACAATCAGTGCCCATTCCTTTGCTCTCCCGAGTCTGCACCTGGCAGGAATACTGGCTTTCTCCTAGGCTTCCTTACCTCTGGAACAGCATCCCCCCCCACAAACCCGCCTCACCCCTCCTTTCTCGGCCCTAAAGTGATTACTCAGACCTACCCCACCACATCCTGCGCCTGTCCCCTTCCCTAATTACTTTCCCTTTTGCCCCTGGCTTGCATCTCCTTATTCCATCTCTGTGTCAGCAGGCTTTTTTTTTCTTCATTTGGCTCTTCTCTGGTCTCCGCCCACTCACCACTCCCTAGGCGGACAGCCTAACCAAGGCACTTGGTCACTAAGCCCTGGCTTGCCAGCCAGGGTGGGACCACAAGTGGACCCCAGGCGGACCTTAATCTGCAGCGGGAACAGTGCGGAGACAGGGGCCATCATTTGCTGGTCAGCATTTTTGTGAGGTTTTCACCAGGTGGCGGGACATGCAATGACACCAGCGTCCACCCCACCCAGCCCCATGTGGTGCTGGCCCGATAATACCCCAGCCTCTGCCAGGCGCGCATTGCGTCCCTGGGCGCTGAATCTTTTCTCCCCAGCGGCCTCCAACTCCTGAGTCTGTCACGAACCCGGGACACCGGTACACTAAGTGGCGCCTTGCCGCTGCGCGGGAGGGCGGTGTCAGCAGGCTTTCTATATGATTGCCCCGCATAGCTGTTATCTACTGCTTATCTATGCAACCCAATAATGTACATATATCTAATACATGTATTTAATGTAAATACTCACTGTACAATACATGTAATTATCGTTGTAACAAACTGCTCTTTATGTACACTGTTTTACCCTGTAACTTGCATTTTGTTTATCCTCTTTGTTTTTGTACCCCACCCCACCCAGGTTGTACCTGGAAAGGAGCATCCATTCATGGTGCCTTTCCGGTTATCACATTTAAATAAATAAATAAAACATCCAGACTATGAAGCTTCAATTCCCTGAACTGGACTTGGCTGTGAAAAATACAGGAAGGGTGATGGATTAGTTCAAATGAAACTCAGATACCACCTTGGGAAGAAATTTCCTGTTGATCCTGAGGACCACCTTGTCCTTACGGAAGATGATCTAATTAGGATCAGTGCAGAGGCTTGGAGCTCACACACTCTTCTTGCTGAAGTAATTGCCACTAAGAAGACAGTTTTCCAGGTGACATATTTCCCATCAGCCATAACCATTGGCTCAAGGGAGGTTCCATGAGTTCAGCTATGCAAAAATTCATGTCCCAAGGAGGACTGGTTCCGTAACAGGAGAAAACAGATGTGCCACGCCTTTCAAAAACTTTTTAAAAATAGGTGTGAAGCTATCTTTCTCCAAGCACCTGCAGATACGTGAGGCAGAGACTACTGCCAAATGAACCTTGAGAGTTGCAGGCCTCAGGTCTAAGGCCTGTAGGTGTACCAAGTAGTCAAGCAGTATAGGTAAACATGCCTTAAGAGGACTGACATGCTTAGACTTGCACCAGATGGAACATCTTTTTCATTTTGAAGCATAAGTCTTTCTGGTTGAAGTTTTCCTGGAAACTTTCAGGACACTAAGGACCTCTTCTGACAGTTTAAATTCAGAAATTCTAGTTCCTCAACAACCAGGCTTTCAGATGAAGGGTCTTGAGGTTCAGGAATACTACTTGACCCTGAACAGCTGTTAGAAGATTGTATCTCTGGGGAAGCGGAATTGGTTGCTTGGTGGACAGGGTGAGTAGTAGAAGGTACCATGGTTGCCTGGCCCAGTCTGGAGCAACCAGAATCATGGCTGCAGACTGACTTCTAGAGTTTGAAGTACTCTCAACATCAGTGGAAATGGGGAAAAGAATACAGGAATTCCGTCTAATCCATGACTAATGCCTCTATGGGCACTGTGCCCAATGAGGAGACCTGCAGCAATAAAGAGGAAGCTGATGGTTTTCTTTTGAGATAAACATCAATTTCTGGAGTACTAGCGTCTGAAAACTGTGTCCAACACTTGCTTGTTTAAAGCCCATTCATGATGTTTCTGACTGATTCTGCTGAGTGAATCTGCCAGTGTATTGTCCTTTCCTGGAAGATGAATGGCAGACAAATGCACCTCCAGGGACTATGCTATGGACCAGATTTTCATGGCTTCTGTGCATAGCCTTGAGGATCTTGTACCTTGCTCGTTGATGTACCACATGGTGGTTGTGTTGTCTGTCCTGACCTGGACCAACTGACCCCTCAACTGAGGAGCAAAGGCCTTTAGGGAGAAAAGAACTGCTCTCAATTCTAAGAGGTTGATATGCAACTTGGATTCCTGAAGAGACCAAGTCCCATTGATTGTGAGGTAGCCTGTGTGTACCACCACCCTAGGAGGGAGGTATCTGTTGTTAGAACCACCATGTGGTGCTGGTGCTGAAAAGGTATGCCTTGCCTGAGGTTGTCCCTTTCTTTCCACCACTGTAGAGACAGGAGCAGAGTTCGTGTTACTGGAACAAGCTTTGAAAGAGGATCCCTTCTTTTGGACCAATGGGACCTCAAGTGGTACTAGATGTCCCTCATCTGAAACCTGACACTACACAAGACAAAGGAGTCTGCTAGGGTTAGCAAGTTTGTTACCTTCTCCTAAGGAGGGCAGCTTGCCCTGTGCAGTATCCAGTTCTGCTCCAATGAATTCCAGCAACCAAGCTGGTTCCATCTGAGACTTTTGAATACTGATGAGGAAGCCCAAAGATTCAAGAATGCTTTTGGTGACCCTGATGGAGTTCTTTACCTGTTGATATGACTCCCCATGACTAGCCAGTCATCCAGGTAAGGAAATACTACGATCCTTGCCTCATGAGACAGGCTGCCACCACTGCTAGACACTCTGTGAAAACTCTTGGGGCGGAGGTGAGCTCGAAGGGGAGTGCTGAGAACTGGTAGTGCTCTGAGGGCAGAGTGAACCGTAGGAATTTTTGTGCAAGGCTTGACTGGGATGTGAAAGTAGGCATCTTTCAGATCCAGAGATGCCAGCCAAGTTAGTTTCTTTAGAGATGGGATAACGATGGCAAGTGTAACCATTCTGAACTTGGGCCTTGTCAAGTGTTTGTTCAGGAATCCGAGGTCTAGTTTTGGCCGTCAATCCCAATAATTCTTCTTGGTTAGGAAGTATCTGGAGTACATGCCCTTCCCCTTTGGGAGAGTGGAACTGGCTCTATTGCTCTGTTTACAGAAGCTTTTTACTTCAATTCCAGCAGAATTGTCTCTGCAGGAGTTGAAGGCGGAAAACTCTGTGACCCTGAAGTTTTGGAAACTGCTTGAAATGTAGAAAGAGACCTGACTCTGCCTCCAGGACCCACTTGTCTGTGGTGATGTTTGTCCAGTCCTGGAGGTAATGAGCCAACCTGCCCCCTACTGGAAGAAGGGTGGCGGCCTGTTTTGTGCAGTCAGGGTTCGGTCCAGGCTGAAGTCTGGGAGCTGGGGTTGAACCAGCCTGCCTATAAGGCCTCCTGCCCTTGCCCTTGTAGTAGCCTCTGGCCTGAGTATAATCTCCATGCATGAAGACTGAGCATAAGCAATGGGGTAATATCTTCTCACACCTACCTCCCTTCCGTGGATCTAAAAACAAGCAGCTCTTTCTCTTGTGGAATTACTTCTATAGGTGGTTTGTACTCTTCTATAATTTTTATGCATGCCTCAGTCTTGTCACCAGAAAGGAATTGTTTCCAAAGAAAATCCATGGCCTTTAACTGAATGTTTGGGTAAGACTGGTTGTTCTGACATAGGCAAACCTCCTCAGTGACACTGATAGGGCCAACAGCCTGGATGCAGTGTTATTTGTATCCACTGCCATGTGAAATTGGTATTTGGTGGCATCCTGGCAGTGTCAGCCAGATCATGAGCCACATCTCCTAGGACTGTCTCAGTTATTACTAGTACAGAGTTCCAAAGGGCTTCTAATATTGTGCAGCTTATGCCATATAAGCTGCCTGTCTGAGAGGAGGGGAGGAGGCTTAATAATCTTTCTTCCCATGGTGTAAATTTTCCTTGAATCTTTATCCGGGGATGAGATGAGAGGGACTTTAGCTTTATTACAGGCCGCAGCCTGTACCATGCCCTCATGGTCTGGATGAGAATACAAATACTCAGCAGCAGACCTATCAATTGGACTGAGTCCCAAGCAGTACTGTAACACCAGGATGAAATCACTGGGAGGAGGACCAGATAGCAGTCAATAATTCATGACAGAAGGCTCAAAGGACTGCCAGGCTGAAGCTGGCTCTATACCTAGAGCGATGTCCAGACTGTAATGCTTGGTGAAAGTGTGGACAGAACTCCAGGTGGCAGCTGCACAGATGTCAGCAGCAGGCACATTTTGAAACAAGCTGTGAGGCAGCCACCATACCATTGGTGGAATGGCCCTGGACCACCCCTGGAAGGGGCTTGTTGTACTACGGTAGCAATAAATAATATAATCTGCTAACCACTTAAGACAAACACTGTTTGAAAACAGAGGCACCCTCTCTCTTGAGGGTGAGCAGAAACAAGCAACTGGTCAGTTTTCCTCAAAGACTTGGTGTGGTTTGTATAATACAGCACCATCCTGTAAACACCTAAAGTATGGAGCAAGGCCTCCACCTGATTGGAATACTCAGGAAAATAAACTGGAAGGTGGGTGGATTGATTTAATGTAAACTCAGACACCACCTTAGGTAAAAACTTGGGATTAATGCATAAAGACACCTGTCTTTGTGAAAAACCAAATAAGGGTCTTTACACATCAAAGTCTGGAGCTCAGAAATCCTTAAAGCAGAAACTAAAAAGTGCTTTCCATGACAGAAAATGTAGCTTGCATCTTGCGGCTGGTTCAAAGGGGTAAAGTGAGTTTCTCCAAGATAAACTTAAGGTCCCATGGGGACGGGTCCCGAATGGGAGGTTTCAGATGCAGAATGCCCCACAGAAATGTGTGGGATACCTCAAGCTGGGAAACAGCTTTACCCTCAATAGGTGCATGGTACACAGAGATGATGGAAGGAGCACCTTAAGGGATGAGTACCCCAGTCCTGAATCTGAAAGGAAAGGAGGTATTCCAACACCTGACTAACCAGGCAGGTGAGCGGATCAGATGGATAGCAGCGGCCCAAATGGAAAAGCACTTTCATTTCACAGCATAAATGGCCTGGTGGAGGCTTCTTGGCTGCCACCAGAACATCAGTGACCCAGAGAAACCCCAAAGTGGGAAATAGCTAGGTCATCAGGAGCCACACAAGTAGATGCAGGGACTTGAGGTCTGCATGGAGCAGGGTGCCCTGGTCCTGGGAGAGCAAGCATCTGCACAGAGGAAGAAGGCACTGAGGTTCCGCAGCCAACTGTTGCAGCAAAAGAAATCAAATCGAAATGGCCAGAAGGAGCTACAAGAATCATCTCCTCCCTCCAACTTGAAGCTTGAGCAGAACCCTCTGCAAAAGTGGGAAGGAGGAATGCATACGAAACTTCCCCTTCCATAAGAGGGACAATGTGTCTTGCCAAAAACTCCAGGCCCGAATTGAGCAAGCAAAAAGTGGCAGTTTTGCATTGAGTGGGGATGCAAAGGTCCCATTCTAGGTGACCCCACCTGTCCATGAGATCTTCAACCACTGAGGTCAGAAGTTCCCACTCTTGAGCCTGATATCTGGAGCGGCTGAGACTGTTGGCCAGCACGTTTTGGATGCCTGGAACATGAGCGGAGAGCTCCAGATATTGCTCGATGGCCCAATATCAGACTCTCACTGCCTCCCAACACAGGGGTAAGAGTGGTTCCCCTGCTTGTTGATGTAGTAAACAACATGGTTTTATGCGATAAAGGTGAAATTACAGAGCGAACCTGGAATCACATAACCAGTTGGGTAAAACATGAAGCAGCAACTTTCTTTCTTTCTTGCAGGGGCAAAGCCCTGCACCCTCTTACTAATACAACAAACTCTGAGGTCATAGCACCCTGGGGAAGGGATGTAACCTTTGTCACTATTTTGGTTTCACCTTTTCCCATCACAATTCCGTGTGTAGCCCTTTCAGGTTTCACCACTTCACTGCACACCAGGCGACACATGTTTTCCATCTGACTCAGTAGTGGGCTGTGGGAGGAGATGGGTCTGAAAGGCCCCAGGGCGTACAGAACCGCCTGCATCTCCAGGACACAGAAACATAGACTGACGGGCAGATAAGGACCGCTTGGCCCACCTAGTCTGCCCATTGCCCTACCTAATGAATAAGCTGCAGATCCTAGCTAACCAACAGCCTACTTCTTCCTACCCCCACTAGAATTCTCTTACGCCTGCCCATGCATTCTTGAATATCCCCACTTTTTGACTCCATGACCTCCTCGGAAGGCTGTTCCATGTATCCACAACCCTCTCCATGAAAAATACTTCTCCACATTACCTCTGAGTCGTCCCCTTCTATCTTCAAA